>JAHRHJ020002231.1:0-1200000 GCA_019776745.2 Taxus chinensis | reverse complement strand
AGGAAACACAAGACTAATATTAAGTTTCCTATCAGAATTGGGAGGTATTCTTGCCCCACCATTGCAAAGGCCAGGGGGATGGAAGAGGAGATGGAAAGGTTCAAGCTAGATAAATTTGAACCTAGACCCAATTATGATATCAGGTGGGTTGTCATTTCAGCTGAGAATGAACCTCAATTTGAGGATTATTGGATGAACTATAGGGATGAGGAAGAAGTTAGGCTTAGATATTTCTCTAGGATGACCCTTAGGAAGGTCATTGATTTTAAGATTGTTGTGGTGCCTCAAGGAATTACAGATGATCAAAAATAGTGAGTCAATATTATATTGACCATAAAATTGAGTCACAACCAATTACTCCTATAGTTTGGGGTCAAGAAGAGTCAGATAATCCACATGAAATAATAGCTAATGTAATGAGAAGGACCTTGAACTTGGTTGCAAGGGAAAGGTATGGATTTCCATCCAAAATAAAAAAGTGTTAAATGAATTCAGAGATTTGGGAATTTTGAAGGGAGATCTCCCTCTTTTGAAGGAGGGAGCTGATAAGATTGATCCATTAAATGAGGAAAATCTCCTCAATTTCCTACCAAAAGACCCACTTCTAGAATTATTGATGAATGGACTACTGTGCTACCAGTGAGACTGGAACTTCTATGTCTATTTTAAAACAAAAGGTTAAAGAGATGTATCTTGAAATCTATGCAGAATGCCCCTATCACCCAAGCAGTGCCCATACAAGCTAAAGGGGTAGGTATAACCAAACCAAGGACTCCCTCAGTAACATTTCTAGGATCATCTAGTATAGGAAAAATATGAGAGGATTCTTGGCAAGTGTTGACCCAAAACTCAAAGTGTAAAGTGCTAAAGAGAGAGAGGCACCTGACCTCAAATATTTTGAAAGAGTTACAAAGAAAGCCAAGGTGATACCACCATTGGTAAGGGATACTGGTAGTCCAATAAAGGAAGGTGGTCATGTATCAAAGAAACATAAAAGTAAAGAGCCTGAAGTCATTGATCCAGTCCCACTCACTGAGGCTCAGAGAAAATTGGTTGCCACATTAGCATAGTGAGAAATGCCACCACAAGTCTAGGAAAAAAATCATGTTACTCCACCTGTACCACCAGAAGTTACAACTTCAGTCTTATTTCCAACAGGAATAGTGGTAGAGTTGGCCCATGAACAAATAACTCATACTATCCCCATGTCTAATCATCCTAGTAGCATTGTGATAGAACAAGGGCAAGGGGAATCAAGTGTAATGCAGTCTAAAGATCATAATGTGCCTCAGTTCATCAACCACATGAACATATGAAGAAACCAATTGAAATAGTTGATGTAGATGCACTTGAAGAAGTTCCTATGCTTGAAATTACTGATGTAAAGATTGAAATATATATGCAGTAGGAGATAAAAGTGTTCCTCAAGAAGAAATACAAATGAAAGAAGTTCTCAGGCATCAAGTGTTGAATTGGAAGTGGGATCTCAAATTACTCAAGTTGAGACTACAACACTTTTACAAGAAAAAGAAACAGTGACTCAAACAATTGTAAATGAACCTCCTACAGTAGATGATGTCTCCACTAAGGATCAGTCTCCAAAAGAATAAAAGAAGCAAAAAGGATGGTAAAGTCCCTCAAAGTGTAGACTCTTGTAAAGGGGATCATGATGGAAACTACAGAAGAGGTCACAAAATCAGCTAAAGCCAATGTTGAGAAGAACATACCAATTGATGATAAGGATCAGAAGTTGGTCACTGGGTCCCAACCCACAGAACAACAAGTGGAAGAACTTTTAAAACAAAAGGTCACTAGTGTGAAAACTTGGGAAGATCTCTCCACTAAACATCAATATCTAAAAGAGGTAGACAATACAAAGAAGGAGAATCATCCAAGGTGGTCAAGTCCAGTTAAAGAAGCTCCAAAGAAACTACAGAAATGGTGTTACCCCTATGGAAAGAAAAGACAAGGGAGAAACACCAGTTGATAATAAGATTCAAGAAACAAATAGCCAATCCCAAACTCAGGGACAGGAGAAAGAACAACTGGAGAAAATGACATTGCATGATGAATCTAAGGAGCCAATAGTAAAAGTGGAAAATCCACATGAAGAGGTACCATTATTACAATATCCTCAAGATGCATCCAAATAAATGGTAGTTTTCTCTAAAATTCCATAGAGCACATCACAAGGAGAAAGTGTGGGAAATACTCTCACAACTGGGTGGTTAGGAGCACTCTTTCCAAGTAAAGAGAAGGAGACAATTCAAGAGGAGATAGTGGATATAAGAAATATTGTATTCCCAAAACCCACAAGAGCTCCTAAGAAGGCCAAAATCCTGACTAAAACTCATATATATATCAGTAAGGGTTCAAGACTTTAGAAGTGGCCACTCCATAGGGTGAAAAACTAAAAGGTGAAATCACATTGAGTGATTATAATTTTACACATATCCCAACTGGGAAAACCTACTAGAGAAATCTTAAAGTAGGATGTACAATAGTGGTTGTTGGGGGTTTGCTGTAGAAAATGGATGAGGATAAAGAAACTAAGAAACAATTAAAGGAAAAATTCAAAACATTGTCCTCATATGTACAGAAATGGATACAACATGTGGATGAAGGGAAGGAAATAAAAACTACTTCCATAACCCAGAGGTTTTAAATGAAGTTGATAAATCCAAGGAAAAGGTTGATGTTGTGGAAAAATGGAAGGAGGAGCTATCTGAAAAAGGAAATAAAATTATAGAGGACACAGTAAGATGTTATGATCAATTAACAGAAAGAATCAATGATGTCAAAGACCAGATAGAAAAATGGAATGATGAACTATATTACTGGGAGGGTGTCTTGCCAAATTGAGGCAGTAACTGAGTTGGATGATCAATTGTTAGAAGAAGAAGAGATTATTTCACCTGAAGAAAGTGGAATGCAACATACTTACCTGGATGCAATTTGACTAAGAATTGAGATTCTGAAAGAAGTCAAAGAAAAATTGTGTACAGGAAGGGTCTCAATTGTAGAGTGCATTGATTATCTGGATTGTAGATTTGAAAAAATGGTACCTGATGAAAATAGAATTACTTATGGAAACTTAGGGACAATTTCCCTAACACAGGATTTTGATCAAAGCATCTCTGAAGTCCCTTTCAGCTATATTATTATTCAAAGGTTTGTTACCATGGAACACCAAATGACCAAATTATCAAAAGGGCCGAGGAAGAGTAAGAGTGCAATAAAAGAATTTGATCAAATGATGAAAATACAATATACAATACTCATGTTCTATGTTGGGCCAGATGAAGAAGATATTACTAAGATATTTCATAGATTTGATGCATACAATGAAAGAATGTCAGAAGCACAAAAGATGATGTCAAGGAACTTGAAGTTGATCCCAATGTACCATGAACAAGTTTAGGCTTGTTTCCCCTAAATTTTCCTTCTTCATTTTGTTTATCTTCATTCATGACAATTGTATACTTTCTTAATTTACAAATTTCAATTATGTATGTGGTTTAATGTAATGCAATATGATTTCACTTGTTTTGATAGAAACTTAGATCTATTATAAACATGAAATGCATTGTAATATTGTGAATCATTTGTATTTGTAAGAAAATAAAAATGGGGTTCTATAGGGGCCCCAGACCAGGAAATATCTGTATACATTTTGATGTCATACCAAGAAAAAAAAAAGAAAAGATACATTGTCATTCTGATCCTAAGAAGTCCTCCTTGAAAGGAGGAAGCCTGTCCAAAAGCCTATTCTTTCTAGAAAAAAATTCCCCAAACTCCTCAGCACCTTGAATAAATATAATGTCTCCTGCAAAGTCCCAAGACATGTTTAAATCCATGAGTTCATTGATATGAGCCTTAGGGCCATCCAAAATTTGAATTAATTCCAACTTCTTCTCATAAGAAGACACCCATTCCTTAAGACTTAGACCACCCTTGAGATAGGATTTCTTTCCTGTAGCTTTTGAAACAGAAGGTGGTGGAGAAATGTTTGTAGGAGCTAGAGGTACAACTCAGGAAAGTTCTGGAGATGATTGACGTGGGTGTTTGGAGCTGGATTCTCCTCCTCTGCATTTCTTCATAGAAAATGGTGGTGCTCCAGGATTCCATATGGGAAGGGACTCTAATGGCCTCTTCTCCAAGCGAGAAAGGCATTGTTCAAAATCATCCATCCTATGAGAGAGGGAAGGAAGATCATCCACAGAAGCTTCTTCATGAGGAACATATGCCTCCATGGGATATCTTTCCTAGAAAATTATTTATTACAAATAAAAGGAAAAGTGGTGGTGGAATTACTCTTCACAGCAGGCCAACACTTAAGCCAAATTTCTTCAATCCTTCAAGGAGTTTTCTGATGTTCCCACTTGAACAAGTGGAAATACATGGTCTGGAAAGTAGAAAAAATTGGATTTATTTTGACTAGCCTCCTAATCAAAGCTACCCTGACAACCTGAGCCATCAGTGGCCCATCACATTCTTCTTGATCCACAACATCAAAGAGCATTCTCACAAATGCCTCGTCTAGACCAGACAGGTCAAAAATTTGATGCAGAGTTTCTGATGAAAGTTCTTTTAAGCTAGGTGTTAATGTTATTCCCTCCATCCTACCAAAATAAATTACACTAAGTTTCTCACACTAAAAATTGAAGAAAAGATGCAAAATTATGAAGAGAGTAGTGTGAATTTATAGCAAAAATGGATCCCTGAAGTTGTTGTGAACAAAATATTGCATGAGTAAATGATAGATTTTCTCTTGATGTTCACACGAGACTGGTAATTGTGAAATAGACTGACATCAATTAAAAAGGCGTCATTTGATGTATGTAGCAAATCACATGGAGGGACATTCATTGCAAAAAGGAGAAATAATTATTGTGTGAGTTTTAAAACAAATTCCCAAGAAGAGAGAATGATTAATATCAAATCAGGTCACTTTGGCATATCCAAAAATCATTAAAAAGTTTTTCAACTTTCCCAAAATGGAAAAAATGATTTAAGGTATGAAATGACTGCTAAATAAATGAAAAAGTGATGACATGAAGCCTCGGTTATCACAAAATCACACCTGGAAGTAGTTACTAGCAGTTATTACACATGGCATGATAGGATTTAAAATATCCCTAAATCAATAATTGTGAATCAGATATTGATGCCTAAGTAAGGAATATTCTAAAAGATTCATTCTTTTGTAAAAAATTGTTTGTTAGGGGGGGAAATGAAACAAAAGACTCATTAGAATTGTATAAAGTATGAGGGCATGTCCTCATATCAAAGGGGGGTTAAAATTTTCTAAGCTTTAGAAGAGACAAAGATAATTGATGTGCTTTCTTGAATCCTAAATTTTAATGAGATTCCTATGAGTTGTTTTACTTCTTCAAATTTTCCTCTGTCAAGATGGTTGCAAGTGTACAACCATTGATAAACATTGAGATCATAGGATTTATGTTCCCTTGTTAAGGAAATTGAAAATCTGAAAATGAATGTGTGCATGCTCATTAAGCTTTGTCATGTTTTGTTCTTAGGAAGTATACTTTAATCCAGTCAGCTATTTTTCCTGTTGCAATATTTTGTTTATGGCTCCTCTGAATTACACTAGATCTGGTCTTGATGGTGGTATTTTGGTAATTGAGTTTGTACTATAATTAGAGCCTTCTTTTCACAGTACTATGCACAGTTTTAAATTCATAATACATCCATTCTGTTGCTAATATTTTTGTAAGCCTTTGAGTGTATCTTAGGCATAATAAGTAGGGAGTTGTGAATATTTTTTCAAGACATTTACATGAGATTTCATGTGTAATTTCTTGAAGATTGTATGAAATCATGTATTCTTGGGCCTCCATGAATGCATACCTTCTCTCCAAGGGATTGTTTCTGATTAATTGAGTGTCCTTTATACCTAGAATGATTTCTGGCACTGTTGGAGTTCTGAGAAACTTGTCATAGTCAATTTCATCTTGTTTTAATCTCCCATTCACACAAAATATAAACCTACCATTTCTTAAATCCTATAATTCATCTCTGTTTTCTTTTCCTATAAACATTTTCCAAGGGACTTTGCAAGTTTTACTTCCCTTTCCATAAATATGCAAAAGCAGATGGAATTTCATGTTGTCTAGAGTAACCTGAGTCCAATTGGAGTGACATATGCACCATTTAGTGTGACAACTTGTGAGATTTAAATAGTGCATTCATTGGCCATGATCATCCAGGACTGACTTACTTGCTTTCAAAAGGAAACTAAGAGACTGAAGATTTCAATCATCCCCTTACATTTTCAGGTTACACAATGGGTTCTCTCACCCAGGTCAAAGGCAGGGCCTAAAGTATCAAGGAAGGCCATCCCCTTTGTATGTGTCACTCAACCCCTCCAAAGCTAGGTTTAAATGAGTTTTTCAGACATCTTCCCTGGCTACAAAATGACATAAACAAATTCTATCATCCTCAAAGCATATCATTTCACTCACTGACTAAACTAGACACATGACATCCAATAAGTAAGAGATCATATAGAAAATTTCCCTTTTCTCCTTCACATTTACAAGGTTAATTTAGAGGTTGTAAGATAAAACCCCAACCAAATTAGGTATCTTTTCATTATTGATGATCATTGCTAGTAAGGTAACCAAGTTTGATTGACATGTATAATGTATGGTGTAATAAAGATTCTATTCATCAACTCCATTCCAACCCCAACCCCTCACTTAAAGGATCTAATAGTCATCTTATCCATGGAGACTTTAGATTTGGAATGAGTTTGGTCTTTTGCCAAATCTTTGAGCATTGCTTTGACCTTATCCTTTTGTCTCCATTTTTCCATAGTCTCTTGATCAAATTTAATATTTGGTAGATGTAGATGATAATAACCAGAAATGAAATGCTTAGTAATATTTCCAATCACATTACCTATTTTTGATGTCAGGATCCCACTCTTATAGCTTATATAGGCATATACTATGCCCAAAAGTAAATCAATCAATGGAGTTATCTTTGGTTTACCTGATAGAATATATAGTCCAATTTATTGAATAACCACTAAGTCAGTCATACACTATGCTTTATCTTGGTCTACATCATCATCATCATATATTCATATGACATCTTTAACTTCCATTTTCAATGCATATAATGGTTCGATCCAATGACCCTCTTGTCAAAAACCATGTCACCAAAGAGTTGGTTTAATGAAAAGGTATAAAAATGAGCCTCCATTAATAAATAACTTAAGAAACACTCAAATAAAAGTAGATAGTCAAAGATTCTAATATGTGAAAGATAAAAATAATCTATATACACTCTTGAAATTTCTTTATTTTGAACTTTAGATGCTTTGTAACAACTTGAATGTAAGGTGCTTAAATATGAAATCCTTTATCCCTATTTGAATCTTAATAATCCATGATAAAATGGCTATATACCATTACAACATTTAAGTATGCTTAGCCATTTATGTGTTTTAAGATTGAATTTGAGCTACTTACATATTTACATTTGATGTGGATTCAATTATCCATTTATCATGATTTTCCTACATTCCTATATATTTTTCTAGTATTGTCATATTTAAATCCTGATAGCTTCATATCCCGACTTGATTGTAAGAATGGTTTCAAATTGTGAAGAATGAACCAATACAAAAATTCCAGGTATGTGTGGATTTTGGGCCTAACTGATATGTTTAAATATTCTATATCAATTATGATGTAATGTAAAGTACTAGCTAATGAGAAGGCTCCTAGTCATTTCACAATTCACAATTCACAATGCTAGCCAAATCACTAAAAATTGTGAGCTAAAGGGAAAGATCCATGCATATACAGTTTTAGGGCTTGTTAATTCCACATAGATACATGTGTCAAGTTTACCAAAGTGTGAAGTTTAATATAATGATAAGGTTCCACATCATCCTGAATATCGCAATGTCATCACTTAAGTAAACCTTGTGAATCACTGTCAGAAATGGACCAATAAAAATGATCATAACATGTTTTTGTTACAAATTTTAGTATTTACATGTGATTTACCATATGGTAAACATACTATGATAATTATTAAATGGTAACAATAAATTAGTTTTTAGGTTGTTACGTTATTGTTTTATAACAATAATGTTTATTATGAATAATTAGTTTTTGTTATATGTGAATTTTGGTGCTCGTAACCACACATGTGTATAGGATATTTTTGAGGAGATCATATCTCCATAAATATATGAAATATTATCATATATAATTATAATACCCCAGATGTATTATTTGAATAAGAGAGTGCCAATAATGTGTTGTATTTTATGCTATGTGAAACTACATACCAAAATATTTGGTATTAGATCCATATACAATCTTGGGAGGAAATAAAGGTTTGTGATGGAATAATGAGCATATTATGGACATAATTATATTATATTATCCTCGTATATGAGAAATAGTTTCGGAGAATAACTTGTATTTTGAGGATTTTGTTTGTTTTTTGTAATGGGAAAATTTGTAAGACTTGCATTTGCATGCATCTATAGAAAATTTGCAAAGTGGAATATTTGTTTGGAACTATCAATTGAAACATGGATTGATTAATTATCATATGCACATATTCTATATAATGCACTTATGTGTACTATATTTTTGATTCGTGGTGTTTTATTCTATAGTCTGTGTGAAGTATTGGGTCGTAACCCCAGTTGACAAGTATTTTGCATATAAAATAAAGTTTTCTTAATACATATGCTTGTGAAAGGATTAAATATGCCACTAAAGAAAACCAAATACTTTGAGGAATCAGGTAATGAGTATTAGACATATCAACAATTAATGTTATGAAAAGAATAATTAATTCTCTTATGCTTTCTCATCACACACATGGATTTACTTAACCTTAATGAGTATTGGATCTAATTTGTTTAGATAGTATTGGTGAAATAATTTTTCGTTAGGAAAAATTAGTTTATTTTCACCAACACTCTCGGACGAGGTCTCTTTTCTTGAGTGTGCACCTCCATTATTGTATGTGAAATAAAAATAAAATCTATTATTGGCCTAAAGGTCACGGATCCAATAGGCACACTCCACTGCATCTACAATAAATGCTTGAAATTTTGTGCAAGGGAGGAATTTGATAGGAAGGTGGGAATATGGGAGTGAGAAATTAGGAGAGGGATTAATACTACAAGTAGGAAATAATTAAATTCTTGCAAGGATTAATTAGAAATATCAACACACACAATTGGAAATGATAACAAATTTGCTAACACTGTCAAGACAAGATGAAATCATGAAAGTAAAATATCACTTATTCACTCATCTAAAATTTTTGAAACTCCTTTCTTTATTGACATTTTGATAAATCTATACAATGAAAGAGAAAAAGGAAAACACATAGAGAGGGAAATGGAATAATTTTTTGTATTTTTGTTATTCTTAGTAGCTATCTACTAATAAAGTTACTAAATCAACCACCCCCTTAAATGAGGGAACCATTAGAATTTATAGCATTATAATGGACCTTTCATCTTCTCCGCATGACTTTTAAACTCCCCATATGACTTGTCACTTTCCCTGGTCACTTGTGACCTTTCACGTTCCCTCGTCACTTGAATTTTTAACACCCTTAATGACCCTTCATGTTCCCTTGTCACTCATGACCTTTTATATTCCAAGCATTAAAAAACATGGAAAAAGTAAAATTTTGATGAGGAATTATAATATAGGGAGAGAAAAGTTGACAATAGATGCATGAATGCATGCTCGAGATGGCCACTAAATGTCTGACTACAAAATCTAGATGCCAAAAATATTCTTGACGCATGTTTGTATCATTTTGAAAAATGACTTCTTGATGCACGTATGTATTTTTTTATTTAGTACATAAAAATTCTTGATGTGTATCTATAATTGCCAGACACCTAAAATTTTGTTGTCACACGTCTACACCTTGTTGTCAAGCATCTACACTTTTCTTTTATGCATCTACAACCTCCTAAATTCCTAAAAACCTTTGTTAGGTGACAAAACTTGGAGTCAGGTGACCAAAACATGTTTTTGGGAAATCAAAAATTGCTTTCATGTGACCACAACTTTCTTTTGCATGAACACAACTTGTTATTACGCGACCACAACTTGCTATCACGTGACCATAAATTCCCAACCCAATGAAAACTAATTTTGTTCACCCTAGGAGAAAAAATGATAGATTTTGGTCATCCAATATATGAATCCTAATTTAAAACGTCCAATTAATCCAATGAAACTACCTAAAATTATTGAAAATGAAGTATTAATTAATTTTTAGCCATATATTAAAATTTTCCTCAATTTATGTGTCGATGAGCTGAGTAAAAAAATAGTTTTCAATGAAACAAATCCAAAAAAACTTATGGGTAATGAAGGGAATTAAAAATAAATTAAATTGGGATTTTATTAGACTCCTAAATCATCTTAGAGTGTTCATAAGCTTTCTATCAAGTTTCATCTTACAAGAGGACTGTTAAGTTGCACTACCAAACAATTTTCCACATCTCAATGTTACCAAAATATTTCCTTGATGATTCCAACATGAAATAAGCTATGTTATATTTATAATTAATGGGGTATGATCTTTTAAATAATCATAATGTTCATGAAACCTTTCAAAAAAGGTAACTAGATTTTTAGAATTTGCTTTTCCCACAACCTTACTCTCAAAGACCCGATTTTACATAACTTATTCCTAAACCTTGTTTTTCCTTCCATAACTTTCCTAAAATTCCTTATATGACTACATAGTTGTTCAAAACACTTACCTAATGATTTAAAGTGTCCATGTACATTCCTAGGGGTGCTTAGTAGGTGTAAAAATTATGAAAATATGCCTTTTTGGGCCTCTAAGAGCAATTCCTTCAAAGTGGATCGAAATAAATCCATGTATTACTTCACACAAGCTTACTTGAACATGAAACAAAATTTTAAAATATAATTAGAACATTGATCTTGGCCATGATAGGGTTCACATAGTAAGAAATTGGCTGGAGGGTAGGTTTACATTACCCAGTTCAGGGATTTTCAAAGGTCACTTCAGTTGTGTTATTTTTTTTGAATTTTTCATGCTAACATTTTGCATGAAAACAAATGGAACTTTCTAGGTACTTATTATAGATTTTACACAATGAGTACAGGGAAAACATGAATTCTATAACCTTAAGACACTACAAGTACCAATGCCTTATCCATTAGGTTGTAGATTCACAACATGGATATATAACGAGACTTTCTTTGTTGAAAACATACACACAACAACACAAGGAAAAAATGAGACACAACAGAAAAAAACACATAGAAAAAAAAAGGAAACACACAACCTAAATTAAATTATGGTACATGTGGGGGAAAAACCACTTTCATTATTTCAACAATTTTAGATATTTCCCATTGCGAGATAGTTCTAAGTGAGTACCATCCAAATATGAAAGATAAAAAGTATTTTCTCTGTAAGCTTCCTAGATATGGAATGGTCCTAGCCACATGGAATCAAACTTTCCATCAATTCCTTTTGGCTCTCTCCTTTTGTCCCACAGTAAGATAAGATCCCAAATTTTGAAATCCCTTTCCTTTGATTTCTTATAAAAAATATTCTTCACTTTCAGCTGATGTTCCTTTATTTGATCAACTAACTTGAATCTATCTTCACTCATATTTTCAAGATACAATATTATCTTGTCAAGAAAATCATGAAATTGGCCATCTTCAACTTCTTTGACTAATTACAAGGATGGAAATCAAATAGTGACTGGAATCTCGACATTGATCCCGTAAAGAAACTGGAAAGGTGACATACCAATTTCCTTTTTTGGGGAAAGCCTGTTTTCCCATAGTGCATCATAGAGCTTCTTATGCTAGTTTCTATGATTCTGATCAACTAGATTATAGATAATGGTCATAATGTGTTTTCTTCTTGACTCATCCTAAACATTCCCTAGTGGGTAATAGTCTAATGCATATGAAAGAGAGATTCCATAACCATAATATAACTCAGTCAACTTCATAGAGGAAAAGTATGTTGCATTATAAACCACAATCTTATGAGGAATTCATAAATGGATGATAATGTTTTATTTGATAAAGTTACATACCATTTGAAAATTGGCTTGATTGAATGAGATTTCCTCCACCTATTTGGTGAAGTCATATGTCACCATGAGAACATAGGTGTGTTTTGCACTTGAATGAGGATTGAGAACTCCAATGAAATCAAAGCCCCATTGTTGAAAAGGTTATTTGATAACTACCAATCGGATGGGAAGAACAACAAGTTGTGGTCTTCCAATAAGTTTTTGACAAGGTTAACATTTATAAACCCATTGTTGAGAATTTGTGATAAAGGTAGGCTAATAATACCTACCATGGAGGATCTTGTGTGCAGTCACCATAGTAGAGAAATTCCCACCAAAAACTTGACCACGATAATATTTTAGCAACATTTCTTGTTTCTCTTTATCAACGCACCTCAAGAAGTATGCATTTAATCCTCTTTTGTATAATACATGATCCCATATGACATATCTAGCTGATTTTAGCTTAAGGGTCCTCCTTTTATTGTAGTCAAGATGAGCAAGGAATTATCCATAAGTGAGGAAGTATGAAATATTAGAATACCACTCATTGGTCCTATTTACAAAAAGTACTTGTGGCAGATCCTTACTTATACATTCATAATATAGGAACTCTTTTGCATCTTTTTAAGTCACAAGGGTTTTATCCTCAGCCATTAGTCTACACAAGACATTACCTCTGAAAATATTTGAAGGTTGTATTTCCAAGTCATACTCTTAAACGCTATCCACTCAATTACCTCTCTTGGCTCCTTTATTTTGCTAACTTAGAATTGATTTGATTGAGATCCCAGAACCATCACCACAACGTGGGAGTTGAGGATGTAAAATATGAAATTATTCACAACTTTAACCATAACATAAACATGCTTCTCCACTTTATTATACCTCAAATCATGGTTTTTCAGTGGACAACTCATAAAATAAATAAGTTCTTCAATTCCTTTTTCATTCTTCTGAACTAATATGGATGAAAGCGTGTGTTTTGAAGCAGAGGAATACAAAATAACATATTTATAAAAGTTGGGACATACTAAAGTAATAGCCTTATCTATTGCTTCTTTGATTTCAAAATTTGATTCCTTTCCTTCATTATTCCACTTAAAACTTGATTGGGTCTTCATCATACTAGTGATATGTTTGGTTAGTTCTGAAAAAATCATGAAGAAGCGACGAAGAAATTTTACCTTCCCAAAGAAAGAATGAACTCCCTTCTTGTGTATGGGTAAGGATAGTGCATGAATTTACCTAATTCTTTCAGGATCAATTTTAGCTCCCTCATTGTTCATAATGTGTCCAAGGAGTTTCCCTTTAGGAACATTAAAAATGTATTTCTTAGGATTTGAAGATATTCCATACTGTTGGACCCTGATTAGAAATTATTCCAAATGATTCATACGATATCTTCAATTCTTTGAAAATACCATGAGTTCATCAAGATAAATAAAAATGCAGTGTTTTATGTATTTGAAGTAAATATACATTTCCCATTGAAAATTTTCTCCCACGTTGATAAGAGCAAATGACATTCAACTGTAGGAAAAAGTGCCCCATGGAGTTGTGAACGTTGTTTTGTGCCTATCTTCTTCCAGCATCTCCACTTGGTTATACCTAGAGAATCCATCAAGTAACAAAAACATATCTGATCCTATGACTACTTATAGGATGTGATCCATGATAGGAATTAGGTAGTTATCTTTCAATGAGGCTTGATTCAAATTATAGAAATCAACACATATCCTTATTTCTCTTCTCTTCTTTTATATTGGAAAAAATTAGCCACCCATGTGGAGTGGTGAATAGGGAAAATTATTCTTGCATTCAACATTTTCAATACATCTTCCTTGATTGTATCTCTAACCTTAAGGATATATGGTCGCTACTTTTTCCTGAAAGGCTTTGCTTTGGGGTTCAGTGAGATTGAAAGATGCATCTCTTTATGCTGGAATGACTTGAGATCATCATAGGAGTATGGAAAAACATCAAAATATTTTATTAACAATGAGATGAATATTATCTTCTCTTCTAGTGACCAACACTTGCCAATATTTACCATTCTTGGCTATTATGTGGTACCGATATTTTCTTTTTTAAAGTTAGCGGGACACCGAGATCTTTAAATTTATCCTTGATGAATATGTCATGTTTATCAAATAAGTTTTTGAGAGACACAAGACCTTTTGAAATCTTTCTTCCTTTCAATCTAATGACCACTACTGAGTCAACCTCATTAATCCCTTCTTTATCTTCATCTGCAACAAACTCTTGATTTTGAGCATCACTTCCTTTGTATAAAATATTGTTGAAGTTGTCTCTTTTTTCGAAGAAAGAGAGAAGATGACTATCATCATTGAATACTTACCAATAGTTTACATTATTTGACACTCTTTTCCTGAACAACATCTCAATGGTCACTTTATCCTTATTGAAAGATGATTTTTGGTTCATAAGAAACCATAAGAACGCAAGATAATCAAATTTCTCATTTTTCTCATGGGGAACAACTTGGATAGAGAAATCATCAAAATATTCTATGCAATCCCATACTTAGTTTCTATAATAATTTGGATAGAGAAATTATCAAAATATTGATTTCTCACTTGCTTAAAAATCACCTCAGCATCACCAAGACATTTTATATTTTTGATACCCATAGATTTAGCAACTTCCATCCCTAGAAGAAGGGCTTCATATTCTGCAGTATTCTTGGTATTTTCAAATTGTAATTTATAGGAAAAAGGATGTAACTCACCATTTGGAGAAGTTAGGAAAATGACAGCTCTTGAACTTATACTAGAGTGGCTTCCATCAAATTCAATTGTCCATATCTTATCTTCTTCATCTTCTATGAGGATCAGGAGATTATCATATCTTTCGAAAGTCAGGAAGTAGTTACCAATACACTATCTTGAAACAATATATCATCCTTCAGATCCTCTAATTTTTGGATAGTGTACTTCATATTTCACATGGGTAATACATTCTTCATATCTCCTTTCATTGTAATGGTTGCTGAGCACAAATTAATTTTTATCTCACTACCCAAATCTCTATAGAAAATCCCACTTAACAACATGCTAAAGGATGCTGGAATGTCTACTACCAAAATAGATAGTAAATCATTCTTGTCTAGAAAATCCGCAAGGGACACTTGAGCATATTTGATTCTCCCTACTAGTGGAAATTCCTTAGACTCCATAGAATAACGAGATCTAATTTCTCATGTTAAGGTGATCCCTAGGGAATTAGAAACTTTTATTGGAATTACATTTTCTGAAGCACTTGAGTCTATTATGCAATTGTTCAATTGGTGGCATTTAATCAGGAGGGAAAGGTAGAATGGTTATGATTTGTTGGTTTTGGATGCATTTAGGGAAAATATGTTCTACATTGGAGAAGTGGATGGTGTTGGTAGTAACCCTTTGGAATTAGGATTTTTAGCATTGGGTCTTGGGTTAGCACCCTTAATGTAGCTGACAATTCTTTTAAATTTCTCTAGATGGGTTTGTGAGAAATCAAATTCAGAAATCTAAACCTTAGACTTATTTACATTCTTAATGATATCAAATGGAGTAGAAGTTGATAAGTATTGCAGACTAAACAATAGAGGAGGAGATGAAATCTACCAAATGACACAAAAAGAGGATGAACCATTAGAAGACTATTTAGAAATATTTTTGTTCTATGCTCATAAGTCAAGGAACACAAGACTACCACCTAAATATCTCCAATTATTCTTTTTGAAAGGACTTAGCGAGGAGGACATGGATGCTCTAGATATGATAGGAGTAGGAGAAATCTCAAAATCTTCTTTTGAAGAAATATTTGAATCCTGCAAAAATTACTCAAGAGCTATTATGAATATGGTGAGAAGTGTAAGATCAAGAGGTGGATCAACTACCAAAACAATTGGGAACATATCCAAGTTAGATATTGTTAGCATGTTTAAGAACATGAAGGAGGAGATTGTCAATGACATGACCATTCTCAATTATATTCTCTACATGCCAAGAAGAAAAGGGGAGATGTAGAGGAAACACTCACAGAGTTCTACCATGCATGTAGAAGAAATAAATATAACTGTAGATAAAGAGGGTTATCTAGCATTACAAAAGAAAAGGAGGCTTCACCTGAATTCAGGATGATAGAAACATAGGATGGAAAGTGTTATATGTTTCTCAAAGAAAACAATGGCTTCCAGGACAAGGAGGTATGTCACAAGACCCTATGAAATAATTTTAAAATTGGTCTAATAATAATATATGCTACCCCCAACTTGGGCTAATTAGTAGTAAGGTTAGGCTCCATATCCTAACCAATATCAAAAATAACAGAAACCTCAATTTCAAGGCCAACAACAGTGGAAAACACCTCCTCAATCATGGCATCATCCTTGGAGAGGAGGGAAGTAGTCGAATAACCCACCTCCTAATTACAAACAATCCTACTTTTCAACCTCCTTACCCTCAGTAACAAGATCTGATGCCAAACCCCTAAGAAATATCTTAACCAAAAGATACCTAACTACCAACTCAGTCAATGCCTAACCCTAATAATAAAGCTGCTCAATTAGCCTATTCCACTGGACCAACTCAATAACCCTACCTATTCTTTTGATGTCAACAATATCCATCTTGTCTTAGAAAAATAACTTCCTCCACTAACTGGACCCACCATTATAGAGATTGCAGATGAATAAAAAATGTTGTAGAATGATCTACAACAAATTAAAAACACGTTGAAGGCACATATGTAGAAAAATAAGAAGACATGCAAGTGATCCGAAACAACCTGAGAAAAATTCCAGAAAGGTAAAACACAGGCTAATGAGCCACCATTTCCTAAAAGGTTCCAAGAAAAAAAGATTGACCTCAAATCAGAATCTGACTCTGATTTGGTCAACCAAGTGAAAGAAATTTGTGTCAAAATTCCATTTATTCAAGCCATCAAGGATGTGCCCATCTATAATAAATTGGTTAAAGACCTATGCATAAAGAAACTAGGAAGGAAGAGGAAAGATCCATCTACTGTATAAGTTATTAGAAAACTAGATGATATTATGCTTGGAAACTCAATCTTTCCCAAGTACATAGATCCAAGGAAGCTCCTTTGGTAAATGTTTACATTAATGGCACAATGATCAAAAACACTCTGATTGAATTGGGGGAAAAAATTAATGTCATGACAAAACAAATCATGGATGATTTGAAGTTAGAAGGACTAAGACCAATAACCACAGTCTTGTAGCTTGTAGACAAATCAACAATTAATCTTGAAGGAGTCCTAGAGGATGTAGTAGTAGTGGTAGACTCTTGGGAGTACCCTACGGATTTTATTGTTCTTCAACCAAAAGCAAGCTTAAGAGGATATCCTATCATCCTAGGAAGACCATGGTTGGCCATTTTTGATGCATTCATAGGATGTAGATCTGGTAATATGATTATTTCTAATGAAAGTGACACTAAAAATCTCATGCTTTATCCCCTACATAACCGTTCAATGAAGAAGATCAAACCATTTGAGTTGAGGAATCAAAAGAAGACAAAATATTTGTGCAACAACTCATGATGCTAGAGAAGTCATGCACAATTGAAGGATAAGAAGAAGATGTTGTTCTTTCCAAGTCCTACAAAATAATTATGGGAGGAATGAAGAAGTAGATGGTAGATTACGATGTATAAGTTATCCTGTGAACTAAATTATACCACAGAAAAGTACTATGAACATTCCAGTTAAGAATTACATCCTTCACCAACTTCTCCCACATGATTTCATACTGAATTCTGTAAGCAACAATGTATGTTCCATGATTGATCTCTCTAAGAAAGTGGAAATCACTCCGAGAAAGACACTTAATGTTAAAAAAATGTTGAGCATGTAGAAAGAGAAATTGTTGATTGTTTCTCTTCTACAAAAACACAACACAAAATTTTCATGGGACTATGGTCACATGCATGAGATCCATCCCAAGATCTATACACACAAGATATACATCAAAGACAGTTGCAAGCCAATAAGGAAGCCACAAAGAAGAATGGACCCAATAATGAGAGACATTGTGAAAGAAGAATTAAAAAAAATTATTGGATGTTGGATTCATATATCCAATTTCAGATAGTCAATGGGTGTCACCCCTTGTCATTGTACCCAAGAAGAATGGAAAATGGAGGATTTGCATAGACTATAGAGAGATGAATGCAACAACAAAGAAGGATCATTTTCCACTCCCTTTCATTGATCAGGTACTTGACACTCTGGATGGTAAGAAATATTTTTCTTTTCTTGATGTATAAGTGGCTATAATCAAATTCAGATTGCACCAGAGGACAGGGAAGGAAAAGACCACATTCACATGCCCATGGGGAGCATTTGCATATTTTGTTCTTCCTTTTAGTTTGTGTAATGCACCTGCTACATTCCAGAGGGAATTTTTGAGCATCTTCTCAGATCTAACCAATGAGTGCATGAGGTATACATGGATGATTTTATAGTACATGGAAATACTTTTGATAAAGCAATGAAGAATCTAGAATTTTTTTTGAAGAGATGCAAGGAGCATAATCTATCCTGAAGCAATGAAAAATGTTGCATGATGATGTTTGAAGGAATAGTCTTGGGGAACTATCTATCATTTGATGTAATTCAGGTCGATCCAACAAAAGTATCTGTAATTATAAATCTGACAACACCAAAGAAACAGAAGGATGTGAGGAGCTTCCTAGGATCCATGTTGGTTATTATAGAATATTTATACAGATTTCAGTAAGATTGTAACACCATTATTTATACTACTAGGAAAGGATGTTGCCTTTGAGTGGACTGAAAAATGTGAGACTACATTTCAAAATTTGAAGAAAATGTTGACCACTGCACCTGTGTTAAGAGGACCAATTGGAACTTGTCATTTCACATCCATACTAATGCATCAAACCATGCCATTAGATATTTTTTTGGGACAGAAGGATGGAGTTCTAAACTACATAATCTATTATGTCAGTAAGAACTTGCAACATGTTGAACTTAACTATACAATCACAGAGAAAGAGTTCTTAGTAGTTGTGTATGCCATCAATAAGTTTAGGCACTACATCACAAGTTACCCAATGTTTATTCACAATGACCATGTTGCAATTAAATACTTGATCAAAAAACCAGTTGTAAGCAAAAAAATAATTAGATGGTTGCTACTCTTGCAAGAGTTTGATGTCACCATTATGGATAATCTTGGTAAGGAAAATGTTGTATCTGAATTTCTTTCAAGAATGGAGAATAATAATGAAGAAAAGGTAGTGGATGAATCTTTCCCATATGAGCACCTATTTTCCATTTCCACCAGAACACCTTGGTATGCTAATATAGTCAATTATTTGGTCTTAAGTAAGACACCTCCACACTACTTGTATTCTAAAAAGAAATACATAGTTGAGAAAAGTGTGAATTTTTCTTGGATAGTTGAATTTCTATTTCACACAGGGTAGGATAATGTTATGAGAAGATGTATAGATGATGAGGAAATATATGATGTCCTCAAAGCCTGCCACAATGAACCGTGTGGAGGACATTTGTTGTAAAAAGAACAACACAAGAAGTGTTGACAACAAGATATTACTGGCCAACACTACATAAGGATGCAACATTATATACAAGGAGGTGTGATAGATGCCAAAGAATGGGTAATCCCACAAGGTTAGATGAGATGCCATTGCAACCTCAGTTAGTATTACATCCATTTGAAAAATGGGGTTTAGACTTCATTGGTCCTATAGATCCTAAATCTCAGCAGAAGGAATACATTTTGGTGTGCACATATTACCTCACTAAATGGATAGAAGTGAAAGAATTTCCAAATCAGAAGAGTGAGAAAGTTGCCAAATTCTTATATGACCACATCTTCACAAGGTATGGAGTACCAAGAGAAATTGTTACTGATCAAGGTACACACTTTACTGCTGAAGTTATTTTTGATCTAGCTAAGGAATATGAAATCAAACATAGGAAGTCTACACCTTATCACCCCCAATCTAATGGCCAAGTTGAGGTGAAAAATAGGGAAATAGAAGCCATCTTGACAAAAACTATTGCACTCCACAAGAGAGATTGGGTAGATAGACTTCTAGAGGAAGTTTGGGCATTCAACACAACTTGGAAGACAAAAACAGGCTTCACACCATTTGAGATTTTGTATGGTAAGACTTTTGTTCTCCCTATTGAATTTGAGCACACTACACTAAGGACTATACTTGAACTAGGCATATATTTTTCTGAAGCTCAGAGGTAGAGGATTCTCCAACTCAATGAGTTGGATGAAATGAGGAGACAAGCTGTGTATAATACAAAGGTAGTTTAGAAGAAAAGGATCAAATGGCATGACATGTTCATCAAGAAAGAAAATTTCAAGAAGGTGATTGGGATCTCTTATTTGACTCAAAGTACAAAGGACCACATGGGAAAACTCAGGACAAGGTGGCTAGGTCCATATGAGATTGAGAAAATATTTCCCAATGGAGCTGTAAAACTCACCACCATAGATCCTGTGAGATTCAAACTACTGGTGAATGGTCATAGATTGAGATTGTACAAAAATCCAACTGATAGGAGCACCTTCATGCAACAGTTCAGAGGAGGTCAAAGAAGGATGGAGATGAGAACATTAGAGTTAAGATTAGAAGTTGAACCTACTGGTTCATCTTCTAAAATTGTTAAAGATTGAGATGTTTTAGTGGCCTTGGTATATTCATCTTGTTGAATACTCCAAGGGTGAATAAAAGTGATGTAATCATCCCTCTCGATGATAACATCACTCAACTTACATGCTTTGTTTTCTTAGAATTTATATTTTGCAGGATTTGGTGTATTTGTTGCAAGAAGTGCATAGTCCCTGACACAGGGAGGTAATGCAAAGACTAAGTGAACCACTTGCATCAGGATGCAGCAAATCTCTATTTTTTTTCATGTTTGGTGAAACTTATGATTGCATGAAGAAAATAAGGAACAATCTACACATGTGAGTGGTGATAAAGATGACTGACACCAAAAAGTCAGTATTCCCTCTTTGGGAATTATTTGATTTCACTAAGGATCCTTCGACATGATGTTGCATATGCTTGTAGCATTATCCAAAACATCATGACACTCAACATGTAACATCATGACAAACCCAACATGTAGCAAAAGGTGCAATTACAACAATGCGCATGCAATCATCATCCTACACATATCTCAAGATAAGTGCACTCATTTCACTTTAATAAAGTATTGATGGTATGATTATTTTTAATTAATGTTTATGCCATGTCATGAATGTCTTTAAATAGCTATTATATGCCACCACCTTTAAACCTATGATCTGTCACTCCACGTCACCCAAATTCGTCACACTACTTCACCTCACATGTTTGCAGTAATCAAATCAATTTAATTCATTCCCTTTTTGTGCTGCATGTGAGTTGGTCACAGAATTTGAAAATAAAGTACTCAAAACATTCCTCCTTACTCAAATTCTTGCATCATTGTTCAAACTGTGTGATTTTCCCTATCAAATCTGAAGTAATTTACAGAATTCAAAATGGGGGAGATCTAATTCAATATGAGCCAACTAATCATTCTCAAATCCAAACCAACCATAGATATTTCAGTATTTTCAGAACAAGTGGATGGATGGATTACATCAGTAAGTTCCAGGGTTTCAATGAATCAATGGTAAAGGAATTTTCTGCCACATTTAAGGATGGAGAGGCTACTATCAAGGGTTTAGTAGTGAGAGTGGATGATGACATTTTGGCTGTAGTTAAAAGGGCTTCCTGTAGAAGGTGAAATTTTCCCTGAGAAGGAAAATCTAGATGCAACTCAGACATATATTTGGTTGATGCAGATGATAACTTCATAAATGATCGACAAGGTACATTTCACACTTCTCTCAAACCATCTCTGGGCTGATATTTCAAAACTACATTATCAAATATTTTACTTACGAGGGTAGATATTCTAGACTGAATACTATCCATTTCAAGTTACTCAATCACTTGAAAAATGATAGGCATGTTAATGTACCCAATTTCTTAAATGAAATCTTGAAAAGGATGAGTAGAGAGTCATAGAGGGGGAGGTCATATTTGTCTCACCATTTTCTTATCACTCTAATTGTAAAACATACATTGGAAAGAGAGAACATCCTTGCACTGAATTGGAAGATTTTTTCAAGGGTTAATAATATTGATGAATTATTGGGGTGTGGAAGGAAAAGAAGAAGTATAGGTAGTTATTTCCATATAGTTGAACCCACAGCTTCCACTTCTCAGTTGAACCCATAGTTTCCACTTCTTTGCCCACAGAAACCCCCATTTATGAAAATACACCAACTGCTTAAGAGACCTCCGTTCTTGTATCCCATGAGATGATTCTCATAGCTGAAACCCTACTTGGATTTTCAAATTCTGAATCATCCACCTTAAGGAGTAAGAGAAAATATTCCAGGATCTACTCCTAAATCTTCCAAGTCTACCCCTACATATTCCAAATCTACTCCTACACCACCTAGGCACTCAAATAGATTAAAAACTAAAAATCCATAAACATCAAAGGCCAAAAAGCCTCAAACCATATTACTTGATAGTGATAAATAAGTTACAGAAGATAATATTGAGGCCACATCAATGGACATAAATAGGGAGGTGTTGATGTTGAAATTCATGAGAAACATGGTCCTAGGGAGCCTATGGAGGATATGGAAGAGAAGAGGGGAAGATAAGTGAGAGAAAAAGTTTCAAAGAAAGCCCTGCTGAACAAATGGAAGAACATGAAGAGGCAGTTCATGTTGGGAAACCCATGAGAAGCATGAAGGAGAAGGATTTACAAATGAAATTGAAGACATAAATCATATAGCCACAAATGATGAAGATAAGATAAAGGAAGCACATGACCATACAAGTGCTGGAAACACATACTGATAAGATGGAAGTTGGGGATGATATGCCCCATGATTTTGAAGAAATTATTGAAAATATTGTTCATAGAATTGAAATAGAATAACCACCTAAGTAGATTGAGAAGGTACAAAGGGAATGTTCCTACAACAATTGAGGAGATAGTTGAGACCATACTGGAGCCTGCTCCACCATTGTTGCCACAAGCTAACATGTAGCCATAGATGATCATTAGAGAAGTTTTCAAAGAACCTATGAAACTGGTGCATCTTGTAGGAACATGGCCACAAAGAAAACCTTGCTAGACTACTAGGTCCAACAGTTTGAAAACTATGTTAATCGGTTACAAGGAAAATGGGAGAGAGAAAATGAAGAACTCATCTTCACTCACCAATAGGACATGGAGGACAAGGACAAGGAGCTTGATGTTAAGGATAAGGATATTGTAAGGCTCAAGAAAAAGCAGGAAGATACAATTCAGCTAACCAATGACATACTCAACTATAGGCCACATTCTAACATTTATTCTATTTTATTAAAAGAGCAGATGTTATAGTTAAAGCTTACCTATATCAATTCAGATCTTCCATTTGATATTAGGGGAGCTAGAAGTTTCTTTAGAATATAGCTAAAAATTCCTCATGAGATTTAACTAATGTTATGTGAATTGTATATGTACAATTATGCTCTTGAATATGATAAGGACTGGATCCTAGTACTTTATTTTTGAGATGTTCCAATTAGGGAAATGTGTTCTTGTTTTAATAACAAATTGAAAGGAATGATAACCAGATCGTACCAAGCCAAGAACATAGATGCTAATCAAACACCACGATCTATAAGATGAAATAAATTCACCAGAATAACTTTACATAAAACCTTTGCAAACAAATGAGAAACAATATCATATATTATTATGGAACTCAATGCAATACATTGAGAATGGGCCTTGTTTAAATAAGCAAGGAATAACAATCTAAGAACTAGTCAAAGTCGTAGATTAAGCCATAAATCAAGGAAATAACTAGTCATCAAAGAAATAGTCAAGACCATAGATTTAGGAGAGAACTAGACATCAAGGATCTAGTCAATACCATAGATCAATGAAAGAACTATAACTAACAACTAGATAATATCTCCTAATATCTAAATAAGATAAAATAAATATCCACAAACATAAGTGGGTGAGGATAAATACAATAAAGGTAAATAAAGTACCTAGGTGAACACGAGCTACGGTAAATACCTACTCTAACACCCCCACTCAAGTGAATTTCTAGGGGCCAAAATAGATGTGGCATGTCCACAGTATGAGTCCCGAGACAACTAGGCTTGATGAGGTACTCATGTACAATAACTAGGAAAAAAGGGACACCGCAAGGTACCTAAAACCAGTAATAACAAAGTAAAGAGAGTAAATACCTACTCCAAGGCATCCTAAGAATCTCAGCTCACAAAAATTATACAATGCTAAAGAAGTGTGGTGCACACTATGGTCTAAATCCATTGCTCTATCATATAACTCAAAAACAAATGACACTGGGCTTCACCATAATAGCTCCATGTAAGGAGACTGTCAATGGAGTGATGTCAAAAAGTGAAAAACAAACACCAAACATAATTTGATTAACTTCTACAAATAGGTGTGCCACGATCCAAGAAAAACCAAGGCAATAAGGCAAGGACACGAGATCCAAATAAATAGGAGTGCCACGATCCAAGAAAAAGCCAAGGTAACAAGGCAAGGGTATAAAACCCGAAGAAGAAGTATCAACACCACACCCCCCATACTACAGAATGGGTAGAGTGACACCACAAATTTGTATGAATTGTCAAAATTAACTACTTGAACACTGATAAACTAACAATGGGCTCCACCAGAATAGCTCCCCCATAAGAGAGACTGTCAATATGCCAAAAAAAAGTGTCGAAAATATAGATCCAAAATATCTCAACAAACAAGAGAGATATAAATTTATACACCCATTGATACAATAATGCAATACCCAAAATGTTAGGGTGTCGGGTTCAACCGAAAATGCATCCACAAGTGATCACAACACCTTCCCAAATTTGGCACTTTATAATTGAGTGCATGTAAATATTACAATGAGTAATAGTACCTTTTACATTTGAAATATGTGTATTAAAAGTCACCAATGCGTAGATCTTGAAAAAATACACAATTTCAAAAAAAAAGATCACCTTAATCTGAGCTATGGATCAAAAGTTATGAGCTCTAGAAGGTTTTTCTATTAAAATAATATTTTAATGTTGATCTTATTTTCAAAAGGTACACATGACACCCAAATGTCCAAAGGGTAAAAGAGTGCATCCATACGATACAGGATTGCAACCAAAGGATAAAAGCATGTAACCAAAAACTAAAGTGTCCATAGGGTAAACCATTGCATCCAAAGGGTACACATCAATATCCAATGGATAAAAGAATGCACCAAAATGGTACAGATCTTCGTCCAGTGGATAAAAGAATGCATCCAAAACTGAAATATCCAGAGGGTAAACTAATGCATTCAGAAGGTACACGCTTTTATCCAATGGATAAAATAATGCACCTGGAGGGTACAGATATGCATCCAATGGATAAAAGATTGCATCCAAAACCAAAATATCTAGAGGGTAAAAGACTGCATCTGGAAGGTACACGCTTTTATCCAATGGATAAAAGAATGCACCTAGAGGGTACAAATCTGCTTCCAGTGGATAAAATACTGCATCCAAAACCAAAATATCTAGAGGGTAAAAGATTACATCTGGAAGGTACACACTTTTATCCAATGGATAAAAGAATGCACCCAGAGGGTAAAGATCTACGTCTAGTGGATAAAAGTCTGCATCCAAAACTGAAATATCCAGAATAGCTCCATACAAGGAGATTGTCAACTGACACTGGGCTCTTCACCAGAATAGCTCCATACAAGGATACTGTCAATGGAGTGATGTCGAAAGTGCAAAAAAATCACCAAATACCATAACTTGTACAATGCTTCACAAGAAGTTTGGTGTGCACTATATTCTGAATCCACTGCTCGATCACAAAACTCAAAAACAACTGAAAATGGGCTCCACTAGAATAACTTTACATAAACCTTTGCAAATAAACCATTGACAGATGAACCTTTACTTCTTGTTTTGAGCATTTTTCTTTAGCAGGTGTAGGGTATCTCTCTTATTTGTTGAGAGATTTTGTATCTTTATTTTCAACACTTTTGGCATGTTGACATAGATGCTCATGTTTCCAAAAAAAAAAGTGGCAGTTGGATGTGACTTTCTCGAAAACACGCGACACACCCCCAGAATAGTAAATTGTGTAAACACCCATTGAAATCCTTAACCCTTGGTCATATGGTATGGTCCAC
The DNA here is from genome assembly GCA_019776745.2 of Taxus chinensis. NCBI lineage: Eukaryota > Viridiplantae > Streptophyta > Pinopsida > Cupressales > Taxaceae > Taxus > Taxus chinensis. The sequence continues at coordinate 1,173,601 of JAHRHJ020002231.1, read as the reverse complement.
TGCCTATGAGGGCTTAAAGCTTGTGATTCCTACTAATAGTTGCTTAACTTCAGCCCTCTTTAATTTTAGTTGTGTGGTGAAGGCAACAATTCTGTTTATTTTGTTTTAGTGGCAAATAAAATAAATAATAGAGAAAAATATTTAAAAGCTTGTAACTTTTGATTGGTAACTCGGTTTTAAGTGCCATTTTTTACAAAAGTGCTTGTTTTTTCATGCTCTTTCGATTGGAGTTATTTATTTTGAGACTTGCACTATAATTATAAAGTGTCAAATATGGAGGAGTGTTGTAATCAATTGTGAATGCAATTTCAGCTGAGCCTGACATCCTAAATTTTTGGGAGTTGCAATTTGTAACCACTTATGTGTGTGGATACCATAAGATGCTCTAATAACATGAAAGGAACAATAACTAGATCATTACCATAAGATGCTCTGATAAAGTCACTTATGAAATTGTTATCAGAGCCCAGTGTTAGTTTGTCAGTGTTTGAGTAGTTGTTTTGACAACTCATATAGATTTGTAGCATCACTCCACCCATTTAGTAGTATGGGAGGGTGTGGTGTTGATATTTCTTCTTTGGGTTTCATGTCCTTGCCTTGTTACCTTGGATTTTCTTGGATCGTGACACTGTAGAGTTTGTGTCTTTTCCTTGTTGCTTTGGTTATTGTTCTTGGATTGTGGCACACCTATTTGTAGAAGTTGATCGAATTATGTTTGGTGTTTTTTTTGAACTTTCAACATCACTCCGTTGACAGTCTCCTTGTATGGATCTATTCTGGTGGAGCCCATGTGTCAATTGTTTTTGAGTTCCATACCTGATCGAGCAGTGGATTCAGACCATTTAGTTGCACACCAAACTTCTTTAGCATTGTATGAGTTTTTTGAGCCAAGCTTCTTGAGATGCCTTGGAGCAGTTCTTTACTCTCTTTGGCTGGGTACTTTGTTGTTATGGTATCATCTAGGAGATTGCTTTTGTCATCCTGGTCTATTAAGTTTTATTTTGTAAATAAATTATTTATACATTCATATGCATTTGGGCTTTGGTCATATTTTGATGCATGCATGGCCCTACACAACCAAATTTTGTCATTTATTATCTACTTAGATGAAGGTATAAGAATCTAAGTATCAGATGTGGTAAACTCTACATCAGTTCAGGTAGTACGAGTTTATGTGGTTACCCTTCTATTTATTAGGATATATGTAACAGGTTCCAACACACAAATGCTTATGTGTGTGGATGAATTTGGATTTTACCTTATTTGTGGTATGAAGGAGGATTTATCGAGATGTTAGGATACATAGATCTTTCCTTGATCTTAGTATTGACTAGCTGATCTATCTTGGTTTTGACTAGGAAGGTTTTTGGGTCTTTCCTAAATCTATGGTATCAGACTAGTTATTTATGACTAGTTATTTCCTTCATTTATGGCTAAATCTGAATGAGAAAATGACCTTTCTTAGATTCTAAAGGCAATATTACTATTCAAGCAACCATCATTCTTAATGTATTGCATAGAGGTTCCATAAGAATATAGGAACATGAGTTTCTCATCAGTCCCTAGTTTGCAACTCAGGTACTATGTACATGCCACATATTTTGTCAAGAAGCTTCATTTGAGGGGGGTCTTATTGATAAAGTGTTTACTTTAGCATCATGTTCTTGGCTATAAAGTATACTGGTTATCGTTACCTTTATTGATATTAATCAACATAACCACTTTGTTTATCGATGTTCAATGGATCTAATTTAGACACTAGGAGAATTAGCTAGTTGAAAGGGGTGTCAGTTATTTCTCCCGATCTATAGTATTGACAAGTTCTAGCCTAGATCATATGGATTGACAATCACTTGAAATAGTCTAGTTCTGTCCTAACTCTGAGTGGTCTTGACTAGTGACCTTGTGTATGAATGACGGAGAGATTTCCTGTGATTGGAAGAAAAGCACCTATGAGATAGTCTATGACCTTGTGGAACTGAGATTGTTCATTCCTAGTCATATTCAAGCAAGGTTCATAATCCTAACTAAGTGTATTGGAGTGGGTGACTTCCATAAAATATATGATATTGGTTCTCATTTGAAGGAAGGTTGTGCTCTACTAAAGTAATTGGTTGGTGAGATTTCTTTCATCTAAATCACGAAACATAGCAATCTAAAGTTCTTGTGCTTGGTATGATCTGGTCATCGGTTCCTTTCACTTGATCACATGTAAAAGGAACGATAACCATACTTGTTACAAGTTAATAATTTTCTCAATGTGTTCAAGCGTTTAGAGATAAGACAAGTCAAAAAATAAGTGTTAAAGAGAGTTATGTGAATGAGAATGTATGAAGGTGAATACATGATATCGAATAAGCTAGATCAACTTGAATCAGCTATGGAAGAAAAAAAGCTAGATAGTTGTCCACACAGGTGGATGAGTTCATTCACTTGCCAATATCTCTAAATCACGTGATCCTCCTTTTGGAGTAGGTGTGATTCACTAAATTAGGGGTTGCACATCTCATTTTAAGAATTGTGCTCTAACTAATAAAATTGAGTTGTATCATGGTTCAGAAGGTCCTTTACTCTAAACAATTCTAATCAAGCTTCAAAGTTTGTGTTTCAGTCTCTACGTCTATTTCCAAGAAAAAGAAATCTTGTTGTCTATGTGTTCCAATGTCATGAATAAACAATTAGAATGATTCACAACTGTAACACCTACATGTGAGAACTCTTTGAATGTATGTCTCCTAATTCATTGATCTAGTGCATGTTGTCAAATCATGGTACATGAAATACGTAATTTGTATCGTGTAGATTCACTAAGCCATCTCATTTCTCTACATGTGCTTAGAACTATCAAGTGGAGAATCCTTGACTAGAAACCATAATCTAGATCAAAAATAATATTAACTAGAAGGTATGAAGAAATGGAGTTGAAGTCTTAATTATGAAGAACATGCTCTGAGGAAGAATAATATGAAATAACATAGTCTCTCCTTGAAAATAAATTATTGAATGAGGGTAGAGCTCAAAATTTCAGAATCAATTTAGAAATACTAGATTGGTAAAGCAATCAAAACCTTAGAATAGTCAAGTCTTTAAATTTGACATAAAACCATAAAGGTTGCAAAGAATTAATATTGCATAGGCCTATTTTTCATGAGTTGGAAATACATTACCAAAGTTGCTCTAATCCATAGAAGGATTGAAGACCTATCAGAGGGTAGAGTTTTCAGTTGATCCCATAAATGAACTATAGTTGGGTAGCCTCTATAAGGATAAAAATGTAAAATAGTTTCCTTGCAAAGAAGAGCCCTTCATTTTAATGTTTGGAAAATATTCATCATGCAATTATGTTAAGAATTTATTTCCACTCCTAGAACTTATCATTATCAGTATACTCAGGAAGCATATCAGTAATCTTAAATGCTACAAGTAAGTTACAAAGGTATATTAGTCTTACATAGGAATTGATCATACTAAGTGTTAAGAATTTATTTTCATGGATGAAATGGTTGTCATTCCACTCAGATGTGTGAAAAATGATGATTACAATTAGTGTGCTCTTGAATACAATGTTAACCGTGTTATTTCCAATAGAGTTTTCATTGTGAGTCTCCTAATCGGACATGCAACCAATGATCCATTTTACCTTTAACACAATGTGGTCTGTAGTTACTGATCAATTCATTGGGACATCATGGCCTCATCGAGTGTCACAACAAAATGGTTTTAATAAAATGAATGATTCTTATAGGGGTAAGATTTTCCCTTCCTGTTTCAAGTGTAAGAAATTTGGTCACATTGAAAGATATTATATTGCCAAAATGAATGCCTGCAAAAGGAAGGATGATGTCCAGTTTACACCTAGTTGAGGAAGTGAAAGATAAAATAAAAGAGACAAAAGGTGATCCTAAAATTTATTTTACCTATTGTAATAAAGATATTTCTCATTAAGATTTATATGTTGCTTTTGGACCCATAAGAATTGTTATCTTCTTAAGAAGGTCCCAAATTCTTCAGAATAATAGAGAAAGAAAAATAATTAGAAGTTAAGAGAATTGACCTTCGTATCATGCCCCTTGAGGGCATGGATCGTTCTCTTGCTAGGTCATTGTCTTGGAGCCTGCATCAAGATTCATGGAAGTATGACACACACAATATTTTTGCTTTGTATTTATTTTTTATTAAAATTCAGCATTATAATCTTTTTGTATTTTTAATAAATACTTAAAAATTGTGAGCACTATGTAAAATTATAGAATTAACAGGAAACATTTTACAGATTTTCAACACAAGATGTGATAACGGAGTTCAACGCTTGAGGCCTACATCTCTGGGTCTAGTTAAATGGGACTGATCTATTAAAATTTTTGTAAAAAAACACTTACATAAGTTTCTACAAGAATTTGATCTTCTCACTGAGTTCTCCTTCCCAAAATAATGCCACTCTCCTTTTACACTTTCTCCAAATTCCTCTCTCTAGCTCTCACAATAAGCTTTACAAAAAATACATAGTCTGCAATACCGTTACTTACAAATATTACAACCCTTTTATAATATGTTTAACCCCCAGCGCAATGGTTAAGTCGTTTATCATTTTACTCACCCAAGTCAAAGGTTTGAAGCCTCTACCTTATGCATCACTTTTCTTTATGGGAAAAATCCCACATTATCATGTGCTGAACCAGGATTGGGAGGTAGGTTTAATATGGTAAAGTGGTGGCAACTTTGTTTATTGGATTTTGAGCCATTTTGTAAGCCACTGGTTATTCCCCCAGTTGGTTCCATGCACAAAGTTGGGCATATGTGGATAGTTATGGGCTGGTGATTAAGGTGGTTGCGTGCACGTGGAAATGTTGGTCATGAGTTGGAGGGATAAGGCAGTTTAGAAAAGGATTGGAGGGATAAGGCAAATTGGTTGAGTTGGAATAGATAAACATGTTAAATGGCAGTTTGGTATGAATTAAGGAGATAAGTATAATTAGGCTAATAAGGAGATAATAAGGGGGTGGCTGAGGTGGATAGGTCGATCTCAATTGGCCAAGTCGGGCTATCCACCGAGCCATCCATATAATTTACAATGCAATAAATATCCCACATTGATCCTAGAATTACAATATGAGGCACATATATATAAAATCCCTGCAATGTTAATATGAAGAAATGGAGGACAAGGCACCCCTCCATAATTGAGTGTGTCAAACCTGGCTAAGGGCCCCCAGCCAGAAAATAGTGGGGCCCACCTATTCTCCATCACCGAGTGTCCAAGACTGACGTGTTCAAAAAAAACTTTTACCCTTCATTCATATTTTCCATGTGTCACATTTTCATTGGTCCACTTGGCGGGCATGCACACATTCACCTACACATAGTCCTGAATTTTTCTAGTTGCCAAAAATTTCAGCGAGCCATAACTTTTGCATATGTGCTCTATTTTTCCTGCAAACAAGATATCACTGGAAAGATCAAATTTTTCTCCACACAATGAAACTACCCATAACTGATTCTGAGAAGATTTTAGATTGGTTTCTCAGTGAGGATCCTCTAGATCACTCCTCCCCACTGAGAAACTTTTGGACCTCCAAAAGTTAATTTAATTGGTGAATAGGTGAGGGTATTTCTCCCTCACCTTTCCAGTTTCCATCCATTTCACCTTGTTTGGATGCATGCCTTTTAAACCCACATGAAGATATTCAACATCACCCCTTCATGAGGTTCTAACCTTCCTGTCCAAAATGATGTCATCCTGTAACTCATCCAAGATAATCAGGTGTAAAATCATCAACATAAGGTACAACATTAGCATCATCATCCATAATCATAGGTGGTTCATACAATTTCAAGTTTTCAACATTTACAACTGAATAAATTTGCATATATGGAGGTAAATCCAACCAGAAAGCATTGTTACCAATTTTCTCCACTATTCAGAATGGACCATACCGAATAGGTTTTAAATTTTTACCTTCACCTATCAACCTTTCTTTGCTGATGTGAAGCCAAACTGAATCACCAACTTGGAACTTGTGATTATTTCTATGTTTATCATGCCTTTCTTTATATTTTTCTTGACTTTTCTCCAACTGTTCTCAGACATACTGATGGACCTGATGTATTCACTACACAAATTTTTAATCTTTGTCAGTATCACTTAATCCATTAACAATAATTTCTTGTCCAAAAGAGAAATCTAATGGAGATTTAGGCAGATAACCATAACAAGTCTCAAATGGAGACTTCAAAGTAGAAGAATGTAAGGCACAATTATAAGCATGTTGCACATAATATAAATGTTCATCCCACAATTTAGGATGTTTACCACAATAGCCCCTAAGAAAATGTACCACTGTGTGGTTCACAACCTCTGTTTGACCATCGGTCTATGGATGGAAAGAAGTGATTTTCTTTAGTTTAGTGTCCATTAAACCCCATAAAGTTGACCAAAATTCCCCAAGAAACCTAGAATCCCGATCTGAAATAATAGAAGTGGGAAAACCAAAATGAACCCATACAAACTGAAAGAATAAATGTGCAGTCCCTTCACCAGTTATTTGTTTAGTACAAGGAATCAACACACACATCTTGTTAAATCTATCCACAACCACATATAAATAGTTGTGTTTCCTTCGTGACATGGGAAAGCCTCCTACAAAATCCATGGAAATACTTTCCCATGGTTGTGTAGGGATAGGAAGAGGAGTGTAAAGTCCTAATTTCCTGTTACTAGGCTTTCTCGTGGCACAAAGAACACATCCTTTTATATACATGGTTACATGTTCATGCATTCTAGGCCAATAACAATACATCTGTAAATGTGCAACTATTTTACCAACACCAAAATGAACAGAAATAAGAGAAGTATGAGCTTCCCTAATCATATGCACTCTTTCATTTTCTAGAATAAAAATCTTAGCAGAACGATATAAAATTCCATCATGCACATGATAATATAATTCTCCTACTTGTTTCCCACTCATTAAATCCTCATATACTTCTTTAGAATCAACATCATACACATATTGTCTTATAACTATCATGAGCCAAAGAACTATTATGTACAAGAATAGATGCAACAACAACTAGAAGTATAGATAACATATTAGAAAACTTGTTTTGTATACCTTTCTTATACCTGATCATGAGCTGAAACTTCTCCAAGAATCCCATCCAACGGAAATGTCTAGACTATTGTAGATTGGTTTGTGTTTGTAAGTACTGGAGGTGATGATGATCTGTATGTATTATTATTTCCTTTCCCATCAAGTAATGCTTCCATTTCTTTACACTTTGCACCAAAGCATACAAATCTTTATCATAAGTTGGATAATTTCTTACCGCACTCATGAAGGTTTCTGAATGATAACACACAGGTCATTTGTTTTGCATCAAAACTTCCCCCATTGCATAGTCACTAGCATCCATCTCAATCTCAAATGACTGCTGCAAATCTGGAAGTGCCAAGACCGGAGCAGTACTAATTTTCTCTTTCAGTGCATCAAAATATTTCTGTTGTTTTCCTCCCCACTAAAAGACATGTTTAATACTTGTCAAATCATGCAAAGGAGATGCAATAAATGAGAAGTTAGCAATAAATTTTCTCCAGTATTGTACTGCACCAAGAAAAATCCTAACTTCTGTCACATTAGTGGGTCTAGGCTAGTTAACAATGACCTCAAATTTTGTAGGATCTATTTTCAATTCACCATTTCCCACAACATAACCCAAATAGACTAAATATTTTTTTCCCAAATTCACATTTTTACATCTTTAAAAATAATGTTTCTCCTCTTAATGCATCTAAGACTGCCTGGATGTGAATAACATGATCATCCCAAGACTTACTGAAAATAAGAATATCATCTAAGTAAATAATAACAAAATCATCAACGAATGGTCTAAAAACATCATTCATAACTTTCATGAATGTTTCTGGTGCATTGCACAATCCAAAAGGCATCACTAACCATTCAAATAATCCATGTTTTGTTTTAAAAGTAGTTTTCCATACATCACCTTCACCAATTCTTACTTGGTGATAACCACTTCTTAAATCTAACTTAGTGAAGTAAATTGCATTCTTTAATTGATCTAGTAAATCATCTATTCTAGGAAGAGGGTAACGATCTTTCACCGTGATTTTGTTTAAGGCATAAAAAATCAACACACATTCACCATGTGCCATCTTTCTTTGGCACCAAAATAATTGGCAAACCACAAGGTGATGTACTTGGATGGATAATACCTTTTTCCAAAAGTTCCATCACATGTTTCTTGATTTCCTCATTTTCAACCACGAACAATCTATACATACCAATATTGGGAAGAGGTGCATCCTGTAGCAACTATATCTCATGTTGAACCCCTCTTTTGGGAGGCATACCCTGTGGATCCTGAAAAACATCATCATAGTTATAATTTTTTTTAACCAATTCATTACGATGTTTTGGATCACAATCCTCAAAATTCTTTTAGTGATATTTCTCTTTAGATTTGATTACCATGAGTACAAAATTCTTTCTTGAATTAACAACCCATTTCATATGCCCTGCAGTAATCAAGGAAATACTTGTTTTTTACACAGTGAGATCTAACAATATATTCAATTCCATCCTTTACAAGAAAGTACTTATTCTCTTCCCTATAGAAGATTGCTTTACGAACATATAAATATGGACTTCCCAAAACTACACCACAAATATACAAATTAACAACATCCAAATCAACCTCATCAATAAACTTTTCTGTAATGGAAAATATGAATCTACAAGTTATCGTTACCTATAGCTTTGCATCATCACAAACCCAACCCAAAGGATAAGGCTTAGTTTTGAGTCCCAATTTCTTAACAACCTCCTCTAAAATCATATTAGCTTGAGATCCACTATCAAAAAGAGTATCAATTTTTGTATGTTTTGAAATAACTCTAAGGTGGAAAATCTCATTTCGTTTCTTTTCATCATGCATAGATTGTTGATTAGAAGAAGATGCAACATTTGATAAACTAGTGTTGGAAGAAGAGAAAGAATGATTACCTTGAAAACTCATGGTTGTGATCTTGGTTTCATCCCCTAAATCAGACCCAAGATCATGAACCAAAGTATTCATTTTCTGCTCTTTTCCTTTCTTAATCATCCATTTAGGCTTAGTCTCCAGATGTAACTTCTAACATCTAGACTCATCATGGTTATTTTTACAATGATTGAAAAATGGTTTTTCCATATTCTTTCTTAATAGTATAGTTTGTTTTTTTCTTACCCTTTCCTTTTCCTTTTTCTTTCGAACCTTTTTATTTTCCTTCATATTTCTTGTTTGTTTTAGAGGAAGAGAAAGACTCCTTAGTCATTTTCCCTCTTGATTCCTAATGTGTAGTTTGAACACACATGGAATTAATATTAGTAGGACCTAAAACAAGGATCATATGCCTCAAGTAACTATGCAATCCACCAATATATTTAAGCAATGTTTCTTGTGTATTGAGAGAAATTCCAATAATTAGATCCCTTTTCCTAAACTCTTGTGTATAGTACTGAACACTTTTTCACTTTGTTTGTCTCAATGTTTTCCAATCCATCATAGCTTGTTGCTTGTAACCAAGAGGATAAAATTGTTATCTAAGATTTGAAACAAAATCAGACCAAGAAGTGATTGCATTACCTTTGGTTCCATCTACTTCTTGAATCTTACTCTCCCACCATATGATTGTTGTGCCACCCATTTGAAGAGTTTCCAAATGAATCTTTTCTTCATCATCTACAATTTTCTGAACCCTACAATATACCTCAATCTTCTTGATCCAGTTATCCAACTTCTCTGCATTAAGCTCTCCATTATACATTGAAAATTTAAACTTTATATCTAATTTTAATGAAGGAAAATCAGATTTTTGAGTTTCACCTTTAGGAATATCATAACTAGAGCTTTCTTATTTTTTACCTTCTTTAGTTGCTTTTTCCCTTTTTATATCTTAGTACATTTCTTCCACCATTTATTTCATCTAAAGGAATGATTGAAAAAATTATTCTTTCTTCTTGATCCACCATTGAAGGACTTTGAGATCATCTTGTACTAATTTTTGGATCCTCTTCTACTAACTTTCCTTCACCCTTCTTAGACCGGGACCTTGTTAACATTCAACACAAAAAATTACAATCCAAAACTATTAATCTGATCATAAACCAACTTTGATACCAACGATCTAAAAATCTATTAACAAAACTTACACACACACACACAATATTTTGCTTTTAATGATTTTCAATTAAATTTTAACATTACGATATTTTTATATTTTTAATAAATAATTAAAAACTGTAAGTACTGTGTAAAATTAGAGAAATAAACAAATAATTTCACAAAAATTTGACACAAACATGTGATAACGGAGTTTGGTGCTTGAGGCTTATGCCTCCAGGTCCAGTTGAATGGGACTGATCTATTAAAAATCTTGAAAATAAACACTTACATATGTTTTTACAAGAATTTGATCTTCTCACTATAATTCCTTTGCCAAAAATAATGCTAGTCTCCTTTTACACTTTCTTCAAATTCTCTCTCTAGCTCTCTCAATAAAGCTTTACAAAATAATAACACAGTCTATGAATCGTACTGTAAAAATACCATAGATAGCTCTTTTTATATTACTTTGAACCCTCAGGCCCAATGGTAAAGCTTATCCTTTTACCCATGTCAGACCTAAGGTTCAAATCCCATACCATTCATTTCACATTTTCCTTATTGGGAAAAATCCCACATGCTTCGCTATTTAATGAGGGGACTAGTTTAATTGGGGTGACATGGCCTTTATTGGATTTGAGCCATTTTATTGGCCATTTTTTATTGGTCCACTTGTGAATGCTAAGTTTGGCGCTGTATGGTTAAGGTTCCACATGTGATTAAGGTGGTTGTGCACGTATAAGTGTGGCAATGTGGAGAGATAAGGGTTAAGCGGTGCATTGGAGAGATAAGGCGATATGCGAGTTGGCATAGATATAATGGAATACGTGGCAGTTTAAATATGATGTGGTGGAGATAGATATAAAAGTCATCCAATATGGAGAGATAAGGGATGGCTCAGTGGATAGGTTGACTCACTTGGCTGAGTTGTGCTATCCACTGAGCCCTTTACAATGCAATATTAATAATATCCCACATTGATCAAGAATTTACAACATGAGGCACATATATACAAAATCCCTGTAATGTCCATATGAAGTAAAGGAGGCCAAGCCACCCCTCCATAATTGAGTGTGTCGAACTTGATGAGGGCCCCCAACCAATAAATAATGGGGCCCACCTATCCGTCACTGAGTGTCCAAGACTAGAGTTGAAACCAAAACTTTTTATTTGTTCATATTGTCCATGTGTCACATTCCTTGGTCCACTTGGTGAGCATGTACACATTCAACCTGCGCATAGTCCTGAATTCACCAGTTGCTCAAAAATTTCAGGGAGCCATAACTTTTGCATACGTGCTTTGATTCCTACAAACAAGATATTGTCCAGAAAGCTCAAATTTTTCTCCATGAAAATAAAGGCCCTTATGTCTCAATCATAGTATGAAGAAAGAATAGACACACAAATAGAAATCATAAATGAAAAAAAATTATAACAAGATATGATGTAAAACATATGATATATTATGCAGAGCATCTAGGATCTTAAAAAAACTTAACCAAAACAAGTGGTTCAATATTATCAATGCATTCACTGTTAACTAGTAATTTTCTCATTCTTGTCAACTTCAAATGTCTTTAAAGATTTCAATTTTGGCTTACAAGGATCAAATGGAATAATGGTACCTTATAAAAATGTTCAAGAGTCTCTACTCTTCCTAACACATCCACCGAATTGGTTCACACTACTAGAGTTTAACCGTCTAGGTCTCTTCATGCAAAAACTATCAACTAGTTTCTTAAGAACTAGGTTGATGGAATGGTACGACTTAAAGAATTCCACAAAAAACCTGATCAAACCAATGTAATTTATGAATAACCTTTTCCAATTTAGAGGCGTGGGTGAAAATTCTTGACTCAACTCTTAATCTATTTGAAACTTCACTTACAAAGCTCCCTCATAAACCTAGTTCTTTCTATTAGCCTTGCCCTAAGATTGATTCACTTGTATCTTTTGATTAAGAAGTTAAATATACTAACCAAACCCTATTTGAAATACCCATTTGGGCCAATAGTATGTGTACAAAATATTGAAACCACCTTCTATGTGAAAAATTCTTGGAAACCACTTGTTTAGACCTCAAGTTATGTCTCTTTATTTTTGCTACAGTATTTTTAAGAGATTATCATTAGCATCTCTCCACTGCCACAGTACATTTTAAAAATTCCTTTGGAATATTGTTTGGGAAATGATAAGTATGGGGTTTTACTAATTTATATCCCTTATATCAAATATTTAAGCCTTCAAATGTTTTAGATTCCTAAAACCCTAAGGGTTTGTTGTAGGAGACCCGAGAGCACAAATTCTTTCACCAAAAATATTATATTCACCTTCAAGGGTTACAACCACTACAAAGAGGTTTTAGGGTTTAGGAACTAAATAACTTACCAATAATGTTTGACTATTCTAGAAACTTGTGTTGGACTCAATGTCTAGTCTGCCATGTCATGGAAGAACTGAGATGACTAATTGTTTAGGATCCTTTGAGTGATACTTAACTTAATATTAAATCATAGCTCTCAATCATGCCTTCTGAGCCCTATTTAAGAGCTAGGAAATTGGATGCATCCATACTTATCTCCTTCTAATGCTGACATTAGTTAAGATAGGCTAAATTGTAGGTTCTAACTGTATTATAGTCTCCTCTGTGACCCTTAGTTCACTACTTCACAAAAACTCAAGGTAATTCCTTGTAAATTAATGTAATACACAATTATATGAGTCTCACCAATATTATAACATCCAAGACTCACATTAAGGTCTTTTCCTTTCTTCTTTCATAGTTATTCATGAACATGTTTCATAGTGTATACATACACAAGATTACCAAAACCTTTCTTTTGGAGATCTAAATTCTAATTCCATTTGATTGACCAATGAGTTAGAGATAGTTACACAATGAAATATATATATTCTTGGCTTGAATTCCTTCCATAACTAAATTCTTGAGCTAAGAAACCAAGGAAAGGTTTAAGAGTTACATACCAAGAAGTACATAATGATAACTAGGGTTACACTAGCATCTTGACACATCTCAAGGAGAATCTAATGATCACACAAGACTCATATAAAACACTTTAAGAACCGTTAAGACCCACTAGAACAATTAAATATGCTAAGAAAGAAAAAATTGGCTCTACTAAGTTCAAAATTTCAAATTGAGAAAATTTGAGGGAAACCTCCTAATTCAAAATTTGAACCTTTAGATCCTAAAATGATAATAAGACTGAATCCTATACCTTTCTAAAGACTTATACATACCAAAAATGACATTATATTCCCTTGTAATGATTTTGCTGAATCATAAATAATGCATAAAAAATTAAAACATTAAAGTATATACTCACTTTACTAATAAGATTTAAACAAATTATTCACCTTTACTTTTCTCTTGGATGATCATACCATAGGCTTATATAGGATTACAACTTGCAATAGTGACTTAACTATCATTATCGATGTTTTTTGATCTCCATGCCATGATTATTTACCCTTTTATAACCTCAATGAAATTAAATATGTGGTCTTAATTTATAAAGTAGCAATAATCCTTATCTTGTTCCACATCAAAATCCTTAAATATAGGAAGGAAAATAAGAGTCTTTATTCCTTAGTCATCCATCCACCACTTTTTACCCTAGTGTTCTCATCAAATCATACTAGGACCCACAATAGTTGTCTCTTCACCACTCAAGTCTAAGCTTATACCAAATTATCTCCCAAAACTACCCTTAGTCCTCTTACACTATGGTTCTCATAGCATGAATAAAATACTTTAGTATCTGATGGATTCTTTATTTGTTCACACCCTATTCTTCATGACAAGAAGGTTATATCACACACAAAATTCACCCAAGCTAACCAATCACACCAATCTCTCACTATTATGTAAGGCTTCCCTCTAGGATCTTAAGACAAGGTGTGTCTGTACCATATAGGGATATAGAATTCTAGGACCACCCAAAATGTTATCTCAAATCCTTCCAAGCATATTTTTCATTCTCAAGGTGTTACCCAATTTTCACCTTTTTATTTCTTAAGCTCCTCTTGGAAATATCCTTTTCTTATTGGTTGCCTACTAACTCTAACTAGCCCCTTTTCCACCTACTATCACGAGTAACTAAAATTTTAAGAGGTTTCATAGGATAAATAGACCATATTATATCACACACTATGTCATTTTACCTATTCTATAAATTTCAATGCTTCAATTAAGGTTTAGAGCTCGGTTCCTTTGTTAGCCGACTTCTAGAACTAGGTCTTTCCTTACTTCACACAATCTTGGGATGAACTGTAAATATTTTATTCAAGTTCCACTAATGAATATATAAATTTATTCTTGAATCATCTTAAGAACCTCCCTAGCATTACTTCTACCAAATTTTATGTTTTCAATTCAATGATTTGGGTCTAAAAACTTCATGCCTTAGCAAGATCTTGACTGTAGGTTATAATGTAACACGAGAGGAGAAAATTTATTGTATCTTTCTTCCATGTTGGGTTTATGGATCTAAGCCCTCTCCTAAGGTTTATATCACCTTATTTCTCAGTTCTAAGTTACTAATAGGTCATTATAGAAAACATATCATTCAAAATCAAACAAAGAATAGTCCATTTTGCATGTCAGGGACAATGTCCCTGCACAATTTGTAAAGTTAGGAACTTACATGGAGGAATGAATTCACTATTTTATAGAATTATTCACTCTTGTGCTCATCACAATGATTCCAAGCCTCTTCTTCTTGAATACAGTGCTAATATGGACTTCCTTTAATGCAACTAGCCAAATAAAAATTTAGTTTAGGTTATTTCATAGAAACCCTAACATGTAAGAAGATCATAGTCAAATTGTTTAAAATCCTTGTTTTTTCTTACTAAAAATCTCCAATTACTCACCACAACTAATAATATATCTCATGCACATTTCACAGGACAGGTTGGACACAAGACTTCCACACTATATTCATAGTTCCATTCCACTCGAGATTTCATCAAGCCAAGCCCTATACATAAAATGACACACCTTTAATATCTTGAACAACAACGCCTCTTACCTTACTCAAGGATCACCACTCAACATGCTCAACAAATACTATGAACCATGCACCTTGCACCCTACATAGATGCTAAAAAATTCACAAGGTTGATAATACACCTGAACTACCAAAAATCACTCCACCAAAATTCAAATACTAAGCTTAAGTTCCTATTGCATTGAATTTGAGGTTGGGAATCCACTCTGAGATTAAAGAACCAAATATACACAATAAAAAACACAAAAAATATGTGAGAAAATATCAAAAACTTACTTTTTTTCTTCCTTCAATACTTCGTAAAACTCATACATTTGATTCATATCCAAATAGGAATAAATGGAAACAATTACATTATTCTTCTTATATCCACTATATCCTTTCTTACTCGAGATTCTTCTCATTGGGTCAGTTACAAACAGTCTCATAATGAGGTTCTATTCATAAAGAGTTACTTTTACCTAAAAATGCCTTGATTTTAGCATTACTTAGCATGTCACCTCACAAAGTACATAATTACACACATACTTAACTCAGTCCCTCCTCCTATATATAGTTTTTGAGTCTCAATAATATACTAAAGATATAAAAACCACACCAAAATGGACCTTATAATTTAAACTACAATTTTGAAGGGAAATGCCTCATTTGAAATTTGAAAGGCCTAGACACCAACATGTACTACTGTATGACACCTAAAGACCTCTAGGACTCATGAAAACATCTAACACACCAAATATATTGTCTTTATGGTTTATTTAGATAGCTAGAGTGATTCTCCTACATGATATATGATATATGATATATGATATATGAATGAGAGTAATCAAGTGTAATGAGGAAAGGAAGGAACTATAATGGAAATATAACACCTGGATGTAGTATACAAAAGGAATATGCCCCCAGAGGTTAGCAGTGTGGGTAAAGGGAATTCCGACACCTATCATCATGTACCACTTTGTATATGTTGCATCATACTCAATATGCCATGAATGGACATGTGTGTAAAAAATAAATGCTATCTATCAAACCAAAGACATGTAAACAACATGTATAATGTAACGAGTAAATAATGTATGCTATAAAAACATAGTCCTAATTTTATATTTTTGTAAATATATGAATGTTTATTGTGTTTTAGGATCTCCATGAAGGGCATAAATGAAAACCTATTCTCTTAAGATAAGGAAGGGTGATCGAAGAATTCCCCCATGAAGGGGAATCGATAAAAATGATATGAACTAAAGGGTGGGAAGAAAAAATTACCCCATAGTGTATGTGTGCAAAGTGAGGTTCAGGTGTAAAAACCACTCCCTCACGAGTCAATTTGAACCTATAGACTAAGTGCATCATTTGGCAATGAGAGGGGGATAGTATGAGAACTAACCAAAAGAACCTTACAAGGAGGTAAAGTAAACTACAAAGATGATGGATGTTCAAGCCTCAAATACATCAAAGAATGTGACTCAAGTGTAAGTGGAACCATGGTGTGATATGTGTTGCAAAAAGTTATGAGGAGAACTATAAATAGTTAAACACTAAGTAGAATGCAATGTGTCATATTTTAGGGGTGGAATAGAAGAATGGGAATTCCTATAAGGCCAACATGAATCAGTAGTGTGAGTTGTAAAGCTATAAGATCTATATAAGATAGTATGAGGCTACCGAGTTGAAAGATAATGTGTACAAAATAAGGCATATAGGTGGAGACCTATAGGACCTAGAACTATGTGATGTAACATGTGCAAATAAAGTCCTATCAAGAGACCTTAGAATGATGTGAATCCATGTGTGTAACCAAAGGACTAGGGGGAGACCTAGGAGAACTAGTGTTGTGTAAAAGTGTGTGTGAAATAATAAGAATATCTTTAGATGCACTAGGAAGATGGGGTGGAGAACTGCAAAAGAGTGAGGAACATAAGGAGAGAAATCCCTAAAAGGAACACCTTAGATAGTGAACAACTTGTTAATGACTAATAAACTTGATGCACCAATGAATGATAGATGGGATAACCCTAAGAGCACGTAGCCAAAGGGAGACCTAAATGCAACACACTAATAGTGATAGATTTAGATAATAAGAATGAATTATGTGTAGTATTGGATCAAAGTGATTGGAAGTGTAATGTGTCTAAAATGTGGATCAGAATCAAGTGCAAGACTCTCAAAAAAATAAAAGAGACTGTAGTAATGGCCATGGACAAATGTTATCTTTATGATGTGGAGTAACCAAGACACCCTTAATAGGAATCTGATGAATAAATATTGGAATAGATAATGTATCAGAGATAAGTGTGTCATCTAAATCAGAATCATCAAAAAAAATAAGTAGTGGAGAAGATGATGTATGAGAAATAGTACCAATCATAACATCCAATGGGTGATCATAAGAAGGTGGTGGTGGCACTGCATGATGTGTGTTATGAAATTCCATGATGTAGATGGATCATTACCATGCTTAGGAAGAGGGTCATTGAATATTTTCAACTTAGCATTGTTATTAACATGATTGGAAGATTCAATGGGCTCATCCCATTCAATTACATTAGTGTTAATAAGATCTTGAATGACATGTCACAACTTAAGACAATGATATGTAGAGTGACCAAATGAATTATGATAATCAAAATAGGTATTAACATCAAAGATCCTACTTTGGGGCTTACTCATATCAAACTCAAATGGTGAGTGAGAGACATGATATTGTACATTCAAGAATTTCTTTAAAACCTATGTGCAAAGGAAAAGGTAATCATGTAAATTTTTATCTTGTAGGTTGTAATTGGAGCTTAGTAGGTTGAGTAAAAACATTGAAATTTTATTTAGAAGAAACCTTAGGGTCATGAGGTTTTATCCTTTGAAAGTATAGTTTCTTTGGAACTTGATATTGAAAGAATTAGAGGTGCTAACAACATAATTGATTTTATTCATATGTAATAGCTTATCTTCACGCTCCTTCAATATATAAAATAAATGATCAAAAGATTGAAACTTGTCAAATATGAATGATTCTTATAAGGGAGGAAGCAAAGATTTGAACAAAAAGGTCTTGTAATGTTCAGCTAAGATATTGTCTCATTTTAGTAAGCATTATGCAATAGCGTAAGACATAATTACTGATATGTTCTTCATATCCTTGTTTGATTTTGGATATTTGTGCGTAAGATAACTTATCCCTTGATGTTGATTAAAAATTGTGCCAAGAATTGATTTTCCAATGTAGTAAAAGAACACATAGAATGTGTGGGGAGATTATAGAACCATTGTAACACAAATTCCTTAAGGATCCATGTGAATATTTTAGTAAGAAATATATCATTAGATGCATAATCAAAGAATGAAACATATGTGAAAATATCAAATATGCTCTTGTGGATCACCCTTACCATCATAGATAAGAAGTTTAGGTGTAGTGAAACCGAGAGGAAAATGGTATGAGACAACATCAAGTGCAAGTGGATTATGTAATAATTGAGAAGAGTCCATGGTATTAGATGTATAAGAGACACCTTATTGAATTGCAAAATTTGTGCTTAGAGAGAATGAAAAAGGGTCTTAAGAGCTTGTGTGCTAGATGAAGATGCATGAAAGCCATGATGATGATAAATAGGATGTGTTGTAGCAATATTGGCTGAGGGAGTAGGAATAAACACATTTTTCATGGGTATACTAGATGTCCCTAAAGGAAGTAGGCACAATAGATGTGGGCATAGTAGATATTTGTTATCTATTGATAAAGGATGTATCTTAAGATTTTTGATCACAAAAAATCTTAGAAACATAGTAGAAGATAAGAGGCTCAATGTGATGTGGATTAGCATGGATGATGAGAATGAAATTTAGATAATATTGGACCTATCTTGGTAGATTTGTCTAAATTTTTGTCAAAATCAGTGATTATATTCATGACCTGAGTAGTTCACTATGAATGATGTAAGGGAACCTCATATGTAGGCAGATCAAGAAGAGAGCTATAAGTAGGCTCATAAAATCCATTCATATGATGTTTTCATGTACAAATTGAAACCATAGAAAAATCATATTAATAGATTGATTATAGATATGAGTTACTACACTGATAGATGCATATGAAAGGAAAACATAGATAAACTATTAAAAAAATAGATCATAATAGATTATGAAACTATAAGGCCACTAGGGTTAGGGCTATGAAATTTGATTAGAGGTCAGGTTCACCAAATGATTTCACTTTTTGTGAATTTACTATTTCATTCCATTCTAAGATTTTAGATTTGTTTCTAATTAACATACATAAAAAGGATGAAATAACACAATAAGAGGATATTTTGATTTAATTAACTTCTAAACATTAATTGCCTAAATAAGAATAATGCTTTACAAAGTGACTATTGATATAAGAACTATTAAAATAAAAATAAGGGATTGCACTTAGCTGATTCTCTGAGGATATGGGATATTCTGAGTGATTTAAATGTAGGAACAAGCTATCTAGATACTAAAAGTACTTCATTGTTAAAACTAGGACCTGAAACTATACCTGGTCAAAAACATACAACTAGGTCAAAAATATCCATATGATCCTGACCCTTTTATATGGTCTTGGACCTATTTGGATCTTTGAATTTTTGTGTACTTCCTCTTCCTAGAAATATTTTTCACTCTCTGCATCATTCTTCTTCCCTTTCCTTTATAATGGCTTTATAATCTAATCTAACCCCCATAATACAAGATATAGTTTTAAAATTAGGTGGGTTTTGGGCACCCCTATGCACCACTGACATTGTCACCACTACTCCAAAGAGGGCTCAAACCACATGTCATTCTCCTAGCATGTGATATCTACCATAGTGCAATTCAAATTTGATAAAATAATTCTTTGACAATACCGTTCTTGAGTTTTAAACTTGCTCAAATATTTGGAAGGGTCACTTTACTTGTGGAGAGAAAATGGAGACTCTTATACCTTGTAGGAGATTTCATACATGTAGAGGGTACTACCCTAATGGATTTGCATGAGTTATTTCATAGTTTTGGGAGCTTGGAGTGCCTTTTGTGCTTGTTTTAACTTGAGGAGATCTTGAAAGTTCCAGGAAACCTAGATGAGGTATGATTAACTTGCTTATAGAGGATTTCAATGATTGTTATGTCATGAAAGGATGACCAAGGGGGAATATTAGATAATATGAAGATGATGCAATTGGAAGTTTGAATGCACAATGTTTCGGTCCAAAACCATACAATAGGGTCAGGTTGTAGACTTGTACAAACCAACCCAAATTGGTGGTTTTGACCCAAAGGGAAAAACCATAGTTTGGATTTTTAGGTCATAGGATGAATATATTTAGATGCATTTTATGCTATAAAACCTTAGGAACTAATGATAAATATGTATGTAAAGATGAGAAAGTATCCAAAGAGATATTAAGGTGAGATAAGTAAGAGTGTAGAGAGTGTGTTTGTGTATGCAAACATGTAATGTCAAGACTAAAATTTTTAAAGGATAGATTTCCAAATTTAAGTGTCTACAAATATGTAAATATTTAAATATGTGGTATGTAATAAGTTCACTAATTCCCTTCTTTTAAGGAGAGTGAGATAAATATAGATCACCTATCTCAAATTAAATATGATATGTACCATGTCATGTATAATAAGCTAACAACATATATATTTTAAAAAATAAGTGGAGAGTAATTGTATATCCATAAATATATGCATACACTCAAATTTGGCAATTTATCATTTGAAACTACTAATCTTGACATTACACAATTCAATAAATAGGGTGCCTCCCCTTTATTTTAGGAGGGACTTTGTCCCATGTACTGTAGTTGAACCTCATATTTTTTCTTTGACAAAATATCCAACAACAGTTTTTGGCGACTCCACTAGGAATATGGACAAGAAAGACTAATCATTATAGTATTGGCAATCTTATTTTATTTTGTTCTAATTGTTTCTTTCCAGATTCAAGCTGGAAAGAAGGGAATATACTCGTGTAAACTGAGAAAGAGGTGAATTTTACCCCTTATTCGATATGCTGCAACAATAACATTTTAATCTTGCACTAGAAAGGTGATCCTTAGGATGGGCAAGTAGTTCATCACCTATGCGTAGGAATATGTTACGCAAGATCAAACACATCGGCCACTTGTAGAGAATTATTCTTGAGTGATATTCAGATTCCTACACATACAAATTTCAAAAGAATGGTTGGACAACAACCACAAGCTCCAGTTCCTTGGGGTCCATCTATTGGTCCTCTTGCATTGGCTCAACCACTACATGAGTTACCCACATGGATCACGTAAGAATTTCCCAAAATTCAATGGTGATGGAAAGCAACACCTGGATGAACACATAGCCACATTATTTGTAGCTTGTGGAGTTTTGGGAGTGGCTCATGAAGATGTATCTATTTGGTTGTTTGTTGAGACACTCTAGGGAACTACCATGGAATGGTTTTATCATCTTCCACCTACATGTATCACCAACTGGGATACTATGAGAATATAGTTTTGAGGCCAGATTCAAACCTACTAAAGATTCACATGTATTGTTAGCTCAACTCACCTCATATGAAGAAATAAGTCACATGATCCCATGCATGATTTCATGGCCAAGTTCAATAAGTTGATCCATAAAATCCCAGACATGCAATTCCCACTCTTGAAAATCAAAAGTGCTTCTTTTTCAATGCACAACTTCCTGAAGTGAGTTTCTTGCTAGAAGATCTAATATTCAACATTTCTAACTTGGCCACTACATAGTCGATAGCGACAGAAATTGAAGATGATCTTATCATGGCTGGAAAGATCAGAGGATACTCTTCCAAGGCTAAGAATCCAAATACCTCTCAAGGTACCACTAATCCCATGATCCAGAGAATGGCCAATGATTTATTGAATCTAAAGAAATAGATGTCTCAACATTCATCAACCACTCCTTATAGGGATATCCCTAGGAGGAACTTCAACAATAACAATGGTGCTCCTATTAGAGATAGGAATCATTTACCATCCACACAACCTAGATTGGCCATTGAAGCTCCTCCTGTTAATGTTTTTGTTGAGGTAGTTAAAGAAGGAGAAGAAGTAAAATGATGAAGCTAATGATGAGGCCTTTGAAGCTTCTGGTTATGTTGATGATGAGTCGTATGATGAGTTAGACTGGTGACTCCAACATTGGGTACCTAGAATATGAAGAAGATGATTGTGAGGTTAGTGGTCAATCTTTTGTTGTTTTCACTCAATCTCAGAATTCAAGGAAAGAAGTGGAGAAACCTAAAGAAAAAGAAGATCTAATAGTTATTTCTAAAAGGGGGACTCCTCTTCCTGTGAAATCAAAGGAGAAATCGGCTACCAAGAAAGTTACCACTACTTCTAATCCTCCTCCATTTTCCACATGTTCCTAAGACCAGTTCCTCCAAATCCACAAATAAATATTGAAAGGATCTACACCTTCAATTGTTCCCTTCCTACACTGCATTTTGATATTGTTGATCATGTTAAAAGAACCAAAATTCAAATGTTTGAAGTGGAATACTTACAGTCCCATCCGAAGAAATTTGAAAGGCTTACCAAGTACATTAGAAGCAAAGTTGCCGTACCACCTAGTGCTTCATCAAAAGGAATCCTCCCCAATCTTGCACATTCTCTATCTCAAAATAATATGGCATCAACCTCCTCCTCTGGGAAGATTGAACCATTTTATTTGTCCTTGCTCATTAATGGTTTCAAACTCAGCAATTGCATTATTGATTATGGGGCTTCAGATAATGTTATGCCTGCAAAGGTAGCTCATGCTCTGGGACTCACTCTTACAAAACCATTTGGATGTTGCTACTCCATGGAAACCAAGCAGGTCCCACTGATTGGTCAAATCAAGGATGCACAGTTTGCATTTGCCACATTTTCAGAGAAGAGGGTCAAGATGACTATTCTAGTTGCAGATATTCCAACAGCTTATGGTATCTTACTTGGGAGAGGTTTTTGTAGGGATGTAGGTGGAGAAATTCATATGGATTGGATAAAGGCTAAAATCTCATTCAATGGAACCATGCATGTTCTTAAACCTGAAGCTTAAGAGAAATATTTGGTCACAAAATCTAATGATCCTAAAGCACAAATTATTTTTGAAGATGTTGGTTTAGGGAATTACTTCATGACCTTGGATCAGGATTTCACTTCTACTTCAGTCATGGAGGTGGATTCCAATGTAATATGGACTTTATAATTTTATGGTAGTTTCTCTACTTCTGTATTTGGCGCTGGTGTAGTACTAATTTCTCCTGATTTTGAAATTTTTCCTTTTTCATTCAAATTATAGTTTGACAATACTAATAACACTATTGAATATGAGGCATTGTTGTTAGGATTAAGATGAAAAAATAAAAAGGGATTAGGAATCTCAAAGCACAAGGAGATGCAGAGCTCATTGTGAATCAAGTTAGGAACATCTATCAGGTGAAAATGATCGATTGAGGCATTGTAGAAAAAGGGTTTGGGATTATATTGAATATTATGATGCCTTTTCAATCAAAGCAGTACCTAGAGATCACAATGACAAGGTAGATTCCCTGACATTGTCTACTTCATTACTCCTTCCTCACCTTGAGTTCAAGGAAAATAAATATACCATTGAGTTAGTTTATTATCCCAGTGTTCCTGATAATTCTTCTCATTGGAAAATATTTAATGATGATCAATAGATTTTTTATTTTTTAGAAAAGTCTGATAATTTCAGTGAGCTCTACTTTGAGGGTTCTGAATCAGCTTTCCATGAATCCATTTTTGATTCACAATAAGAAATCAATGGAGAAGTTCTCCAACTAAAGGGAAACAAAATCTCCAAAGGCTTGGTGTCTCTTGAAGGACTGTTTGACAAACATGATCACTTCATTCAAAAGAAGCAACAATCTAAAGCTAATTCTTCCACTGAGATTGAACAGGTTAATCTTGGATCTCCTGAGCAGCCATGGATTGTAAACATTGGAAAATGATTCTCTCCCAAGGAAAAAAGAAATTTGTTGCACTTTTGAAGAAATACATGGATGTTTTAGCATGGTCTTATGCAAATTTAAAATCTTTCAAATCAAAATACGTGCAACATAGTATTCCTCTTAAGACAAATGCTCAGTCATATAGGCAAAAACAACGTCATTACAACCCCAAGATTTCTAACACCATTCTTGTAGAGATTCAAAATATGTTGGATGCAAGGATTATTTTTCCAATTCATCATTCTACATGGGTGGCCAACATTGTTCTTGTATGCAAGAAGAGTGGAGAAATTCATATTTGCACTGATTTTCGAAATATCAATCAATCTTCATTGAAAGACAATTACCCTCTACCTATTATGGATCAAGTGCTACAAATAGTGACAGGGTCAGAAATGCTTTCTATGCTGGATGGATTTTTGGGATACAATCAAGTTGAGGTTGCCATAAAAGATCAACATAATACAACATTCACTACCCCATGGACAATTTTCACTTATCAGAGGATGCCATTTGGGTTGATTAATGTTGGAGCTACCTTCCAAAGGGCTATGGATCTAGCATTTAGAGACTTGATGGGAAAAATCATTGTGGTTTATCTAGATGACCTTACAGTCTTTTCCAAGAATAGGCATGACCATTGTGATCATCTGGAGAGAGTTCTGATAAGGTGTCGACAACATGGGATTTCTTTGAATCCCAAGAAATCTATGTTTGGAGTCATAGAAGGGAAATTACTGGGACATATTATGATAAAAGAAGGAACTAAGATTGATCCTGAATGGGTTAAAGCTATACAAATTCTCACCCTTCCTACAAGTAAAACAAGTGTGCATTCATTCTTTGGGAAGGTTAATTTCTTGAGATGGTTTGTTCCAGATTTCGCTGACAAGACTCGACACATTGTTGAGATGATGAAAGGTAAAGTTCCATTTTGATGGAATGCTGATGGAAAACTTTCCTTTGATGAAATCAAGGAAGCCATAGCTCATGCCCCCGTCTGCAAAAGCCCAGATTTTCAAAAATATTTTATCATGTATAGCTATGCCTCAACTCATACAGTGTCTGCTACACTAATGCAAAATTATGCCAAAGGAGTTGAATATTCAATTGATTTTATCATTTTCCCTTTAAAGGATCATGAGATCAAGATGTCCCAGATTGAAAATCATGCTTACGTCGTGGTTTGAGTAGTAAAACATTTTAGGTATTACATCCTGAATTCTCATACATTGGTTCTTGTCCCTGATACAACAGTGAAGTCCATCCTTACTCAACAAGAGTTAGGTAGTCAGTGAGGTAATTGGATTTCCAAGGTTTAGGAGTATGATTTAGAAATAAAACCTATAAATCTTGTGCATGGAAGGGGTTTGTGCCAATTAATCACTGAAAACAACCTGAAGAAGAAGCTCACATAGCTGAGGAAAATCATGAAGAAGTTCCCATGGTATTTTTTGTAAGTACAACAGATGATTGGTATTCAGATATTGCTTTCTAGTTAACTTATGGAGAATGTCCTAAACATCTGAGCCCTAAAGAGAAATGAATGGTCAAGTTAAGGTCAGCTAAGTATGTGCTTTGGGATAATGGTTTGTACAAAAGAGGAATTGATGGAGTTGTCCTTCACTGTGCAGATAAAATTCAACAAGGTAAGCTTCTTAAAGCATTTCATAACTTAGCATGTGGGGGAAACTTCTCATCATCTGTTACATCTCACAAGATCCTATGAGAAAGATATTATTGGCCCACTCTCTTTCAAGATGCATCCATGTGGGTAGCAAAGTGTGAGGCTTGCCAGTAGTTTGTTGGTCGTCCAAAATTGGCAGCACTTCCCCTAAGGCCAGTGGTAATTGAAGAACCCTTCTAATAATGGGGAATTGATTTTATCATAGCATTGAGTCCTCCTTCTAGTGCTAGGAATAGTTATGTTTTGACTGTAACTGATTATTTCAAAAAGTGGGTGAAAGCCATCCCAGTAAAACATGTTACCTCTGAAGTTGTTTGCAACTTCATTAAAGAGAATATAATAGTCATGTTTGGTGTTCGTCATAAGATTGTTTCCGATAATGATTCCAATTTTTCATCTTATGAACTCACTGAATTTTTCTATGGATATGGGATTGCTTTGGATCACTCATCAAATTACTATCCTCAAAGGAAATGGTCAGGTGGATCAAGTAATAAAACTTGGTGACTATAATCAGGAAGCTGGTTGATGAAAATCAATGAACATGGCACAAATCATTATACAATGCATTGTGGGCTGATCTTATCACTCCTAAAAGAGATATAGGAATGTCACCTTTTCAAGTATTTGTATGGATTTGATGCAAGATTCCTATCTCCTTGGAATTTTTGGCCTTGAGGTTGGCCAAATAGATTGAAGATGATACTTTCCAAGACTCCGTTGAAAAAGAATCATGTACTTGACAGAGTTGGAGGAAATTAGGTCCAAATTGGTTGATTGTGAATCATGGAGCATCAGGATAAGTTCAAGAATGTGTTTGATAAGAAATATAAGGAGCGAGATTTTCAGGTTGGAGACCTCATTCTGTTATGGGATAAGAGAAGAGAAACAAAAGGAATGCATGGAAAATTTGATTCCCTATGGAGAGGACCTTTCAAGATTCATCAATTATGTGGAGAAAATATCTTTTATTTGTCATACCTTGATGGAACTCAACTTCCGCTACCTCACAAAGGAAACATCTCAAGATTTTTTGTCAGTAGTGTAAGTTCTTCTTGCACTGTATCATAGTTTTCTTTTTTGTTGTGTGTTTCCTTTCTATTGGTGTGTTTGATTTTCATTCCTTTACTTTGGTTTTTTTTGTTTTGTTCGTGTCGTTTTATTCTCTTTTCAACTTTGTAACCCAATAGATTGACACTTTAGAGATATGGGATTCCTCTTTCTTCAAAGTATCAAAGAAAGTCCCCAGTCAGAGCTAGTTGTTATCCCATTTTTGAGTTTATCGATAAAATGGGATAACCAATCAAAATTTTCATGAAGAACCTATTTATGACCCATTTTTTCATCCAAGGATTGCTTTAAAAATTCCTTATTTTCTTTTTGAAATCAGATTTTGGGGTTTCATTGACATTTACATGTTTTATGTTGTGTTTTCCACCCCCAAAAACCTAACACACTGTGGGATTTTAGGTTTAGGGTTCCAAATACATTGGAACATCTCACCCTCAAAACACATGCAATATGTTTCACGTTTCCTAAACCTGAAAGCTTGACACATTGATGCATGTCAGAATTTTAGAATTTTTTTACATCAGGTCAAGGTAGATGAATTGCATGCCATGTGTTGTTTGTTCTCCAAACCTGAACCCTGACCCTTCACCAATTTCCTTTGTATTGGTTTTTCAAAACCCAACTACACGATTATATGATATGTCACATGAAATCAAACTGCCACCCCCGAAGTCAATGCCATAAATGTCAAGCTAGAAGTTGTTTTCCCACACGTGTCAGCCTATGTATAATAAATACATAATTTTTTATAAATAGGGAGGTTTTCCATACTCATTTGTACCTTTATACTCCCTCTGCCATTCAGATTTCTCTCTTGCTTTCGCATCTCTAAAGTTCGATTAGAATTTTCTTGGTGATTTTTATTGTTTTTATTAAATTTGAAGTGTTGGTTAGCCTTTCAGTAAGTGTCTTCCTTCTGGTTGAATTGTATTATGATTTTTAAGTTTTTTCCTTTTTGAGGAGGTTATTTCCATTTTTCAAATATTTCTTACTCCTCATTTTTCAGGTTTTTTTATCTTTATCTTACCATTAGAAGTGGTAGTATTCTTACGTTTCTAACTTGTTCATTTTTTGTAAGGGTTTTTAATGGAAAATTTTGAAAAAGATCACTTGATAATTTTTTAACCTAAAAGTATATGTTAGGTTTTCACATGTTGGAATAGGTTTCTTTTCCAACTAAGTGATTTTGGTTTTTATCCTTACCAAATAAGTCTAGATTTTTGCAATGTTTTGGGTTTTGGTCACTGCTAAACAAATCCATTTTTCTGACCCGTGTGTCAAGTTTATCAAGTTCCAAACAAGATCGAACCCCCTATAGTGTATCCGGTTTTTAAAGGTGTCAAGAAAGGTTCAAGTTTTGACCAATGTTTCGGGTTTTTCAAATTGATCAACAAGGTCAATTCTCCTGACTAGTGTGTTGGAATTTTAGAGGTACATAACAGGATATGTAAAACCCAAATTTAATTCAAGGATTTCACGGAGTATTTAAAGACCAATTTTCTTCATTTCCTCATATCTGATTTAGGAAAAGGTAAGGAGAAAAAGGAATCATCAAAGGAAAAAAAGTATAAATATCAAGGAATTGTGCCTCCCTCCAACATTAAATGTAATGTTGATATCAGAGACATAGAGATGGGGAACATTGACATGGATGAATTTTGGATCAAGGTATAAAGTGTTGAACCCTAGTCATTGGTGTTATCATTGAGGTCAAGTGGCATTGATGGAAAATCAGTGAGTGGTGAAATGTGTAAGAGGCATGAAGGTTGATTGGTAGTGCATTTAGGATGGTTTTTCAAGTGATTCAAGATAAAATAGTGAGGTGGTTGATTTTGAAAGGAAGATACAGGTTGGATTTAAGGTTTCAAATGGTCTACAGGTTAGTAATGTTGTTGCAAAAATAGGGCTTAGTTTAACTCCTGAAGTCAATACTCAAAAGTGCACAGAAAGTGGTTATGAGAACTGATAGTACAGGATGAGGAAAATGAGATGGAATAGAATATTACATGGATGTTTATGGAAAATGAGCCTATGTACCATGTATTAGGGTGAGTTGTGGTGCTCTAGGAAAAATTTCATCAAGTTCTGAGAAGGTATGTGGAAGTTATGTTGGCTTTTCTAAAACAATATTTTTGGAAATTACATAATAAGGTGTCTGGATTCTTAACACTCAAGAAAAAATATAGTGCATACTTCAGATAAATCATAGAAGGAATTTTTTTATAAGACTCTAAGCTTGAAATAGAGAAAAAAATTTCAGGTCAATTGGACATGTTTTCATCAAAGGATTTCTTTAAAAATTCCATATTTTCTTTTTGAAATTGGATTTTGGGGTTTCGTTAAAATTTTGTATGTTTTATGCTATATTTTCCACCCCCATAAACCTAACACACTTTGGGATTTCAGGTTTAGGGTTCTGAATGCATCAGGACATCTCACCCTCAAAACACATGCTATGTATTTCATGTTTCCTGAACCTAAAACCTGACACATTGATGCATGTCAGACTTTCAGAATATTTTACATCAGGTCAAGGTGGAAAAATTAAATGTCAAGTGTAGTTTTTTCTCCAAACCTAAACACCGAACCTTCACCAATTTCCATTGTATCAGGTTTTTAGAACTCGACTACACAATTGCATGAGATGTTGGTATGCAATCAAACTTCCACCCCCAAATTCAACGTCGTAAAATCTAGGCTGGAAGTGGTTGGCCCACATGTGTCGGCCTATGTGTAATAAATGCATATTTTTTATAAATAGTGAGGTTTTCCATGTCATTTGTACCTTTGTAGTCCCTCTTCCATTTGGATTTTTCTCTTTCTCTCGCATCCCCAAAGTCCGATTAGAATTTTCTTGGTAATTTTGATTGTTTTTCTTATATTTGAAGTGTTGGTTCACCTTTCAGCAAGTAATCTTCCTTCTTGAATGAATTATATAATGTTTTTTAAGGTTTTATCTTGTTGAGGGGGTGTTTTCCATTTTTTCAAATATTTCTTACTCCTCATTTTGTAGTTTTCTTAATCTTTATCTTACCAAGGGAAGTGAGAATCTTTTTAGGTTTCTAACTTGTTCATTTTTGGTAATGATTTTTAATGGAACAAATTGAAAAGCATCAATTGATAATTTGTTTACCTAAAAGTAAATGTTGGGTTTTTCACATGCTAGAAAAAGATTCTTTTCTGACCAAGCATTTAGGATTTTTATCCTTTCCAAATAATTTTGGATTTCCATGGTGTTTTAAGTTTTGGTTGCTACTGACCAAGTCCATTTTTCTAACCCATGTGTTAGGTTTTTCTCAAGTTATAAACAAGATCGAACCCTTTATAGTGTATCAAGTTTTTCCAGGGGTCAAGAAAGGTTCTAGTTTCGACCCGTGTGTCAGGTTTTTCAAATTAATCAACAAGGTCAATTCTATGACCAGTGTATCATAATTTTAGAGGTGCATAAGGAGACGTAAAACCTGAAGTTAATTTAGGGATTTCCAAGAGGATTTTTAGATTGATTTCTTCAGTTCCTCATGTATGATTGAGGAAAAGACAAGGGGAAAAAGGTATTATCGAAGGAAACAAAATATAAATATTAAGGAATTGTGCCTTCCTCCAGCATCGAATGTAATGTTGATATCAGAGACATAGAGATGGGGTACATTAACATGGATGAATTTTTAAGTAGGGTACAAAGTTATTCAAAAAATTCATGGATTTAGAGAATTTATGCAAGTGGACTACCTTTAACAACTACCTTCTTGATCTCTTCTCAATGTCTGGAATTCATTTTTTCCTGTGCCAACCACCATGACTTAGACACAATGTTCTTTTGAAATCTAAAGATAAGGTGGTTATCAAGTTAGGTAAATACTACTTTGATGATATCCTTGAAATCCCTGATTTCTCTGAATACGTCAGGAAAAATACTCAATATTTTTAGAATTCTTGGGATCAAGACTTGGTTGAATGTGTTAAGAATGTCAACAAGAAGTACCTATTGAAGGAAAAGCCTTTTGTGTCTAGGTTTCCTAAAATTGTTCCTAGGAGTTAATTCATTTTGGAAATCAATGATATCATCACACTCCTCAACAGAGTGTTTGGGCTCCAAAATGCTAAGGAATTCCATGGATGGATGTATCAATTTATCTCCATCATAAAGAAGAATGAACAATTCTTTCCCATTGGGGAATCGTTGTATCTGTGACACTATTGATGAGCTCGTAATGAAAGAAGTACTTAACTACATGAACATTTTTACTATGATGCTCTATGTTACTATAGTGTTCCATATTGGCATGACCCAAACCATGACATATGATATGAAACTCCTAACAATGTTCTTTTTTAAATACACTTGATTATTATAATTTTTTAACTGTGGTTCCCAGAACTATAGCATGTCAAAGTAATCTTATTAATACTTGTTTATTTTTCTTAGTCATAATTATTCCGATAAGGTTTTTCTACGGGAAAATCTGATAAAAAATCCGCGAAATTATGAGGTTAAATACTGCCTGCTACATATTTTTGTACCAGTAGCCCTTATATGTAAATTAAGTACAGATAAGGATTCCATTAGTGCCAACCTATAACTAATCACATGCCTATTGAAGTTATTCCCCATTTGTTTAAATATTGTTGCTTAAATTTCAACTGTAATTGCTTCTTGCACGTTCACCATGTCTTTATAAGATAACCCAGGAGTAGACCCATTGTGAGAGGAATATTTACTATTTAACCTTATATTCTTTTTATCCCTTTCCTCTACTAATTCATATCCACTAATCTGCCATAATTAAATCCCTAGGACTTACAAACCCATTTTTTAAAAGGACACCCTTAGGCCACCAATTATTAAACTTACCGCAGATTTAGGACTTGGACATATTTTTATCCCCAGTATAACCCTACATTGGTGAGGATTAATTTGACACCCTTAAATTATTTTAAATCTACACCCTAAATTTTAGGTATTCTTCTTACATATTCCATAATCTATCAATATGGTTTCACTTCTGGGAAATTTTTTTTGATGGACAAATATAGGGTCATCCGTGGACGTCATATTGCAAAAAACAGTGAAATCTCAACTTGTAGGGATTATTAGCTATACATGCACTCTAAATTAGAAAAAATTATATAAATATGAATCGTAGCATTCGGAATCTAGTTTCTAAAATACTAATTTTTGTAAAAAACGGACAAGTTTAGCTATATTAAACACTTAAAATTATATGACTTACTTTTTTTTTTTGAAAAAACTTATAAGATTGTAGTCCGTTTGCCCGCATTTTGGATGACCAAATCTTGTTATTTTTTTTTTCCTTTGGTGAAACGTTAGATGTAGTTGTCTATCTTGGGATGGATTTTATTTTGTATTTTTTTTAGCAATATTTTTTTTTTATGATTTTTTCCGTGAAAGTGGTCTGAAAATATTTAGAAAATGGAGCGCTTTCCGTTTGCCCGCCATAACTATATCAAAAAATATCGAAATCAATTTTTTTTTTTTTAAGGTGTATAGAATTTGTCCACGCTTGGGATGGTATAAGTTTTATCATATTTTGATAAGCGAAACAAAAGTTACAGTCTTAAACGTAGACATGAACATTCACGGGAAAAAATGTCTTAAAGACCTATTGTTAGTAATAAATTATAAAATGATATTTATCTTATTCTATTCACTTTAAAAACAATATTTTTACAAAGCTAAGAGTCTACCCTACGTGATGGCACCATTTTTGTGAAATGTTTTCAGTTTTTTAGCATGGTTCAAGTCTTTGGAAGAGCAGATTTGAGGTTTTTTGACCTTTTGCACTTCATAATGACCTTCCATAGCTTTGGTTGGGGAAAAACAAAGATTTTCCGAGGCTTAGGTTCGGCAAATAGTTCCGTGATCGCGGTTTTTTGTAAAAATACCGCGAACGCGGTTTATAAAGCGCGCTCGCGGTTTATAAAGCGCGCTCGCGGTTTATAAAGCGCGCTCGCGGTTTATAAATCATATTTACACACATCCCAATGTCTGAATTACCATGTGATTTTTACTCTCTGACCTTACCATACGAATTAATGTGAAATTCTGTCTTTTTCCAGGCACGTTTTTCTTATCACCGAAAGCAAAACATCATGGGAGACAAAAAACGAAGTCAAAAAAGGAAGTCATTAAGTAAAAAAACACCAAACGAATTAGAGGCCAACAAAATTGAAAATGCTGAGCGAATGCGGAAACTTCGTGAATCTAGAAGAGGTTCATCTTCAATCCCAACTATTGTAAGCAATGAAGAACTAGGTAATGTTTCTACTGTCAATGTTGAAGTTGAATTAAATACTCGTGATGAAGAAGTTTTTACTGTCAATGTTGAAGAAGAATTAAATACTCATGATGTAGCAAATGTTGAAATTGAAGGAGACAATGAAAATGTGAATAAGGAAATTCATGTTGAAACTATAGACAAGCAAAATTTGACAAAAACACCTCCTAGGATTTTACATAAGAAACCTAATTTTTTGATTGAAATTGATGAAAACATTTTGAAACCAATGTCTGACAAACTTTCTGAACGACAAATCAGAAGAAAAGCCACTGAAATTTGGGATAATCATTTTGAAATTTTAAATGATTCCCAAAGATGTCAGTTGTTGGTTAGTTTGATGAAATTGATTAAAATGAGACCTACATTAAACACCTTAGGATTGACAACATCTAACATACGTGGTCAAACCTCTACAATTGTTGAAAACCTTCATGATGCATATCACACTGTTGGTGTCAAGAGACGCACTAGGGATAGTAATATTGTGCGTCGTGTACTTGCTACTAGTGTTGTAAGTGAATCAATAAAAAAACAACGTTTGATTACGCAAACAAGTCGAATGTTGCAAGTTAATCGAAAAACTCTAATGAAAGCAATTGAAAGACGTAATATCCTTCAATCACTCAATAATGTCGATTTTTGGGCATTTTCTGCTAGAGCACCGCGTAAGGACAAAAATAATTCTGATGCTATAAGAGAAGTTGTTATTAAATTTTGGCATGATAACACTAGAGTTTCACCTAATACAAGAGATGTTATAAAACGGAGAGTTGGTTCTACTAATCGTGAACCACATCCAAAGCATTTCTTAGATATGACTCAAACTCAATTTTTTCGTAAGTTTGAACAAGAGAATCTGGAAATTAAAATTAGTCAACGTTTTTTTGAAATGTTGAAACCATTCTATGTGAAAATCAACCATGCTCGCACCACTTGTTGTTGTAGGCAACATGTTGAATTTGCGATGCATTATGCTAAATTTTTACGTATTCGTTCTATTTTTCATTCTGAAACTATGTTATCTGAATGTGGTGTTCAAGTTCCACCAATATCTTCTAGGGATTTCATTCCTACTATATTTTGTGAAAAAGAAGTTGGACAATTTTTTTATAGTCAGGATTGTTTAGATGGAAGTTGTAGTACATGCGGCGGATTACCTAAATTGGAAAGTTGCATCCATGAGAAAATTGAAGGTACAATAGGACATAATTTAGTTGAATTTGATAAATATAAATCAGTTGCATACCAGTTGAAAGATGGAAAAGAGTCGAAACGGTGTGAGCTAGTTACAGAACAAATGCCCATTTTTCAATTTATGAGAAAATTTAAGGATGAAATTGTTTATGAGTATGCGAGGCATACACATAGAGCTCGATGGTTGGATGAACAATTCAAGCTATGCAAAGACACATTTCCTATTGGTACTATTGTTTCAGTGGTCGATTTTGCAGAGAATTACACATTGCAACCACAAATGGAGGTTCAATCGCAATATTACAACTCAGTACAAGTTGCCATTTTTGTGCATATAGCATTTCTACATTCTCCTGACAGTACAGAGAATGATCAAAAAAATTTAAGAGAGTACCACTTTTATATCAGTGATGATCGTACTCATTCTACTGAATTTGTGCAAGGGTGTTTCCAGTTATTTTATGGAAACTTGTCTGATAGGGACATCCACTTCAAACAACATTATATATGGTCAGATAATTGCACGTCTCAGTTTAAGAATGCACGAATGTTTTATTGGATGAGCAGAATGCATGTCAAGATGGGTGTGCAACATATTTGGAGTTTCACTGAGGCTGGACATGGAAAAGGAGAGCATGACGGTGCAGGGGCATGTGTGAAAAGAGCTCTTGCAAGAGAAGAGTTGAAGTACAAAGATGGTGCTAAATTAAAAGATGCAAAGAGCATAGTGGAATGGTGTACTGACAACATGGCCCGAGGTTCTCAAGAAAATTCCACAGTTTGCAGATATTTTTGGTTGATAGAGGAAAAACATATTGCTAACTACGAGGATTGTATGACACTCACTGGGTCCAGTGATATGCACTCATTTTGTAGCTCAGACGCTACTTCGTGGGCCGTATGGACAAGAAAGTTGACATGTTTTTGTGCATCTTGTATCGAATTTGTCACTGCTGAGTGTGATTCACAAGAATGGGTGGAAGGATGGATTTGTAGGCCTCTAACTCCGCTTCCTAGTTATCAACCTCCACAAGCATTACAACTTGTTTCTGCAGATGAAGTTACAACATCCAAGGACTTTGACGAAATTTTGATTTTGGTGCGACAAGGTATTTATCCAGTTATTTATTTAATTTTTGTATTGAGTTATGTCCATTGAAATTTTAATATGTAATTTAAATTTGAGTTTTTCAACCTTGGTTATTTTTTTGTAGGACATGTGTTTGCAGTAATTGCGACAGAAGACAATGAAGAAGGAACAGACTATTTCTTATGTCGTTGCATCGAGGAAAGAAAGAAGTTGACTTCTCCTATTATAGATGGCGAAGAGATTGAGTATCCTACAGGGTCAGTGGTAGTTACTGGAACTTGGCTTCGACGGTATCCATTAAAAAACTCCTCTGTTTGGGTGTTTGAAGACTTTGAGACACACAGGAAAATACTCTTATATTCACATCTAGTTCTAGCGACAAATATTCAGTTGTATAGATATCGAGGAAGACCTAATAACAAGATTCTTTGGAAGGTTCGAGAGTCAGATCATGAAGCAATCTTGTCTGCTATTCAGAGTAGATCCGATCCTGATGGTTCATTGGAATGAATTTACAATGCTCATGTCTGGTATATATTTAATTTCAAGTTTCAATTTATATAGCGTATATATATATATATATATATATTTTTAGTTTAAAGATCTAGATTTAAGTTTGAATATATTTTATTTTAAATTTGTGTATTTTGTGTGTCATGTATATAGATCTAGTATATGGTTTTGATTTGAAACTTAAATTTCTTTGACTAACAATTTTATGTTTAGGTTAGTGGTGCCAGAAAAGCTTCCACCTTCACGTGGTTGGTATCGTTAGTAGAGAATTTTAAATTCTCGAAGCTAAGAGAAGCTTGAACATTGTTTGAAAAATTTGTAAATTTTGAAAAGTCAAGTTTGTAAATTTTGAAAATATTGTAAATTTTGAAAATGTTGTAAATTTTGAAAAAGTTGTAAATTTTGAAAAAGTTGTAAAAAAATGTTGTAAATTTTGAAAATTTTGAAAAAGTCCTCCTCTAGGTGCCACGGAGTCCGAGTAGTCACTCGTCGAATTTGAACGATATTTTGGTCTCAGGGCTCTTAAGGGACTGCCGGAGAAGCGAACCGTTTGCAAAATACCGTTTGACTTAAGGGACTATTTCAATGTTTGCAAATTTAGGAACAGTAGCCCTCCGAGGTGTCAGATCAGACGAAGGTGCCACGGAGTCCGAGTAGTCACCCGTCGAAGTTGAACGATATTTTGGTCTCAGGGCTCTTAAGGGACTAAGCCCGAACGAAGTAGCCCGGAAGCAACGACCCTTTCGCGCACCAAAACACCACCTCCTCTAGCGTTCACCTGGCCACCCGGACGTGCCGGCGCAGGCGGTTCGGTGCCACGGCCCACCGTTTGCAAAATACAGCGTTTGACAACCTTACACTGGCTCCAACTGCACTATTTCACGCGTTTGCAAACATTAGGACAGCGAGAGCACCGAAATGAGAAGGAAAAAAATGAGAGAGGCTATTGTAGAGGGTCCGTATGCCGAGGTGTCGGATCAGACGAGGCCTCTCTAGGTGCCACGGAGTCCGAGTAGTCACCCGTCGAATTTGAACGATATTTTGGTCTCAGGGCTCTTAAGGGACTAAGCCCGAACGAAGTAGCCCGGAAGCAACGACCCTTTCGCGCACCGAAACACCACCTCCTCTAGCGTTCACCTGGCCACCCGGACGTGCCGGCATAGGCGGTTCGGTGCCACGGCCCACCGTTTGCAAAATACAGCGTTTGACAACCTTACACTGGCTCCAACTGCACTATTTCGCGCGTTTGCAAACATTAGGACAGCGAGAGCACCGAAATGAGAAGGAAAAAAATGAGAGAGGCTATTGTAGAGGGTCCGTATGCCGAGGTGTCGGATCAGACGAGGCCTCTCTAGGTGCCACGGAGTCTGAGTAGTCACCCGTCGAATTTGAACGATATTTTGGTCTCAGGGCTCTTAAGGGACTAAGCCCGAACGAAGTAGCCCGGAAGCAACGACCCTTTCGCGCACCGAAACACCACCTCCTCTAGCGTTCACCTGGCCACCCGGACGTGCCGGCGTAGGCGGTTCGGTGCCACGGCCCACCGTTTGCAAAATACAGCGTTTGACAACCTTACACTGGCTCCAACTGCACTATTTCGCGCGTTTGCAAACATTAGGACAGCGAGAGCACCGAAATGAGAAGGAAAAAAATGAGAGAGGCTATTGTAGAGGGTCCGTATGCCGAGGTGTCGGATCAGACGAGGCCTCTCTAGGTGCCACGGAGTCCGAGTAGTCACCCGTCGAATTTGAACGATATTTTGGTCTCAGGGCTCTTAAGGGACTAAGCCCGAACGAAGTAGCCCGGAAGCAACGACCCTTTCACGCACCGAAACACCACCTCCTCTAGCGTTCACCTGGCCACCCAGACGTGCCGGCGCAGGCGGTTCGGTGCCACGGCCCACCGTTTGCAAAATACAGCGTTTGACAACCTTACACTGGCTCCAACTGCACTATTTCGCGCGTTTGCAAACATTAGGACAGCGAGAGCACCGAAATGAGAAGGAAAAAAATGAGAGAGGCTATTGTAGAGGGTCCGTATGCCGAGGTGTCAGATCAGACGAGGCCTCTCTAGGTGCCACGGAGTCCGAGTAGTCACCCGTCGAATTTGAACGATATTTTGGTCTCAGGGCTCTTAAGGGACTAAGCCCGAACGAAGTAGCCCGGAAGCAACGACCCTTTCGCGCACCGAAACACCACCTCCTCTAGCGTTCACCTGGCCACCCAGACGTGCCGGCGCAGGCGGTTCGGTGCCACGACCCACCGTTTGCAAAATACAGCGTTTGACAACCTTACACTGGCTCCAACTGCACTATTTCGCGCGTTTGCAAACATTAGGACAGCGAGAGCACCGAAATGAGAAGGAAAAAAATGAGAGAGGCTATTGTAGAGGGTCCGTATGCCGAGGTGTCGGATCAGACGAGGCCTCTCTAGGTGCCACGGAGTCTGAGTAGTCACCCGTCGAATTTGAACGATATTTTGGTCTCAGGGCTCTTAAGGGACTACGCCCGAACGAAGTAGCCCGGAAGCAACGACCCTTTCGCGCACCAAAACACCACCTCCTCTAGCAGCACCTGGCCACCCGGACGTGCCGGCGTAGGCGGTTTGGTGCCACGGCCCACCGTTTGCAAAATACAGCGTTTGACAACCTTACAAACTGCACTAAAACATAGGATGAGAGCTGAGAGGTGAGAGAGGCTATTGTAGAGGGTCTTCTTTAGACGAGGCCTCTCTAGGTGCCACGGAGTTAGTCACAAATGACGATCATATAAATTGTCAAACATTTAAGGAAATAATTACGTAAGAATAAAAATAGAATTAGGTACTACTTCTTTAAGATTACAATTTATAAATGTACAATACATTTAGGTCCATCATCCATTACAGATTGCAAAGGAAGTAGATTGTATTAAAAGGGGCGACATTCCAACTTATAATCAAAGCTAAATGATCAAAGTACAAACTAAGATATCTGTCAAGACTAATGAAATAAAATTGAAAGCATATGTTTAAAATTTTAGCTCTAAGAACTTGTCAAGCTTCAAAGATTAAAAAATTTATAAGAAAAGTTTTCCAGTGATATTTCAATATGATTAAGTCTAAAAATTTGCAAAATATTGCAAGAAGGAGATAGAATAAGCTTTGAAAAAGTAGAAAGAACATTACAAACTTCAATAGAATAAAATACATTGCATCCATAAGGTTATAATTTATTAAATGTAAGGAAAATTTCTATACAAAGAGTGTATCATATGCAGCACTTGTATGATAATCATGGTTAAATGAGTAAGATGCAAAGCAAGTTAGAAAAACACTAAAGAGGAGAACCAATTTCCATGATTTTTTGAAGTCATGAAGAATAAGTACACAATATATGAGAAGAAATTTGTGAAGAGGCCTTTAAAGGTCTGATTTAAAAATTAAATACAACAAGGAATGAATCTCAGAAAATATAGATTACAAGTGTACAATAGGTACAAAAATTATCTAAATACCATAGCTCTTACAAGGAAATCACAGATTGAGAGAAAGATGAAATAGTTATGCATGTACAAAAAGAGTTCATGTTGCTAGAGATATAGTTTCTTAAATGAAATAAAATCATTAAGAAAAACCTCTTATTCATAATAGTCAAGAAACTCAAAACTACTTAGAAGATGACAAAGTGCATATAGAATCATAATCTACATGTATTCAAGAAGACAGTTCACAGATCCACATCATCATTGAAGGTAGAAGATACATAATTTAAGAATACAACTTATTCCAGATTAGTTTAAAGTTTTAAATGGCTAAGTATAGTTTTGAGTTTTCCAAAAAATTAACTTATTTAAACAAAATAAAAAACTAGAGAAAAATAATGAGAAAAATAAAAAGTAATCAACCTACAAAAAATATCCATCTTTCTCACTCCCAAATTCTAAGTCCGCCATTTCATTACTTTTTCTTCATGTAAATTGGTACCTCAAGAATCAATGTACGTTATACATAGCACATCTCTAGTTACTAATACTTAAGTTGGCTTGATATAGAGCTAACAATATTGTTTTAGTTTGAAAAATAAAAATTCAAAATGCCCATGGCACGAAATATACCACAAATAATAATCAGAAAGATACTAGAAAATATATAACTAGAAGTAATACACTAAATCCACCGAACAAAGATCAAAACCCACTTTCTCAGAGTTAGCAATAATACCAAAATAACCAAATTTATAGCCTTATTTAACCAACACACATGGATATATATATATATATATATATATATATATATATATAAGAATCAAATAAAGTGTGCTCCAGACGCGCACGTCTCTGAAAATATATATGTACATGTATAAGTTCATAATGTATGTATACAGATCTCGAACTAAGCACGTGCCATAATGTACATATGGGACCACATGCGGTCGCAAAAGGCTAGATATATATACAATGGACTGTGAATAGATGTACTCATGACCACATATATGTGGCATCCAAGTGGACTATAAATCTACTCATGAAACATCTTCCCTCTCTTCGCCCTGCTAGAAGTAGCACGTCCACGACCTGGGGATGTAGTGGAGGGAGATGCCACTACGGATTTCATCCGTGTGGTCCTAGGTGTCTCCAAGCATGCCTGCAACCTAACCTGCACATTCATAAACAACAAGTTTTTAACACCCAAAATTTTAAAATACCTTCAAAATTTAGAAACTTGTACAATTTAGTTAAAATGCATGTGCAATCTTACCGCAATGTCATGATCCCTATCGATTTGTTGTTGACGCTTCGCAGGGACAACAATAGACTCACGAGGGGTAAGCTACATACAAATAATTAATTTTCAAATTAAATATTTCACACTCATATATATACCTACAAAATTTGATATTGTAGATTTAAGTTTAATAAGAAATAATGAACCTCCAAAATTTAACAAATTTAAAAAATTGTGTACCTCGGTTAGTGGATTTGCAGATGCTATGGCGGTATCTACAGCAGCCTCCACAGTCTGCATATGTGGAGGAGTCTCTGTAGCAGTCATAAGCTATACAAAAAACATGTACAAATCAATTTATTAAAATCTACTTAAGAGCTATACAAAAAACATGTACAAATCAATATTTAGTTACTCAAGAAAGAATAAAAATACATTATTAAATTTTATCTTCTATTTAGGCTAAATACATAGGATCTATAAATGTTAGCACGGAGGCCATCTATCTTCATATGTATTTGTGTCCAAAGGTTGGGATGGAGAATACTCGTTATCTAGTAGAAGCGAAGTGGATATAGAGTGAGACATTGGTCACATTGGGAGCTTTTTGTACAGGAATAACAACTTCAAAATCTGTGATCGACTGATATGTGTTGCTTGAACAAGGAGAATGAGGAGGAACATTCTCCTTTGCCGCTACATGCGGTTTTGATTTAGTGTTTCCGGTCCTCTATGTTTCACCCACGGATAACCCCTTGTTTACATGATCTGTGATCTCTCTCAAAGGGGTTGCTAGGAAAGATTTGACCATGTCTTCCTCCTTAGTGTTTGAATTAGGGATTTACTTAGATTTAAATACGATATGTTTAGGGAGGGCATTTATCCACCAATTATTATTCTCTTTTTTAATGTTTTACCATCTCACAATCAGGAGCAGAATGCCCCAAAAAAATACATCTCCTACATCTGAAAGGTAGGCCCTTATAGTCCAGAGGATGAGTGCAAGTTTGATTTTGCACTTTAAGATTAAGGTGGGTTGGAAGATTCTTTGAAGTATCAATCTC
Source organism: Taxus chinensis (assembly GCA_019776745.2). Taxonomy (NCBI): domain Eukaryota; kingdom Viridiplantae; phylum Streptophyta; class Pinopsida; order Cupressales; family Taxaceae; genus Taxus; species Taxus chinensis. Next base: position 1,131,800 of record JAHRHJ020002231.1, on the reverse strand, counting down.
AACTAGGATTCTTGCATATACATTGTATGTGTGAAATCATAGGTTTGGGATTCGACGTTAATGATGTTTCCCAAGGTATTTCCTATGGATATCAGACAACTATGGTCCTAAAATTATAGGGGTAAGTGGGGTAATTTGATCTAGATTGGTTTGTGTGATAAAGATTCAGTGAGAGGGTTGAATGATGTGAACCATGGTTTTAAGATAAGGTACCTTTGTTGGAAAACCCAAAGTTGTTTAGAAATTTTGTCCTTGTCAGCTATAGAGGGGAAAAAATAATAAAAATTCCCTTAGCATAGGGGTAGAGGTCTAACCTACCCGCTAGAAGCGGGAACCAATTCTTGGAGATCTAATCATGGAGGATAGGGAGGCTAGGCTAAAGATGAGTGAATCTACAGATCAAGGCATGATCTTGGTAAAATGAATATATTTCGAGGACTTCATCGCCAAAGGTTACACTTGGGTTTCTCTTAGTAGGCCTCATGGTTTTGATCTATGTCTTCTTTTACAAAACCTCATTAAATGAGTGATTGACTAAAGCTTTAGTTGTAGCAGGAGTTTCCAAGCTATCAACAAGGGAGAAAACCCTAGTGTTTGCACCCCTAACAAAGATGTTAGGATTCACTCAACCTCCCAATGGGTTATTAGTGTCCCCAACAAAGATAACAGGATTTTCCATTCCTCCTTGCAAGTTCTTGGCAACATTGGTGCCAGTAGTGTCAGATCCAACCCCAACAATGGCTCCATTGCCACCTGCAGTTTGAGCAACTGAAGCCCCACACCCAGTGCCCAAGAATATTTCTAGAAACAAACCCTTAGGGGTCTACATGTTCTGCAGAGGGGGATGTAGTTTCTAAAATGAAAGGACACCTCCATCACGTAATTTCACACAACCCTACGTGTGCACATATATATGTCCGCCGCCTCCAAATCTATTAGGGTTCATATGAGTGGTGGAGTTAGGGTTCGCAGGAGTTGTCATAAATTGGAGGAGCTGTCTATTAAGGGTACAATGATGTTGTAAATTCTTAAATCTCAGTACACCAATCCATATAAAACTTATAATCATATGGAAAGGACGCATAGATTTTTTTAGATAAAGGGTACGAGAGGATTTAACCTTTTTTACATTTCTTCATCACTCTTATCATTCATTAAAGAGATTTGTAACTAACCTGCGTAAAACTCACGCGAGGCATGCCAGTAGCTTCAGTTCCCTGAGCAGATGATGACCCGCCAGGCTCCTGTGTATAAAAGAGAAAAATATTAATACATGTGCAACATACACGTGAAACAAATTATAATAATAATCTAGTGCAATTAAATGATTTATTAAAAATGTAAGTTTGTACAACTTGAAACTTACGTTTGAAACACGCCCAACCGCAGTAGCTAGCATGTCAACACCGGATGTTTCCTTCACCGGCTCTTGCTATTTAAAATAAAATAAAAAATTAGTTTTTTACATGTATGTACATGAAGTACAATCATATATATATTAATATCTCAAACATGTGAATTAAACTATTGTACATATATATATTATTTAAATTTATTTAAAATTTACCTGTGAAAGACCAATATCAGTGGCTCCAGTTCCAAAAACATTCCCCAGCATCTCATCTATAGAAAAAAAATCCTGTGAACCAGCAAATGATGTCTCGCCTGCAGTGCATACGGCACCACATGATCCACAGTGGTGTGGTGCACTAGAACTGGCACCTCCACCAACATCACCGGATGCAATCTGGGTGCTATGCTGGGTGAGAGTGTCAGTGAGCTCCCTCAATGCATGCAATGTATCAATCTCCACAACCTCCTTCACTGTAGGAGGGATAACTGAAGGCAATGGGGGTTTTGGGGCATGGGGGATCCTAGGCTGACCTACGCGTGCACCAGGTCTGCTCTGTGCAGAGCCACCTCCTCGACCAAAAAAGTCTGAAAAGTCAAAATAATTCGGGACCTCATTGAGCACAAACTCACAATATAATTTCTTCAAAAAATAAAGAGGAACCTCATTGTTGTTGCATGGTGGATAATCAAAAACCATCCACCATCGGTCCCAAAAATTGTTTTTGATTCTATCATCATGGCACCAATGGATTGGGAACCGTTTGCAAGTAACTGCAGGGGGGGCATTGGTTCTAGGGTCGGTAAATAATGCACAAATTAGGTCTTTTCCAATTTTTTTGTCTTTGACGGCCGCATGAGATAGTTTATCCGCATACCACCGCCTACAGTCACTTCTAAAGGTGTTCCATCTATGTATTTGGTTGGTTGCAGACTCGACTTCGCCAATCAATGTTTGCAATGTATTGGCTAAAGTCATGCGGGATGGATTTGTAGCATGGTTTTGTCTTATAGTTTGAATTAGGTTCTCAATGACAATTTTATTTTCTTGGATTCTTCCAATGATATTATCTTGCGTTCCTGTTGGCTCAGTGGGGACAGAAGGAGCCACAGGGGGCGGATCTATGTTTGGAGGAGGGTTTTGAGGAATGTTCGGAGGGTTTTGAGGAATGTTCGGTGGGTTTTGAGGAATGTTTTGACGGTTTGCACGAGCCCGAGCTTGCCGACCAACTGATAAAACAATAAAATTGTATACATAAACAAACAATTCACAAAACCCATGAAAATGCCAAAAAAAACCTAAAATGCAAAAAAAACAACCTAAAATGCAAAAAAATGATTACAATCGGGGACTTACCTCCTCGTCTTGGCGGCATGGTTGAATCTATCGCTATCCAGAAGTCCGATGAGCAATTTTGAGATAGTATTGAAAGTGCGAGTGAAAAACGTTTAGGAAAAGTCGCGGTTTGAATTGAAAATTAGGAAAATAACGAGTCGCGGGACTGTTAAATTTTGTCTCAGAGTTCCGCGATCGCGGTTTATAACCGCGCTCGCGGTTATAAACCGCGATCGCGGAACTAGGTTCGGTAATTACCGAACCTAGAATTCAATAACCGCGATCGCGGTTTTAGGACCGCGCTCGCGGTTTTAAAACCGCGATCGCGGTACCTTTATTTCGGGTTTTTATGTCCACGGAATTGTCCACCAACTTCGTGCACCGGTTTATTTGGAGAATCTCTTATAACTTCCTAGTGACTGTGGGTCAAGCATTTTTTACCTAGTTTCAAATTTTGAGAGATATGGTTTTCTCATGTGTTCCTTGTCAGTTTACTCTTGTCTTGTCAGCCAGATGTTGGTAGAGGATCCACATATTTTATTGCTCATTGTTATATCTGGTATTCTTCTCTAATATTGTAAGGCCCATGTTAGGCATGGTCCATAATCCCTCTCTGATTACTCTATCTAATGAAAATAAAGGGTAATTACAACCTCTTGGATTACCTTGTACTCAACATGTAACTTTTTTTATTATTGACTGATAATGGTGAACTAGAGAGTTTTGAAGAAGCAATGCATTCGGTAAGACCCATGTCCAGTGGGAGCATGACATAGATGAGGAGGTGGACTCTTGGAACAAAACCAGACACGGATTTGGTCAAGAAATTTCAACAGGTAAGAAGAACATTATAGAACAAATGGGTTTACAAGATCAAGGAAGAATAAGGTGGACTGAAAAGGTACAAGGCAAGGCTTGTGGTAAAGGGATTTACACAGAAAGTAGGTATTGACTTTGGTGATATTTTTCTCCTGTTGTTAAAGGATGACTTCTATTTGTATTGTATTGATTTTAGTTGCAGTAAATGATTTACATTTAGAGAAATTAGATGTGAAGATGACTTTTCTTCATGGTGATTTGGATGAAGAGATTTATATGTAGCAACCGCTTGGTTTATGAAGTCAAGGGTAAGGAGAAACTTGTGTGCAAGATTGAAAAAGAGCCTATATGGGCTCAAGCAAGCTCCAAGGAAATGGTATTTGAGATTTGATAGTTTTATGCATGAGCATGGTTATATGAGAATGTGAATCTGACCATTGTGTTTATTTTAAGAAACCTTCTTGAGAAATGGAAGCTATGTTATTTTGTTACTGTATGTGGATGATATGTTGATTGCAGGATCTAGTATGCAAGAACATTGATAAACTTAAAGAAAGGTTAGCTCACACATTTGTAATGAAGGATTTGGGAGCTGCAAATAAAATAATCATTGCATGCAAATTCATAGAGACATAGGAAAAAAAAGAAGTTGTATTTGTTCTCAGAAGGCTTATATCAATAAGGTGTTGGAAAGGTTTAACATGAAAATGCAAAACCTGTTAGTACACCTATGGCTGGAAACTTCAAATTGAGCAAAGATCAGTGTCCTTCATCACACGAGGAGGTTGAGTACATGACACATATTCCCTATGCTTCAGTGGTAGGAAGTCTTATGTATGCCATGATTTTTACTAGACCAGACATTACACAGGTAGCACTTGGGAGTTGTGAGTTAGGTTTATGGCTAATCTAGGTAAAGAACATAGGAAATTAGTCCAATGGATTCTCAGGTATTTCAGAGGGACATTTGGTATGTAGTTATATTATGGAGGGTGAGATACTTCTTTATGTGGCTATATTGATTCAGATATGGCTAGATATTTGGATGGTATGAGGAGCACTTAATGATATATTTTCATAGTAGGTGGAATGATCAGTTAGTTGGATTTCGAAGATTGCAAAAGGTTGTGGCTTTGTCTACTACAGAGGCAGAGTATGTTGCAGCTACAAAAGCTAGCAAGGAATGATATGGATGAGAAGGTTCATGGAAGAGTTGGGAAAGGAGAAGATGATTGCATATATATAGTGATAGTCAAGTGTGATTAATTTGGAAAAGAACTCAGTATTTCATTCAATGAACAAAACACATTCAGTTGAGGTATCACTTCATATGACAGGTGTTGGAGGATGGGTATCTAAAGTCTAGAGAAAATTCCATACGATGAGAACCCTGCAGATATGCTAACGAAGCCATTGGTAAAGGAGAAGTTGGAGCTTCACTCCAATTTTGTTGGTCTTCAAGTTTGAGACTTGAAGAGGAAGAAACAAAGCCAAGGGAAAGGAACCAACAATGATGGTGATGTATAGTACAGTGCAACAATTGATATCCAAGTGGGAGATTGTTGAGTTGTGGAGCTTAATTACTTCACAGAAGCTTTTATATGTTTACTGGTGTCTGAAGTAACACAGTGACATTTGAGTTATGGAGTGACCGACATCGGTCAGTCTATAACCGTCCTCAGTCTAGTCAATTGACATTTACCTGGTCAATGCAATTTTACTTAACATGGTTCAATTATGATCACAATTTTTGTTCTTTGGATGAGAATTAGAATAAATCTTTTTTTTAAAGATGATTTCTTGATTGTAAAAGCATAGTTAGTTGCCTTTAGAAGTAAGATTATATGCATGTTTGATGATTATATGTGAGACTATAATTGTATTAGAGAATTCTTAATAAAGAAGCAAAAGCTTGAGAGTAAGACAATACTGTAAATTTGAGAGGATAAGTATGAAAGAAAATATTGTATATATTTTGAAAGCTTTGGACAATTGTTTTGCATGTTAGTTTTCTTGGTGAGCTCAAAGAGTAGTTGAGTGAGGGAAAAGCATTGAACATCCTGTGAGGTGTTGGAAGACAACAGATCTTCATTGTATTTCCTAATGTAAAGCACTGAATAATAATATTGGTTGTTTCTTGGTGGACGTAGCCCACACTGGGTGAACCCGACATTAAATCATGGTTAATCTTTCTCTTGTTTATTTTATCTTCTGGTTATTTCCACATTCATTGTTGTAAGAAAAAGGATCTGATTTTAGATATGTGCAACACTTGTTATAGGTTTTAACCCCAACACTCCATTATGTCAGTTGTCACATTATGCCCTAGGAGTTAGAAATGGAAGGGATAGGCAATAATTCTGCATACATTAAACAATTTAGTAGTTTACCATTCATAATGTATTAATGTAAAGTTTTCCTATGAGTAACAACCCCCTCAATGGAGAAAATTGGAGGTATTGAGGGTCACAATGCATCATGGTAATAATTTAGTGACTATGTAGATTGTATGACATTTCAAAACGTTTGTACTTGTGTTTTGGATGTTTTAAATTCCATACCATTATGGACATTTCTATTTCTTCTTATAGGTTAATATTGAAAAATCGAGTGATAAAGACATTTGGGAAGAGAGGGGAATCATGACTTCCTGGCAAGTTTTATGGGATTTCCTTCATCCATGATAGATCTAACCCAATTCAATGAATTTATATTTTGAGAGAGGTTTCTTGATGCTATAAGCTCCACTTTAAAGTTAGTACCGGATGGAGGTGCCCGACTGAGTTGGAAAACCACTAAATTATGGAGTTTTTAACAAAACCAAAGGTTCAAAACCCCAATTTCTTAGTTTGCATGAAGGAATAGTTGGTTTTATAATTCAAGTATCTTGGCCTTTGAAGGATCTCTCAAAAGAAGACAATATTAACAGTTGCCTTCCATCATCAATTATTAAAAATTTATACATGGTTGGAGATTATTTTATGAGACCTATAAGGTGATACAATGTTAGTTATCAATTGAATGACCTCTATCTTTAGGTCATTATTGATTGTAACTCCCTTCGTATTATACGGTTCTTATGGACTCTTTAACAATGAGTTTGACGTCTGGAAGTCTATATGATTTGATATGTACCTCAATGGTGGAAAGATGTAATTGTTGAATTACTAATTCAATTCCCTACGAAATTATCCTAACTTAAGACTGTAGAATTTTAACAAGGAAATTGACCAATTTATTATGTTACTTGAAAAAATAAAAGCAAAAGGAGATTATAGAAAATGTCTTGGTTAAATCCATGATATTTTGATTCCCCTAAGCCTCATGGAAAGTTGGAACAATCTAACATGAGATATGGTATCACCTTAAATCAGATGGGAATAGGTTGCATTGAGTAACTAAGACATAAAATTCTCCATGACAAGTTTAGATCAACGATGTGGAGGAAAAACTAAAGTAAAAAGGAAACACTATCTTAAAGTTCCTCGATTGACCCCAACTAGGTTACAAGGTGAAAAAGTGACCTTCATGGTCGTTCAAATCTAACTATTACCCCTTTTTTGTCATGGGGGAAAAATTTTCATTGTTTAAAGAGGGTTGTTAAAGATTCTAAGACAATTCAAGCTTTGAGGGGAAATGTTTTAATTTTTACCTATTCTACTTTCAAATTCTAGGATTTTCCAAATTCTCGATGAAGAGTATGTGGAGCCCATCCGTCAATTTTAGGCGTTGTTTTTCTTCCTCAGTCACAAATTTTCTTATTCGATAAATTCTCTTCCCCTAACAACTTTCAGTGATAAAGAGGGAAGTTATAAACTGACTAAGAGTTTATGACATTTTTTTGCGGTCCAAAGTTTTGATTGTGTTCAACAATTGTTGTTGTAATGTAGTGTTCAAAGGCCTTTTCCCTTGCTTCAGTTATTTTTGATTTTATACTCATATTTGGTATTAATTGGGGCCTGGATTAGAACTTGTTGATGGATGGATTATATTGAAATCATTTGAGGACAGTGAATGATTTGGGCGCTTAGTGAATTTCCAGTTTGACTAGTTATTGAGGGAGTTATTTGTCAATAGAAGTTCTGAAAAACTAACATGGCTTTATGTTGTTGATCTTATTGGCTCATCCGATGGAATACCATGGTTGGGTTGAGAACCTTAAAAATGAATCCTTTGGTTACTTGTTGGATGTGCTATTATACCTTGGGATGGAGTGATCATTATATGTTGACTACCGTAGCCCTGTTTAACACATGGTGAATTTTTGATCAATTTGCAGTAGAGCACATTCTATCAAATTCTTTATAGTGTTGCATAGTTAGATGTTTACACTTCTTCCTTGGTTTCCTGAGTAGTTGAAATTTATTCATTTTTACTGGAAAGATCGCAAATGTTTGCAATGAGTGTGAGATTATAGGGACATAACTCGCTGAAGAGGTAAAGGCCTACAAGAATCTTTTTCACAAGAAATGGCTAGAAGGTTGTTAAATCTTGAGCCATTTAGTTGTCATGAATTCCTGTTTGTTGCTTAACTAATTTGTTTGGGCAAATGAGTGACCCTTTAAATTTGGATAAAGTTACATATTGATGAAAAGCCTTCATTGTGTTTAGGTTGTCAGGTATTTTGTAAGAAAATAGGTTGACGATCCCCACTTGCATTCAGGGTCTTTTTTTATGCATCTTAAATACTAATGGATTAAGGTCACATAGCATTTGACAACGGATTGCATATCCTCAACCTATGCTGTCCTAAAGTAATATGCGCGAAATTGGGTATTTTTTGCATTTTTAAACTACTTGGCAAGCTTGGGAACCTCATTTAGCATGAAAGAATTACGCCCTTGGACTCTACTTTTAGGGTAGGCATCGTTAAGCATATCTGAAAGCATAAGTTTCCCAATGCGTAGGACTCTCTCTTGTCACCATTAATTGATGGGGAGGTGGTGTGAGGGCATATTGTTGATATTTAACTGAATCCATAATGGGCGTGTCTTACTGATCTTTTTGGGTAATTACATAGGGCAAATGTTTAAAGAGGATTTATTTTTTCTACCATTTGTCTTTGGAAGATTGACTCCATTCAAAGGCAACAGAAAGATTAAAATGCATGACACATGTCATGAAATTTGTGAAAAAATTGGAAGAATAACTTTTGATTTCTTCAAATACTCCCTCATGTTAGAAAGAGGAATTTTTGTGATTTTTTTAGTGTTGTCAAAAACCCTGGTAAATATCTATGAAATGTATGAAGCATAAACTTGGCACACATGTAAGTCTTGGAAGATGAAACACCTCAAGACCGATGACCTTCCACATTTTCTAGGTGCAATTGTCATATTTCTAAAAATGTATAAATTCATAATGTAACCCAGAAAGGGAAGATGCGGCTATGCTCCAGTTGCAGAGATAATTGCACAGTATTTGAAGTCTTTGAGTAGATTTGGACATCTCTTTTCAGAAACTAGTTCTTTTCACAGGTGTCAAGCAAAGCACCACAACCCTTGTCAATTTGTTCCTTAAGTCTGAAAAAGGGAGCCTCGAAAAGTTTATGGATCAATAGCATAAACATTTGTAGAGAGGATAATTTTTCCCATGTGGTTTCCACATTCCTCTAGGTGCCCTTTCATATTTATGTAAAATAGTGGAAATTCATATGTAACCCAAACTATTTGATAAACATCTCATGGCAGAGATAATTCATGTATTTAAGGACCGCTTGAGTAATTTACATTCTTTTTCAGAACATATTTCTTTTCAATTCATCTAGCACGATTGTTAATATGTTCCTTAAGTCTGAAACCCCTCGGTTTTGGATCATTAGCATAAACATTTGTAAATAAATGCATCCCTTGTGGTTGATCATATGGTAACCAGAAAAGAATACATGCCCAACCCTATGGTGATTTGGAATACATGTGCACATAGCAGGGGCAACATTATTCTGGTACAGAGATTTGAGGCACATGAAACTAAAAAATTTCACATTGACAGTTGGGATGACATTCGAGAATGCACTTCCAGTTGGTGCCTATTAAGGGTATTCGTACGAGGTGGGAGGGGGCATACCTAACATATCGAATCTGAGTGAGAAGATCGTTCAGGGCTAGGAGCACTCGTTAAACGCTTCGGGGTGATGGCACAGCATGGTTATCATAACCTCCATTTTAAGCATGATCTAAGGAATCTAGTTTTTCCCGACAAAAGGTGAAATAAAATCAATGATGAAATAAGTTCAACTGAATTTTAATGAGTTGTAAAACCTAATCACCTAAATGGTTTACCCCCTTGTTATACGCAACTAGAAGGAATGCCTTGTTAGAGGTAAGGACATGATGTCTTGTTATAAATTTTCTCTTAGATGCCACCCCTAGTTTGGTATAACAATTATGGATAGGAAGGCACCTAAATGACAAGTAAAACTTGTTTTGAAACAGATTAAAACTACCTCTTGGTTACCTTCCTAAGGACCGTTAATAAAACAATCTTTTTTCGGTGATGCGTTAAACACCTCTCATCATAAACCCCGAAATGGTAGGAAGTCAAGTTTTGACTGTTCCTTGTCTTGTGGAGTGTTGTATCGAACCTTAGAATGAAGCCTTATGTTAAGTGTTTGTCATTTTTCGTCACCCCATTAGGAGCCCAAGTTGATCATTTCGCAGCTTTGGGGCAGAAAAATTGCTGCTGAAAGTTAAAAGTTTGGTTTGGTTTTGGCTTGAAGTTTAGGCCTTGGGTGGAGAAATGAATTTTCATACCTCTAGTATTTATCCCTGACAATCACTATCAACCCTTAGTTATGATTGGCAAATCACTTTCAAGACTAGTTTTCCAAGTAGGTTTTATAGGCCTCCTGATCATTGGGTGACAAGGTCAATCTGGCGCATTTACAATTGGTAGCTCCGGAGAGGTAGGATCATGTTCGAACCCTGTTTGCCAAATTTGAGTTCCGTCAACTCTAAGGTCTTTCCTGTATATAGGAGAGTGTATATGATTTTTTCAATCATTGTGTTTGACCTTCAGAAAATCAGTTTTTGAACGTTGTAGTTTCATAGCCCTCGGGCTAATTTTGGGCATTTTTGCAAACTTGTAGCCAAATATGAAAGGTTGTCTTAGGACCCTCATCAAGTCAAATAGATGACGAAAAAACTTGTAGATAATACTATATGACTGTATGGAATTCCCTTTGGTTACTGGTTTTGAGAAAATTGATTGTGGGAAAAATGGTGCTTCTCTCTCTCTCTCTCTCTCTCTCTCTCTCTAGTTGTGAAATGAAAAGAAATTAGATATGTATCTTTAAATCTCTCTTGTTGTGTGCTAAGTATTGTAATCATGTGAATGGAAAAGTATGAAATCATGAATTGTGCTAGATTGTAGGTAGATGTCATGCCAACATTTGTGTTGACCATGTGGTGGTTGCAGGTACCAGGACAAGAAGAAAGTGAAGCGTTACTTGTGTTTTCATAATAACATGTTATCTTGAAAACAATGTAATTGTATAGGATATATCAACAATATTGTTATAAATAGAAATGTTATTTATTGTTTTCTGTGATGAATATGAAATTGTTAGCATATTGGGAAAGTGTACTATTTTCATACTTAGTCATACTTCTGTATGTTCGGTTAAGTAAAAGAAGTTGATTGTATCATGTTGCAATGGAAAAACGATGTAAGAGAATCCTATATATAGTATCTGAATCAATATAGGAGGATGAATTTTGAAATATTGTTATTTAAAATAGATGGTACCGTCATAATTTTAGATGTTGTTTGTACCAGTAAATTGAGGGTAACAATTAAAATGGCGTATTTTACCTTATTGTTAATGATGCATTGACCTAAGAAATCTTTAGCCATCAAGAAAAATAACAAGTATTTGTGTGTTTCCATGTTGGGTGAAAAAATACAATCAAGCTTATAGTATGAAAAATAACCCTTGTTGTATGGAATGTCCCCTTGAGCTTACCCTCGTACCCTTGTTTCCATAGTGGGATCGAACACCTTAGTCAACTCTTAACCGTGTCTTTTCCCATTGCTATTTGAGATTAGGTTCTACTGTATGCCGAGCAAATGAGTCTTACTTGTGTTTCCTTGATTGTCTTGTAGAAGGTGAACATTCCACCTTGCCCATCTTTCTCTTGTTACTCTTGGAAATGTACCTTTTTCCCTCATGGCCAAATTGTCTTCTTCAAGTAAGAAACTTAAATATTTTCTAGTGGTGCCAAGTTCACATTGTGAAAGAACCCCGTTGCAACATTTCTAAGCCTTAGGGATAGAGGTGTTACCTTGCCCAGTAACAACGGAATATCTTGGGCTTTTACGAAGGTCTTGTGAGTTAAAGATGGTTGCACACTCTAGTATTGACTTGTAGTAGGGCCTAGATTCCTTGGGGTAAATGGAAATAAATTAAACCTAGGACCAATTAAGAAGTTTACTTGTGGCCAAAACATGTGATTTAACTCGTAGCTCCTGATATTGAATTCTTAAGATGATGGATTAGGAGTAAAGTGAATTTGAGACTTATCCCTTTAACTCAATGCAAACCCTCTTAACGTTAACACAAGTGAAATGAACTGTTCCATGTGTATCTTGACTTTAAAAAAACAAGGTATCCTAATTTGGGAGCAAGTGGATTGTGAATCATATACGTATCACGAGTGAATGTAAACTAAGTAGTTAAATTACATAGTTAGTCATAATAACTTGAAAGTGAATAGAGTGTATCCTTAGTGTTAAGCATTATAATGAAAGAGGAACATGGAATCTGTCCACTCTTAGACCTAATAGTCCATCCTTTTTACTTCATGTGAATTTCCCTTTTCTTGCAATGAAGGTAAAATACAATACCAAGTAAACATGCTCTTGAGAAACAAATCCTTAGCTTGAGAACAAGTATTAGCTAGACTCATGTGTGTTTAAAATGTTCCTATTAACAATCAAGTTATACAAATTAATTGTAATAAGAGGAACAAACTAAATTAGATAGAACCATTATAAGTCAAGTGTCAAATGAAAGAAAGGAAATGTAGTCTAGAGAAAAGGAAAATGTATGTTTACATGTTAAGTGCTCTTCAAACCTTTAAGGTTAAATAATGAAATATGATTATAATAAAGATGTAACCATAAATTGTGGTGTTGTGGAAGGTGCCTATTTGTGATGTTCGTATTGTGGTTAGGTTGTGGTTTTGTACTTATTCATTTATAAAAGTGGGGCATCGGTGTGCATCTTGTGTCATCATATTGTTTGCATGTTCTTCATGTTGGTGTAGATGTCGCATGTGATGTTGAGCATTTCTTGTGAGCCTAGAAAGAAAAAAAAATATCCTGCTTTTTTTTTTTGGTGTATTGGTCGCACATGTGCGGGTGCTATAAAATCAAATGCATAGTAAATTGAGGGGGTGTTTGTTCTATTTGAGGTTGATAGTAACTTTGAGCAAAAAGGGAGTGCATGCCATGTTTTCACTTCCACCACTTGATCCAGTTATAGAACTAAACTCATGTCCACGTTTTGTAAGAAAGGGAAGTTACTTTTCCTAGTCAGTATATGGATTTGTTTAGCTGGTAAGAGTAGGAGTAGTTTAGGTTTACTTTTTGTAAAATAAGTGCTTTGCACACTTTGCATGTTTCCATTTGGATCATGTATGATTTCTTTTTTGGACATAGTTTATGTGTGCCTTTTGTGGTTGTGTACAATCTAAATCATTCACCTTCATGGAAAAATAATAAGAGGTTTTAGGGCAGTTTCTAACATAGTAAATGTTTACTCAAAGCTCCAAAGATCAGTTTCAAAACCAATGTCTTGTGCTTGTATTAGGATATGAGTAGCCGACTTGTGGCTTACCATATCATTTTATTATATCATTTATACTTTCTCATGCTTAATAGGTCGGCCTTGGTGATGGCCATAGCATATGAATAGTATATATAGGGGATTATAGGTAGTATTTCATTATCATTTGAGCATTTGAGTCTTATTATATGGTTTGGAGGTTGCCCCCTCGAAGTGGCGAAGCTATTCTAATTGCATATTGAGATCATTATTCTGAAATATTGTGTTATTTGGTGTTCTATTGTTGCTCTTAATCTGAATTATACAAGTAATTTCATTACAAGTGGTATCAGAGCTGCGATCTGGGCCGAAATTAGGGCAAAAACCCTAATTTTTTGTTTCCACCACATATTGCGAACCAGAGAAAATTGGTGGGAGATATTTTTACCAGAGTTGTGAAGAATTTCAAGTAAGGTTCCCTAAAAATTTCAGACTTTTTTGATTTATTTTGCAAAAGTTATTACAAATTTAGGGTTTTTCATAAAATCACTCCCTAGGGTGCAAATTGTGGAAAATTTTCAAGTTCTTTACATTTTCGGAAAGCTCTCAAAAAAATAGTATTAGTATTTTCTCTGTGTTTTTTCCTGTTCAGCCGAAATTGTATCGAAACCCTAAACCCTAAGGTTTGACATCATGGCGGGGCCTTCCACAAGAGCAAAAAAGAATCCGGTTACTCCGGGTAAAACCCCAGATAAAGATGGGGTAGTGATTGAAGAGATGGAGTCAGAAGGGGTAAATACAGATTCCTCAGCACTAGGGTTTACCTCAGTTGATCATAAGGTGAGCCAACTTGAGTATGAGTTGCGAAATGTACAATCTGAGATGGCCTCTAAAGGAGACATAGCCCAAATCAATCATCGGTTGGATGATATCATGCAACATGTAAAGGGTAACCAGTATGGCCCAAATCTGGCCCATATCAACCAAGGAGGACCTTCAGTTCAAAATCATGGACAAACTAACCATATTGGATCACTTTTCCAGTCCCATCAGAATCAAACTTATTCGCAACCACGGAACATGATGCCGAAAGTGGATATGCACAAATTTGATGGTAAGGATCCCCTGAATTGGATAAATCAAATGGAGAACTTCTTTGAGTTACATCAAACACCATCAGGACAAAAGGTGACATTGGCATCCCTATATCTTGAACCCGACCAATTTGTTTGGTATCGTTGGTTATGTGCTCAGAGGCAGAAGAATGGTCTAGGTGTCACTTGGACAGTTTTTACCGAGGAGTTGCAATTGCACTATAGTTCCAGTGTTTCAGAGAACTACTTTAGTCAATTAGCAAAGTTACGGCAAACAGGATCAGTCAAAGATTATGTGCATCAATTCCAAAACCTATCCTTAAGGGTGGAGAATATTCCAGAAGAGAATCTGAATGACTTGTTTCTTGGGGGTCTTAAGGACCACATCGAGCATGAGGTACGTATGTTTAATCCAATCAAGCTTTCTGATTCTATTATCATGGCACGTCGTGCAGAGGAAAAAGTTCTTTGTAGTAGGAGGCCACCTTTCATTAACACCCGAGACCGTAGTATCTCTTCCCCTTCATTTGCTAGGCCAATTAGACTGACTCCTCAACAAATGGAAGAAAAGAGAGCAAAAGGATTATGTTTTAACTGTGATAGCAAATATGGACCGGGACATAAATGTGCTGAGAAGAAGTTGTTCTATATTGACGGAGGTAATGAGGATGATGAGGAAGCTGAAATTATAGGAGAGGCTGAGGAACCAGTAGAAGATGAAGTAGAGGATCACCAACCTACAATTTCTTGCCATGCATTGTCAGGTATTAGTACTCCTCAAACACTCAAGGTTATTGGCTATCTCAAAAAATAGAAGGTGACGGTGTTGATTGACTCAGGGAGTACTCATAACTTCATAAATAGTAAGTTAGCTGCCCGCCTCAATTGTTTTATTTACCCAGCTCCAGAAATGCAAGTTATGATTGCGGATGGTGGGACAGTCAAGTGCACAGGAAAGTGCCATAGTATCAAGCTTTCCATGGGAGACTACATGTTAGACTCACCTATGTTTGCTATTTCTATGGGAGGGGCAGATATTGTTTTGGGGGTCCAATGGCTCACAACCTTAGGTACTATAGAGATGAATTTCCAAGAATTGTTCATGTGATTTCATTCAGATGGAAGGACAATACAATTGAATGGGATGGTAGCTAAGTCTCCACAGATTATTAGCTCTCATCAGATGCAGAAGGTTCTCAGAAAAGGAGTGGATGGCTTTATAGCAAAGCTATTTTCCATAGAAGTACAAAATACAGAGTCTTCAATGCCACCCGATCTTCAGAAGATTGTGGATGCTCACTCATCTGTTTTTGATGCAATTCCAAAGGGACTACCACCAGTTAGGGATCATGATCATGCCATTCAGTTGATTCCAGGGAGCCAAACACCTAACATCAGACCATACAGATACCCATATTCCCAGAAAAGTGAGATCGAGAAAATGGTGGAGGAAATGTTGAAGGCAGGTATCATCAGGCATAGCCAGAGTGCATATTCTTCACCAGTGGTCATGGTACGTAAGAAGGATGAAACATGGAGGATGTGTCCAGATTACCGAGAACTCAACAAGTACACCATCAAAGATAAGTTTCCTATTCCAGTAATTGATGATTTACTTGATGAATTGCATGGTGTTGTTTATTTCACAAAATTAGATCTTCGTTCGGGGTACCATCAAATTAGGATAAAAGAGGAAGATGTTCATAAAACGGCTTTCAGGACTCATGAGGGCCATTATGAGTTTTTGGTAATGCCTTTTGGTCTTACAAATGCACCCTCAACCTTTCAAAGCTTGATGAACACTATTTTTAGGCCTTTTTAAGGAAATTTGTATTAGTTTTCTTTGATGACATATTGATTTACAGTAAGACATGGGAAGAACACTTACAACATGTAAATAACGTGTTGGAAGTTTTGGAGAAACATACTCTGTATGCAAAGCCATCCAAATGTTCTTTTGGTGTACAAGAGGTAGAGTACTTGGGTCATATTGTATCCCATGAAGGCGTCAAAGTTGATCCTCAGAAGATCAAAGCTATGGTGGAATGGCCAAGGCCCAAAAATCTCAAAAATCTTCGTGGGTTCCTAGGACTAACAGGGTACTACAGAAGATTTGTGCGGGGATATGGTAGAATAGCAACCCCACTCACTGCATTGCTAAAGAAGGATGCCTTCCATTGGACAGACGTAGCCACTAAATCCTTTGAGCAGCTGAAGGAAGCCATGTGCAGCACCCCAGTTTTGGCTACTCCCAACTTCTCAAAAACCTTCATTGTTGAATGTGACGCTTCAGGATCAGGATTGGGAGCAGTTCTAATGCAGGAAGGAAGACCAATTGCATTTGAGAGTCACCAATTCAAAGGAAAAGATCTGCTCAAACCTGTCTATGAGAAAGAAATGATGGCTATTCTTCATGCGGTCAAGCAATGGAGGCCCTATCTCATGGGTAGACACTTCAAGGTAAAAACTGATCATGATAGTCTCAAATACTTTTTGGAGCAAAGGTTATCATCTGAGGAACAACAAAAGTGGGTAACAAAAATGTTGGGTTATGATTTTGAAATCATATACAAAAAGGGTAAAGAAAATGTAGTAGCTGATGCGTTGTCCAGAAGGGATACATCCGCAGATGCCTTACTATGTGGAATGTCCATGTTGACGGCCGATTGGGTGGATGAAGCAAGATTGGAATGGAATCAAGATAAGGATACACAATCTCTAATACAGAATATCAAGCAAGGATCTATGACATCTAACAAATTTGAGTGGAAAGGTAATGCCCTATGGTACAAGGATAGGTTATACTTGAGTAAAGATTCTGAGTTGAAGCATAAGATTCTTGCATAGCTACATGCCTCACCTGTTGGAGGACACTCTGGGTTTTTGAAGACATATCATAGAATAAAAAGAGAATTATTTTGGGAAGGACTCAAGGGGGATGTACAAAATTTGTATCAGAGTGTTTAGTGTGCCAACAGAACAAAGGGGAAACAATTAAGACACCAGATCTGTTGCAACCCTTACCAATTCCTAGCCAGAGATGGGAGGAGGTCTCCATGGATTTCATCACCGGATTGCCTTGTTCAGAGGGTAAGAATGTTATTTTCGTGATTGTGGATAGGCTCACAAAATATGCCCATTTTTGTGCCCTATCACATCCATTTGCAGCCAGTACAGTCGCAACTATTTTTTTGGAGACAGTTCAAAGGCTACATGGAACCCCAAAGATAATTGTAAGTGATCGTGATCCTATTTTCACAAGTAATTTTTGGACGGAATTATTTTCATGTTTGGGTACTCAGCTAGCTCACAGTTCATCTTATCATCCTCAAACTGATGGGCAAACAGAAGTGGTCAACAAATGCTTAGAGGGGTATTTACGTTGTTTTGTATCAGATAAGCAAGGAAAGGTGGATTAAATGGCTACCACTGGCAGAATGGTGGTATAACACATCTTTTCATACCTCTTCTCAAATGACCCCATTTTTAGCATTATATGGTTACCATCCACCTTCTATCACTTCCTCCTTGAGGGTGCAAACTAAGGTCAGAGATGTTGAGGAACACATTCAACATCAACAACAGGTTTTGGCTAGTTTGAAGGAGAATTTAGCATTAGCACAAAACAGGATGAAACAACAAGCAGATCAACACCGTAGTGAAAGACATTTTGAAATTGGTGACTGGGTTTTTGTACGTCTCCAGCCTTACAAACAGATGTCCCTAAAGCAACAGAAAAAGGAAAACAAACTTGCTCCTAAATATTATGGCCCTTATCAGGTTCTACAGAAAATTGGTAGTGTTGCTTATAAACTAGAGTTGCCTCCATCTTCACACATACACCCAGTATTCCATGTTTCATGCCTGAAGAAGGTTATTGGACAGAAATTTGAAGCCCAGACAGAGTTACCAGAACTTGACGAGGAAGGAAGAATCATTTTGGAGCCAGAGAAGATTCTGCAAACACGTACTAAGAGGCTGAGAACTAGAGACATTAAGGAATATCTGATCAAGTGGAAGAATCTGAGCATAGAAGATGCCACCTGGGAGGATGAAGGTTTTCTGCAGCAACATCCAGGATTATTCAACGTTGAGGACAACATTTGGTTTGAAGGGGAAGGGCATGCTACGCCCTTAACCTATTGCTTGTATTAGGATATGAGTAGCCGACTTGTGGCTTACCATATCATTTTATTATATCATTTATACTTTCTCATGCTTAATAGGTCGGCCTTGGTGATGGCCATAGCATATGAATAGTATATATAGGGGATTATAGGTAGTATTTCATTATCATTTGAGCATTTGAGTCTTATTATATGGTTTGGAGGTTGCCCCCTCGAAGTGGCGAAGCTATTCTAATTGCATATTGAGATCATTATTCTGAAATATTGTGTTATTTGGTGTTCTATTGTTGCTCTTAATCTGAATTATACAAGTAATTTAAACTTGGTACATATTTGGGACCAACAATTGTCCCACAGTGCTTTCGTAGAAGCTTCATAAGGAAATTCATCACACCTTGGGGATTTGTCATTGACTCATTTGTAGAGCAGAAGTCAGTCACAAGAAATTCTTTGATCTAGTAAAACCTTGCAAAGAACCACCACCAATCATTTTACTCAAGTTATAGCACTACACTTTACCGAGGGGGCTCGAGCTTGAAACACCTATCCTAATTAGTGTCTACAAAAGCTATAGAGATTCATCTACTAGGTATTAGTAAACTGAATGCCATTATGCTTGAATGGATTTAATTTACCAAGACAGAGTGTTTACAAGCCTTTGAGCACCTTTGGAATAATTCCTTAGAAAATTGATCACCTACTTTGAGCCAATGCATCCATGGCTCGATTTCATACTCCTCGTGTATTGTAATTATTGACAACTTGAATCTTGTGTCTGAACTCAACTACTTGTAGCTAAGTCTAGTTCAAAGAAGGGGTTTCTCTCCAGCTCATCAAGTAACTTGACTAAGCATAGATGAGGTGAAAAAATAGGAGTGATGCCTGATCCAGGCATTGTCCGGTGCCCCATAGATTTTGAGGAATCTAAAGGTCTTAGTCATCGCTTCTTTCCACCACTAAATCCACCCAACTGTTGAGAATTTCTTGCAAACTTAGAAGGATGACGCAGCCTTGGAACCATGTGAGTTCCAAACCCATTTGATTTATCAATAAGGGTAGTACACATGTTTCATCAATAACATGAGTTGGGCATTTTCTTAAAAAAACTACAAGTTTATGACATAATGGTCGCTGGATTGCAACCAGTGATAAAATCTAATGGGGAATCTGGTCATGATTGACAAACCAGTTATGGCATCTACTTCCATGGCATGAGTGAATAAATGTTATGCAACTTATAGAAATAATGATCTTAAGCCAGGAAAACATTGCTCGGTTATAGCCGTTTTAGCACTCGATCCGATTCCAATTCTGTATACAGATTGGTCCAAGTGAACCATGTCTTAATAGTGGGCCGATATTCCAAGGCATTCATGTCATAAAAACCAAAATACATTGTGCATCAAGTTTCAGACATAAATCTTTTGTTAACTGTCATCAAATGCATAGGTGCAAGTAGCCACATCCAGGGACCTTGTCAATGGACACTAGCTCGACCATATTAAAGTCTCTACAGTATAACCCAATGCACATAAGTGGTATTTCGTTGGCAATCTATTGACCATAATTATGCCCTTTTCGCAACATCATTCGTAGGCATTGAAGTATGTGTTGATAAACCTGTGAAAAGGGAAGGTTCAAATATCTGCTATATTAAAGAGAGTATAAATTTGTCGAAGAATACTAGTGTGGGGTCTGAGCTTCATTGATTTATTCTTGCAAATTCCTGATGGCCGCCATTTGGGAGAAATGGGGTAAATGTGGCTAACCCACACATCCTACTTCCATGATTGTTAGTTAACACAAGGCCTACCAAGCCAAATATAATTCCAGATAATAGAAAGTTGAAATTGCTTCTAGACAACACCTTAACTTCTTGCAGATAGTAGAATGTCTAACTCTACAAACTTCTATTTGAAAATCTCTAACAATATACTTGCAAGTGGAATCTCACTAAGACCCCCGTACATTCCAGATGATATGCAATTCACGATGAGATGAGAGTCACAGGGCCATCCCTTCTATTTTATCTAGGTCCTTCTAAGGCATCACAATTGATTTTACAGGAATTAGTGTTGTTGCGCTGCAAAAAATCCTGTCTACTTTATTTCTCCTAGCATATTCAACATTATATTCTTATTCATGTCGAGTCCTACACTATGTGTTGGACTACACTCACAGGTCTCTAGTATGAAACTCCTTACTTAGGTTTGTGAGCCCTCTTCAACACTAATTATTCTGTATCAACGAAAGTTGTCACCTGGCTCATCTGGGTGGTTGGAAGTGTGGAGGTCAACTGAAATGAACTCAAGGGATCTGTATGAGCACATTGGCGGCCTTGTAGTGCTGGAAAATTTAGTTAAGACCACACGAAACTTTAGTTAGGGCGGGCTGGACTAAAGAAGGTTGGCTTAGTCTTGCATAGGAACTTCTTTAACAGTTGGCTCCTTCAGCCTGCTATTCATCAATAGGCTTAGCTTGAATTAACTGAATTTGTTTATATTGTTCTTGGGTCCCCTGAACAATTTGCCAACCTTCCTCTTGTCGGGGTTTGATTTCAGCCTCAGTCACTCGTTTTGGAGGCGAGTTCACCCTTATACGGAACATATGTTGGAGCAATATTCCATTTTACGGTCTATTCCTGACACCAACAAGCATGTGTTAGGTAGGTCCTTATGTAGAGCACTCGCTGAGAAATAAGAAATTAGTGTCTTGACCATTTGGATATCCACAAACTCCTTGAGTTTATGGGAAATATCTACTTCAACACAAACCCATTTTTAGGGCCTAGTGCTGTAGAACAATTTGAGGTTCCATGCAAACGACCTTCCCAATGGAGGACACTATCCTCGTGCAAAAAGTCACACATGGCATTGATAATCTAGGAAACTCAACCCAGACCACTTTGAGAGTCGTGTATTCATACACCACAAAATCCTGTGTCCATGGGGATAACTTTCCAAGTCAAGTTTGAGTTGCGAGCATACTAGGTGGTTGAACGAATTAAGGATGGTGGGGGTATGCGAGGGGTCAAAAAACGAAACAGAAAGAATCCCTAGAGTGCCATGGTTTGAATGTTTTGGCAGCTTGATACCATCTGGGCAAGGATCTCGAGCCAAGTTTACCCATGTCTTGAAACATGCTTTCAGAGGGGATATGACCCAATCAAAGTAGGTACATAAGACAAAAACAGTGTTCTACAATGACATGCAACATTCAAAGGCTTCATAAATAGGAAGAACGAGCTATCATGAGGAGATTCATTACCTTCTGAAACACTTTCGGGTAAACTTACGAGGATGTTTCTATGACGGTGCCATTACGCAAACCTGTCACCAACTCTATCCATAACATCACTAGTCGGGCTCAAAATAGATGGGGGGCACGTTCTATCAAAGGCTAGTCCAATGGGCGGAAACCCCCAATAAAAGACAAAATAAGTACTATCCGTGCCCAAAGGACCGGAGTGTCCCACATGCATGAAATGAAATGAAATGAAAGATTTTAATGACGTCCACGTGACTGAAGAGTCAAAGGGACCAAGAAAAGCAGAAACATTAAGCTGAAACCAAGTTCTTTTCCAAATCCTCTCGTCTACTGTGAATCTTGAGCACAAAACTAGCAATCCTTTGAAGCTTTGCTTCCTCAAATAACTCATCTAGGTTGTCCACTTGTAAGTCATTTTCGTACTGGAAGCGGATGTCATCATATGCTGAGCATTCCATGATGAAGTGCCATTCTGTTTCAACAACCCCTGTATGCTGCAGAAAAGACAAGTTCTCCTTTCCCACTCTACTTTGGGAATAGTCCATCTGCCCGTTTCACAGCGAAGATGATGTGACCCCGGTCCTCAACTGAGCCAAAATAATCCTAGCCTTACCTTTGATATCCGCCCTTAAATAAGCTTTGTTATCATGAGCCCAAGTGGGGTTGAAATATTTGATATAGTGTGCTTTCTTACGACCAATATTTTCTGTCCACATGATGTTCCTAAACTTCTCCATCCACATAATTTTTTATTTCCCTATTGTTGTTAGGGCACTCCTGGAAGTGGATGCCCCACTTCTCCATCCATTTGGTGTTCTGCTTCATCCAAGTTTTCTTTCTGCGCTCTAGGTTATCCTCTATAACCATTTTGGGCCAACGATGATTGTCCATGCTTTCCACTTTTTTCAAATAGCTTATTAACCGAGTGATTGCCGAAGCTTCCATTGGTAACATACCTGCTTCAGCCAGTAAAATCTCATAAGGGACCGTTGATTTAACCTTGAGAGTGCTTGTGATTAAATGTTTTTGGATTCTTTCTACCTGTCTCCACCCATGCTTTGACATATTACTTCCCCAGACTTCACACCCATAAAGGGCCACCGGAGTGACCAACAGACCAAAGAGGGTTTTCTTAGTATTCCAGTCCCAAAGCTCAGCTTTCCTACATCTATTTTGGAGCGAGTATGATGCTTTCCAACCTCCTCGAATTCTTTTTGCTCTGCATGTTTCCCAACTCATTTGTGGTGAAAATCAATCCCAAATATTTATATTCTGTAACAATTTCCAATGGCCTCCCTTCAAAAAGAAAGTTAGTATGCGTCCCTTTCCTTTTTAGAGAAAAAATCATGATTTTTGTTTTGTCAATGTTCACTTGCATCCCGACTTCCTGACAAAAGAGTTCTACAGCTTTTAGATGCTCTCTCAAACCTTGAGCTGTTGTTGATATTAAGATAAGGTCATCAGCATATAAGAGCAACTTCACCACATATTCAGCCAACTGAACACCCCCTCCCTCGGTATTGTGTAACCATTCTTCAAGCTTGTCGATGTATAGACCAAACAAAGTGGGAGAAAGAGGGCAGCCTTGCTTGACACCAATGTCACTACCAAAACATTCCTGACATGCCTTCTCTAGTTCTGATTTTAGCTCTGACCTGCTCATAAAGCCTGTGCACTACAGCTCTGAGCTCATCTGGAATCCCAATTTTTTCCATCATGTTCCAAAGTTTGTCACGAGGGACAGTGTCGAAGGCTTTTTTAAAGTCAACAAAACAACAAAAAGCTTCATCCCCTTGGGTATCCCAAACCTTTTCAATCAAATGCCTAAGAGAGTTATGCAATGATCAATGGTTGAATGTTTAGGTCGGAAGCATGCATGTCCTTTTGTTCTTTTACCCTCTCTTTCTACCCAATTGCTGATTCGGCGCTCTATCATGCCCCCCAAACAACTTACCAAACAGAGGATTGATCATAATGGTGCGGTAGTTAAAAGGGTTATTGGCATCCCCATTTTTAAATAGAGGAATAACCACACTGATCGTCCATTCTATTGGGAACCCTACTTGATTTACATTATTGAAGATTGTTTTGATATTGAGGATTCAACGCAACAGACCAACCTCCCTGTGCAAAGGTAAAGCCACGTGGAGGTGCCAGTTATAAAAATGGGTCGCTAAAAATATTATAACAAAGCCTGCAATGGTCAAAGTGTCGATGGGGAGGATTAAACTCCCAACTGCCCAATTAAAATCATTCATGCCTCCCCATCAGGGCACAGCTAGAGCAACGTGCAAATGAGGTATGCTTTTCATTTGTATAAATTCGATCTACTGTTAGCACATTTTTAATCATGTGAATCTTATTTTTCTGTTTGAATTATATAATTTCCTTCATAAATTTGAAGCCCTGTTTTTCATCAAAACACTCTGGCTTTTTTATTGGGTTTTGCCTAAACCTCTTGTCAACGTCTGCTTTGTTTCTTTTTATTCTGAATTTTTTTTTGTTATATTTGTTCTAATAACAATAGATTGATGCTCTTTAGGCTTGAAAATGTGGTCTAATTCCCTATATTATACAGTGTATTTCAAGTTAGTATACATTTATTTATGTTTTTTTCTTAGTTTTCTGCAAGTATTATTACAATTTCTTTTAAAAATTGCCGTCCTTCATCAAACCCTGTAGCTGTTTTATATCTGTGCTGGGACAGAAGGGCATTTCCTAATTATATTAGGGAGATAATTCACAATGGGATTTGCAATTTTTTCAGTTTTTGCTTTGTTAATATACTCTTAGTTTTTTGTTTAAATTGTTCGAATTTCCTTCTTAAATCTGAAGGTCTGTTTTTCATCAAACACTCTAGCTGATTGTTTTTTTGTTTTGGAACAATTTTAAAATCTCTAGTTCATTGCCTGAATATTTTACATAGATGTTGCATAAAGGGAAATGAAACTTTTTCAGGTTAGGCTATGTTTCTTTCTAGGTTAAATGTTAATTTTTGGATAGTAATTTTAGAATGCCTTTTTGAATCCGAGGCCCCATTCTTCTGAGAACCCTCCAGATGCTTTAGAAATAAAATACTTACATTATGTAGGGCAAGGCCTAAATATTATGCAGACATTATGCAGAATGGAGCATGCAGGTTCTTTAGCTTATTTATTACTTTTATGTTTCTGTTTTGTAACTTTTTTGCTAATATTATTTATTTTCCTCCCATACATCAAGCTTTGTTCTCAAGGGAATGTCCTAAATATTTTACAGTGATGATATAGAATGGGATATGCTCTTTTTTCAGTTTATTTACTGATGCTCTGCTTCTACTGAGATACAATGCTTATTTTCAGCTAGTAATTTTATTTGTTTATGCAAATCTAAGCCCCTTCTCTTCATGAGACTCTTTGGATGGTTTCTTTTGTCTTTTAAAAAACAGCCTTTACAATATCTATGGCACTTCCTAAATGTAATGCAAATTTGATTTTTAAAATGGATTATGTTGTCTTCTTGGTTTTTATATTTGCTAATTTGCTTATCTTTAATATCAATTTCATGTTGATATTAGTAGTTGTTCCTCATTAGTAATTGTTCCTCATTAGACTTGCTCTGGCTGTTCTATTTTCTCTAAGATCAAAAACTATTCATTTTTTTGTGCACTGCATAAATTGCAGTAGTAGCTCTGCTCTAAGCTTTGAAAATTGGGTCTGTAATTTCTTTTCCAGTTTATCTACTACATTGTTTCTATTAATGTTTATTATTATTTTTCCTTTATAATTATTATTATAATTTCATTTCAAACATGAACTCTCCAATATCTAGGAATCGGAAGCCTAGCGACCCAGAATAGCGAACTAGGGAGACATTTTCCATTTTGAAATGCTGACTCAAAATCATAGGGCGAGCTCCTTTATAACCTTAGGTGGTACTATGGAGGCCCCACGCTGCGTAGTGCGTTTGAATTAGGAAGAGAACTCGATACCTAGGCGACCTAAGTCGTTGGTCCCATCCACTCGAGCCAACCCTGGGGGCATGAACTCTATCCTTTATTAGACTCTCTCTATATGTTTTAGTTTGTTAAGGTAAAAAAAACTTTTCATTGTTCACGATATGGTCTAAATATTATGCAAAGTCTATGCAGACTTTTCTTCTAAGTTTCGTTAGACATAGTAATACTAGTAGGAAGAAAAAAGATTCACAACCCTAAAGTTGATCATAACTTTCGATATCTGACTTTAAAAACACCATAAAACTAGAATTATTGTAACTATCCATCTACTGTTCATTATTGAGATGTGACTAGATTCAACATGTCAAGCAACTGTTTTTGGATTGTACTCACATGTTTTCAATGTTCCCACAGGTCATAACACTAAGTCAAAGACGTCAAAAGAGAGCATAGCTTTAAGTGCTCTTACATATGTTTCCTCCATAAATGTGGTAGGGAACCAAAATCATTCATAACATGTTCCTTGAGGCTTCGTTAAATTTTGGGTATTACTATGTATAGTGCAAGAGTGAGAACCCAACATCCAGAGCTTTATATTATCAAAATAACACCATTGGATAATCATCTTCCAAAGGATAGAATTCAAGATAAGGATTCGCCAAAATAACCTTTTGGTATCTTGCTATAGATTAATCATAAAGCATTGAAGCCACTTTATGGTATTTAGACCAATAGTCGTAAGTTTTAACATGCTTAGTGATATTTAACTTTCTCAAAATGCCTTTCGTGCTAAAGCAAGGCTAAATTTTGAAATAAAAATCATTCGAAGACCATAAAACTGAAACAAAGGGAACAAATATCCATAATGGTTTTTTTTAGATGAGGTTAATATGCTGGTAGTGAGATTTGCTGCTTGGACACTCATAATCTAATACCTTGTGGATTCCAGCACAAAAGATCATCGAATCTATACCCTTTAAAGTTTTTGGCATCCGTCATTGATACGTCCTGGCATCCACTAGTGTCTGCAATATTCCATCAGCGAGAGTGGCTCATTGGTTACACATAATCTAATAGTTGGTGGATTCCAGCATGCAAAATCATTGAATCTATTCTTATATAAATCTCCTTTCCTGATTTTTATAGCGTTCGTCATTGATATTTTGTGGCCTTTACTAGTGTCTCCAATATGTGCATATTTTCTTTTTTTATGTCTTGTGTGGGTCTGACTCCAAACCTATATCCACTACTTCATCCCTCTAGGAGGCACTTAAGATGATTTTTATGGACTGCGTTTCAAAGAAGTCTTCACTATTCATCTGGTATGCTTTTTCAAGTACGTGTATGGCATCTCAAGCTCCTTACTATAGTCATGTACAACTTGGCAATGTACCTAAGAACTAGGTTGTCTTCCTTGTGTGCGATCCTTTTGTAAATAATAAGCTAGTTAAACTCTTCAATGTAGGCATCACATCCATGAAGGATATTACCAAATGGGCTTGTGATTAATTAGGTAACTAGTATGATAGAATTTCTTCGTAAATATAGTTTGAACTCTTCCTAGTTTATGTGGATCTTAAGCATTGCCAATTTTACATATTGCATTGAATTTCTTTTCATTGAAGGGGTTGAATGCAATTTTACATGTTAGCAAAAATACTTACTCTTAGGGAGGTTGGT
This sequence comes from Taxus chinensis, assembly GCA_019776745.2. Classification (NCBI taxonomy): domain Eukaryota; kingdom Viridiplantae; phylum Streptophyta; class Pinopsida; order Cupressales; family Taxaceae; genus Taxus; species Taxus chinensis. The sequence continues at coordinate 1,104,424 of JAHRHJ020002231.1, read as the reverse complement.
GTTGGATTTACTAGTGTTTATGAAGCATCTCGGAGACACAAACACCTTTGAAACATCTAAAACCGCTGATAATTGACATAAAAATGTAATAAACGACTTGGGTCAATAGAACTACTATCATGTAAATTTTGGGTTTGACAAAAATGGCCTCAAAAACAGATTTGGAAAAGAGTTGACCATGATGTCAACCTCCTTTTCCCATGTATTTTTCCTGCATTTTCTAGCAAGAAGCCTCTTTTTCCCGCTTCTTTGGGTGGATACCCGCTCTATTCATTTGTCTTTAAGTGACATAAAATGAAAACACATCACGAGGTCTTCTGAAATTCGAGGATAGCTGAGAACTTTGGCTTATTGAGTAGAGTTGATTCCATTGAAGTTTCATGCTTTTACTCCAGCCGATTTTGGATACATACACCTCAAAAACCATAAAAAGTGTGAAAAAACCACATTGCATAAATGGACACAGTTTTTTCCCTGCCATGCATAGAATATTGTATGATTTATCCTTTTTCATTTCCAAAAATATATATAGACTTGAATGGGTTTTTAGGATTTTAAGTGTATTTACTTTAGGTGATACTTTGAGCATCGTTATCAATCTGAAAAGACCATGCAAATTGGTTTTCCTGGTATAATTTTTTGTATCTTACTTTTCCAAATTATTAGAAATAAATTATACAAATTACAATGCCAAGCCATGATACTCATACTCCAAGATATATCCTTGGAATTCCAACAACATATTAAAGAAGAAAGAGAACATATCTGCAAATTAACCATCAGATTATTGCAAGTGAAGGATCTGCTCAATCTGTTTCCGCTTCTCTGGAGACCACGTCAGAGGTAAAGGACCAAAGTTGATGAGATTATTATGATCCAATGCCCAATTAGCTAAAGCATCTGCCACCTTGTTCTGATCTCTAGGAACATGTTGATATATGATGGTCTGAAATTGTTGAGCAATAACTTTAATATTATCCTGTATCCTTGCAATTAACCAATTATTGGATCTATGCTGCTCTTGAGCTGACAGAAGGTTGATGATAACCTTGGAATCTGATTCAACTATAATTCTAAGACATCCCAGTTTAGTTGCCTCCAGAAGAGCTTTCTGAATTGCCAAGATTTCAGCCACATTATTAGTAAAGTGCCCCAATTGATGACCAAAGAAGAAAAGAGGAGTTCCCAAAGAATCATGAGCTACCCCTCCAATACTAGCTGGACCTGGATTGCCTCTTGTTGCTCCATCAGTGTTTAGTTTAACAAAGTCAAACGGAGGAGGCTGCCATTTTCTCTGAACAGAGGGGACCAATAGTCTAGTACATGACTTAGTCTTTACTCTGCTTTCCTCCAAATTGAGTTTTTGTAGTAAAACTTTCCATTTTCCAGGTAAGGGGGAAGGGATTTTCATATTATGTTCAATAGTTTCCACTATATTACTGCGTGTTAATTCCTTGACATACCAAATGTCTCTATTTTCTGATTTGAAGATACGTCTATTGCGTTCTTTCCATACATTCCACAACATAAGAGAAGTGGCAATCCAGATTCCTTTGCTAAAGTCCTGAGTATCAGAGGCTGAGCGTTTCCAAGCTCTAACAATTTCCACAAGATTCATCGAAGAGTCCCAAATGACAAATAACCAATCCGCCAGAATATTCCATAGAGATTTTACAAAAGAGCATTGAAGAAAAAGGTGGATCAAAGTTTCATCCGCTTCTTTGCACAGAGGGCACCAAAAGGGTCCCACCATACCTCTTTTCATCAAATTGTCTCCAGTAAGTACCCTCTTGTATAAGAGGAGCCAGATAAAGAATCTAACTTTAGGCCACAACACAGGTTGCCAGAGATCAACAAAAATATCTTTCCAAGGATGTGGCTGAGTGCCCATCAAAGTACTATATCCTTCAGCTACAGAATAATTTCCTTCCAAAGATTTTCCCCAGGCAAGGGTATCAGTATCGGAGGAAGTTGGAAGGATTCTGTTTTGAAGGAGATTTTGAAAAAATTGAATTTGGCCCATTGACAAAGTAGTCTGCCACAAAGATGGAGAGATCCACTTAGTTCCCTTAGACGATGATTGAATATAATGGATCACCTTTTCCTTTCCCTTACCATGAAGAGTATTCATAATACTTCTAAGGTCCGGATACTGCTCAATCAAAGGAGGATACCCATCCCACGAGTCAGTCCAAAAGTTAGCCTGATCACCCTTCCCAATTTTCCAAAAAAAAATGTTTTTTAATAAATTCTTCCCCCATTTTGAGAACCGAAAGAATCGGAGATCCCCGAGACGGTAAAGAATGTCGGATCAGCTCTTGCGGCATCATTCCTTCTGCATATTTTCCTCTAATATTGATGGCCCATAGATGATAAGGATTTTGCAGCAGTCTCCAATATAACTTGGCAGCTAAAGCCTTATTATTCAACACACTGGATCTAAACCCCAATCCCCCATCTTTCTTTGGCAAACATAATGTTTTCCATTTCACAAGATGCCATTTCCTTACCTGTTGAGTTCCTGTCCATAAGAATTTTTGGCTGATGGAATCCAGCTGATGTAAAACTTTCACAGGAATATTTAAAAGGGAAGAAAAGTAGATAGGATAGCCTGTAAAATACTTTAACCAAACAATACGTCCTCCAGAAGTTAGCCATCTATGAGTCCATTTACTAAATTTCTGAAGAATCTTTGTGGGTAACCAAGACCAGTCAGTTAATCTTTTTGAATCCAAGGGGATACCCAAGTATTTTAGAGGCAATGTTCCCTGCTGAAATCCTAACTTTACCAAAATATCCTGCTGCAACCTGGGTGAGCAATGGAAGAAAATGATTTTTGATTTTTGCCTGTTTATATCTTGTCCTGTGGCCTTTGAAAAGAGCTCCAAGTTGTGGATTTGGTTAGCTTCTTTCAAATATGCTTCTTCCATAATGGAAGAATCATCTACAAACTAGAGATGAGATAAATGATCCACCTGTTTAGCCAATTTGATACCCTTAAACTTCTTCTAATTCTCATCCTGGAAAACAATCTTCCGAAAGATTCAACTACTATTATGAAAAGAAAAGGTGATAAGGGGTCCCCCTGCCTTATCCCTTGAGAAGCAGAGAATCTAGCTGTAGGAGAACCATTAACCAAAACAAAATATGAAACTGAAGAAATACAAGCTTGTATCCACTGAACCCAAATGGGGGGAAAAACCAAACCTCAACAGGATTTCAGTCAGAAGACGACCAATTCACCCTACCATATGCTTTTGACAAATCCAATCTCAAAAACATGCTTTTTTCTTTTGAATTTCTATAGATTGGATAACTTCTTGAGCCAAAACAATATCATCATAGATTTATCTATGAGGTACAAATCCCCCTTGTTCCGGATATAATAATTTATGAATGATGGTCTTCAAGCCTCTTTGCTATGACTTTTGTAATTGATTTTATACAGCACGTTGCATAAAGCAATGGGTACGATATTACGCAAGGGTAGAAGCCTCTTCTTTCTTACGGGAATCAAAGCAATATAAGTTTGATTAATGAATTTCAGAACAGTCTTCGCTTGTCTACATTCTTCCACCACTTTCAAATAGATCATTCTTGATAAGGTCCCAGGATTCCCGATGTAGAATTCTATCAGGGAAACCATCTGGTCCTGGCGTTTTTTTTTTTCATGGTCTATACAACTCATTTGGAGTTCTTTCTCTGACACTAGTTGTAAAAGAAAAGTATTGGAAGTCACAGTTGGAATATATTAACAATTGTTGTGGAGTTCCATCTTTAGTAGCTGATCCCAGAAAAATAACGAATTGCTAATTGTTGAATATCTTCCTGCGAAATGTGCTTGAGTTCCATCCCCCTTTTCCAAATAAGCAACGTGATTGTGAGAACGATGAGCTAAGAGAGACTTATGGAAAAAAGAAGTGTTTTTATCTCCCTCTTTTAACCATTTAATTTTGGAGTATGTTTCCAAAAAATTTCTTGTCTTAATTCATTCAATCAACTCCTGTATTTTTTGTTTGCAATTCTCTAGAGTACCCTTGCATTCTAACTTGATTTTTGGCTAAATTTTCTGCACAGCTGAAAATTGATAGGCAGTGAAACAAAACATTTTAGTCATGAGATAAATCTCCCTCATTTACCGGTGAAGCTCCCGTGTAAGATTTTGTCAAAACGTTATATTTCCTATCCAGTATCTATTTGTTGGTATTACTTTAATTGCGTAGCTCATGGAACCATAACTAGACAATTTTGCAGCAAGTAAGCAATTGTAAGCAATATGTGCTAGGAAAGGGAAATAATTAAATATCGAGAAGAAAGGAAAGGAAATGTGCAACCTAACCAATAGTTGATAGAGTTGATCACATGCACATAGAGGTGCGAAACAAATAGATTTTAAAATGCAAGAATTTGAAGCAAAGGAAAGTTTCAGATCTAGATCTAAGACAACACAGTTTATGCAGAAGATGTTTATCTAAAAAGAAATAAGAACCACAGAATGCATCATTGACACAAAATAAGTTCTCCGGAAATCACAACATTTAGCTCTTCTCTATTCCTTAAATAGAAGTGATGAGCTGCTTGTTAAATCCAGAAAGATATCAAGAATGGGTTTCAGCTCAAAGTCTGGAACACAAGAATGTTGATTACAATTTTTCCTTTAAACTTTTTGATCCTTTAACTTGTAGGTTCTTCCTCTACTTAATAGTGTGTAGAGGGGAAATTACAAATGGGAAGACTACAACTGAACTAGAACATGAAGAATCTAAGTAGTAAAGGGAACATCTGGCAACCATCTTCCTAGAATTCCTCTCTTAGTGACATGCATCAGGAGTTTAAGCCAAAATTGTGCACATCTGTCACTTATCTTAAAGAATCTTTCCAAATAACTTAAAGTAATGGTTTTTAAACCAATAACTTTAATCTTACATTTTCATCCGGGAACATAAGAAATAAGAGAAGAAAGAAGAGAAGAAAGAAGATCTGCCAGCTGTAACACCTACACTTTCTTTTTGTTCTGATATTGAATATACTTGTCAAACATGTAATTCAACATCTTCCCATCTGTTTTAACAATAGCCTCTCTCTTGGTTCTGAACTGCAGCAACCCTTTGGACAAAGCAGTAGTGTTAGCCTTTACCTTCTCTAAACCAGGCCCCATATCCCTCAACATCTGCCTAAAGCTTTATGAGTCTGCCAATTGAATCTATCGTGAAAGGTATGGTGGCTTCATCAATTTCTTTCCGCACAACCAGAATAAATTCCTCATGGGAAGAAGGTAATTCATCTGGAATGCTCTCCGGCACTTCTCCCATCTTATTTTCCAGCAACTGCATCCTTTTCAGCATAAGCTTGAGGATCTCTACGTTGAAGGAAACTGAAATTTCTAACTGTTTCTCCCTTTTCCATCAATCCACCATGTACAATCTACTCTGCAATTAGCACATCCTCTCGCAACGAGTGTATCTTAGCTAAAGTATCCAAATGACTTTCAGCAACTATGTTCTCATCTTCTATCTATGTCATCAGTTCCTTTAGCTGAGATACTGCCATGTGCATATTCTCCAATTCAGCTGGTATTCTTTCGAACTGCTCTAAAGCTTGGTGAATGATTTGCTCTTTCCATTGAGCGATAGCTTTGACTTGGTCCCCTGCATCTTCCACCTCGTGCTTTCTTTTGCTGGAGTCTCCTGTGGTAAAGTTACCTGTGATCTGATTCATCAAAGCTTCATCCAGCAATACCCCTTTGTCAACAACCAGTTTGAGGTGTTAACTAGAATTGCGGAAGATCTTTCCTCAATCGTCTGCCAGCCACCTATGTTTTCTTGAAGAGCAACTCTATCCCCTCCCATCCCTGGCTATGTGTCAAGTATCACATGCCCATCATCCGCGAGATCTGCAGGTATCCGTGCTAAACCATAATCAGACATGTTGCATCGATAACCTGCTGAAATCTTTCTTCTTGATTTCATACTCGCCAACTGCACTTCATCCCCTAAGTCTTCCAACAAAGGCACATGTGAGTATTCTTGGGAGATTGTCTTCTTCGCTACCCCATATGGATCAAAGTTCAGCCATGCTGGGAAGAACTCATGCTCATATTCAAAAAACATTTCAGCTTCGATTCCTCTAGCTTTGTGGATGCTCTGGCAGCTGTAATAACCCACTGTAATCGGAAAGAAACCAGTAGACTTGTGCCGCTTTAATTGTAAGTCATGCATCTCCACGAGCTGCCTGCACAACTCCATGATGACCCATTTGTCGCTTGGATACCTTGGCAACTTAACTGGTTCTCCCGAAAAGCCGGTTACCCTGAGATACGTGAAGTCTGCAAACTGGATGAAAATACAACCATGCTGGGATACAGCTTCCCAAGCTTCTTTTGTTACCCTGCTGGACTTCAGATCACTATTTAATTTGCAGATGAATCCATAGAAGAACCCATCGTTGACACACCTTGTAATCTTTGTGGCATTCAGGAACTATCAATTGTGGGAAGCATTCAAAAATAGGATCTTTCGCCAGTATGCCCCATCTATCCAGCTTAATAAAAATATTCCCTGCGAGGCTGCTGCATATATCAGGTATGAAGTCATTTTGAAGTTGTACGTCCGCCTCACACTTCAGAAGCTGCTCACCGATGTTGTCACTGATGATCTCTGCCCAATTGATTGTTGAATCAGCTCTGTTGATCTCAATGGTTCTCACGAAAGCATACATCTATGAGCGGAAGTTATGAGTATTGGCTTCTCCACTTAACCTGCAAAAAATTTAGTAATATCATCAACTTCCTGCACCAAATTGGATCGCGGAAGAGTCCTTGGGAACTTTGATGGTGCTTCGGGTTCTTCATGTATCTGCGATTCATTATGCCCAGCAATCTGCTTGACTTTTCTCCCATCTGTTGCCAGCATCCAACATGCTAATTGCAATCACCACTGGTCATGTCGGAATCTTCAGACAATAATTTATAAACTGTGCATCCAACATGATTATTGTCTTTCCCGTAGCATCTCGATTGTTTTGGAAAGAGGATGATATGACCTTGCACACTCCATAACAAATTCAGGCAACTGAGTTGTGACTGGAAATGCTGATGCTTGAATAATTCCATTGACTTTTTATTGCTCGCATGAGAGATGTCCTTCCGGCCCTAGATCTGTCAATTAACTCGAAGATGGGTTCAAGGCCTATGTCTGTGTCATTGATATCAGCAAATCTGGAGCTTATGCATGATTTTGCTGATCCTTCTCATTCATCATGCTTCACCATGGTTGGAGCAATCTTTGTCTGAGCTCTTTTTCTTTTAATCTTGTCCAGAATTCTTTAACTGGATCAATTTGTGCAGATCTAGCAATTTCTTCAGATTTGGAAGATATATTCAATGTACCTGACATTGATTTGAACTCCCTTTCACCTTATGAAGCACCTGTATGAATACCTGCAATTAATTCAGACAAAAATAGAGTCCAAGGCATGAATACTTGATTTTTATCACCAAATTCCGCGTATAAATCCTGCTGCCCTAAAATTTGAGGCTTTGCTTGCATGCAAAGCAAGCATAAATATTTTTAAATTCACCTGGGCACTTATACCAACATGCAGATAATTATCATAGCATAAATCAAGCTATTCCAACCCTAGGTGCCAAACCTTGAAGCTTCCTGGCAATGAAAAACACTCTTTAATGCACAAAACCTCCTTTCCTTGGCGCCAAAACCTGTCTTGGGCTGCAATCCTTAGCAAAAAGAATTAATTGCTTCTTCATTATGGCAGCCCATGCTTATATAACCCTCAACATACTATTTTTAATAATTGCCCTTCCTATTCTTGGCAATTTAATTAATAAACAATATGTTTATTCACCCAAATTGGGCGCCCAATTATGCATGCTGCTGGTTGCTTTTAAATAAATTTATTTTATTTATTTTTAGCATGCATCCTTGAGTTCTCTTTGGCTTGTCTTCTTGCATTGACTTTTCTTTCATTTATGGCGCCAAAATTAGGTGAAAAAACCATTAATAAATATCATTAAATGCATTGTTTAATGCCAAGGTGGGTCGCACTTTTTGGCAAGGGTAATTTCTAAAAAAAAGAAGTCAACATTGATGGGAATTTCTACCCTGCACTGCAGCTCCAAAAATTCCCTCTTCCACTTAAGTTATTTGACTTTCATAATGGGAATTTTTACCCTGCAAGGCAGGTAAGAAATTCCCGCCTGCCTGCCACTGCCAAAATTCCCACTAGCAAATTAAAACATCTCCCAAAAAGTGCGACTTGTATTAAAATAGCCTCCTTTGATAAAGTGTGACTTGCATGGGTGAATAAACCTCTTTGGTGGGAAAAGTTAGCCTGCTAGGCAGGCAAAAATTCCAGCTTCGGTGCTTTAAGTGATTTTTCTTTATTTTATAATGGGAATTTTTACCCTGCATTAAGGTAGGTAAGAAATTCCCGCCTGCCTGCCACCTCTAATATTCCCATTGCAGCTTAAGTGACTTTGACTTCATGGGAAAAAGTACCTGCAAGGCAGGTAAGAAATTCCCACCTGCCTGCCACTACCAAAATTCCCATTGCAGCTTAGATCTATTAATTCCAAAAAGTGCGACTTGCCTAGGAGAGGCTTTTTCTGCTTATGACTTCATCTTTTTTGGTCAGAAGTTTGCCTTCTGAGACTGATTCCTTCTGGTGCTGAGGCCATAAATGATCTCCAGATGCTCCAAGGCAATTAAACAGACTATACAGAACAAAGAATGGATCCAAGGGAATTTAACAGAAATACAACCGAGAAAACCAAAGAAAAAAACGCAAAAGAAATAAATAAAAACGAAAAACGTTGCCAGAAGTTGCAGATAATGCTTTGAATTCATTCCTGGTGAAAATCCCTATTGAGATGTGTGAATACTGGCATGCAAAACTTCAACAAGGTTCAACCGGAGCACAATTTACTTCAAACGGGGCTTTATTTATTTAATAAATAATTAAATAAAAATTTCCCGCAGACAAAACTTGGCGGAGGGATAAAATGAGTTTCAGCATCTAGGTATTTGTCGAAATTGGCTCATATGATTCACAGGGAATATCTTAACGTAATAGAGACATCTTCTGGCAATAAAACACAAAAAGACATCCGTTATTTTAAAAGAACAAATTTTTTTTCAAATGGGTAGTCCCAAACCACTTCAGGGTGAATGCATGCTTTACAACTGAAAATAGAACCTTCTATTTTGCATGTTTGCCACCTATTTCCAAGTAATTGACTTCTTCCAGTAACTTGAAGTAACAGCTTTTAAACCAATCACTTAAGTTTTACAATTTAATTGATTACTCAATTACTTTGTCAGAGAAAATAAGAGAAAGAAGAAGAAAAAGGAAAAGAAGAAAAGAAGTTATTCATGTTGCAACACTCCCAGTCTTGTTCTTCTTCCATACTCTGCATGCTGATCCAACATGCATTGCACTTCCGCCTCATGAATGATATGAATGATACCTCTGCCTTGAATCTGAGAAGCTCTTTCTCCCACATGCGGTTGACTCTTTTCCTTTGATTCTCACCAAACTGGATCTGGAAGCAGTTGACTGTGATTTCCTTGCGGGTGTTGCCTCTGACCTGTCTTCCCTCTTATCCTTGAAGCTTTTGCAGTTCTTCTCCAGTATGTGCACCAGTGAAATGTTTGCCGTAAACAATTCAGACAAAACTCATCACCCTTTTATTTTTAATTGCATATGAGCAATTTTGAATTCTGGAAATCACTCCGGGTGCAAGCAAATATAAGTAGGCTCAATGTGGGCTTAACTGGAAGATTGGGAAGCACATGCACAGGCTTTTAGAGGGATTTTGTATGCAATTTATAATTAACTTCCACATGGGCTATGTTGAAACAAGAGGACGAAGCTGGCTTAACATACATGCAAACACTTAATGATTTTGCTTCTCTTTTTAATAATAATTGCCCCAAAAGCTGCATGGACCATAAGGAAGGAGAAGGCTGCCAATTTCAGCGACTTGTATTTAAATGTTTTTACCTTGGCTCTTAAAAATTGCGTTGAAACTCATGAAGGAAAGCAGCATGGAAATGGAAGGAGGAAGGCAGCTGGAAGAATTGGAAATCCACGATTTCATTAAGTGACTTCCCTTTTAAAAATTTCATGAAATTTGGAAAAGATAGGCCAGCTTGAAATCAACAACTTGCACAAAAAGAATAAACTTTAAAGTTTCATGGATTTTGGAAAAAAGTGACAGGCAGCTAATATTCACACTTCAACTTTTGCAAAATGGGTCCTAATATTGGCGTGGAAATCCATAAGTCAAGGCAAAATTTGTTAAAAACAAAGATGGAAGGCAGCTTGCTTAAGTGAACTTGCTTTAAAATTGCGTGAAAATCTAAGGTGGAAGGCAGCTTCTATTTCCACGATTTGCACTTGAAAATTTTTGCTTTAAATTTGCGTGGAAAATCAAGTGGAAGGGCAGCTTCAAATTTGCGACTTGCATGACTTTTTCTTTTAAGATTTGCGTGAAAATACATAAGTCAAGGCAGCGTGGAAAATGGAGAAGTGGAAGGCAGGTTGCCTTTAGAAGACATGACTCAAAGATAGGCAGCTAATTCCTGAAACTTAAGTGACTTTCTTTAAAAGTTGCGTGAATTGAAGGAGGAAGGCATTAGATGCGTTTAAAAGCTTGAAATCCAAGATTGCACGTAAAATCTTCACTTTCGGGAATTTGAAGGGTGCCGGCAGCTACGAATTCCACGATTTGCACAAGTGAAACTTCTTTTAATATTTGCGTGAAAATTCATAAGTCATGGCAGCTTGCAATGAGAAGACTCCACCATGGAAAACCACGATTTGCACTTAAGCAATTGCCCCTTGGAAAATTGCGCTGATTTTTGGAAAAATTGGCTGCCAAAAACCACAACTTGCTCTAGAAACCATTTTGTTTTGATCATTGACACAATTTCCTGAGTGATTTTATGCCCGTTAAATAATCCTCCAGAATGTCAGCTTTTTCTTCCTTGGCCATGACTGCTCTTGCAAATCAGAAGACAAACTTCTCCAGGTCTGAGATCTGCTCAATCATTTAACTTGGATTTAACCTTAGACAAGGCAAAAATCCTGAGCTATAGTCACCTTCAAAAACAAGCTTTGGCAGACAAATTAATTAGCAATTAAAAACACTGGATAGCTTTTCAAAACCCTAGGCCCGGGAAAAGGTCTGGCAGGAAGAAAGAATAGGCTACGGGGATTGCCGGACGAAAAACGGAGAAAGACCAAAACACAGACAAAAAGAAATAAAATAAAAACAACACTCGAAAGAAGCTGCGGGCAATTGCTCGAAAAATTTCTCCAATAAGTTAGTCTATAAAAACTTTCCCCCTCAAGGTGAATGCTTTGTGGTAATAATGACGGGGTGAGGTGCTTATATAACCCAAATTTCTTAATTTTAGCTCAACCTATTTTTAAAAGAATTTTATTTATTTAATATAAAAATAAATAAAATGCTTTCAGGCTAAGTCTGGGAAAGGAATGAGTGAGCTTTAGCATGTGGGTATTTGACGAACTTGGCTTAATAACTCCTTGGGGATACCTTTGAGCAACATGAGTTTCACAAGCAAAACAAACACAAAAACGACCCGTTACTTAAAAATCAAACGAGATTTTTTTAAAAAGGGGTAGTCCCAGATTTCAGGGTGAAATCTTGGGGACACCTCCCAAGGTGTTTTCTCCAACTTCCAACATTATTTTTGCAGGTTTTAGATGAACTTCATGTCCATCTTAGATACACACAAGCATTTCTTTCCATTTGCTCCATTGTTGTTTTTTTTTGGATTGAGGGTAAATTGAGGGTGTTTGAAAGGACCCACATCCTTGTAAAATTGAGGATTTTTCTTGAGAGGAACCACAACCTGGTTACAATGAAGGGGACCACTATTTAGGAACCCAATTGGAGCAACCATGAAACCATAGTGAAGATGCAGCGACCAACGACAACGGCCGCAGCGAGTGGGACAACTATCAGTGAATGGAGCGAGAGGAACAACCACCAGCGTCAGCAGCGAGAGGAGCAGCCACCAGAATCAGCAGCAAGCGGAACAACCACCAGTGACAGCAGCGAGAGCATCAACAGTGAGCGGAGCAGCCACCAATCAGCAACGAGAGGAGAAGCAAGCGTCAACAGTGAGAGGAGCAACCACTAGCGTCAGCAGTGAGAGGAGAGCCACCAACGTCAGTAGTGAGGAGTAACCACCAGTGTCAGCACGAGCAGAGATGCCGCCTCCAGCGGCGAAACCACCTCCGAGGAGGATCGTGCCTCGGGGGGATTTGAACCTGGGTGGGCAAGCACACAACCATGTGACTTGACCGCACCACTCCCACCCCATCGGCTAAAAGTGGTTTTGGGATAACTCTTGTGCCGCAATGCCAGACATGCCTCGTCACATTGAACACAGGATTCGTGCCTGACCCCGACCCATATCGCATTGAACACCGAGCCGGCTTGTTTCCACGTCAGAGACCACCTCCGCCACCAAGTAGCTGACCCGCCTGGAACTGCCTATCTAGTACATTGACGAGCTATAGAGGTGGCCAACCCGGGGCAATGGACCCTCGAGACCTCTCACATATAGCACACATTCCCCACCGCTATGGAATTGCCAATATCCTAGAAAATGATTGGATTCCAAAATTCTGTCGCGTAATCCAAATTGGCAGATCTAGACAGGGACAACAAAAGGAAGTTCCTCCCCAGCTTTGAAAAGAGGTTGTCATGGTTTCATAAACAAGCCCGCTCGCCCAAAAAACCATGGTGGCCTCCTTGAAAGATATATTCCTTTTCAGTGTAATTAGCAAAAAAAACCTGGAAATAATTGTTGGGATAGACAAAGACAGTATACTTACTTGGAATATTCCACGTTTTCCGAGCCCAATCCTTAAAAGCAGGCAAAGATGGTTTGAATCCCTATAACACGAACGATAAGAGCACGATCCTCTAACTCCCGAATATTGGCTTGACCGTTTGATGTTGCAATTGTTATGACTAGTGTACCATCCGCAACTTTCATACAACTTGTGGGAGTTTTCCTGGGATCTTCTTTAACCAATTGAACCAGTAGTCTTGTAGCAGGGTTGGATGAAAGAAAATGGTCACGAGGGCCTCTAATAACATCTCGAAAGGACATGCGTGAGGGGTCTCTTGAGGGTTCACCTTTTTCAAAAGTAGGAGGCAAAGAGGGCTCCATCCCAAAGACGTATGGTCCTTTTGCCACGAAGGGCCCACCCAAAAGTTTCAATGCCACCAAATATATACAGAAGGAGATAACAACAAAGAGGAATGGCTACAAAAGATAAAAGAGAAAGCTACTGATTGAAGGGACTAAATGTGTGAGGAAACAACCTAATCCTGACACCTAGGGATCGAGATTTGGGAGGAAAACAATGAGACGAGATTTACAATACCAAATGATGACAAAAAGACAGTGATGGGAAATTGCGGGAGAGTGCAGTGATGAAAATCCACAGTCGATTCATGCCCATGAGCTATTTTCTCAGGATACGTATGGTCAAACTTTGGATGGTCAACGCTTTTATTATACTAGAGCTATGAACTGGAGTGGTGGAGGAGCACTTTCTCTATGTGGGGCATGTGGGTGGGCTTGGGTCCTTAATGTCCGCTGAGTGATCCGCATTCGGAGCGCCCCGCTATGTTATGCTTGGTCCATATGGAGAAGTTCGACCCTTACCTCAAGGTGTCCCCATGGCCACTTATTGAAAGCATCCAATGAACTCAATGGGAATGAAACTTGGGTTGATGATTACAAACTACTTGTAACTCACCAATAGCCTAAGACCTTGAGTTCATTGCTACCATGTTATGTTAGTCTTATTTTTTTTGATTGTATTATAGAATTTTCATCTTAAATTTGAAGCTTTGTTTTTCATCAAATACTCTAGCTAAATTGTTTTTGTTTTGGGACAAAAGATTTAGCTTAACTTGGAAATTGCTTAAATAGTATACAAAGATGGTATAAAATGGGATAAACAATTTTTCAGTCTCGGGTCGTTTCTGCTATGTTTCTATTGATGTTTAGTCTTACATTTCTGTTTGTAAGATAATACTCCTTGATTCCAAAATCCAGTTTTCCATTAAACACGCTAGCTGTTTTATTTTTGTTTTCAGAAATTGGATTCTCTAGGGAATTGCGTAACTATTCTACAAATATGATACATAATGGGATATGCAATGTTTTTGAGGTTGTGCTATATTTCTATTAAGGTTTAATATAATTTTCTAGTTGATAAAATTAGAATGCTTTTTCAAATCCGAGCTCTTATTCTTTAGGAAACTCCCTAGATACTTTATAAATAAATGCGTTACACCATGTATATAGAATAGGATATGTAGGCTGTTTAGTTTATTTGGTACTTAATGTTTGTATTTTTGTTTTATATCTATTTTTTATTAATGTTATTAGAATGTCTTTACAAACCCGAATCCATGTTCTTCATCAAACTTGCTCTTGCTATTTTTTTTTGGTAATGTCCCTTTTTGTGGGACTTCTGGAAAATTGCTAAGGCTCAATGAGAGATGACTGAAATTAATTTTTAGATGGCTGTAATCAGACTTCCGAGGGCTGGATATGACTGAAAATGCACACTGAAACCTGCAATTTTTCCCTTCCTAGGGCAGCGACCTGTTTTGAGAACTCCCACTCACTTTTGGATGCCCTAAACTCACTGAAAATGTGCCCAATCAAGCTCAAAAATTCTGATTAATTACCAGCAATCAAAATATGAAGGAAAACTGATTTTTAGTGCCCCAGAATGAAGATATGAATTTTCTATAAACCCTCTGTCTGCAGAATTTATACATTATTTCAAAAATTCATAACTTTACCTAGGAAGCTCCAAAATTCACGAAACTTGGGATCTTGGGGTTTAAAAATATGAAGAATGCAAATATCAAATCAGCTTGCCCAAACATCCACCCAAACATGCCAAACATGACCTACAAACAATTCACCCCTATTGAAAATAATGAATTAGTGGCTCAAACATGCAAAGAAATGATTGCTTTCACGTTTAAACATTAGTAGAAATCCATCCATGCAAGAATTCATACCATACATCCATCAAAACACCTTCCAAAATGCTCATCATGCAAGTCGCCTAGGGCTAGATAGAAAGATATCAGCTCCAAATACCTTAAGATATTCAATAATTCCAAATATCCTTGCTTGAGGGTTTTCGTCCCCAAGACAAGTTCCACTATCAAGGGTTTTCATCCTTGAAGTGGTCTCAAACAAGGGTTTTCGTCCTTGATGAGAAAGGAAAGGTACAACCTTTACCATAAAGAAATAATAAGATTCAACACATCCACATAATGGCCAAGCATCCTCCTTTTATAGTGTAAGGGGTGCTACATCATAACTTATGGCCGACCTTATAATAAGTACTTTTTAATTATCTAATTTGTTTTTAGAGCCTACATGCTCAAAATACTTTATATTCTAATTAAATAGGTCCTTCTATTGGAGCACTTGGCTTTCCCAATAGGAATACATGATAATAATGAAAATATCTACTTAGAGAATGTCATCCAAGTCTTCCCCTTGCTTCTTTCCTTAAACCCATGGGGAGGAAGAATGGGTTAAGGTCTTCAATTCCGCTAGTCTCCAAAAAGGGACATGACAATACCCCCTTCCCAAGATTGCTTGTCCTCAAGCAATTACAAGTACCCGGATCCCAAATAAAATCTCAACTACTCCTTTTTTGATGTACCTACACATTAAGCAAACTCAATAAAGACAAGATGTGTCCCCTTCTTCATCCACTCTTGCTTTGTGGATATGATGACCGACTCTTCTTCTTTGTTTGCCAAGGCCCTCATAATTGCCATCCAAACATTGGTTGTTCCCAATTTCCCTCGTGCTGTTCCAAACACCAATGTAATCTTTTTTTTCCCTTCAAAAATCATAATGAAGGTGGTTGGAATTCCACTTTTACTTGCATAGAATATTACAAGTATGTTAGTGTGTAGTGAATACAACTCCCGGCTATTAAGATGTCTCTTTATGCTCCAAAAATTTGAAAAGAACATACTGAATATGCACCAAACAACAAGTCTCCTCTGTTGGATAGCCCTCAAATTGACCCTTGGGTCAAAGTATTCGTCATTCCACATTCCCTTTGGTTCTTTCATGGAACTATAGATTGATGAATTAGAATTACAATCCTTACCTTGATGACCCAAACACCTCAATTGCATGGCATAAAAATGATGTAAACAATCTCCTATATGAAGATATCATATTGCTTGTGTTCCCCATAAGATTCATCGGATCTTTCCTTCACCCTGACACTTATAATGGTAAAATCATTAATAGTATTGATCTTGAAATCAGAAGTTTCTCCTTTTGCAATCCTAACAAAAACATCCATATCCCACATACGGAAACAAATTTGAAATGGAATCAAAGACATGCTTCTTACCTCATCATTCCTTGTAGTATGAGATGCATGATGATACCCATATAATGAGCTGGAAATGATCCTATATTGATTGCCAACAATGCTATGAACTGAAACCCAACGCTTCCCATGACTGAGTCCACCTGTATACCTTGTTGCCCTTTCAATAATGAATGAGGCGAGAAGGGACCAATCCCTAATGGCTGAAAATGCTTTAGGAATTTGGAAACTATCTCTTCTCATGGGTGTTCCCTTATAGATGACAACAAACAAATTGTAGGGAAAACTGAAATAGTTGATGATAACAAGTTCAAAATCCCAAAAATCAATTTTTGCAACCTTCAAAGTTATACCTTCTATGAGAATAAACAACTAGAATATCTTCTTTGTGCATAGTGCATTCTTCAAGAAATGTATGGACCATCAATTTACCCTATGTTTGAAATATGTACAACTACAATTCCATCATGATTGCTCCTCTTTTTCCACCACCTCTCTAGTCCTTCCATGGAACTATGGGTTAGCAATTTATGGAAAGAATAATTAAAATTTTTGTCATGTCCTTGATGTCTGTGATGTCCCCTTTTTGGACAAATAGAAAATTACAACTTCAACCCAAATCGAACCAAGAAGGATTATATCCTTCTTGAATCAACCTAAAATAGCCCAATGTCAACCAATTACAACCCAAATGGCGTTGGAAGTGGCAAAGGTGGTGAGCTAGATTGGTGGAGACAATTAGATTTTTATTCTTCTCAATTCTAATTTTTATAACAATAGTAATTAAATAAATATGACTTTTAGACAATTGAAAACTTCTAAAATTCATAACTCTCTTGATACTCAGTCTTTTTGCATGAAACAAAGTGCACAATAAACTTTGGTTTTTTCCCTTTCCAATGAACTAGAGAACATATTTTTCTGAGGACTAAAACCCCTTCAAAATAACACTTAAAATTCCAGATTTGGGCGCTAGGGTTAACAGAAATTATTAAATTAATAACCAGCACTTCTCTCAACAGTTTTCACCCTCTAAAAGTTTGTTTTGATGCACAAAAATGCCAAGAATAGATCTGAACTGAAATCACAATTTTTAAGTATCAAAATGTATCCCAAACAATTAATAAGCCAACCCCAGATTGTTGCAACTTCTAAAATTATTTCCTGCTTAACCAACCAAACAAAAGCCTTCAAATTTTGGATTTTGGGCCACAAAAATATGAAGAATAATATTCTAAAATTAGTTTTCGCACAGCAAACTCGAAACCCTAATTTTGCCCTAAAAAGTAAGTCGCCCAGTGCATTCAGGGCATCAAATTATTTCATTTTTTTTAAAAAATTAATTGCAAAACACAACAGATATGAAATTCACTTGTTTAACCATCAAAACATGCAAATAAACTCATATTTCTTTCAACAATCAATTCGCTAGGGTTAGGAACACTTTCCCAATCAATTTGCCACACAATAGATGCAACATACACACAAATGGATGCTTAGCAAAATCAGATTTACTTTAATTCCAAATTGAATGAGAGAGAGAGAGCACAATGAAGAGCTAGGGCATACATCCCATTTCTCCAAGCATGGTGTGATATCAAATGATCAAATCAACATGAGGTGAAATGACCCCCTCACATCCCTTAAATAGGCTTCCCAAAGGGACCGACCCACTTGGAGGGAAAACATAAACATAAAATATTAATTAAATGCACTTTATTATTTTCTAATAAAATAATAAAGAGTAACTAACTTATGTGCACATTTTTGAACTAACTAGAGACACCCACTTGTAGCGCTAGGCATGCCAAGGGGTTACAATGCAAATAACGGAGATGAACAAGTATATTAGTAATGCCCTGGAAAAGAGGACATTACAATGTCCAAAACATACCATGATAAAATTGTTCCCCATATTGACTTTGAGATCAACAATACCTCTTTTTATAGGAATCAACACATCACTTATATTTCCTAAGTAAAAACAATCTTGAGGTTGAATCCAAACATCCATACATTCTTTATCACAAGAGGTACAAAATCTTACTTCATCATCCCTTGGCATATGTTGTGCATGATGATATCCCATTAGCAGTCTCATAGGACACCACAAGTATGAATTATGATTACTCCCCCATATCTGAAATAACAAAGTGGTAAGTAGTGAATCTGAGATACTTGCATGCCTTGGGTTGCTTACAACAATCTTATAACTTAGAGATTCCAAGTTAGGTGCAACATGATTGTAGGGAACATCTTTGGGCTCCTTTCCCCAATCGAAAATGTCATTAATTTGCTTATTATTAACCACTGTTAGGAACAGTCCAGCAAGCTCAATGCTATTAATTTCACCTTCTAATTTTTGTAAACCAAACTCTTTCTCTTCCCACTTGGTACCCTTCACCTTCACAAAGTAGTTAGGGTAATCTTTATGATGACCAAAACATTGTAAAGACATAGATTGAAAAGTGATGTAAAACGTTACTGCTAAGAAGATGATGAAATGGCTTATCATAGGTCACTGTCCTGAAATTTCCAGCGGCTGAAGATTAACATGAATATCAAAAGAGGCCCTCATTACATGGGTGTGTCTCCCAACAAGGTCACCCGGAATGCTAGCTTCATTATCCCCATGCAATCTTGATTTTCCCCCATTCTTAGCATCATGAGGATTGCCCATTTGCCATGATTTACTATGGAGCATCAAACTTGCCCCAATGGCATACTTTTCCAACAAATTGCCTATCAGCATAAATCTGAAATGGCACGATAGAAAGAAACAAATTTGAATCATCCTCATACCTTTGGTGGTCTTCATGAGAAATTGTTGTAGCCTTCTTATCTTTTGACAATTGAGCTTCTTCAACATCTTGTAAATCTGATTTTTATTCAAACTTTTGTGTCTTTGTGGTGTCCTTATGGTCACAAGGAAGCTCAAAGAAAAAAGTCTTGGGCTGAATGGAATTCATTGTGGGTGCCCTATAGAGTGTTGATCTCTTCCTTGTTGCTTGGGACTTTTGACCTTTTTCCAATTTGAACTCTACGAACAGCTGCAAAAGGGAGTGCATCCTGGTCCTTCTTAGGGAGAGCTCTATAGGGAACCAGATTTACCATCAAATCTAGAGCCTTGGAAGACTTTGGAGTGACTTCTTCTTTGATTGCCCTAGCTCCAACAAGTTTTTCCACGGCTAGGGCGAGGGTTTCCATTGACCTTCCTAATTCCTCTTGCATCTTCTCGAACCTTTCTAACTTGTCTTCCATGCTTCACAAACTGGGAGGATGATGCTTAGATACCACTGTAATGTCCCCTTTTGGGGAAACTGGAAAAACTAGTTGAATGAAGATGACTGAAATTAATTTTTATATGGCTAAATCAGACTTCCGAGGGACATGGATATGACTTAAAATGCAACCGAAATTGCATTTTTTCCCTTGATAGGGCAGCAACCTGTTTTGAGAAAGCATACTCACTTTTGGATGCCCTAAATTCGCAGTAAATGGCCTAATCAAGCTCAATTTTTTTGATTTATCAGCATCAAAGTATGAAAGAAAACTTAGATTTAACTCCAAATATGAAGATATGAAATTTCTAGAAACCCTCAGTTTGGAGAATTTAGACATTACTTTAAAAATTCATAACGATTACCCAGGAAGCTCCAACATTCATGAAACTTGGGATCTTAAGTTTAGAAAATAAGTGAAAATGTAGCATTTGCCAAAACCCCTTAAACATGCCAATCCTTTTTAAGGAAGCAATTCCACCCTCTTGAAAATAATGAATTTGTATGCTCAAACATAAAGAATGATTGCTTGCCCTTAAAATATAAGTACACTCTAGCAATGAATCATACCATAGGTTGTTCATTAGTTTGAGACGCCTTCAAAATGTCATGATGCAATTCGCCTAGTAGATAGAAAGATATTGCTCCAAATATCTTAAGATATTCAATAATTCTAAATATCCTTTCTTGAGGGTTTTTGTCCCCAAGACAAGTTCCACTATCAGGAATGGTTTCATCCTCGAGACTGAAGCGGTCTCAAACAAGGGAATTTTCGTCCTTGAGTGGAATGGTAAGGTACAAAGCCTTTTTTCCATAAGAGATAATAAGATTCAAAAGTGGTCCGCATAATGGCTAAGCATACAAACTTCTACTTTGGAACTCTACGAAATCACACAATTATGTTGTTCTACTTTCAACTTTGGAAAATGACAAATTTGATTGAAGATTAGAGCTTTAGTGACTGATTATCTAGTGCTATAGAAAGGAAATTGTAGAGAAGAGAAACAAATTCAAACTCCAAACACCAACAATTTTATCCTGGAAACCTCCAATGGAGGAAAACCAGTCGGGAAGGGCAAAACGCTCTTTCTTCCCACTTTTATTGGTCAATTATAGACAATTACAGATTACAAGAAGTAGAAAATGGAGACAACAATGTAAACCTCTCCCTTCCTATGCTTGCTTGCTCTGTTTCTACACCTTGCTCCTACAATTCCACTCCAGCACTGAAGATCTTGCTCACTTGCTCTCATTAAACTTAAACCTTTGCTCTTTGATCTCTTTGGATCTTTGAATGCCCATTCTCTTGCTCCTCCATGAATTTATAGACCTTCTCCCATGTCCTCCCGTGCACTGGAGAATGGGAAAGGTTGAGGAGGGAAGAGACACAGGTCAAATCGATTCAAATTCGCGTCCATTCACGCTTCATTTCTTTTTTCTGTTCAGAAGTGTTAGGACCGCCACCTTGAGCAGACCGGTGGTTTCAGGACCGCCGCCCTGGCTGGGCGGCGGTTACAGGACTGCCGCCCGGGTTGCACAGGCGGTGGTTCTACAACCGCCGCTCTGCACAGAGCGGTAGGTTCTGTTAAAATGTTGACAGAACCTCCTTTTCCTCATTTTTCTTCATTTTCTTCAATTCCCTTCTTGGTGCTGATGGAACTGATGAAGTGGTGTGTTTTTCTGGATCCCTATGGATCATACCTCCCCTGCTTAGGAGGCTTTTGGTCCCACAAAAGCTTAGTGGGGGAGTGGTAGAGGAATCAACTCCCTCTCTTGCTCCTTCGAGTACCACTGGGTTTGCCTTGGTGTCTTCTCTCGTCCAACCTGCCAAGACTCCTGTGGATCTCTGGTTTGCTGCTCCAGTGCTACATCCTCCTCCGAGTTGCCTCGAGTACAATCCTCTTTGGAAGGTAGCTTCTGTATGTTTCCTTCTTTTTCATGCATAAATGGCTTTAGTAGGTGTGAGCTCTTGCAACTTGCTATCACGTGCATCTGCATGAAGTGTGGCCTGAAGGTTTCTTTTCCAACCTGCTCAAGTATGGCGAAGGTCCCATACTGTAGTGGTTTAGTCCTTCTTGCTTGTCTTTGTCTCTTGAGATGGATTGGCCGAATCCTCTCCATGTACGTTGCTGCTATAGTCACCATTGTTCCTTGTATCTCCTCTTCTCCTTGTTGCCCCACGGTCAGGTCCAGTGAATCAATAGGTAGATATGGTGACTGCATAGTGGAAGTTTGTATTGCTCCTTGAATGAGCAGTTCTTGTGGTGGCTTCTTCTGCAAAAAATGACAAGTGCTATCCAAATTCTCCATTTGGTTAGAAATATCCATGCTCTCACAGTCCATTTTGCTTTTCTTCCAATGAAGTAAACAAAAATGATGATTTTCCTGAATAAGTCTTGGTGCTTGGTTGGCACTTACCATAGCCTTCTTTGATTTTCTCTTATGTGCCCGGATGTTGAAACTGACTCCGTCCTTGACCCATCTGTACCGGTTCTCCCTCCTTGTGAACACAACATCCCTGGCATACAAGTAAGGACTTCCGAAGACAACATCAAATGCATCAAGTGGAATGATATCAACCTCTAATACATCAATATATTGGGTATTTATCCCAAACTGAAACTTACACTTTCTTGTAACCTGTATTTCTACACCCTTCTTCACCCATCCCAATGGGTATGGATGTGGATGCGCATAAGTCTCTAGGCCAAGCTGTTATACAACCGCATCAGAAATCAGATTTGACTGAGAACCAGAATCTACTAAAGCGTTTACCTTAGTCTTCTTGATTTGGATTCTGATTTGAAATAGCTTACTCAACTCTTCTTCTTCTGCCCCCGTACATGTTAGTGGCCGTGCATCCCAACCTCTCGTCTACATCTGAATCATCCTCAATCTCCACCTCTCCTTCTGTTTTCACAGTGGCCATGGATTTCTTGGAATCCTTGGTTCGGTGCTTTGGGTGTAATTCCAGATGCAACTTCCAACATGTGGCGTCAGTATGTCCATTTATATCACAATTCTTACAGAAATTCTTAGGATCTTTACAAGTATGCAAAGCAGTAGCGGCATGTTTACCTTTCCATTTACCTTTGCTACTTGTCTTCCCTTGTTCTTTTTCCTGTTGATCTGTTGACTGGTCTCCCTTTGGCTCTGTTTCTCCTTGCTTCTTCTCATCATCAATGTAGTATGCTTGTATACAAGCTTCATTGAGATCCTTGGGCTTCGTGGAGATTACCTTCCTCTGAAGGTGAGTGTGAAGTCCTCCCAAATACTTGGTCAGAATGTCCTCATCCTCCAAGTCCATATTAAGCAACATGGCTTGTCTCCGAAATTCCGTAGTGTAGTCTTGCACGCTTTGACCACTGCCCTGTCTAAAGTACTGCCACTTAATCATCATGTCAGTCTTATGGCCAATAGGATAGAAGTTAGCTCTTATCAATTCTTTAAAACCTTTCCAAGTACTGACAATAGGATTTTCTTCTTCTCACAAGTGGCTAGATGGGTTTCCCACCAAACCAGAGCATGACCTTCCATTTTGAGACGTGCAAAGGTAATCCTTTGTGCCTCAGTAACATTATGCACACTAAAATAGACTTCCAACTGTTTTAGCCACTTATCAAGCAATTATGCATCTACTTGTCCTTCAAAGTTCTTTATTTCCACTTTCGTTTCAACTTTAAAAGGTGTATGAGCAGATTTTACCTTCTCGCTTACAATTGGCATCTCTTCTTCATGCTCTTCCCATTCTTCCTCTTCGTGGCTCTTTCCGATACCAAATTTTTTGGCCAGTGCTCGAACCACTGAGTCCATGGAATCTTGCTTAACTGAAGCCATCTTTTAAAGATCTGAAAGCTCTTCTTGTTTTCTATGCAACCTATCCATCATGGTCTCTAGCATTTCGACTCTACGGACCAAGTTCTCTTCCTCCATTTGAGCTCGAATTCTCTGTTTCCACTTCTTCGTAGAAATATCTGGCTCGCAAGGTAAAACTTCTTCACCTTTGGACCTTGTCACTGTCATACAAATCACAAGAAAGAATTGAATACCACAGTCCTGGATATATAATCAGCTCTGATACCAAAATGATCTGTAAACTTCTACTTTGGAACTCTACGAAATCACACAATTATGTTGTTCTACTTTCAACTTTGGAAAATGACAGATTTTCTTGAAGATTAGAGCTTTAGTGACTGATTATCTAGTGCTATAGAAAGGAAATTATAGAGAAGAGAAATGAATTCAAACTCCAAACACCAACAATTTTATCCTGGAAACCTCCAATGGAGGAAAACCAGTCGGGAAGGGAAAAACGCTCTTTCTTCCCACTTTTATTGGTCAATTATAGACAATTACAGATTACAAGAAGTAGAAAATGGAGACAACAATGTAAACCTCTCCCTTCCTATGCTTGCTTGCTCTGTTTCTACACCTTGCTCCTACAATTCCACTCCAGCACTGAAGATCTTGCTCACTTGCTCTCATTAAACTTAAACCTTTGCTCTTTGATCTCTTTGGATCTCCGAATGCCAATTCTCTTGCTTCTACCATGAATTTATAGCCTCTCCCAAGTGCTCTTGTGCACTGGAGAATGGGAAAGGTTGAGGTAGGGAAGAGACAAGGTCAAATGATTCAAATTTGCATCCATTCACGCTTCATTTCTTTTTTTCTATTTAGATGTGTCAGGATCCACCGCCCTTTGTGCAGATCCGGCGGTTTCAGGACCGCCGCCCTAGGTTGGGCGGCGGTTCTGCAACCGCCGCTCTGCACAGAGTGGCGTTCTGTTAAAATGCTGATAGAACCTCCTTTTACCTCATTTTTCTTTTCACTTCTCCTTCTTGGTGCTGATGGAACTGATGAAGTGGTGTGTTTTTCTGGATCCCTATGAATCAATAAGGGGTGCTACATCATAACTTATGGCTGACCTTATAATAAGTACTTTTTAATTCTCTAATTTGTTTTTAGAGACTACATGTTCGAAATACTTTATATTCTAATTAAATACGTTCTATTGAAGCGCTTGGCTTCCCAATAGGAATACATGATAATAATGAAAATATCTACTTAGAAAACGTCATCCACGTCTTCCCCTTGCTTCCTTCCTTAAACCCACGAGGACGAAAAAATGGATTAAGGTCTTCATACCCACTAGTCTCCAAAAAGGGACATAACATATTTTCTCTGAGGTGAAAGATGCTCATTATTTAGTGCATTCCCTGAAGAGCAATAAGATTCCTACAATTGATGTTCGAAAATTGTGCGTGTAATTTGTTTTTCCAGTTTATCTTATGTGATATTTCAATTGATCTCTAGGTGTTATTTTACGTTTAGAATTGTTATTGTGCTTGCCTTCTAATCCAGAAGTTTGTTCCTCATCATTATTGTTGTGTTATTTTTGTAAGGTAAAAAAAACTTTAAAGTATTATTTTAACTTTAGAATTGTTAATATGCATTCTTTCAAATCCGGAACCTTGTTCTTCATCGCACTAGTAAGGTAAAAAATATTTTCATTATTTTGGGCATTGCTTAAATATTACAGAAGGGCATGCAGTTTCTCCAGTTTATTGAGTACTTCTATGTTTTTTATTTTTGTTTTATATCAATTTTCTAATAATATTATTAGACTGTCTTTCCAAACTTGAATTTGTTGGTGCCTCATTTAACCCTTTGAGCAAATCAGACTTTCCTTGTGTGTTATTTGGTCCCTTGGCTACTTTTGGCGCTACCTCATATGATCGGAAGCTTCCTGAAGTGTTCTCCACTGCCCCAAGCTTCATGCTTGAAGAAAACTATGCCATCTGCAAGTTTATCGCATGTTTCAAACTAATATCATAACACTTGGTTTGTTCTATGATGGTTTCATGATTTGTTGGTTTTAGAGGGCATACACGAGGTCATGGCAGTTCTAGTGATATATTTAAACCTTTGAAACAAAGCTTCTTACCTTTGGAAGTGCCTTGTGCAAATTTGCAGGTTTGCATTGATGCGTTTGTGCATAATCCAAATCCAACTACGAAACCTGACAAAGGGAATATTTTTCCAAATCTTGCAAGAAGCGGGCATGCATTCTTTGCATCCTTGCACCTTGTTACTCCGCATATCATGCTAAAATGCAAAATGCTTCTGTGCCTCCGAGGCCCGATGAAGGGAGGACATGTGGCGCATTTCCGGAGCATTCGATCAAACTTGCATCCTTGCAGCATCTCAACAATTTGTGCTAAAATATTGGATGCATCCTGAGCTCCCAAATCCGACAGAGGATACACAAAACTCTATTAATGCATCTCGAAACCCGGAATCCCATGCAACTTTGCAGATTGCATTCTCACAACTGTTGCGAAACTGCAAAATGCTTCGTCACCTTCCCCAGATTTCACCCTGAAATCTGGGACTACCCTATGTAAAAAAAAATTCGTACTTTTAAAATAATGGGTCGTTTTGTGTTTTTATTGCCAGAAAGTTTCTGTATTGTGTCAAGATATTCCCAAAGAGCCATATAAGCCAATTTCGACAAATACCCAGATGCCCAAAATTGTTATATTCTGTCGCTGGGGTTTGCCTGCGGGAAATTTGTATTTAATTATTTTGAGCCCCGTTTGAGGCAATTTGTGCTCCGGTTTAACCCTGTTGTGATCGTACATGTCAATATTCCCATATACCAGTAGGGTTTTAACCAGGAATGAATTCTGGGCTTTATTTGTGACTTCTGGCAACGTTTTGTGTTTTTGGTGTTTTCCCGTTTCGTTTTCTGTGAAATTTCTCTGGATCAATTCCTTTGCCGGTTTGGTCTGATTCTTTGCCTGGAGTATCTGGAGATCACCTATGGACGTTATGCCAGAAGGAATTTGCCACCGGAGGTCTGGTTCTCTCTGAAAAGACGAAGTCACGCACCAAAAAGCTTCTTCTGGGCAGGCCGCATTTTTGGAAAAAGAGGGTTTTAAGTGGATCATGGGATTTTTGGAAGCAGCAGGCAGGTGGGAATTTTGTACCTGCCTAGCAGGGTACTTTTTCCCATGGAAGCAACGCCACTTAAGTCACAATGGAAAAATTAGAGGCAGCAGGCAGGCGGGAATTTCTTACCTGCCTTGCAGGGTAAAAATTCCCATTGTGAAATAAAAGAAAAATCACTTAAGGCATTGATGGGATTTTATTACCTGCCTTGCAGGGTAAATAATCCCATTATGAAAGTCAAACAACTTAAGTGGATCATGGGATTTTTGGAGCTGCAGTGCAGGGTGAATAATCCCATTGTTAATTGGCTTTTAAAAATAGAAATTGCTTATGCCAAAAAGTGCGACCCCTTTTGGGAAGGAAGGGCAGCTTTAAATGCATTAAATTAATTAATTTCTTCTCCAAATTTGGCGCCCAAGCTTGTGGAAAAGTCAACAAAGGGAAAGTGGATAAAAGAAATTAGAATTAGAAGTTCTAAAATTAAATAAATATTATTTATTTAATGCAGCCCCTTCATGTCAAAAAGTGCGCCCCATTTGGGAGAGGAATAATACTTTTTAAAGTATTAATTGATTTAATTAATTCCTATTTTCAGTGGCTGAGGTCAAAGCATACTGTGAGGCTTAAGTTAACTGGAAGTAGAGAGCTAAAATTAAATAAATTTAATTTATTTAATGGCAGCCATGAACATGCACAAAATAGGCGCCCCATTTGAAGAGAAAGCTTATTAATTAATTATTTAATTGCCAGGAATAGGAGGGGCAATAATTAATTATAGAATGATGAGGATTATATAAGCAAAGGCTGCCATAAGGATGAATTAATTAATTCAATAGCAAAGAAGTGCAGCCCAGACAAAAAGTGCACCCCATTTGAAGAGGAATTTTGCTCAAAAGAAGGCGTAATTACTGCTGGAAGCTTCAAAATTTGGCGCCTAGGTTTGAAGGAGCTTGATTTGTGTCTGAATAATTGTCTGCATAGTGGTACAGGTGCTCAGGTGAAGTTGGTAAAATTCATGCTTGCTTTGCATGCAAATAAAACATCAAATTTTGGGGCAGCAGGCTTGATATATGCAGATTTTTATGATTAAAATCCACTGTTCATGTTCCGGTTGCCATCTTTGTCTGAATTAATTGCAGGAATTCATTACAGGTGCTTTTATAAGAGAAAGGGAGCTTAAATCAATGTCCAATACATTGAACATATCCTCCGAATCTGAAGAATTATCCAGATCTGCACCGGTTGTGAAGAATTCCGGCCGAATAAAGAGGAAAAGAATTGTTCAGACAAAGATAGATACAACCATGGCAAAGAGGGATGAAAAAGAAAGCACAACAGAGTCATGCATCACTTCTAAGTTTGCAGACATTGGAGACACAGATCTAGGTCCGGAACCTCTTTCCGAATTGATTGACAGATCCAGAGCAGGAAAGACTTCCCTCATGCGTGCAGTCAAAAGCAGTGGAATCATTCGAGCTGCAACATTTCCATTCACAGCCCAGTTGCCAGAGTTCGTCATGGAGTGTGCTAGGTCTTACCATCCATTATCCAGATCAGTCCGAGATGCTGCAGGGAAAACAATAATCCGGTTGGACGCACAGTTCATCAATTATTGTTTGAAGATTCCGGCACGAAAGGTGGTGACTACTATTAGCATACAGGATGCCGACAACAGATGGGAAAAGCATAAAGTTGACTGCATAGGCATAATGAACAACAGATACATGAAGAAGCCCAGATCTCCTTCCAAGTTCCCGAGAACTCTTCCACGGTCCAATCTGGTACAAGAGGTGGATGATATTGCCAAATTGTTATGCAGGGTAAATGGCGAAGCGAACGCTCACAACTTCCGCGCATGGATGTATGCTTTCATCAGGACCATTGAAATCAACAAAGCAGATTCAATAATCAATTGGTCAGAAATCATTAGCGACAACATTGGTGAGCAGCTCCGGAATGTGAGGCGTACTTACAGCTTCAAAATGACTTCCTATTTGGTATATGCAGCAGCTTCACAAGGCATCTTCTCCAAGCTGGATAGATGTGGTGTTCTTTCCAAGGACCCTATTTTCGAGTGCTACCCACAGCTTACTGTACCTGCGTGCAAGAAAGATTTCAAAGTGGTCAACGATGGATTCTTCTACGAATTCATTTGCAGGCTGGACGGCGATCTAAAGGCCAACAGGGTGAGCAAGGAAGCGTGGGAAGCTGTGTCCAGGATTGGCAGTATCTTCATTCAGTTTGCGGATTTCACATACCTCAGGGTCACCGGCTTTTCTGGAGAACCAGTTAAGTTGCCCAGATATCCGAATGATAGATTGGTCACCATGGAGCTGAGCAGACAACTTGTGGAGATGCATGACCTACAGTCGAAACGACACAAGTCTACAGGCTTCTTCCCGATCACTGTGGGCCATTATAGCTGCCAGAGCATTCATAAGGCCCGAGGAATTGAAGCAAAGATGTTCTCTGAGTACGAGCAAGAGTTCTTCCCAGCACGGCTGAACTTCGATCCATTTGGAGTGGCAAGGAAGACAATCTCCCAGGAGTACGCACGTGCCTTCATTGGAAGATTTCTGGATGAAGTGCAGAAGCGAGTACGAGGTTAGAAAGAAATATTTCAGCAGGTTATCAGCGCGGCAAGTGTTTGACTTTGGATTAGCACGGATACCTGCGGATCTTAAAGATGATGGGCCTGTGTTACTTGACACATACCATCGGATGGGAGGAGATAGAGCTGTACTTCAGGAGAACATAGGGGGCTGCCATACGATCGAGGAAAGGTCTGCCGCTGTTCTGGTCAATACTTCAAACTGGTTGCTGACGAAGGGATACTGCCTTGATGAAGCATTGATGAATCAAATCACGGGCAACTTCGGCACAGGAGATTCCCTCAAGAGGAAGCACGGAGGAGAAAGCAGCAGAAGGCCTGAGAAGATTAAAGTGCACAGAAGGTCTCATTCGAAGGAGAAGATCACTTCTACGGCTATGATGTTAGTTCCGGCTTCTCCAGCACCAAGCACTTCACCGACTGTTGCACCTCAGCAGGATACTGCCATTCCTCCGTTGAATCCGGCAACATTCATCTTCTCTCCTCAGCCACTCCGTTCAGCGCCTCTTCCTGAAGAAACGTTGAAGCTGCAGATGGCCGAATTTGAAAGAGCTTTGTCTTTGGATGACTCAGAGGATGGCAGCCACAACACTGTAGCGGTTTCAGATGGAGAGGAATCAGAGCGCGAGATAGTGGTACACTCGGCAACTTCTCATTCTCCGAGAAGTAATTTCTCAGAATGGTTGACTTCGCAGTTGGTTCCAGAGGCTAGAGAAGAAATCAACTTGGAGGAACACGACTTGCAGCTGCTCCTGAATCTAAGCGGGAAAGATAGAAAACCTAAAGTTGCTAAGGTAACTTCAAGGTTGATCATTGAGGAGTCAGGGCAGAAGTTTGCTGAGATGTCAGTTCCGGCAGAAGGGAAGGAGGATGAGCTCACGACAGAAGACATAACAGTAACCAGAGTACCCATAGGTCAAGCCACCACAGAAGGATTGAAGCAGGACACGCAGACATTGATAGATGCTCTATTCCTTAGGCTTGACAAAGAAAAGGCGGAGAAAGTTGAACTTCAGAAGCAGGTATCTCAGTTGTGCGAGATCATTGCCAAGGTTGCTAAATCTTCCACTCAGCCCATTTCAGCACAAAAGCAGGTGAGTGATCATCTGATGCAGGAAATGGAAGATGCAAGCAACCAGGTTAAAGCTATCGATGAATGGAAAAGTCTGATCATTCGTCAAGCTTCTGTACAACTCGGAGAGGTGCCAGCCCGCCTAAAGGTTATGAAAGATGCATCAGATCAGCTGAAGCAACTGGTGACAAGCACGATAGATATGAATACAGTTGCTGAGAGTAACCTGAGTACTTTGGCCGAAATAAATAAGCTGCCGAGAGAAGTGTTGATTGCGGAACAAATTGTGCCTGACGGATCAGTTGAGAAGGGGAAGCAACTTGAGTTTGCAGTATCTTTCCGTTTGGAGATCTGCAGAATTATGCTGAAAAGGATGCAGGCACTTGAGAGTATGGCATCATCTTTACCAGACAATGTCATCGCTTTCACTAATGAGGAAGTGGTTGGGAACGTTACTTCATACACACGAATCATTCCTAGCAAAGTGCCTAATTCCCTGGAAGGATCTCTTCTGATGGTGCAAGGGAGAATTGATGGAGCTGTTAAGCCTTTCACGATGAATTCCATCAGCAAACTGGTGGCACTGCAGTCAGATATTGAGAAGTTCGGGCCTAGCTTGGAGGATGTGGAAGCATGTATCAGGGTATTGAACGAAGGCTTGCTGCAGTTCAGGACAGAAAAGGAAGTTGTGGCTAAGACAGATGGGAAGATGTTGAATTACATGTTCGACAAGTATATTCAGTATCAGAACAAAAAGAAGATATAGATGTTACAGCTGGCGTGTCTTTCTTCTTCTACTTTTTCTTCTTCTATTTTCCACGTTCCCGGATGTAATTGTAAAACTTTAAAGTTATTGGTTTTGAAACCATTACTTTAAGTTATGTGGAACAATTCTATTAGTTAAGTGACAGATGTGTCACTTGAAGAGGAATTAGAGGAGGATGATTGCCAGATGTTATCTTTACCTTTTGTTTATGTTTCAGTTCAGTTGAGTTTCCCATTTGTACTTTCCCTTCTACATTCTATAAGTAGGAGAAGAACCTTCGGGTTAATGATCAGAATTTGTAAGCAACATTCTTGTGTTCCAGACTTTGTGCTGAAACCCCTGATAGCTATTTGAAGCAAAGGAATACAAAGGAGCAGATTTCCGGAGAACTTTGTGTCACGGTGCATTTTGTTTCTAGCTTTTGTCTTAGATCTTCTTATAAACTTTGTGTTATTTTAGATCTAGATCTGAAGCTGCCTTTGCTTATAATTATGTGTGTTGATATCTATTGGTTTCTTCTATGTGCATGCAATCAACTCTGTTATCTATTGATTGGGTTGCACATCTTCCCTATTTCTTCCCTGTGTTTTATTATTCCCTTCTTCTAAATATTTCCTTTCTTTAAACAGCTGCTTACTTGTTGCAAAACTATACAGCTATGGTTCATGAGCTGCATGGTTAAAGTAAAACCCCCATATAGATACTAGCATATTTTAATTGACAAATCTGACACGGGAGCCTCACCGGTAAATGAGGGAGATTTATCTCATGACTGCCTAGGTTTTTAGCTATGCAAAAAATCTAGCCACTGCCACTTTCCCTCCCTCCATTCAATACCCAGAATTGGTATGGGTATGTTTCGAGAACTATAACCCTAAAACCAAGGAGGTGTTAGATGGTAGTGGTGCAAAGGTTTTATTATTGACAACATAAAAAATTGTTGGATGCTAGAACTTCCTAGGAGAAAGAAGGTGGTGGACATAACATTCAAATCAGCTGAGGAATTTTGGGCTACCCACAATACTACATTTTTTAAGATCATGAATAATCAATGGTTATTGAAGCCCATAGGCTCCTACACAAGAATCCCCAAGAAATTGACAAGGTCAGACTTTATTGAAGAGGTTGAAGACATTATTACCCTTGTTAAGTAGGATTGCAAGCCTTGATTTGCTTACTACTTCCATGAATGGATGTTTAGATATATTCAAATCATTCTCATCTTCAAGGAAAACATTTCTTGGGGTGAATTGATTAGTAACTCTATTCATGACCAACTCATCAAGATGACTATGCAGATTCATGAGGGATCAAAGCAGAAAAGTGAGTTCTTTATGACTTCTTACCTTGTATACAATGTGGCATGCCATAAATCTCTCCCTGACATCCCAAGGGTAAGGGAATTTTCATATTACAGGGTTTATGATGTGTACCCTCAGCTAAATTTGGAGAACCAAAGGGCTGATTTTAGAAGAGCTCAAGATGCCTTATTTACACCCATAATCTGCTTGTTCAAACCAGATTGGGAGCAATACAAAATGTCATCTAGAGCAAGGAAAGTTATCAATGAGTTTGGGTGCTACTTTATACAGTTCAGATTCTTCACTTACATCAGGGTGAGTGGCTTCCAAGGCACTCCATACATGCTCCCAAGATACCTGGATGATAAATGGGCATTACTTGAATTATCAAGATAACTTGCTGAGGTGCATAAACTTATTGTTGGTAAACATAAAACAAACATCAAATTCCCAATCACTATTATTGAAGATATATATGCCCAACCATTGTCAAAACAAGACTCCTTGATGCTGAAATGAATAGGATGGTCATGCAAAAGTTTCAAGTAAGACCAAACTATGACATTAAATGGATAATGCACACTGTCCTAGGCAACTCATATGAACATGAACCTCATTATGAGGATTATTGGATGGACTGCAGAGATGAGGAGGAAGTGAGACTTGAGGATTTTTCCCGAATGACTCTATCTTAGGTCATAGATTATAAAGTTGCAGTTGTCCTTGAGGGCTTGGCGGATGAAAAAAAGATTGTGAGCAGGTTTTACATTGAACAAAACTTGGCAGCACAACCGATGTCACCCATTGATTGGAA
This sequence comes from Taxus chinensis, assembly GCA_019776745.2. Classification (NCBI taxonomy): domain Eukaryota; kingdom Viridiplantae; phylum Streptophyta; class Pinopsida; order Cupressales; family Taxaceae; genus Taxus; species Taxus chinensis. The sequence goes on along the minus strand of JAHRHJ020002231.1, from coordinate 1,071,170 downwards.
TAAGCTAGAACCAACTAGTTTGCATGAAAGAATTGCTAATGTCATAAGGAGAACTCTCACTTGGCTCATGCAAAAGGGCATAGATCTATCAATTCAAAATACTATAGTATTGAAAGAATATAGAGCTTATGGAATTATTAAGGATGATCTCCCTCCTTTGCAGGAAGGAGCAGCTAGCATGGACCCACTGAAAGGTAAAACACCATAGGTTTTGGCTAAGAGACTTACTTTTGGAATAGTTGATGAATGGAGTGCAACAACAAGAAAACATGTACCTTAGTATCTCACTTAACACAAAAAGCATAGGAGATGTTTATGAAGACAATGAAAGATGCACCCATAACTAAAGTAAACTCCACTTAAGTCCATGCCTCCTCATGCATCAAAGTCCAAGACATCTGCCTCACAAGAAGAGGGTCATGCAAGTGCAGCCTCTTCAATTCTCAAAGGACCCCAAGTAAAGGAAAAAGGATGAGGGGATCAATCCTACATGTAAAATCAAGACTTGATTCAACATTGGGCCCAATACTTGAAGAAGAAGATGAGGAGCCTCAACATAGGCACTTTGTAAGGGGAAAAAGAACTGAAGTTCAGACTTCTACAACTGAGGAAATTGCAAATGCAACTCTCCTTGGAGATGTTGCAATTCCTGAAGTGCATGCGTAATAACCCTTTTGAGGGTTTTAATCAAATTATTCAATACTCAGACCTGAAACTGGAAATTGCAGCACACTGTAGATAAATCCAGCGATTTATACTAGCTCAAAAACTGCCAAAAATACCATGAAACACACCCACACAACTCGCCAATATTTTTTATATGATTTTTAGAAGCCAATACAATCAACAAACACTGAAAGCACACAGCTGGAAATGAAATACACACTGGAAATTGCAGCCACAAATTAATTATGAAATATAGATATAGAAGCCCTAAAAAGTCATGCAACTCAAGATTCCGGCCTTTAAAAATAGTGCAAATCTGATTACAAACTCAGAATTATCAAATTCTCCTTCAATGTTTTCAAATCCTACCCTAGGTAGGTCGCACTATCCAAAATAAATATAATAACTGTTGGAAATATCAAGTAAATTCTCCAATAAGCTTTTGTGTAGATTTACTTTTTTCTTCTTGTTTATGGTACAATTCAGACAATGTTAATGTCAGTGGTTGCCAATCGTGTTCAGCACTTGTAAATGTCAAAAAGAAGGTTGGCGGTCCTAACTGTCATATCATTACAAATGTGTTTTTTCTTAATTACTGTAAATAATCTGGAGGTGTGCGTATTTGTTTGAAGTCCTTGTATCCAATATTTGATTCCAACGGTTTGTCCAAGTTTGGTTTGTATTTAACATCTCTTGCAATTAACTTTTTACCTTTTAATTGTGCTTTTCTTATCCTCACCCACATGGTTCTTGACACTTAGCCTATGATAATCTTTAGTGCTTTGAAGAAAATGTTTGTCGTATGATTTGCAAAAGCACGATTTACATGTTGTAATTCCCAATGTACAATTTGAAGATATGATAATGAATTCGTTATATTTTCAGGTCTTGGATCACCTTAAAAAAGTGTTGGAAAATTCATTTCTTTAGCAATTTTGTCTTTGAAAACGCCAAGTGGATGTTGTCCTTCTACAAGAGGAATCTGTATTAATTTATTTTGTAAATCACGAATGCAATGTGATTATGTGAATCCATGTACCATGGTCTTAGTTGGTGCGTCTTCTTCATCTTCACTGCTTGTGCTCTCAATGTCTTGCAACTCATCTTGAGTGTGATTTTTTGTGTCAATATCATGAAACAATCTCTTCCAATCCTTTTTGACATGGATATTTTCCATCCGATATAATTTTCTCTTACATAATTGTTGCAGCGCACGCATGATAATGTATGCTTGTACTTTGCCTTCTTTGACAGGGTTTTTGTATTGCAGTTGTCTTTTAAGTTCCACTCAAATTGTATGTGTCTCGTCTAAAGATCACGGCAAGGCCTTTTCCATTATATTGGTATTAGAAGGGATAGTGCCAATCATTCCTATTTGTGGTTTTTTGTATCCTAACTCTCTTATTTGTGCAAACGTAATTCGAAGTGAAACAAGCCGTTCTTCAAGTTCCATAAGCATTTCGACATATGACAAGGACTTGTTTAGTTTGATGTTGTTTGGCGATGCAAGTTTGGGCATATTTCCAATTTTCAAGGACTTCCCACACTTCTTGCAAATTCATGTAGACATTATAGCTTTGTCTTTTTTTTGCCAAAGTCATGAATGTCTGTATTTGTAATTGAGTAAATTGCACCATACTATAGCTAAAATGCAATTGCTTGCAGACGGGACATGCACGTTTTGGGGTGTCTTGGATTGTTTTGTTGACTTTTTTGATGGGTGTATTTACATTGCGTCGTGTAGTTTTTGTTGTAGTTGTATTTTTGTTTCGAGCAAGAAACTTGATATGAAGAAGTGATATTTTAATTGTCCTTGGTATTACATAACTTTGTTGAGTGAATGGTTTTGTAGTTGGTGGTTATAGTTTTTCTTTGATTGTTGTCGCATTGCTACAACAAGTAATAGACTTGAAATAGCAGACAGATGTTTTACTTGTTCGTGCTGTGGAAGAAATCTGTCGAATACTATCTTCACCAATAAGTTCATTTCGATGATTCGTAGATAGTGGTTCAAAGTGGATGTCTTGTTTCTATTTGAAAATATATTATATTAAAAGTTTCTTTCGGTTGTAGACAATTGCAATATGTGTTAAGAATACATTTTTCACTCAGTGATCACAATTTAATTGTTACATTGAGTAATAGAGATATCCATTCTAGGCAAAATTCATTTCCCTCAATCTGCCCTTGCTGAAAAACTGTTCCCAACTTCACAATGTAATATTTCCAATTTTAAATTTTTGGGATTTGTCGTATAAAGTTTTTTGTTAAGTATTTGTGTAAGAGATGGAATGCTTGAGGGTTTCCCGAAACTATTGCATTGCAAAATGATTGAGCGATATAACAATGCAAGCATTGTATGTCATATTCTCCATTTGTCAATAGGCAAATTGAGTTGAATAAGCTCTCACCGCAATCACAGGGTTGTGTAACTAGTGTAGACAAGCCATACTTATTATTTTGTTCGAAATGGTTGACCAATACAGCTCGATCTCGCTACAAGTGCGCGATAGTTGCACATGTGTCACTAAAATATTGTAAATGTTTTTTTTGCAATATATTGGTTCATAGTGGCCAGCTAGTGGATTTATGTCATGAAACAAGATGTGGTATGGAAGTTGAGGACTATTTACATTAAATCGATGGTAATTAGTTTTTGTTGTAGAGGACCAAACACATATTTGTATATTTAACCATCTAGACAACCAATTTATGCAAAAAGTGTCACCCCATAGTCCTATTTCAGTTGTTTCGGAACATTGCAATGCAGGCAATCACATTCTATGTAAATACGTTTCTACGTCATGTATTCCATGCATAGTATGCAATTGGAATGGATCTAATTCTAGTTGATATGATTTTAGTGCATTTGGTTCACCTTTATTTAAACAATTTAGGAAATGATCGATGATGCCGTTATGTATTTCTGAAGATGATATTTGAAATGTAGAAGCACTTGGAATGTGTCAAACAGACAATCCCCCACATGGTAAGCAAAATTTGGTTCTCTTATTAAGTGTTCTGCACATAAAGCATCATCAACAGAAGCATAGTGCGCTCTTTGCATTCGTTTGTAGTTCTCTACAATTATCAGTTCCTCACATGTTTGATTGCCTCTTGTTGTATATTGGTTTATTGTTCTTTTATGTTTTTTGCGAGTAATTTGCATTGATGACAACAAGAGTAATAAACAAGTACTTTTTTTGAATCCGTACCTTTGCGTAAGATGTGCAATTATTTTGTTTGTAATGAAACTCTTAGTTGTGAACACCTGCAACATCGACAACATAGTAACACACAATTAGATATTAATATATATTCATATTTATCTATGTATATATATAATTTTTTCAAATCTGCACCTTTGTGCAAATGTGCATTTTTCTCGTATTCTTTTACTTTGTCATAATGCACTCTAATTTTTCTCAAAAGTAGACTTTAATCAGCAATACTCGAATTTTCAGTTCAGTGGAAAGAAGAGAAATTGGCAGATTACCTTTTTTAGTAAAAATTAAGTATTTACAGAAATCCTATGCAACAGAGTTAGAAACGAAAAAATTTACGAAGTTAAAAATTCCACCATAGTGGACAAGGTTAAGCACGTAATGCAACAACAAAAAAGGCAAATATATTAGGATGTAGTCAACAAGGAGAATGTCTACCATACAATAGCAGAAATGAATTCAGGACAAAACTTGCAAATTCGATGATTTGTAAGGGATATACCAAATATGTTCTATATGGTAATTAGTAGATACATCATACGCACCTACTACTACAAGATGTTTTGAAAGAACTGACCCTAAAACTTTTAAATGTCAGCCAGAAATGTATAAAATCACTCAGGAAGAGACTTTCTGCTTAATGGCAGCAGATGAAATAAGCAATAAAAATCTGTATTTTCCCACTTTTCATGAAAGAGAAACTATTTTTCAGAAGTCAAAATTGCCAGTTCACATGTGCTGCTCATAGTTGAAGTCAAAAAGAGGACTTGGTGAACTTATAGAGGTCAGGTAGTGCCGCTGTCAACAAAATATTTATTCAAACTCGCCTCTAAACTAACCAGAACGTGCTTTCTAAAACTCATATTTAATGTTTTCTTTAAATTTATAAAATCAAATTATAAGTCCAACTTGCACAAATAAAAAGCGGATTTGACAAAGTCAGGATATGAGCTAATTATGATCACAGGGTAAATTCTCCAATAATTTTTCATTTTTCATTTAGTGCTTGTTTCTCAGAAAAGCAAACTAGAACTTCATTTTTTTTCAAATAAACAGCTTGATTGACAGAATTAGCAAATTGCGATATTTAAACTTCAAAGACATTCCAAGTAGCTTGCATAAATCAGATGACTTACACGTGATAGAGTGTTGCACTCAACAAGAAGCCCATGTGCAATCAGATATGATAAAGCGACGCACCCACCGAGGAGGACATGTGCAAGTACACAACTCAGTGGGAACAACTTATGATGACGACACGGGCAAGCAAACATGATAAAGTGATTCAGCTCGCTAGATGCATCCTATGAGGAGACCAGGCGCAAGTACACATATACTAGCACAAAACCATAAAATTTTATCCAATCTTCACAAGTGCCAAGAATCCAACCTACAGGTGAACGAATCATTATATACACGACCATACTTGGTCATACTGGACCGGAATACTGAATATTCTCCGCTCTAGGAGAGAATATGCTGTAGCCTGTTTTGTCACGGTAAAGATTATAGAAACTTCTTAAAACATATTAACAGATAAATATCCTTCGATTACTCCCTTACATTGTTGTCCCCCTGTAATATCCGCTTTAGGGAAAAATAGAAATTTGTGACACTCTTAACCCAAATCAAACTAAGAAGGATGAGATCCTTTTAGATCTACCTCAAATAACCCTATGTCAGTGTAATTACAACCCAAAATGGGGTTGGCATTAGCCAAGGTGGTGGGTTAGATGGGAGACCCAATTAGAATCACAATCTTTTCCAGTTCAGATTTTTTAGCAGCAATTATAAAATAGAAAATGGCACCTAGAATAGCTGAACTTCAAAAAATTAATAGAAATTTGGGACTACCCATTTAAAAAAAAATCATTCTTTTTAAAATAACGGTCTTTTTGTGATTTTATTGCCAGAAGTCATCTCTATTACGCTAAAATATTCCTAGTGAATCATATGAGCCAATTTCGACAAATACCCAGATGCTCAAACTCATTTTATCCCTCCGCCAGATTTTGTCTGCGGGAATTTTATTTAATTATTTATTTAATAAATAAAGCCCCGTTTAAAGTAAATTGTGCTCCGGTTGAACCCTGTTGAAGTTTTCCATGCCAGTATTCCCACATCTCAGTAGGGTTTTTACCAGGAATGAATTCAGAGTGATTGTCTGCAACTTCTGGCAACGTTTTTTGTTTTTATTTATTTCTTTTTGCATTTGTTTTCGGTTTTCTCCGCAGTCTGTCTGTTAAATTCCCCTCGATCCGGTCTTTGTTCTGTATACCCTGTTTAATTACCTGGAACATCTGGAAGTCATTTATGGCCTCAACAATGGAAGGAATCAGTCTCGGAAGGCAAACTTCTGACCAAAAAAGATGAATTCAAGCAGAAAAAGCCTCTCCTAGGCAAGTCGCACTTTTTGGGATGAATGGATCTAAGCTGCAATGGGAATTTTGGCAGTGGCAGGCAGGCGGGAATTTCTTGCCTGCCTAGCAGGTTACTTTTTCCCATCAAGTCAGGTTGCAATGGGAATTTTAGAGGTGGCAAGCAGGCGGGAATTTCTTACCTGCAACGTAGGGTGAAAATTCTCATTATAAAGAAAAATCACTTAAAGCACCGGCGGGAATTTCTTGCCTGCCTAGCAGGCTAACTTTTCCCATCAAAGAGGTTTATTCACCCATGCAAGTCACACTTTTTCAAAGAAGGCTATTTTCCATACAAGTTGTACTTTTTGGGAGATGATTTAAGCTGCCAGTGGGAATTTCGGCAGTGGCAGGCAGGCGGGAATTTCTTACCTGCCTTGCAGGGTGAAAATTCCCATGATGAAGGACAAATCACTTAAGTGGAAGAGGGGATTTTTGGAGCTGCAGTGCAGGGTGGAAATTCCCATCAAGTTGACTTCCTATTTTTAGCAGTCACCCTTGCCAAAAAGTGCAACCCACCTTGGCATTAAACAATGCATTTAATGATATTTTTTAATCTAATTTTGGCGCCATGAATGGAAGGAAAGTCAATGCAAAAGGATAAGCTAAAGAGAAGTCAAGGATGCATGCTAAAAATAAATAAAATAAATTTATAAAAAAACAACCAGCAACATGCATAATTGGGCGCCCAAATTGGATGAATAGACATGGCTTTTAATTAATTAAATTGCCAGAAATAGGAAAGACAATTATTAAAAATAGCATGCAGATGGTTATATAAGCATGGGACGCCATAAGGGAGAAGCAATTAATTCTTTTTGATGAAGTTTGCAGCCCAGACATGTTTTGGCGCCAAAAGAAGAGGATTTTGCATTAAAGATTATTTTCCACTGCCGGGAAGCTTCCAGTTTTGGCGCCTAGGGTTGGAATAGCCTAATTTTTATCATTCTAAGTGTCTGCATGTTGGTATATGTGCCCAGGTGAATTAAATAATATTTTTGCTTGCTTTGCATGCAAGCAAAACCTCAAATTTTAGGGCAGCAGACTTTATATGCAGATTTTGGTGATAAAAATCAAATATTCATGCCATGGACTCCATCTTTGTCTGAATTAATTGCAGGTATTCATCACAGGTGCTCATATTAGTGAAAGGAAGTTCAAATCAATGTCAGATACATTGAATATCTCTTCCGAATCAGAAGAAATTGCCAGATCTGCACAAATTGATCCAATTACAAGGGATTCCGGCAGAATTAAAAGAAAAAGAGCTCAGACAAAGATTGTTCCAGCCATGATGAAGCATGATGAAAGAGAAGGATCAGTTGAATCATGCATAGCTTCCAGATTTGCTGACATCAATGATACAGACATAGGCCCTGAACCCATCTCCGATTTAATTGACAGATCCAGAGCCGGAAGGACATCTCTCATGCGGGCAATTAAAAGCAGTGGAATTATTCAAGCTTCAGCGTTTCCAGTCACAGCTCAGTTGCCTGAATTTGTTATGGAGTGTGCAAGGTCATATCATCCTCTTTCTAGAACAATTCGGGATGCTGCGGGAAAGACAATAATCAGGCTGGATGCACAATTTATTAATTATTGTCTAAAGATTCCGACACGACTAGTGGTGATTGCAATTAGCATGCTGGATGCTGGCAATAGATGGGAGAAGCACAAAGCAGATTGCGTGGGCATAATGAATAGCAGATACATGAAGAAGCCCAGATCTCCATCAAAGTTCTCGAGGACTCTTCCACGATCCAATTTGGTGCAGGAAGTTGATGATATTACTAAATTGCTTTGCAGGTTAAATGGAGAAGCCAATACTCATAACTTCCGCTCATGGATGTATGCTTTCGTGAGAACCATTGAGATCAACAGAGTTGATTCGATAATCAATTGGGCGGAGATCATCAGTGACAACATCGGCGAGCAGCTCCGAAGTGTGAGGCGGACATTCAGCTTCAAAATGACTTCATACCTGGTATATGCAGCAGCCTCACAGGGTATATTTTCCAAATTGGATAGACGAGGGTTTTGTCGAAAGATCCTATTTTTGAGTGCTTCCCACAGTTGACAGTTCCTGAGTGCAACAAAGATTACAGGGTGGTCAACGATGGGTTCTTCTATGAATTCATCTGCAAATTGAATAGTGATCTAAAGACCAACAGAGTGAGCAAAGAAGCTTGGGAAGCTGTATCCCAGTATGGCTGCATCTTCATCTAGTTTGCAGACTTCACGTATCTCAGGGTCAGTGGCTTTTCAGGAGAACCAGTCAAGTTGCCGAGGTATCCAAGCGACAAATGGGTCATCATGGAGTTGTGCAGGCAGCTCGTGGAAATGCATGACTTACAATCAAAGCGGCACAAACCTACAGGTTGCTTTCCGGTCACGGTGGGTTATTACAGCTGCCAGAGCATCCATAAGGCTAGGGGAATCAAAGCAAAAATGTTTTTCGGATATGAGCATGAGTTCTTCCCAGCACGATTGAACTATGATCCATATGGGATAGCGAGGAAGACAATCTCCCAGGAATATGCACACGTACCTTCGTTGGAAGACTTTTGGATGAAGTGCAGAAGCGAGTATGAAGTCAGGAAGAAAGATTTCAGCAGGTTATCAACGCAACAAGTGTCTGATTATGGTTTAGCACGGATACCTGCAAATCTCGCGGATGATGGGCATGTGATACTTGACACATACCATCAGATGGGAGGAGATAGAGCTGCTCTTCAGGAAAGCATAAGTGGTTGTCAGACGATTGAGGAAAGGTCTTCCGCAGTTCTGGTTAACACCTCAAACTGGTTGTTGACAAAGGGGTATTGCCTGGACGAAGCTTTGATGAATCAGATCACAGGTAACTTTATTGTAGGAGACTCCAACAAAAGAAAGCACGAAGGTGAAAGTAGCAGGAGGCCAGAGAAGCTTAAAGTATACAAGAAGTCTCAGATACTGGAGAAGGCCAATTCTACAGCTATCGTGCTAGTACCACTTTCAAACGAAGCTTCTCCTGTGTCAACTCATAGCACTTCAGCAGCCCCTGAACCCCAAGCAGATGTTGTTGTTCCTTCGTTGAATCCAACATCATTTGTATTTGCTCCTCAGCCACTCAGATCTTCACCTCCCCCTGCAGAGAAGCTGAAAGCACAGATGGCAGAGTTTGAAAAAGCATTGTCTTTGGACAATTCAGAGGATGGCAGCCACAACACTGTGGAAAATTCGGATGCAACAGAGTCTGAGCATGAGAGGGTGGTACACTCAGTGACTTCTCATTCCCCAAGAAGCAATTTTTCATCGTGGATGGCTTTGCAAACAGTTCTAGAAGCCAGAGAGGAGATCAACTTGGAAGAGCATGACTTGCAGCTACTCCTGAGTTTGGGCGGAAAGGATAGAAGACCTAAAGTTGCCAAGGTAACTTCAAGGTTGATTATTGAAGAATCAGGGCAGAAGTTCGCCGAGTTGACAGTTCCAGCAGAGGGAAAGCAGAAGGGAGAACTCACGGCGGCAGATATCTCAGTAACCAAAGTGCCACTAGGTCAGACTACCACGGAAGGATTAAAGCAAGATACACAGACACTAATAAACGCTTTATTCCTCAAGCTGGACAAAGAGAAGGCAGAGAAAACCAAACTTCAAGAGCAGGTTTCCCAGTTGTGTGAAATCATTGCTAAGGTTGCCAAACCTTCCTCTCAGCCAGTTTTAGCACATGAGCAGGTGAGCAACCATCTGATTGAAGAGGTGGAGGATGCAGGTAATCAAGTCACGGCTATCAATGAATGGAAAAGCCAAATCATTCACCAAGCTTCAAAACAGCTCAAAGAGGTACCAACTAGTCTGGAAGTTATGAAAGGTGCATTATCTCAGCTGAAGCAACTGATGACAAGCATAGTGGATGAGAATACAGTGGCTGAAAGTAACCTGGACATTTTGGTTAAAATAAATAAGCTGCCAGAGGAAGTTTTGATTGCGGAACAACTTGTGCCTGATGGACTGATTGAAAAGGGCAAGCAACTTGAGTTTGCAGTTTCTTTCCGCATGGAGATTCTCAAGCTTATGCTGAAAAGAATGCAGTTGCTCGAGGATAGGATATTGTCATTGCCAGGCAATATAGTTGCTTTCACCGAGGAGGAAGTAGTTGGGGATGTTTCTTCCTACAGAAGAACTATTCCAAACAAGGTGCCTGCTTCTCTTGAAGGGTTGCTTCTGATGATTCAGAAGAGGATTGATGAAGTTGTTAAGACTTTCACGTTGAATTCAATCAACAAGCTGATAACACTTCAATCGGATATTAAAGAGTTCGGGCCTAGTTTGAAGGAGGTGGAAGTAAACATTGACATTTTGTCCAAAGGATTGCTGCAGTTCAGGACCGAGAAAGAGGTTGTTGCTAAAACAGATGGGAAATTGTTGAATTATATGTTCGACAAGTATATTCAATATCAGAACAAGAAGAAAGCGTAGGGTGTAACATCTGGCAAATCTTTTTTCTTCTCTTCTTTCTCTTATTCCTTATGTTCCCGGATGAAATTGTAAGATTAAAGTTATTGGTTTAAAAGCCATTACTTTAAGTTATTTGGAAAAGTTCTCTAAGATAAGTGGCAGATGTGCACAACTTTGGCTTAACCTCCAGATGCATGTCACTTAGAGAGGAATTCTAGGAGAAAGATTGTCAGATGTTCCCTTTACAACTTCCCGCATGTTCTAGTTCAGTTGTAGTTTCCATTTGTAATTTCCCCTCTATACACTATAAATAGAGGAAGAGCCTACGGGTTAAAGGATCAGAATTTGTAATCAACATTCTTGTGTTCCAGACTTTGAGCTGAAACCCTTGATATCTTTCTGAAAGCTAAGGAATAGAGAGGAGGCAGATTTCCAGAGAACTTTGTGTCAACGGTGCATTTGTTTCTTATTTCTTTTTAGATCTTTGCATAAACTTTGTGTTATCTTAGATCTGGATCTGAAACTTTCCTTTGCTTTGAATTCTGCATTTCAAGATCTATTTGTTTCGTCTATGTGCATGTGACCAACTCTGTCAACTATTGGTTAGGCTGCACATCTTCTTTCTTTTCTACTCGCATTCAATTATTTCCCTCTTCTGCATATATACATTTCTTACAGCTGCTTACTTGCTGCAAAATTGCCTAGCTATGGTCCATGAGCTACGCGGTTAAAGTAAAACCAACAAATAGATATTAGAAAATATAATTGATGAAATCTTACACGGGAGCCTCACCGGTAAATGAGGGAGATTTATCTCATGACTGCCTAGGTTTTCAGCTGTAACCCACGAAATCTGAAACTGTGTACATGAAACCATAGCATATGGAATTAGGGCACAAAACTCAACAGATTTTACTATCCAAATAGCAGCAGGAAATAACCATAGAAATCACAATTTTTAAAGGCCAAAGGGCCACTCCAACAGCAGCAACAAATCCCCAATGAATTCATTAGGGTTAGGGCATAAGATCAATTAATAACGATGGAGAATGCTTTCTCATATGTTGGTCTATGGAAATGAAGTTTTACACATTGAGAATGGGACATCGAAATTATCGATTTGGAGAAGGGCTTGAGTTCCACTTTCACTAGTTGGTCCTGAGATTTTTTTTTTTACAATGGTCGATAAATGGTGGTCTCTCCTTCCCCCCAAACATCCTAGGAGGATGAAATCAAATTAAATTCAACTGTTATTTTTTTAAGGTAGGTAAGAAAGTGGGATGGTACTTTCTCTCTACATGTAAAGTAATTGGCCTATAACTTTTGCTCTAGCAAAGATAGCATAACCTTATCTTCTACAATCTCAAGGTCAAAGCGAATTTAAGAAAGCAGGAATGTGCCTTCTACCATCAAATCCAAAAATAAAAAATGAAACTATGTGTAATGAGGTCACCATTGCGCTTGATACATGTAAGGCCAAATGCCTCTATAGCCCGTTGCTTGAAGAGTGCAAAGTCTAGATGAAGGATGAATGCTTTCTCAATGTCCCCGAAAAGGAGAATGAAGTTTCTATGGTGGAGAATGGGACATGAAACCATTGATAAGAAAGACAAGGGAAATTCCGTACTTTCACCAGTTGGTCCGAGATTTTTTCCAGAGAATGGTGGATAAGCATGGTGTGGTCACGAAAATCCTTTCCCCCCAACCATGTCCTAGGAGGAAAAAAATAAAAACAGATTTTTTCCGTTGAAGAGGGAACCAAAGTGGGATGGTGCTTTATCCCTACACATATTAATTGGCCTATAACTTTTCATGAGTCTCAGTAGCAAAGAAGGGCATGACTATGTTTTTTACGATATCTCAAGGTCAAAGCGAAGGGAAGAAAGCAAGAACCTGTTCCTTCTAACGATCAAATCCAGTTCCGATGCAATCTCAAAATGAAATGGTGTAATGAATTTCACCACTAGAGAGCCCAAATCTGGCCAAATGACCATCTGGACATATGAATGTCTAGAAGCCTTTGAAAGGAAATAAAAAAGCCAAACGAGCTTGATCCTGTAGCTTAAGTACAAGATGAATTTTCAGACGGGAGGAGATTTCTCTAATTGAAGCCAAGAATGGAGAAAATTTGATGTATCAGAGAGAAGACCTTATTGAAGGTAGAGAAGAATGAGGAAGGCCTGTGGTAGAGGAAGAGTGCATTTGCGAGACCAAGTTAATTTCATGGCTAGGGGATAGGTGTATTGCAAGTTGATTATTAATTGATTGTAGTACTAATTTTGGTTCTAGACAGATATGGTCCAAGAAGTATGATAAAATCTAGCAGTGTAACCCACACCCAAATTTGTATGAATTACATGGCTGCATTAAGGGTTATCAAGTAGTGGTGACTAAGCAGTACAAGATAAATGTTCCACATTATGAAACTACCAAGTTGAAAGTAATACCTTGCCATGTGATTGAAGTACATAACCCACGTGTTGTTGGTAAGACCTTGACACTATGAGAAAAGTGCAATACATGCCTTGGAGAAAGAACAATTGATAATTTTCCTAGGGTGGAAAGAAGTTTGAATTCTTACCAATGAAAGAAGTGGGGAAAGTAGGAAACAGATGTTAGGCCTCAACGAAGCAATCCTACAAAGCAGTCAAAAAGGTCGAGGTGAGTTACAGGGAAGAGTGATATTGTAATAGAATAAAGGTCCAGTAGAAATTGGTGAAATCTTTTTGGGATCTGAAATGCTTGATGAATGTAGAGTCAAGCACAAGACTTGTTGTATAGTTGTGTGATCAGGAAAAAAAAGAATAGCCAGATTTTCCTTCTTTCTAGTTGTTGGAAGGAAATTTGCGTGATTTCAATAAGATCAAAAACATTTTAGAAAAGCTGATTCGAACCAGAAACGCATTGCAAAAGTGCATTGTGATGCATTCATCCAGAATACCCAGCAATGCAGTTGGTTTCAGAAGACTTGAATGCTTGCAAAATTGCAGTTCAGCAAGGAGAAGAAATGAAGATGAAGCATCAATAGAGTATATGTCATAGGTGTATGAAAACATGTGTGACATGTGCTTTGGGTCTACATGTACAAAGTGAGCGATGCCTTCTCCAATCACTCTAGAATGCTGAAGTAGGGATTCAAAGGAATGACCTTTTGCATCTTCTCCCAATTCAAATACCCTCCCCACAAAAGTTTTGAAGGACTAGGTTAGCAATGCTGTGGTCTTGCCATTCTCCAACTAGAAAAATCTAGAAGATGTGGTCATGCATTCTTTGAGCCATCTAAAATTTTAGAAAGGAACAGGAAGCCAGAAATTGAAAATTAATTTTTTGAAACTCACTTTAGAATCATCTACATTTTCAAATGGAGGCAACTGAAGGTTAGGACATGTATCAACTGACAAAACAAACTACATTTGGAAAATGTAGGGAGTTCAGTTAACCAGGATCAGGGTGAGTTTAGCAAATCAAGGGCCAACAAGTTTCTGACATGTTTGGAAGATGATTCAAACATGAATTTTTTCTTGCTTTTATACTTCAGACAAGAACCCAATTTGATTGCTACAGCCAACTTTGAGAAAATCCAGCTTTTGAATTTATGAGATTCATTAATTCTGATCTTGTCAGAGTGAAGTTGAAAAAGTGGGAAATTAAGACCCGAAGTGAGTGTTGCTTGCAAAATAGAGAATGCCAAAATTTATCCAAAAGTCAAGTTGGATGTAGAGTAAGACCCAAATATGTGATTCCAGTTTGATAACAAGTGGTATGTTTACCTATTCTAAGCTCAACCAGAAATGTGTAATGATGTTTTGAGTTGCACTCAAGTTCTTGAGTCAAAAGACTATCTTAACTAGTTATTTATGTATAAATTTCTACAAACCCAATAAAGAAACAATTGAGTGAATATCGAAGGGTTGCTTTTGTATTGCAGTCTATCACTTTGACTTGGTGATAAACGAGAGCATTCACATAAGGCTTGGCATCTTGAATCATGCAAAAAATAAATAAAAAATAAATCCTAATCTTTGTTGTAAAAATTATTTTCTCACATGTACATGTGAAAACCTTGAGGGTTCCTAAAGGTTTTAAACCTCTCTGGGTATTTATTGTTTTGTGGTTATTTGATAAATAAACGAGGATTTTAGATTGTTGTGTTTTTCCCTTAAGGGTTTGCTTGAAAATAAATGTTGCATATTTCTATAAGGATTTGTGTGGATTTCCACATGTTCTTTATTTCTGCCCTAAGGGGGCATACAGTGGTACATTGTGATCAATGGTATCAAAGGACAACAACTAATTGACTAATGTTTTTCCGAGCAAAGTTCTTACAAAGAGAAGAAAAGATAAGATTGTATTCAAACGGTGGTGATACTATTAGAAAAGTTAAAAAGAATGTTGAACAAGGAAGAAGAACAATTAGAGATGCAAAAAATTGATAGGAATCAGTCATTGGAGGAAACCACTATACAAGAGGAAGTTGAGGAAGGAAAAAGACCAGCAAAAGTAATGGAAACACTACCACCTCAGGAGGTCAAGGAAGAAATTGTGAAGAAGAAAGCACCATTTGTTGATTAAACAAAGAGTTCAATAGAAAGGGGGTGCATAAATCACATATATGAGGCAGAATTGAATAATTCACCATCAGCAACAAAAATGTATCTGAGTATTGAAAAAAAACCAGACACTTTGCAGTCAAGTGCAGAGGATGTAATGAGGACCTAGAAAAGGTGTGATAAATGGCTAAGAAGAGCTAAGAACGATGAGTTGATAGCTACCCAAGTAAAACAACACCTACACAAATTTAAAGAAGGGCAGCTCTTGAAACATCATTATGACAGTTCTGAAAATAAAAGGAATGTTTCAAAACAAGACGTTTATATGGTGGAATTCCAGGAAGACCTTGTTGAGGGGCATGCACATGAGAAAAGGGCCTCACCGGATACTAATGTGGGTTTTCAATTTGTCAAAAATTTCAGATCAGCAACCAATGGTAAGTAAGTTGATTATCTTCTTGATTATAGCAAGGATTTATTGCATCACCCCCATACTATGACATTACCAGATGTTTGTCAAGAGGGTAAATAGCCTTATAATTTCAGTTCAAGTTATGGTAAGGACAACAAAGAACTATTCCAGTTTTTCCATCATTTTGAGAAAGATAAAAGGATTAAGGTAGAATCTTTGGGTCTAAATTGTATGTACATAAAGGTATGGGATCCAGACAATAGAGATACTACAACAGATTTCAGTTTCCATAGAAAGAAATGGGGATGGGAAATTTATAAGATACAGAGAGTTGTTACGGTTGAGAATTTCAGTAATATTGATGGTCTTCACCTAGATAGAATCCCTACCCAAAGGGATAAAGCAACTCTTCATGCAAATGGGACTATATTGGGATCAAGGCCTAATCTTCATTTTTCTGTTTTAAATTTTCCTGTTGGTTTGATGCCAACTCTATTGCAGGTTTTAAGCATGAACTCCACAAGAAGGATTTTACATATGGAAGGAGAATTAAGAGGAAGTTTTGGGAAACCACAATGTGATGTACAAGTAAGACTTTTGGGTAGAGCTGCAACATTTCATAGGGCATCTATGCTTCCAATACCACTCTCAAATCTTGAAGGCACATTCCATATTAAGAGCAATCAGTTATGCATTAATGATTTGGCTGACCCAAAAGTGATCCAACTCCAGGGAATCAAAGCAAGCAGCCATGGAACACGATTCAGCATTCAACTAAACCAATTCACATCATCTTTGTTAGATTCAAATTTGATATCCAAACTGGGATTGCATGGGCAAATGCATATGTTATGGTGATTGGAGATTAATGGATAACTGGCTGCCTTCTAGACAAGGCCCATGGTATGCTAGATAGGGCAGCAGCGTTCTCCTCTCATACTGTTTTTGATTCAGCTGATAAGCATGCACTTGAAAAGAGTCTTGTAGTAGAGATAAATGTTGAGTTCATAAATTCAGCAACTAAGGATTCTTGTCATCATGGAAAGCATGCTAAGAAGGGTGATAGGGTCAAGGATACAACTTGCAACATAGGGCATGTAGATTCTTTGATTCAAGTTCAAGATTGTTTTTGCATATGGGAGCCGGGTGATCTTTTGAGGGTCAAGGTAGTTAGAGGCATCAATGTCACTATTGAGTTCTCCATCTCTTGCACTTGGAATGAAAGGGAGTTTATGAGGAATCATATAAGGTTTTTTATGCATTCTAACCACATTGTGAAGGATCAATGATCACAGTTCATAGATCACTTCAGGGAGCTAAGTACCACACTTGATGACAAGATTGTAGGTGATGAACAAATGGAGATAGCCACCACAGGATGCTTGATGAGGGAAGATGGTAAGCAAAATAGATGTTATTTTGCTGTTCAAAATTTTATGACTCAGCATAGCATGGTTGGTATGAATTTGGGTAACAAGAGCTACGACCCATGGATCATTATGAGAGTTGTCTCCAATTTTAGAACTGCTGTTACCCACATTTCTAGATTGTCCCCTATACTATTTGCAGCCATACAAGTGTTTTTAGGAATGAATGATGTCCAATTTGTTGCTACAATTGAAGTATTTTCAGTCATTCTATTGCAGCTGCTGAAGACAACTATTCCAGCTGCCACACTAATGTTTTGGATAAAGTTTCAGATGATTTATGACTGCTGCAACTTCATTACAGCTTGCATAAAATTTGATTTGCACAAATTGATAAGGGTTTCTGCCTACAGTACAGTTGTATGATCTCTTGAAACTCAAGGAACTTATTATATCGCTCAATTGGAGGTTCCAGATCATTTAATTCGTAGTGAAAACAGGAGTGGCACGGCAAAAACCTAATGGTGGGTTCATAAGATATTGCCTTTGGCCTTGCAAGCGATTGAGGATATCTTCAAGCGTCGAGGAGAAAGCACCATTTGCCAACAAATCATGGAGTATAATGTAAGTTGGTTGCAACCACAACTTATTCCCCATCAAGATGGGAAGGGTATGTTCATGGATTTCATCACAAGTCTTCCCAAGATACGCCGATAGAGACTGCATTTATGTTGATATAGACAGGCTAAACGAGTATTCATACGTCTCTACCATTTATCTAGAATTCAAAGCACATCATATGGAAGAATTTGAGGAATTTGGATTTTCCCCAAAACCCTAATGGAACATTGCCGGAAATGATGACAACCACATGTAGAAAATCTGATTTTATGACAGCAATATGATTTTATGCAAGAATTAGGGCAGCAACCTGTTTTAGGTCCACCAAACCCTAAGCTGACCTAGGTAAATTCAGATTTTAGCCTTTCCCACACACAAATTTTCAAAAATACATCAACAACATGAAACCCTTGATGAAATCATGCAAAATAAATGCTTCAACAATAAATTACAGACTGCTGGAATTAATTATTGCTCAAAAACAGCTGAAACTTCAAAATTCATATCTTCATAAATACTTGGAGATAAAATGCAAATGATAGCTCAAAATGACCACAAAAATTGGCAGCTATCCAATAAAATTAGAATCAATATTTTTCCAACCACGAAAACCCACTGAAAAGTGATCCCGAAATCTCCAAATGGGTAGATCAAGCTGGAAATGAATGTGGCAGCCCCAAAAAAGCATGCCCTAGCTGGAATTTGTGCCCTAACACTGATAGAAACCCTTGTTCTGAAATTCTAAATTTTGAAGCTCCAATGTGACTCCCGGATGAAGCCACCAATGCAACAAATGAGGGTTTTCATCCCCAAGTGTTGTGACTATTGAGGGTTTTCATCCCCAATAGGATCCAATGAGGGTTTTTGTCCTCAAAGGGTGAAAATGAGAGCTCAATGCTCCAATTTCCAAAAGAGAAGTATATAATTCACAAGATGATGATGCACAAATGAGCCAAGCAACCTCTTATTATACCTTGTTGTGGCGCCAAAACCAATTAGAATGCTTCCAAATAAGACCAGCATCGTAATGGATATTTCTCTTCTATTTTTCCTTTAGCTTTTCATCTTTTTAACCCAGCCAACCTGTTCCTATATGGAAAACTACTAAAGAAGAATGCAATGCTCACAAAAATAATGAAAAACATGACAATTACTTCCCTTGCTCATTTCCTTCTTGCCCATGGAAAGTGAAATGGGCTCAAAGTCTTCAAATCAAATTAGCTTTTGAAAAGGGGACATTACAGTCCTCCCCTCCCAAAATTGATTTGCCCACAAGCAATTGCAAGCTCTCATGCCCAAGTACCATCATGCCAAAGTGAAGAAATATGTTGTAATGCTCCAATAATCTAGATCTTGTACCTGTCAAATGAAAGAGCTCTTGCCAAAACAAGCTCATATATCTGTTGTCCCTCTTCTTATTGATGTACTTTGGCAGCCCATGAAGTTTAACAACTTCCTTGAAAAAGAAATCAGCTGCTACCTCAATTCTTCCCTCTTCACCTTCACCTTTCAAAATAGCATTAGCAACTTTTCTCCTTGCATACTCAGTTATACACAAAGCCTTCCAATCTGCTGTAATCTTAGTCATAAAGCAAAAAATTGAGGAATAATCAGCAGCTTGACAAGCTAAAACACATTCCAATGTGGCATCTTCACTTTCCGTTTCAACCTTGTCAACTATGGTGGAAGAGCATCCTCTAACCATACACATGAATGCAACTAAAATAATGTGGGGGCTGCTAAAAATGATGACAACAACATTAATGGTGGCAATTTGATGCATGGCTGTCTTGGAAGCACTTTCTTCTAACATTTGGTGGTAGTAACACATCATCCCACACATCCTCCATGCTTTGTTGGAGACCCTTTGCATGAAGATCAATTTAGGACTTGTTATCCCTTGTTTTATGTCATTCATCTTCATGTGGGCTGCAACCTCATATGCTTCATCATTTGCTCGGGGGAAAAGAAAACTCATTCTGCTCTTTCTCCAACTCTTCATGACATTTACTCAATGCAAATTTGAGAAACACATTAAAGAAAACAAGAGTTTCCCAAAGTAGAACTTGAGAATGTTACCTTCCCATTGCTCTTCTTATGAACTGTTGGGACTGCTTGAATGGTCAACGCTGCCCCATTCAAAATTTGGTTTGCTTCCTTTCATCATCCATTCTAGACCTGAACATAGAGCAAACACACTAAAATTGATCAAGATCTCAACATTACTTCTTCATGAGTAGATATGTGAAAATTATGCTTTCATACTTTGCTTGCATTCTATCCAAACAATTCCCCTTCATATGGACATGGACTTAATTGAAGGTCTTCATGAGTGTCCTTAACATGGTTGATTGTAAAATTGCATTTTCAAACCTTCAAAATCTTGAGCATTGTTGGGCCAAGATATGCACTTGTACAAACAATTCATCAAGAGCAATCCCATCATGGATGTAAAATCCTTCCTTACCATTATTGAAAGCCACAGATTGTCATTTCAAAAGACCTTGTTGAAATGATGCTGGTTCTGATGCAACAATTGCTTAAAATGTAAGCATAACCCTTGTGATCAACAATTCTTCCATGATTGCCACAGAATGTGGGGAGAGCTTGAAACTGTATAGCATTGACAATCAACCTAAATTTTGGATGTTTTGCAACATCAAAAAAATCCCTCATGGAATAATAGATCCATGGATCATACGCAATTGACCAAAATTCATACTCAATTAAATTGGTAACATAACCTTTTTTACCCATGTCTCATTAGGAAAATTGTTCTTGCTAATGTAAGCTTTAAAAAAAGTCTTTCCCTCATAGACCGAAACAATGTGCATGAAACGTTGACTTCACCTTATTCAACAGCTGAAAACTGAATTATTGCATACCTTCATTTCCCCACCAAGTTGTTGGAATGTTGTATCTTCATGCCTTAAAAGGAAGGGTCAAATTCGGTGTAATGCAGCTTGAAATCTACAATTTTTGCAACTAGTATCCTTTTATTCCCTTAAAATTCTGAAAATTTTGTGCAATCTGGGAAACCCCAACTAAAAATTAATGCTTTAACAACCATTATCAAGTCCCCTACTTAATTATCCATGCAGCTGAATTTGCACCATGGTGCATGAAAACACCTCAAATCCATTTGCTAGATCTCCAATGCCTTTTTCAAGTGTAGGATTTCCAAAGAGTCCCTATGAATGTTCTATGAGCAATGATGTCTCATTTGAGTCCTTCGTTAGAATGCATAACAAACTTTATGGACTTGCTCAAGCTCTATTTGGCTCTTTTTTAAACATGAGATAAAGAATTTCATTACTTAATATTGAATTCTTCATGCCAAAATACCAATGTTTCTTGATCTCAAAAGATCACCCGGATCCCAATCCATTTTGTGGTTAAATGCAAACAAACCCTCTATGAAAGGACCTATGTGCTCTTTCTATCCATGTGTCAAGAATTGATTTTCCCCTTGATCTTTCGATTGACTTCCCATGATGCCAAAGCAATCTTGGTCTTCCTTTTCATCATGCTGCCCATATGACAACAAATCTGGAGTTTGGACCTAGAATGCTTCTTAAAAATTTTTTTTCAATGACAATACCTTGGGCTTGTCCTTAATTTGTACCTTCCCTTGAAAATGAAATTGGTTGAAATATCTTCACACATCCCTCCTTGTGACATAATTACCTGTCCATTTAGGATCAACATTCTCCTTTGCCTCTTAGGCTCTTCTCTTCAACAAGTGAAGATTTCTGCCTTGACTTCATCCATAATTTTGTTGACACATGTATGGAGCATCATTGCATGGTTGCTAGAGTCATGAACACCAATTTGCTTCTTATAGATTGTTGTTCTAAAAATTCCAGCAAGCTGAATCAACATTATCAACTGGTAAAGCCCACCAAATTCTTCCACAATGTGTATGCCCCTCAACATTCTTCTTTCTTGGAACTCCATGAAAACCTCTTTCTTTGAATTTTCTATTTCTAAAACCTTTGATTTCTTCTTTCTATTAACACCTCTCCATTGATTTCAACTGTACACTTAGCTGGTTCCCCAAAGCATTTTTTTCTTTCAAGAGAAACTGTGGCCTTTGGTTTAGGCTCCCGCCTTGACCTACCCTTGCTTCTTGTGAATTCTAGGGTTTAACCTAACATCTTCATCACATATCATTTTGTCCCCTTGATGGAATTCTTCAATTGCGGACAAGTGTGCACTTTCCCTAAGGCAAATGATGAGGATCCACCTGTGGCAATGAAATCTAGGCTCTAGCCTTGATCTACCCTTGCTGACTCCTATGAACTTGAAGTGAAGATGGCAATGGCATCTATCATTTGAGAACCCCTTTGGAATGATTTTGTCTCATGTTTCCACCTCCAGAATGACTTCTTTCTTTGGCAAGATTAGAATCCATTTTTTTCCCTTTGTGGTATTCATTGTCAACCTCTTCTTGCATGAATACCTCAGGCTAGGAAGATCGATGCTCTGGTACCACTGTAATGTCCCTTTCGGGCTCAAATTTGAGGAATTTGGATTTTTCCCAAAACCCTAATGGAACATTTTTTGAAATGATGACAACCACATGTAGAGAAACTGATTTTTATGACAACAATATGATTTTATGCAAGAACTAGGGCAGTGACCTATTTTAGGTCCACCAAACCCTAAGCGACTTAGAGTAAATTCAATATTTTTTCCTTTTCCACACACAAATTTTCAAAAATACATCAACAACATGAAACCCTTGATGAAGTCATGCAAAATAAATGCTTCAACCATAAATTACAGACTGCTGGAATTAATTAATGCTCAAAAACAGTTGAAACTTCAAAATTCCATATCTTCATAAATACTTGGAGAAAAAATGCAAATGATAGCTCAAAATGATCACAAAAATAATAGCTATCCAATAAAATTAGAATCAAATTTTTCCAACCATAGAAACCCACTGAAAAGTGATCTCGAAATCTCTAAACGGGTAGTTCAAGCTAGAATTGAATGTGGCATTATTCCGTTTAAGAGTAATTGAAAAATTTGATCTATATATATGTGTGTACCTTAACTTGGCCTTCAAATGCTTTGTATTGGAATTTTTTCTCTTCTCTTGGTTTCTCCAGTTCAAGGCTTCCCACCTTAATTGCATCCTGAAAATCGTTGGAAAATTCCAACTTTTCTTGCTGTCCTCTGCTGAAAACTTTTTATGAAGTCCAAATTTCAGCTCCAAAGAATGACCCATGAGTTGCAACCACTAAACCCTATTAGTATTTACAAGTTCCTTATATTCAACAATAATAATTTGGCACTTACCATAGTTTTGACCCTGCTGATGTTTGGAAATATCTCTTGGATCCCATATTAAAATGTGTAAACACCTTTGGGCAATATGATCTCTGTGTTGGCTCATATCAAAATGCTCCCTAAAGTGTCTATTCAATCCTCAAATTCACTATCTCTACTTGTCCACTTGTTTATGTGTAATAACTAATTCCAAAAGTGAGCTTGGTGCTAGATAAGAAAAACAATTCCTTCCAAAAAAAAGTTGAGAAATCTGGCATCCTTATTACAGATAATATTTTCACATAAACCATCCAACTTAAACTCCTCTCTAAAAATTAACTCTGCCACGTGATGTGCTTTGAATTCCACATAAATAGCAAATAAGTATGCATACTCACTTAGCCTATCCTCAACATGAATGCAATCTTTATCAAGTACCTTGGGAATATTGAGTCCATGGACACACTTTTGCAATTGTCATTGGGAATAAGAAAAGGCTGAAACAAGTTTCCCTGAAGGACACGTTTTACCTCATTTTGTTGGTGGTTGATGTATTCCTTGATGCATTGGAGATCCTCATCCTCAAAGCTCCTCCACGAGAGTCTCTCTCTTATATATCTACCTATAATATAGGCTCTAGAGTGTCCCACCATGGGTGTATCATGCAAGATCTTCCAAATTTTTTGTTTCATCTTTGATTCAAGCAATGGAAAGATTCTATCCTTATACAAAATGGGTCCAGCTGCTAGCATATACTTGTCATCCTTCACATTTCCTTTTAAGATGTTAGCAGCAAATGTTTTCTTGACACATTCTATCATGATAGAGACCTCCCAATCATCATAAATGACAAAACAAAGAATGGACATTCTAGAAAAATCAACAACTACATTCTTTTCCCCCTCTATATCAAAATCATAATCTGAGACTTTCCTTACCCCTTTCTGTTGTTGATCATGCAAGTCAAGTTGTCCCCAGAAGAACTTCAATTCATGGACTAGTCTATGTCAACCACACATTTTTTTTAAACTAATGATCGTTTTCTGAAATTTTTGCCAAAACATGCTATGATGTGTCAAGAATTTCAAAGAGCTATGTCATATCTCAAAGATCCCAGATGAAACTGTTATATTCAATCGCTAGGGTTTGCCTGTGGGAAATTTGTATTTAATTATTTTGAGCCCTGTTTGAGACAAATAGTGCTCCGATTTAGCCCTGTTGTGATCTTACATGTCATGATTCTCATATACCAATTAGGGTTTTAACCAAATGAATTCTAGAGCTTTATTTGCAACTTCTGGCAACGTTTTTGTCATTTTGGTGTTTTCCCGTTACGTTTTCTGTGAAATTTCTCTAGGTCAATTCCTTTTCCCGTTTGGTCTGATTCCTTGCCTGGAGTATCTGGAGAACATCTATGGACGTTATGCCAGAAGGAATTTGCCACAGGAGGTCTGGTTCTCTCTGAAAAGACGAAGTCATGCATGAAAAAGCTTCTTCATGGGCAGGTTGCATTTTTGGGAAAAGAATTTTAAGGCTACAATGGGATTTTTGGTAGCAGTAAGCAGGTGGGAATTTTGTACTTACCTAGCACGGTACTTTTTTCCATGGGGGCAAAGCCACTTAAGTCCCATTGTGGGATTATTAAAGGCAGACAAGCAAGCGAGAATTTCTTACCTGCCTTGCAGGGTAAAAATTATTGTGAAATAAAAGAAAATCACTTAAGGCATTGATGGGAATTTCTTACCAATCCTTGCAGGGTAAAAAACTCCCATTATGAAAGTGAAACAGCTTAAGGGATCATGAGATTTTTGGAGCTGCGATGCAGGGTGAAAAATCCCATTAGAAATACTTTTAAAAATAGAAATCATCCTTGCCAAAAAGTGCGACCCACCTTGGGTGAATAATAATGCATTATAATAATATCTATTAATGTCTATTCACCCAATTTTGGTGCCCAAGCATCTAGGAAATGTCAACGCATAATGAAAGGCTAAAGATGATTGGAATTAGAATTCTAAAATTAAATAAATATTATTTATAAATGCAGCCCCTTCATGTCAAAAAGTGCTGACCCATACGGAATGTAGGAAAATACTTTTTTAAGTATTAAATGATGTAATTAATTCTATGATTTTTAGTAAATGAGGTCAAAGCACACTGTGAAGCTTAAGTGAACTGGACACAGAAGCTAAAATTAAATAAATTTAGTTTATTTAAATCTGCAGCCATGAGCATTCACAAAATAGGCGCCCCATTTGAAGAGAAAATCTTGTTAATTAATTAATTAATTGTCAGGAATAGGAGGGGCAATAATTAAATAGAATTTCATGAGGGTTATATACGCATGGGCTGCCATAAGGATGAATTAATTAATTCTTTAGCAAGTAAGTGCAACCCAGGCAATTTTGGCAGCCAATTTTAAAAGGAATTTTGCTCAGAAGGTGATATTTACTATTGGAAGCTTCAAAATTTGGTGCCTAAAGGTTTGAAACAGCTTGAATTGTGTCTGAATAATTGTCTACATAGAAATACAGGTGCTCAGAAGGCATGAAGTTGACAAAATTCATGTTTTCACTTGCATTAGAAACAAAACATCAAATTTTGGGGCAGCAGGCTTGATAATGCAGATTTTTATAATTAAAATCAAGTGTTCATGTTCCAATTGCCATAACTTTGTCTGAATTAATTGCAAGAATTCGTTACAGGTGCTTTTATAAGAGCTCTAAGGGAGCTTAAATCAATGTCTAATAATTGAACATATCCTCTGAATCTGAAGAAATCTCCAGATTTGCACCGGTTGAATAAAGAATTCCGATCTTAATAAAAAGAATTCATTAAGAACCTGCTCAGACAAAGTCGCTCTAGCCATGGCAAAGCGGGATGAACAAGAAAGATTCAGAAAAAGCATGCATAGATCCAGATTCTAGATCCATAATTGCAATTACAAAGGCTTCATCCTTTGTTTCGAATGCAGGTCGTGAAGAAGTTATTGATGGAGAATTCCTACCAGGATCTTGTGCATGTGCTCACAATCTTCCAGTTGAAGCCTTCATTGAAGTTGCATTCATCCGGAGTGCTTTCCAAATAATTGCTCATATGCAATTTCAAAATAAAAATGATGCAGTTAAGTTATGACAAACATTGCATCTCCAAGTACTGGAGAAGAACTACAAAAGCTTCAAGGATAAGAAGACAAGTCAAAGCCAATTCCATATCCAGCCGCTTATAGATCTAGCTGCTGCAATGTCAGATCCAGTTTGGTTTTGGAAGGCAAAAGAATCAGCTGCACGCAGAATATGAAAAAGGACTAGACTGCAGCTTTCCTTTTTCTTCTTCTTTCTCTAATAAAAGTACTATTGAATGATCACATTAAATTATACTAACTTAAGTGATTGGTTTAAAAGTCATTACTAGAAACAAGTCAACTACTTGGAGATAGGTGGCAAACGTGCAAAATAGAAGGTTTTATTTTTAGTTGTAAATCATGCATGTCATGCAAAGAGGAATTCCAGGAGGGAGATTGCCAGTTATTTCCTTTCCGACTTCCACATGTGTCAGTTCACTAAAAGCTTCTGACTTGTAATTGCCCCTCTACATTCTATAAGTAGAGGAAGAACCTACGGGTTAAAGGATTCAGATTTTTAAGCAACATTCTTGTGTTCCAGACAAGCTGAAACCCCTGATAGCTATTTGAAGCACAAATACAAAGGAGCAGATTTCTGGAGAACTTTGAACATCGCGATGCATTTTGCTTTTAACTTTCAATCTGGGATCTATTATAAACTTTGTGTTATTTTAGATTTAAATCTGAAGTTGTCTTTGCTTGATAATTTTGTGTGTTGATATCTATTGGTTCCGTCTAATGCATGCAATCAACTCTGTTATCTATTGATTGGGTTGCACATTTTTCCCATTTCTTCCCTGTGTTTTATTATTTCCTCCTTTAAATATTTCCTTTCTTTAACAGTTGCTCACTTGCCAAAGCTAACAGCTATGGTTCATGAGCTCATAGTTAAAGTAAAACCCCCAATAGATACTAGCATATCTTTATTGACAAATTTGAGACCATGAGACCTCACACATAAATGAGGGAGATTTATCGCATGACTGCCTAGGTTTTCAACAATGCAGAAAATCTAGCCAACATTTCTCAAGAGGAACTTCAATCCATGGCAGTCTATCTCAAACACATCCACCACAAACTAGACTTTTATGAAATTTGCAAAACGTGCATGATGGCAAGAATTTCGTTGTCATAGTATAGAAAAATTATTTTATGTGAATTTTCAACTTTATGCCATTAATTTTAATGGAGTCACAATATTGCATTAAATTATCTAAAACTTGAAACACCCTTGACCTTCTACCACAAATTTGTGAGAAATCTGAAATGGTAGACAAGAATGAGCCAAAAACCTTCTTAAGCTTATCAAAACCTTCTTCAGTTATTCCCCTCCATGCATGGAGCTCCATTCAATGTTATTTTGGTCAAGGGTGCTTCTATATGTGAACATCCTTTAACAACCTTTCTATCATAGCTGCATAAGCTAAAGAGTCTCCTCAACAGAGTTAGTGTGATAGCGGATGCCCAAACTAGACAATCTTGAATCCTCTTAGCATCCACCTGCATACCTTGGTCATTAATGACATGGCCTAAAGATGGAATCTTTGTGAACACAAACTCACACTTAAATTCTTTTACAACCAGAGCCTGTTGCTGTAGAATTCCCATGATCAATTTTAGGTGCCTTAGATGATCCTTCCCTATTTGGCTACATATAAAAATATTCTCAACAGATATCAAAACAAATTGTCTCAACTGACCCTTGAATACCTGATTTACCATAGATTGGACAGTAGCTGGTGTATAAGTCAAATTGAATGGCATGACCCAGAACTCAGTGTGTCCAATAAGACATCTAAAAATTGTCTTGTGCACATAATCCTTGCAAACAGAAATTTGATGGTTGCTAGATCTCAAATCAATCTTTGAGAAATGGGGAGTAATAATGGCATGCTTACAGCCAATGTTCAACTCTATGGCATATTGGAAACCTCTATCTAATAGTGATCCCGGGGACATATTATTGAACACCAAACTATGTTGTATTGGAAGCCTTTGAATATCAACATAAAGACTATGTTGCTTACCAAAAGATGAAATAGTTTGCATGCTCTCCACCACAAAGCAACTTGCTGTCCAAACAACTTGGAATTGAGAGAAAAGATCCTCTTTCCATTTTGTACCCTTCAAAAGATCACCCGGATCCCATATACAAAAACAATCTTGAATCAAAGAGTCCACATGCCCCATATTGCACATTGTATCCCTTACGCTATCACCCATTTTAGCATGCTTTTCATGAGAACAAGAATTTTGTAGTGATATAGGATGAAGCAACAAATCTGAATTATGATCATCATTTCCATACCTTAGACTGCCAACAAGGAGCTCACCTTTTGGAAATTCGAAGGATGGTGCATGTTCCTCCATGGTTTGCTTCCTTTCAATTTCTTGCAACTCCAATTTCTCTTCTTTCTCATGCCGCACTAACACAATTTCTTCCTTGACCTTTGGAGGCTCTATTGTATCTAACTCTTTTTTTTGTTCTTCATCTAACAACACTTCCCCATGTCCTTTGCCTAGACAACTGTGGTTTGGCTCCCAAGGTTCTTTGTTGTCCTCTTTATGAGAGTTCTTGTGCAATTCAGCTATCATTTTTGTTGTTAAGTATGGTTTCAACTTTTCTTCACATTGATCAACCACACTTTTAGCCAATGTACTTGTCATTGCCGGAAAAATTTCCAGCTCCTCCTTTCTCACATTGGCCAATAAAATTGTTAGAAGTGGCTGGAAAATATCATCACTCTCATTCAAAGTCAATGACATAATTGTTTGCATTGATGCAACAATATTTTTTGCATGATTCATATGAACAGTAGCAAAGAAAGAAATGTTCAAACATTTGAAGAATAAGATCATCACATTCAAGATCTAACAATAGAACACAAGATCTGGTTTTTGCCATAGTTTCTAGAATAGTGACCCTCCTAGCAAAAGGACTTTTGATGTCATCTAGACCCTCAAAACTTTCCACCATCAACTGAAATATTTCCCTCATGGTGTTGTCATTGTATGGTTGTTCCAATGCTATTATCCAAGTAATTTCACTAATACAAGTGATAACTACAAGTCTCACAACCGGATTTGAGTGCCTCAACAACTTGGGCTTAACCAAATGAGTCATTGATGGATTCATTGCCCAAAACATAGACTTATATTCTGATTGTCTTATCATGGACAAACAGTTTGCCACTTCCTCCAAAATACTGAGTAGAACATTTTTCGAATGAGGTGGTTGTTCAAGTTTCTTCCCTACTCTGCAAAGCTTTGTTCCCAAATCATCTTTACTCATTAACTCCATGATTTTTGTCAGATACACAAGTTGCAAAAACAATTGTGTTGTCTCTTACCCTCCAATGGGAAGATCTGTGCTCTGATACCACTGTAATGTCCCTTTCCTGGACAAATAAAGATAGTTTGGGTTTTCCAACAAACCCTTATACCAAATATGCAACAAACTGATTTTTATTTAAAACCCTTACCAAAACAAATACAACAATATGAAATCTTCCTTTATTCATCTAATAACCACAAAGCAACAATACCCAGAAGGCCCAAAGCCTTTAGGAACCCTCAAGGCACATGTATATGCAAGAAAATAATTTTTTTAACAAAGATCTGAATTTATTTTTATTTATTTTGTAACTGAAAATGGAAGATAAAAACAATTGACTGTTTGATACAAAATTTGAAGATTGGAAGGCTGGAAATGATGCCCTAGGGCAGATTTAGGCCTTGTGCAAGCCCTAGCACCAAAAATAACCCTTTTCACAACTAAACTAGCCTCCTAAGGGATTTGTTCCGCCTCCCTACAATTTCGCCCAACCCTAAAATGTGTATGATTACAACAAATTTTCTGATAAATGAAAAACTATGCAAAAATTGTCCCAAGTGAATATCGCCTGATTGGTGGAAGTTCCAACACAAGAAACTTCGCTTGAAAATGCTAATCTGCAGATGATGCCCTAACTGCCAATCTCTGAAATCTGATCCAAATTGTGCCCTGGCTGATAATTCTGATTTGATCTTGCAAATTTGTTGATTGTAAGCCCAAATGTAGCTCCTGATTGGAACTACCTCAGAAGATTAGTGGGTTTTCATCCACAAATCTGAATACACCGAAGGGTTTTCGTCCTCAGATGTGGATTGCAAAGGAGGGTTTTCGTCCTCAAATGCAAAAGTTGTAGCAGCAACTCAAACCTTCAATGTCCAAATAGATGAGAGTAAAAAGATGTGTCCAAATGACCCCTCAACACTCTTTTATAACTTTACTTTCGCTTTTCCCAAGGAAAAGCCTCCAAAAGCAACTTTCCATTTCTATTCCTTCATTATGACTTGCTTTTTCGAAAGTAACTTTTTATAATAATAAAACTTTATCAAAAAGTTATTTTTATAATAATAAAACATAAGTGTCTTTTATAAAGTTACTTTTTCGACACTTAAGTTATATTATTAATTTATCATACTTTATTTGAAAAAAGTAATATTATAAAGGTAACTTATGTTAATTATTATTAAAATAAAGGGGACTTTCTATTTCAATTGACTTAATGCTAAAATAGAAATAAGAAAGTCACTTTCTCGAGGTTGTTGCTTCAACCTTAAGCTATTGAGGACAAAAACCCTCTTTAGTATTCATATTTTGGGGACGAAACCCTCAATTTCTCCATGGTGATCTCATACGGAGGTCACATTTGAGCTAAAGATCAGATTTTCAGAGCTAAAGAGCAGATTTTTAGAACTACAACACAATTACAGGGTGATTTCAGAGATAGGCAGCTAGGGCATCATATGGAGATCAAATTTTTAGAGCTTCTAGAGTTGGAACAACCACCCATTAGCTGAGATTCACTTGGGACAATATTTTGGACAGTTTTTTGCACAATTTTAGGGCTGGGCGAAATTGTAGGGAGTTGGGACAAACCCCTTAAGAGTCTATTTCAGTTGTGAAAAGGGTTGTTTTTAGTGTTAGGGCTTGCACAAGGCCTAAATCTTCCCTAGGGCATCATTTACAACCTTCTATCCTTCCGATTTGGCATAAAATGGTCAGCTGTTTTTATCTTCCATTTTCAGTTGCAAAATAAATAAAAATTAAATTCAGATCTTTGTTGTAAAAGATATTTTCTTACACACATACATGTGCCTTCAGGGTTCCTAAAGGTTTTAGACCTCTTGGGTATTTTTGTTTTGTGGTTATTTGATAAATAAAGGAGGATTTCAGATTGCTGTGTTTTTGCCATAAGGGTTTGCCTGAAAATCAGATTGCTACCATATTTTATAAGGGCTTGTGTGGATTTCATGATTTTCTTTATTTATGCTCTAACATACATTACAACTCGATATTTCTGATGTTTTTGGCTTTGATCCCTATTCCGTTTTTAATCCCAAAACTTGTTCTAGGATTATCATGAACAATTATCCATACAATACTATATATAGGTTTTTACCATTATCTGAAAAGAATAGTGTTTTCTCATCTACAACAACTTTTCTATTTGCCACAATTTTTTCCATAGAGACGCTTAGTAATTTGTATGCCTTAGACTACTCACTATAGCCAACAAACATATATGTTTTGCTTTTGGCATCTAAACCACTTCTCTTTTCTTAGGAATCAATGCAAAAGCAATACAATGAAAAACACAAAAATCACATACACAAGGTATTCTGCCTAGCCATGCTTCCTCAAGAGTAACATCTACAAGGCTTACAAGGGATGTAAAAGTGTTGTATTCGTAACTTCTGGCCAGTACCAATAAGGTACATTCCAGCTATGCACCATGCACCATGCCATCTCCATAACTATCATTTTACTCCATTCTATGACTCCATTTTGTTGTGGAGTGTACGAAGTAGTATATTGCCTACATATATCTTCCCATTTGGAGAATAGTTTAAACTATTTTGTGATGAACTGCCTCCATTATCTAATCTGAGAGATTTGACCTATCTACTTGTTTGTTTCTCTACCAAAGCTCTCCATGCAACAAAATTAGAGAAACAATCTAACTTTTTAGTCAAAAAATAAACCCACATTTTCCCATAAAACTCATCAACTAACAAGAAATAACTTGCTCCAGACATAGTAGGTGTCTTCATTGGACCATGCAAATCAGCATATACCAAGTCCAAGACTCCTTTGGTTTGCCATGCCTTTATCAACATCAAACGGATGTCGAATTTGCTTTCCCATCTAACACCCTATACACACATTTTGACTTTCTTGAATGGGTGGAAATCCATTCACTATATTAATCTTACTTAGTACATACAAATATTGATAATTGAAGTGACCATACCTCTCATGCCAAA
Source organism: Taxus chinensis (assembly GCA_019776745.2). NCBI lineage: Eukaryota > Viridiplantae > Streptophyta > Pinopsida > Cupressales > Taxaceae > Taxus > Taxus chinensis. The sequence goes on along the minus strand of JAHRHJ020002231.1, from coordinate 1,038,763 downwards.
GTTAAGTAGTACTTTCAATCACTGTTAGTGCATGATCTTTTTTGTTTTGGGATCCATCAGTTTATACATTCCCTTCTTACCAAGCCAATAGCTATTACCTTGTTATCATGAAGAATAGTGACCATACATTTGCTTCCTTTGAAATTTTGCACAAAGAGTAGGATTCTTAGTTATCTCATATATAGCTAGAAGACTTTTGTTCATATCAAGAACATGCCGAACATTCTTGAAAGGGTAACTAACATAATTGTTCAATGTGACATGAACATCCCCATATCCTTTAACTTAGTCCAACCATCACCCAAAGAGATAGATTCACTACTACTCTTATAGTCATTGAAATCTACATACCAATCTCTGACACGTATAGTGTCGGGATGCACTTGAGTTAAAATACCAGGTTGTAGACTCAGTTAGCTGGTTCAGAGATGTCAGAAATGCAAAATCACATGTTGCCTCCTGTTCATATCCTTCAACAAAATTTGCATATTTTGATCTCTCCTTTTTTTCTTTTGACAATCTTTCTTGACATGTGTGGGATTCTTACAATAATGACATTTCCATTGTGATGTCTTTGATGTGTAATTGCCTTTGAAAGAGTAATAATTTGGTGAACTGCCAGCGTTGTATTGTCTGCCTTTTATTTTCAACCATGCACTCAATGCACTCTCTTTGTCTTGGATGAAGTTGACGCTTCTGTTGAATTTCGTCTCTGCTCCTTTTTCAAAAGCAGCATTGTTAATTTCTCAAAATCTAAGTTCTTGGGTCTCTGCAATCAGATGCAGGGACTTAACAAAGGAATTGAAAGATGATGGCAATTTATGCATCACCAAAGCAACCAAATCTTAATCATCCACTAGTTTCTCAATAGTAGACAAATTTATCACAAAGACCCTTCAGTTGCAGAAAATAGTTGGAGATTGATCCTCCTTCCTGAAACTTAGAGGAAAACAAAAAAAAATTCAAATACAATGCTCTTCTGGCTTCTAAAGCATGATACTTGGTTTTGAGATTTGTCCACAAAACTGACGCTATAGTGGAATTTCTAACTTCAGGCACTATCGTATCGAAAAACGGAAATTTCAGAAGTTTTAAAGTATCTTTATGTTGTTGGTCAGAATCTTCTGGATTAGAATCTGGTCTTGGTTCTTTACCAATGATAATTTGACCAAGAATCCATGTTCTCACCAATGGTTAGGACCTTATGACTACATAGACTATAATTCTTCCCGGTCAATGTTTGTGACTCGGGTAACAATAGATGCCAAATACCTGCCATCTCGCTCACACACAACAGAGATTTTAAGATCAAACCGACACCACTAACGGATTCACCTAAGAAATAGAACCATCCAGTTCAGAAGTTATACAATTAAATTCCTCTACCTGGGTATACTTTAGTAAATATTTAAATTTAATAACGTTAAAAAATTTCAAAAACTTAAAATAAAAAATCAAAACTAATTTGGGACTCCTAAATTTATATAGTTCCAAAAACTATATATTAAAACCTATATATGCTGTACATGGTGCCCCACCAGACCTGCACCTTTATCTGCTCTTCAGGTTGCATGTCTTCTCCAGCAGCCCAAGATTGCTCACAAGCACTTTCAGGCCCGTATGTGGCTGCACAGCAATTTCTTTAGGTTCATATTACACAAGGCTGTGCCTTCACCTCTACATGCCACATTAGAATATACTACGAAGCTGGATCAGATTGTTATGGCCGCGCCGGTGCCAAAACCAAAAAGCTGGATATTTGCACTTTATGTTTACACACTAGCCTCCACGCATATTAAAAAAACCATATTAGATTTTGGATACTTGCTCAGTACTCCCACCATGACTCACACTTCTCTTGTGTTTACAGCACTGTTTCTTTATGCTCTCCTTGCGCTTTTGGCTTCATACAGCTGCACCAACCTTTGGTCTTCATGCCCTTTCTGTTACTTTTTCGCTTCTGATATTTTTCAGAACTTCCACTGTACAAAATTATCCCAAAGATGCCTCCTTTTGATGCCTTTAATGCATCAAACATCAGCAAATATTTTTAACTAACACAGGCTCTTATTATTGATGCGGCTCGGATTTCCTGTCTGGGCAAAAGATAGGGTGTGCCACACTCAATTGAATTTAATGTTTTCTCCATTACTTTTCAGCCTAGGTCCGTCTGGTCCTGTGACTCCGTTCCTTTCACCCGTGGCTCCTTATCTCAGGCATGTCCCATGGCACCTCCACATGGACAGCGATCCATCGGGCCTACTTTGAGGCACTGCCTTCCTCCCGGACGTCAGCTCCCTAGGCATTCCACAGTCTCTGCTTCTTGTCGTCGGCACACTGCGAGTTACTCCCATCCGGCCTCGAGTGTTAGGTGATGTGTTGGGGATGTTGCTCCTTCCGCTCCCTCCCCACACTGTCATATCTCTCTCTTCATTTCTGGTCTCTCGGCTTCTGTTGTTTCCTTCTCCTCCTCTCCTTCTCTCATTGTATTTCGGGTGACCCATTTGGGTTATCTGGCTGGGTTTGTTTTGCTTTGTACTCTTCAGTCCCATTGACCTACTTTTGTGGTCATGTGTTGGACATTAATAACATTATCTTATCTTATCTACTTTCAAATACCTCAACAAGATTCTCTCCTTCACAGGCACTGTTACTTTCCAACTCTCTTATTGACAGGCTCTGATACTATATTAAATTAATTAACAAGCCGTAAGAGACATCTGAGTGTGGCTTCAATATATAGCCATTGGAACAAACCATAAGCTCCTAAATCTGTGAAAGAACCTCACAGCGGATTAACAATAAGCTGATGATAGCATAAGCATTTGCAACTATAATCCTAAATTACAAGGCACCCATACAACAAACTATTGTTGACGTTATCTAGCTAATTAATCTAATATCTATAAAATTATTAGATGATAGATTGGGGCATTCTAAAGTTTCTTCATAGCTTTCTAAACATTCCACCGATCTAAACATGAGGAAGCAAAGATAAAGATTGGCAATTGTAATTGAAAGCATGGCCAGAGAGCTGAAGCAAAAACTAGGCACAGCGCTATTAAAGCAATGAAATAATATAAGGAGAAAATGAAAACAGAACAATAGAAGTGTGCAGCTGAAGAATAAGCTTGAAGCTGCTAGTTCCAAAACTATTTACGTCCTTGCCTGGACAGTACTGACTAGCAGAACATAATCTGATTCAATGCCTTCTTGAGAGCAGTAGGCTAATAGGCTGAAACGTTGAACATTTCTACTCAATAGTGCCTGTGCACATATGTATAATAAGGCATTAAAGAGCAGAAGCTGAAATTGGTGATTGAGGCAAACATAATTGGACAAGAACATTAGATTTAGGTTTTCCTATGAAATGCAGCCATATGTTTCTGCAGACAACAGATCATCCAACCATATTTTCTAAAGCAAAACTCTGAAACCAGGGTAGCTGGTAGAATTACTATCAAACATAAAACATTGACCAATAGGAGATTTTTCATACATTGCTCCCATCAATATGTTGATAAAGAGAGAGAGCAGGAAAATATTATATTATCGTCCATAAATGTGACCAACGTAAGTCAATAGGACTCAAAAGTATAACCAGCTATAATAGAGAAGAACTAGGTTAAGAAGACCCTTGGCTATGAAAGTAACTTAAGACAAAAATACATAAGAAAAAGCAATGAAACAAAGCAAGAGAGGGTAAAATGAAAATGGTGAAAACCCCTAATCACATCATCAAAGTACCATAAACTGAAAATTGCTAGTAAGCGAAACTGGAGAAAAGATTTATTTTGGTGAAATATGTTTAATAAGGTAACAAAATTTGCTTCTTAAAATGACCATGCTTTCCAACCACAACTATCATCCTCAATTTTTATAAATACAAATGACGAGACATTTTAAAATTTACAATAACCTTAAAATACATTCACTAAGAGCACACAAGCCTAACATCACCAACTTTATGATAAGACTGGTTAAGCCACTTGTACTATAAGCTTACAAAAACAAATGCTTCATGTTTTTAGATGATGTAGAATTGTTGTTTAGCTCAAGATGCTCTTATATCAGGTACCCTGGGTAAGTGAGAATGTGAGCTCCTACTCACAAACACGGGTTGAGTGGTAGAACCAGTTCTGTGTGCTCAGCTGCCATGGCCACAATGTTCCCTTTCCACATGGGCAGGCACCTGGGAATGTTTTATCTCTGTTTCTTCCTTATTTTTCAATCCATTGCTAGGTGATAGACTCTGGTATTTGGGTTTAACAACCCATGGTTCATCCTCCTCCAAGTTCTCCTTTTACCATTTCTCTCTACATTGTGGTCCTTTTCCTTATGTCTTCTTTTTAACCCCATCCTCCTCAACTATGAAGCAAATTTATCTGGGTTTCAAACAAATTCTTTCAATATTCATAGCCTTTATTGTCAAATCGAAGTGTACCTTTGTTTCATGCTCATTTTTTGATCTCATGGCAATATTGAACAACTCAACCTATACAGTAATAAATTCCTTCTTGTGTGATCACCATGAGATTTCTGGTGTATATGTAGCATTCAAAGGCTTCCGTAATCAGATTCTTCATCTCGGCTGATTCCTCCAACTGAACTATTATTTCCTCCTCTTCCTTATGTGTCATCAAGGATGCTAGAAACAACTCTTCCATCTCTGTCTTATTGTATCTTCTGCAGTTCATCATTTTGCGGCAACATTCCTTCACTTTGTGATCTTCGCTCTTTATTCTTTTGTTTATACGTTAATGTATTACCTGCCAAAAAATCAACACAAAAAGCATTATTGCATCAACAACTCGCATTGGCACCATATACTTCAATGACATCTTTTTTGCAACATCTTCTTCTTTGTCAAATATGAGTGCTTCATGAACCACCATCTTAGGTGCCAACTCTTTTTTTGCCACAACCACCTCATCTTTTTTGTAACCATGTGAAACTTCCCTTTCCTTAGGGTATGCTATTATTATTTTCACATTTATTTATATTCCTCTTAAGGAAATATCTTCATGTTAGCTCACTTTCTGTAGCAATATCACCTTCCAGGAGGTCTAAATACAACTTCATGGGCAGTATAGAACCACCCTTCTTCCTTCTTGCCTCAACTTCCACTCCGGCTTGCATTTCCCTAAATATAATCTTCAACTCAACCACTTGGTTTGCATACCTCTCCATTGCTTCAAATTTTGCAATGTGTGGTTCTTAACCACCTTTCTTCTCTTTCTTCACAAGCCCATACCCACTACTACAATTGTTGAGTTGCAATCCTATGCAAGTAAGTTGTGTAAACCAAAAGTATACTTCCAACTAGCTCTTTCAACTCCTATCATTCCTCAAAGTTTCCCTGACAATATTGAAAGCGAGCTTAACTGAAATGAAATGATTCACTACTCTATCTGACATATTGTAACTACAAATTTGACAATTCAAACTTGGAGTTTGCAGAACAGAGGTAAATCCAGTTGTATTGTAACTTGTCTGCTCAGTGTGATCTCTTCATTCCTACATGTTCTCGTGAATCCAGAAAAGTGAGAATGTGACAGTGGAAACAAGAGAAGATATTCAAATAATGGCAGCTTGGAGGTAAACTGAACCGAATGCAAGTAGGAGAGGGATAATGCAAGAGATCAGAGCTTAGCTATGAGATTCCTAGTAGGATTGTTGCAGGGATATGAAAAAACACACCTAAAATTCTAGGACCTATACTTCTTGTGATAAAACAACAACCTATAACTCTAAGAAGAATTAAGATTCAAATTAACTTAATCTAGAACTAAAATTTTATCATGCTAAGCCAGTTGTTTGGAGAGCAACAATGGAATAAGATGAAACTAGATAGATCAAATGATTTATAAACTAGAAATGAGGAGCCTTGAACTGAGAGGATGAGAACTTGTACAAAATATAGACCTACTGAGACTTATTGAGGAACTTTTAAACACACTAAATAATAAATCATAGAGGGAGAGGGGGCTATTTGTTTGTAAACAATCTCAGTATTTATAAATTTCTTACTCACCAGAAGGGCAAGTTCAAATTTCCATGCTTTATCATTTAAAATGGAGGACTACTATTACAAATTGGTTGGAAACTCTAATGCAAAGCAGAGTGGCTGAGAGTTGCAAGTGCAACCTTGATTTTTCACGTTGTTGAGTGCATCAGAAGGTTATGAAAATGTACGGGTAGGACTGCCACCCTGCACAGGGTGGTGGTTACAAGACCATCACCCTGTCTTTGGGCTGGCAGTCACGGGACTGCCGCCCAAGTAGGGCGGTGGTCCTGTAGACTAAAGAAAAAAATGCAAGGAAAAATGAGGGTAGGAAGTTAGAAAAAAGCATGCAACGGCTGGATAAGGCATTTTAGGATGTAAATCTATACTCAGTGAGCTTTCTAGATTCTGAACACCTTGCGAAGAGATATGAATCATCATTGGGGTTTTTTGTAACCTCTTTCTGACAGTACAACACATACAATTTTGGGTACGTACATATTGCCCCCTTGGAGAAGTGTTTAGCCATGAAAGGGCATAAAACGGTGGATCTGAGTATGGCGGTCCCGAAATGGGAGTTAGAATCTTATACCTGACACGCCCATGTGTCGAAATGTCACCATCCATGATTCCCACTATCTGTAAAATGAAAAGAGGACTCAAGTGTAGATAGATAAAATAAATTGAAAAAAATACTAAATGAAATAAGGACTTACCATTCACGTGGGGAATAAGAACTTACCTCCGTCGGCACTCCAACTCTGCGTAAGAACAAAAATAAGACTCGAATATTAGATATATATATATATATATATATATATATATATATATATATAACTCATTTTACTATTCATTTACGCGTATCGATTTGGTAATTTTTGAGCTCTGGGACCCACGGTAACCGTTTTCAACGAGAGTGTAGTCAAAATGTTCATTGTGAGATCGTGATCATGCCTCTGAGAGCAAGAGATCGACCTGTGAAGTCTCAGGTTAGTTTTTCTCAATTTATTGTTTTTGAACCTAAAATATAGAAATGTTGAAATCTTTGTCTTGGGGGGGTTATTTTCAAAAATGTTAGTGTTAAATGAGTCTCTAGGGGGGGGGGGGGCACCCATAGGGTAGGATTTTATTTTTCTCAAAAATGGTGTATTTTTTTTTTTTAAAGCATTTTTAGGGCTTTAGATGTGATCGCCAATTCGGGACAGAACTACCACCCTGCACAGAGCGGCGGTCATGGGACCGCCGCCCTAGATGGCGGTGGTTATAGGACTACTCTGACCTATAGGGTAGTAGTTCAAAGACCACCACCCTATAAGGTGGTAGTCACGGAACCACCGCTCTGTGCAGGGGCAGTTCTGAATAGAAAGCAAAAAAAGGATGCATAATTAATTGTTTTTGCATTTTTGACATTTTTCTATGTTTTTTATGAGCTTTCCTATTGGATTATGTTACTAACTTGCTCTTTTTCTTGTTTTGGGTGGATGCAGAAGAATGAGGAGTATATTCAGTGGAGCAGAGAGAGGGAGTGTGATTGGCTCCCGATAGTGTTAGATATACTGACCCAGATAGAGTGAGACACTCTGCAGAGGGCCTATATTTTGAGGATTTCACAGGTTCCTCATGTTGCTCCTACCAGTCACATATTGTGTGACTTATTCTCATATTGGGATGAAGACTAGAATACTTTCTAGTTACCAAGTGTTAGGGGTGAGTGGACTATCACCCTACAAGATGTTTACCACATTTTAGGGGTTCTGATTCTTGGGAGGGGCTGTCTCTTAAGACAGTAGGATCCAGGTCCCAGATGATTCAGTGGGCTACTTATATGGGAGATGTTGTTGTCTCCTTTGGCTTGAAGAAGGGGGTGAAGGTCCGATCTATTAATGTGCTCTGATATCCCCATGCCATCTGTAAGGCCATTATGGGTATCCTGGCCTCACGGTTAATTGGGGATAAGGGAGGAGATACTCTGTTATATTGTTGGGCTCCCATGATTGCACAGATTGAGGCACATGGCCGTATTTATGCTTGGGGAGTAGAAATTCTTGGGACTACCTACCATGACTTATACAGGGTGGTCAGATTACAGGGGCAGTCTTTGAGCCACCCTACTCTAGTTATGAGTTGGGTGTATGAGCGTATCATCCCCTATGGGAGAGGTGTACTAGCAGAGGATCCAGGGGCTGTCAGGGCAGCGTAGGTGGATAGGGATGTTAGTACTCAGGACACCACACAGCTAGTGGCTTCACTGACTACTACAAATATGGAGGCCACTCCTTATCAGGACATGGCAGGAGTTATGGGGGGAGGAGATGCTTACATTGATTGCCTGCTCTACTACAAGTCAGTTGGTAGACAAGATAGGGAGGTTGGAGGCCCACCCATTTGACGGAGTCCCCCAGAAGTTTGTCCTTCCCTATATTGACATGCTTCCTCCAGCGGGGCTAGTGTACAGGTCTATTCATGAGGCCCGGGAGGTCCTAGAGGAGGTCATGAGGTTGGACCACAGTTACTCCTGGAGTTCCTATGTCATGTTAGGTGGGTGGTTTGTACTCGAGGGACAACCGGTGCTCCTTAAGCACCCTTACTTTAGATTGGGGCTACTCCTGCTCATAGTGGAGAGGGAGATGAGCCCATTGATGTGGACTCAGACTCTAAGGAGTTCACAGGAGGGGAGACTAAGGAGGAGATGATGGGAGAGGGGGTTGGAGGTGAGGCCGAGTGGGACAGACCAGGAGGATGATAGTGATTCTGAGTGGCATGACACTCAGGATATCTTGAGGGAGGAGAGGGTGGAGGTGATTGCGGAGAAAGAGACCTTAGTCTTAGAGAGATTTCCTTCTCAGGATACCAAGGGAGATGATGAGTCTATGGCAGGATGTCATTTCGTTCCATATTTTGGGGAGGCTCCACAGTCAGCAAGCAACGTCAGTAGCAGGCACAGATCCTAGAGACCCTACCTGGATGCCTAGAGATCCAAGTGAGTTACTACTCTTCTCTCAACTTTGTTAGCTAGAGATGTTAGTTGATATTTTTTTTTTTGCTTGTTTTTTTGACTTTTTTTGGTGATTTTCTAACTTGTTATTTCTCTTTTTTATTTGTAGCAACTGCTTAAGGGATGAGTGGGATTTGATTCATTGAGGTGTGCACAAACACCCTGTTGCTCCCCTTCAAAGAAGACTCGGGCTGAAGCTTACTGAGGACGTGGGAGAGCCTTTAGCAGCTGCTTAACATACTGATGTTTTTGCCCCTTTCTGGAAGGCAAAAAAGTTAGTGACCTCTCTTTATACTGAGCTAGCTGGATATAGGATTGCTAAGCACTTGATGAGGAGGAGCCATTCTCATAGTGAGACTATAGCTAGTGGCCATGATCATGAGCACTCCCATCATTCAGTGCATTTAGAGCGTCACCATAGTAGGAGTCCTAGACATGGTTGTGCACCCTCTGAGGGATCCCACAGGGATTGAGAGGCCATTTGGTCTTTTTGTAGTGATTTTGTTGGATGTTTATATGAGTTGTTTTTGTATTTTCCGGGCTCATTGAGCATTTTGACCATGCCTAGTGCATGATGGCATTGTATATAAAACATGATTTATATATATATATATATATCTCTTTTTGGATTCAGATCTTCTTTGTATCTAGAATTTTTTTGGTTTGTTTCTCATGTGTATACTAGATGCTTTAGAATCTCTGTTTTTATATGTTTTTTAGAATGTATGCAATGGATGACAAGTGATAACAAATGTTGAACAAAATGTTTCTCTTTTTGTTTATTTTTGTAATGTTGATATGAGATGATGCAAACATATTGTAGTACTGAAATTTTGGCTTCTTTGGGAAACGTTCATTGTTTCTTCTTGTTTTGGAAAACGTGATGAATATGTAGTGATAATGAGATGAACTTTCCCCATTCCTAACTCCACACAACTAGTAAGATGTGAGGGCTCAACACCAAGAGATGGGAAGGGGGAAAATTGTATGAGTTTGACTAAATGGAAATGATGAGAGAAAGACAAAGTATTGACAGAAACCAAATTTAGACCTACGTACTTACCTTACTCAAACCTACTACATAGCTTAGAATGCAACTTACTTTCCAGTTTATCTAGACTTAGATCCATAAATGGCAACTTGGTTGACAAAATCTAGTTTTGAGGATTTGATCTCTTTGGAACTTGGATGCTTAATTTCACTTTTCACAATACACTTTGTTTTGAATTTTTAAAATACTAAGATTCATTAATTTGCGTGAATGGACCCCCTATGCCCTGCCCCATGCTACTAGTAAGAAGTATGGGCTTATCACCAAAGGAAGGACATAGGCAAGTAAGGGCACTTTCTTTCCTTTCCCAACCTCGCATCACTAGTAAGAGATGCGGGCTCATCACCGAAGATTGGTAGGGCAAAGAAGTGTGTAAAATAAAATATTTTGTTTGTTTATTACTTTTGATTCAATTTGACTTTGACATTTATGATCTATGATTTTGGAGTATCCTTGTTTCAAAGAGACGTAAGAGGGATAGATTTGACATTAAGAAGCTTCTAGAATAGACTGTAGGTAAGAACAACTTAATCTAGTAGAAGAAAATGAGTATGACCAAGTATGCAGGCCTTGGTATGGTTTTTGTCAAGATTTTTTTTGTCGAATTGATGAGATGATTTTGAAACCATTTGATGATATTATGAAAATTGAAGAGATATGATTTGAATACTTTTGCCAATATTTTCAGAAGCTTGTAATAAATTACTTAAGAATAAGTTCCTTATCCACAACATTTACGAAATGAGTGAACAAAATGAATTAACTAAATGACTAATGTAATGTAGGTTAACATAATATACAAATGGTGATGTTGATGACTTATGCGTAAAACCATTTAAGATGTAAGGAATTGATAGTTTCATTAAATTCCTCACCTTCTAGTGTACACAAGAGATACGCACCATTTCCATAGTCCTTCATGACTTGGTATGGGCCTAACCACTTGGGCTAGAATTTCCTTCCTTCACCGGTTTTCTTATCAATCTGGCTATCTAGTCTTAGAACCAGATCACCCTCATATATTTCTCATTCATAGAATTTCTTGTTATATTGTTGGCACATTCAGTCAGCATGTAGGCTCTGTGCCTTTGCTCAATATTTAACCTAGCCTCATCAAGGATTTATAATTGAGAGAGTCGTGCCTCTCTATAGGCTTCTTCTCCTAAGATCCCTTGTAATGAGATGCGGAGGCTAGGTATTTCAACTTCTATTGGTAGAACTGCTTCGGCTCCAAATACCAATGAGAAAGGGGTTGCCCCTATTGGTGTTCTTATTGATGTTCGATAGGCCCATAAGGCTGGGTATAATTTTAAATGCCAATCCCATTTTTTATCCTTAACTGTTTTGAGGAGAATGGTTCTAATGTTTTATTTGTGGCCTCAGCCTGTCCATTTCCTTGGGGGTAATAAAGATAAGCCATGTTGTGGTTTATCTTGAATTTGGTACATAATTCATGGACTTCATCATTCTTGAAGGATGTTCCATTATCTGAGATAATGACTTGTGGGACACCATACCTACAAATGATTTGATTTAGAATAAACTTAGCAATTACAGAACCTGGTACGGTGGTGAGAGGCATGGCCTCTACCCATTTTGTAAAGTATTTTGTGGCCATGATTATGAAGTTATGGCCATCTATTGATGAGGGAGAGAATTTCCCTATCAATTCTAGGCCCCACATGGAAAAGGGCCAAGGGGTTGCAATTGGTTGAAGAGCCTGTGCCAGCATGTGAATCTCGTGGGAGAATTCTTGGCATTTGTGACATTTACGCAAAAACTCTATACGTCATGTTCTAGGGTGGGCCAGAAATAGCCCATCTGATGTATCTTACGAGCAGTGGCATGAACCAAAGTGGCCTCCACATACCCCACTATGGGATTCATAAAGAATCCTTACGGATTCTTCCGTGTCAACACATATTAACAACATCCCATCGAAGGCTTTGTGATAGAGCACCTATTCTAAGATGATGTATTTAGCAACAATAATGTGCATAACCATGCCTTCTTTGTTGGGATGTGGCCCCTTCTGGGTATGTGTGGTCCATGATGAAATTGATTATGTTGGTGTACCAAGGACATGTAGAGATAGGGGGCCTAGTTTTGACAAAGTATACACACTCATCAGAGAAAGTCTAGATCTACCAGATCACCTCCATTCAATGGATTATCAGCTAACTAGTCCTGAAATGATTTGTCCCCTTAACAGATTTTTGGTTTACAAATGTTAGTTCAAATTCACCCATTAAGGTTATGAAACGTCTTTCCTTTTTAGACAAAGACCCTTGTGTGAGGAATGTCCACAAGTGATATGTTTTAACGATCACCCTTGTTTCTTGATTCAACATGTAATGCCTTAAGCATTTTGTTGCAAAGACTATGGCAAGGCATTCTCTTTCTGCCTGCGTGTAATGTGTCTCATATTCGAGCAACGTTCGACCAATGAAGTAAACCATATGTTCTCATTTATCATCGTCCTCTTGAGCCAACATGTAGGCTAGTGAGACATCAGTGGCTCGTGAGTATACAAGATCAAAGGATGATCTAGTCTAGGAGGCATTAGCATGGGTGGAGACAACAAGAAGCATTTAATTGCTTCAAAGGCCTCATTGCATTCATTTGTCCAATCAATGCTATAATATTTTTTTAATAAATTTTTGATTGGATGGACAACAAAACTTAAGTCTGGGATGAACCTTCGAATTGCACTGAGTTTCCCAAGAAATGATCTTATGCTAGATTCGATCTGACGGTGGAATCATTTCAAGGACATCCCATATTTTAGTTGGATCAACATCAATCCCTCATGAGGATATAATGTAACCTAGAAGCTTGAGTCTTGTTACACTAAATACACATTTCTCTAGATTCAATGTGACGCCATATTTTATCAATCATGAGAGAATGATACGGAGCACTTCTAGGTGATCACAAGCGCTTTTTGGCCTTGGATCCACGCAAGTCATCTATGTAGGATTCCATGATCTTATGAATAAGGTCAAGGAATATGTATGTCATTGCCCATTGGTATGTAGCACCAAACATTCTTAAGACCGAATGACATGATAGCATAACATTAGGTATAGACACCAAAAACATTGTCACCTTTCATCACTCTCCTCCAAAATAACCCAATAACCACATTCTACCCAGGTGATCAATTCAACCCTAATTTGGTCACTCACAACCCCTTTCACACATCATAATGACCCCCATTCACACATCCTAGGGAGTCATTTTTTATTAACATCAATTAATTAAATTCCCCTTTTTTTTCCACTCATCAAGCCACCTCACCTTGCCACTAGACTGATCACCTCATGTAACCACTTCACCAGTCCATTGCCCCACTTGAACCTCCATTTCACCCTTCCACTACCCCATTTTCCCCCTCCACCTTACCATTCCACTCCCCACCTTGCCTATACCTAGCCCATACCCTTCTAGAAACCCTAATAGTGGCCACCCCACTCATATGATCCCTATTTGTCCTATTACCCATGCTAAAGGCGGAGGACGCATGTGCTTTGCCACTCAAAATCAAGTGGGGAAGGCATATTCCCCAATTTTCAAAAAAACAAACCTCCACGACATAACCAGTGTTGGTTACACAGTTTGACTAGTGGTCGGTCCGGTGGGCCCGGCGTCGTACACCTACAAATACCCAACCTGAGCTCTTTCCAAAGGGTTGGCATTTTTTGGTTGAAATTGTTGGTTGGGAAATTTTGGTTGTTTGATTTTTTTTTATCACACATTAGCACTAGAATTTACATTCCCGATTGGCAACTTGTTGAAACAACAAGGCCATCAGAACTCCCAACTGAGACCAGCAGTGGAAGCACTCATAAGAACCTTTGTGAGAACAACCATTGAAGGAACCTTACCCAAACAAAGCTCAACCCAGAGCTCTCTAACCAAGCTAATAGCCTTCACTAATGTCTATCACTCTTTTTCACCAGTTGTTCACTCTTATAAGCATTAGACTCCGAGTAAGTGGATTCATGTATCTTTCACCCTTTTTTGTGTTCTTGTCTCTCTATTTTCTTCCTCCAAGAACAAAATTTCTCTCCTACCCCTCTAACCTCACCTATTCAACCCCACACCCGCACTTAGGACCCCTTTCTCACCCCATTACACTCCCTAGAAAATCTCTGAACAGTCACAAAAAGCACCCCAACCACTACCATCAAACTCTCCACAAATACCAGTGACCGTCGTTTATCTGATAACCCTAATGATAGTTGTATTAGGCCTGACCAACTTTCCCTCATCTTGCTATAGTGGTCTAGCTCCCCACTTTCTCCCTTGTGATCGTCCTATAGGGATTCCACCCACTTGAGGGCTTCGTACCCAATGCAGTTACATATGTGCATTCTAACCCAGATAAACTTAAAAAGTTACAATGGGAGGACCTTCTCCTTGTAGCGAGGTAAAAATTATACTTGCCCCCCTTCTCCATGAACGACAAACCAGCTCCATCGAAATGGAGAATTAAATATCTCAGACGATGAGTGTACCGTTGTTGAAAGTATCTGCTGCATTTGTACACTCTACTTCTACCATTAGATGAGAGGCACTACTCGCATGGAACCAACTCCTAGGGATAGACAATCCAATGCCTACTGATATCGAATTCCATACATTAAATGTGGTGAATCTTGTTCTATTGGGAATATCAATGATATTCGCAGTAGTCCCTAATGATACTGTTTCTTTAGTTTTACCTTTAGGGGTTGGAATTGTTTTGGACTATGCCTAACTAGTTTCAAGATCTGTCGTAGGTATCAAATTTTCCTCTGGCTTTGGGTCAGAGGGTTTATTAAGTTGGTTTGTTGGCAGTTCAGAATTCTGAGTGCACCCCTGGTCTTTTATTTAAATCAGCTAGGTGTCAAAATTCTAAATGGCTTTGGATCACCTTTGGCTACAAATACCTTTCCTAGATGCCTTAGAATCTTACTTCTTGAAATAGCGTGGAAGGGATTAAGGCCTTCATTCAGATGTATCCAGGGTCAGCCGAGGATCATATTATAGTTAGTTTCCTGATCTATAATATTAAAATTCAGTCAAGATTGTTTTGGGCCCTAAGGTGACCGGTGGAATATTATAGTCCCTATCGATGTGTCTTTAAGGCTATCATAGCCTCTCAAGGTATTTCTAAATGTAGTAGAATAGTTCGTTTCTTCCATATCCTCAAGTTTTTGGAGGAAAGAGAAAAGGACTATGTTAACTGCGGCCCCATCGTCAACCATTGCCCACTTTTACATAGTTATTATAAACTTGTACCTGTAAGTGTAGTGGCTGGGCTCACCTTTGGCGTGGTTGATCTCAGCATCCTGTAGGCATTTTACTTATTTTGAATATGAATTCCACATCCCTAAGCCGGCTGATCCCGGTGGATAAACATCAAAGTCTATATGATTTACCTGTGCTTCCGGTGGTGGAGTGATACTAACTAAATGACCCAAACCTAACGCCTCTAAAAGAGCAGCCCTATGAGCAGGGGAATTCTTTAATAAATCCAAGGAATGAAATATGCGAAAAGGTCGAACTTTGTTAGATCATTAATTAGATCATAAGCACCCATGGGTTTTGCTATGGTTTGCTAGATGTTAATCTGTTTCCGGCAGATGGCTTGGACTTGGTTGAGAGAAATACTCTCGTGTTCTCGTAATTGCTTCAAGGGTAATTCGGAGTCTAACTCTACTAATCCAACTACCTTAGGTCTTGGTTGACTTCCTACTTGCGGTGCGACTAACGGATTCAGCGAGGTTGAGGCCTCGTGATCGTTGTTTCCCGTTATTGCACCTTTGTTTGTTCTAGTTGGTTTCAACCTATCGCTATCATGATTTGGGAGTGGATCATTAAAGATCTTGAGAGGGGCATTCTGAGGGGAAACTGCCCCTGCGAAGGTACTTGCCGTTGGTGACATAGGATCTGCCAAGAACATATCCATAAAAAATTGTTTTTGTTCTTTGGCAAGCGTTGCATGAATTTGTTGTAATCACGACATGTTCTAGTGTCATGACCCCGAATTTTATGGAAACCACAATAAGAATTGGGGTTGTAATTCCCATTTTGTTGGTTTGGTGTGTATTGTGGCCTAAAATTCTGATCAAACTGTTGCCTATTAGGACTAAAGTTTTGTTGTTTCTGGTTTTGATTTTGGTTTTGATAACCAAAGGAGTTTTGGTTTGGTCCTTGTATGGGATTTCACCATTGTTGTTGTTGTTGTGGATTATTAAAATCCACTGTATTGATCGTCGGGGTAAAATTGTTGTTTCTTTGGTTGTTTGTTTGTGACGAAGTATTAATGACATTTATCCCTCTTGGGCTGGTCAGTTACTCCATCTGTTGTTACCCCACGATTTTTGTTAAGGATTTTGGGTCCTTGATTGACGCTTGTAGTGGTTGTAGTGTTTTGAGTAGGGGTGATTAACCTCCCGTTTGCTCCATACGTCTTACGGCCACTATCTATCGCTGCTTGATCAATTCGCAGAGCGCTCTCAAGTACCTCGTCGTAAGTCCTTAGTGGGAACTTCTGGACTTCTTCCTTCACTTCTCTGCTAAGAGAATGAAGGAATAAATCGCATAGTTCCATCTGATCCATGTTTGGAGCGCTTGCCGAGGAATAAAGGACTGTGTGCCACCTTTGGATGAAATGGGCGACAGACTCGTTATGTTCTTGCTTGATGTGCAAGAAACTCCCTGATTCCTGTCCTTAGTAGTTTGTTCATGTCGAAGGCTTTGATGAACTCAGACACGAGTTGTTTGAATGAATGTATGGAAGCCTCGGGTATTCTGTAATACCAATCGAGGGCAATGCCTTCCAGAGTTTTGGGGAATATTTTAGCAACAACCCCATCCCATGGGAGTAGTTCACGAATGGCTGTAGCGTAAGCTTTGATATGCGCATTTGGATCTCCTTCACCTTTGTATTTGGGCAAATCGGGAAGAGGCCTTGGAAGCATAACGCTTCGTATGGTGAAATCTAAGGGCTCCTTTAAATATTCTGAATAAGTCCCTATTGCATACGTCTCAACCATTGATGGTGCCTGTTGAGGAGGCGGTGGCGGAACGGGTTGTTGATATGGCGTAACGTACGCGTTGGCAGGGGCATAAGGCAGGTCCCTGCATTTGAGTAAACATGCCGGGGGATGAGTACAAATCCCCTTGTGGTGATTTGGAGTACATGTTTAAGTACGAAGGTGTACTATCCAGGAATGGATTGCTTTGTACTAGACCTAGAGGAACAGTACTGGCGATAGTGGGTCTAGTTGGTACTTGTTGTGAATATTGAGGAGTCATACCCAATGTGCCTACTCCTGTGAGGAGATCCACTTGGCTAGGATGGTGCGGAGGATTGGAACTCCCGGTTTGTATGATTCTTGAATTTTGACTTGCTTGGGCAAGTTCTAATCCTCTAACCTTTTCCATTAGATTTGAAATGACTTCGTTTGGTGAAGTCATGATATCGTGCCTTGGTGGCGTTTGTTGTATATCCCAAAAGTGTTGTATAGGCATGTGATAGCCTGTCATGAACTGATTGCTATCTTGCCAAGTTTCTCCAAGAGTATTTTCCATACGTGATGGCATAGGGGAGTTTTCTTGAGGAGAGAACTCGGGCTGTATCTGTAAAGTTCCTACAGGTGGGTACATGCCTTGAGAGCGTTGTTCACTCCTAGGATAAAGTATTGATTGTCCATCGTCTAAGACCAAGTATGGATCTGATTGTCTACTAATAGGTGGTCTGAGTAATATCTGAGGAGATGAAGCAGATTCTCCAGTCAATGTCATATTGTTTGAGCCTGAAGGCTCTGTTTGTGTTTGATTCAAGTTGATCCAACTCCTCTGTTTGGTAGGATGAGTTATATCTGAGTCCTTGGTGTTTGTGTTGACAATTGATTAGTTGAATAGTTGTCACCCCATATTGAGAGTGAGGGTGATGACTGCCTATTCTGTTGGGCGTAGTATGCCTCAAGACCCAAGAGGGGTCTGCCGTATGCATCTAATCCCGACATATTCGGGGGGTATATGAATACCCGCAGAATAATGGGAAAGAGCGAAGGTGATGTGGAGAAGATGAAACTTCTCAAAGAGAAGGTGAAAGAATTGCTTGTTTCACGTCGGGTTCACCAATTTTGTACGTCGGAAAAGTGACAGGCGAGCGTGAGAATCTACAAGTGACTCTTCCACGTACCCGACCTCTCGAGGTCGTGCCGAGACAGCCGGTGGGGGGATTATAGAATGGGGTATGCAGACAAACTAGTTAGGTAGTCTAATGTCTTCGACACGCACTAATGGTATTTGCGAATCTAAGGCAAAGAAGGCCCTTCTAACTTGGACTGGTGTGATAGATCGATCAGCGAGGATGACTGCTCGAAGGCTCCAATCAATATCGAGCTCTGGCGTGATTCGATCTATGGGTTGTGGGATGCGTGGAAAATGACCTGGGATTGGTTTCGTGTATATCTCCTGATAGGGTCATATGGTGGATGATGGATATAGCGATTCTCTACAGACGATTCTCTGGCCTAGTCCAAAATTCTCTAGCTTCGTTAGCTATTGTATTCTAGTAGGGATAACTGTTGAATGATGATAGGTGGAAGTCGGAGTAGACTGAAATACTAATGTACGTAGGCCAGTGTCTATGTCTAATTCTCTTATGGATTCGTTAGGCTGTGGGATCTGTGGATCACAACCATAGACTTCTTGGTTGTTGCGGTCCTGTTATGGTCATACGCGAGATCAAGTTCTAATCCCTAGTATCCAATAGTCGTAAGCTTTTTCAGCTTCTATGTTTAGAACCAACAGTTGTGCTATCTTCTCAGAATACCTTACAGGCGTTCTCGCAACCTGGATTCTTAAGCTGGTATCTATATCTACTAGGGTGTCTCCAACGTCTGGATGTGGAACTAAAGGATCACACCCGAATGTCTGTTCTCTTTTGAGCCCTTCTACAGTCATGTGGATATTTTCTAGGATAATCTGTAGTTTGGCTGATTTGACCAAAATGTATGTGCTTGGTCGTCTTCTATGTTTAACCCTCTTAACTGTGATCCTGATCTGTTGGAAGTCTGTTGTTGTTTGGAAGACTTGTATCCTAAGGTTTTGGTCAATGTCAGTTATTGCTACTGACGGTATTGGGCTGAGGCACAATTGGCTCGAAAATGTATTCCCTGGGCTCCCTAGGTCCCGTAATTGTCATACAAAAGCAGTAATGAAACAAACTGTAATAAAAGTAAAATACTAAATAAACTTCTAGCATATATAACCTTTCTTTTTGTATTTTCTGGAAATTTTATAAGAGAGTAGCTATTTAAAATATTTAAAATTGACAACTAAACTAACAACGTAAAAACAAACAAAATAGCCGAGTGTAGCTATTTGTCTGTGCGATTTGTATATCTATTCTAAATAACGAAATAACTAATCTATCTGCAAGATTCTCGATCCTACCTCAGAAGTGAGGAATGAATCATAGTTTCTCAGAAACTATCAATCCCCACAACCTCCCTGGCAATATCGAGAATGGAAATAACTGAAATAAAGTGATTAACTACTTTATTTGATAAGTTCTAACTAAAACTTTGAAAGATGGAACCTGGATTTCGCAGAACAGTGGCGAATCCGACGGTGTGTGTGTTCTTGTCCCCTCAGTATGATCTCTTCGTTCTTTCGTGCTCACGTGAATCCAGAAAAGCGTGAAATGCTTGCATCAACAGGAATAGATATTTGGGATCAATGGACAGCCTTCAAAATGCAGACAGAATAGAATGCGGATAGGAGAGGGATAGCACAAGAGTACAGAGCTTGGCCTATGCAATTCCTAGCGGGGTCTACTGCGAATCATGCAACAAAGAGCGTCCAGAACCTGAGACTAGCCTGTATGAAGAGCAAAACCTGCAACTTTAATGGCTTCCTAGACCATTCTACTCCAAAACAAAGAATGCTGTCTGCACAAGTTGGATCTGTGGCTTACCAACAGTAACATAAAGCTAAAACAAACCTGCAACAAACTATGCTACCAAACTCTAAGCAAACTAAAAACGACCATAGTACTGAAAACATGAAAATTGGAGTGAAAATGGTGGCCCAAATAGTTTGCACTTGCACAAGTTGGATATGTGGCTTACCAACTGCAATACAAAACTAACCAAAGCACTCAATGAGAAAAACTAAGAATCCTAAGCAAAGGAAAACTAAATCTACTGCAACAAGAAATTCTAAAACAAACTTTGGAGCAAAATTCAGAAATTCTAAAATCAGGGGCCATTTGCATGTGCACAAACCATGCATTTATAGGAATCCAAACATGCAAAGATCAAATCTAAACTGAACTCCTAAACATTAAACAAAAGAAAAACACTATTCCAGGGGACCAAAAACATAAATGCATGCTCAAGTCGGCAAGAAAAGCTGGTAAAGCGTTGATTTTTGCGTGCGTTCACGTCAAAAGCACGTTCTGGAAAACGCGCACAGGACCGCCGCCCTGTGTAGGGCGGCGGTTACAGGACCGCCGCCCTGTCAGGGCGGCGGTTTCGTCACTGAAGACCAAAAAGCCAAGAAAAGAGGGAAAAATAGGGAAAACAAAGCACGCAGGGGCTAAGCGGGGCATGCGGGATGTTAACGCATATCCGTAAAGCTTTTCTGGATCCCGAACACCTTGCGAAGAGACCTGTATCATCATCGGGGCACTTATTACACCGTTCCGTAGTACAGTACCTTACAGTTTTGGGTACGTACAGTACAATTTTATTCTATTTTGATCAAGTGACCTTAAGAATCACATTATCCGACAAAAAAAAAGTGGTCTCGATCCTCCCTCATCCAATAAAGCGGCACACCTATGAAGGATAATTTAAGTGAAGGAGAAATATGGTCCTCCGTAGTGCTAGTTTCTTGAACCTCAAAGACCCTAATTAACTAAAATAAGAAATATTCTAGTGTAATATAATGTTATAGGAGTAGAAAAATGAGTAATAAAATGTACCCAAGAAAACTAAGATAAAAAAATGTGAAACCCTAATGTGTAAGAAGGGTTATGAAAATCCCCAGTTAATTTGCATATGTCATGAGACTGTGATGTTGTGTAGACTAGGTGAACATAAGGAGGAAAAAACAACACAGAATCCTAAGAAAGCACATATTTGATCTATCTGACTAGACTAGGGTGCCTAAAAAGGGATTAGGGTGCTCATGGGCACCTTGGTCTGAGATCTGGGTGCCCTGGTTTACGGAAATGGATGGAAAACCTCCTTTGAGGTGTCGGTAGATGTTCACTCATGTTTGCTTCTTGTAACACTAATGTCATTGAATTGTGCCAAATGTTTCTTTGAATAGGAGATGGAAGAATCACCTACAAAACCCTAAAAAAAGATGCATATGAAGGGTTAGAACTATCCTCAGTAGCCACAATGGTGGAATTACTAACTGAGCATTGTACTACATCTCAAACCCAATGAATTTCTGTGTGTGTGTGTATGTTTTTATGTGTGTAAATCATGCCCTAGGTTGCTCTTGTGCTAGTTGCACTTTTTGAAGTAGTGAGAAAATAACTAGATGTAGAATGTAGTAAATGTGTGCATGTAAACAATAGAATCCCCTCCTATGAAGTTTGATGCAGATAAATCAGCCTTGTGTGCCTTGTGATGGAGTTAGATGGAGGAAAATGTAGCTTTAAGTTCCTTTGATGGATGCAAATATAGATGGTAATAGTATATGCTTAGTGTTTGGTCCCTCATTATGGTGACATAACTATATATTTATATGGCTCTCTTGTTATAATTTTGTAATTAACCCTGAAAAGGTTGACCACCAAAAAAATAGAAATCTCAAACGGATAGAAAGTTCCCAAAAGGTGAAAATACAATACAAAGAGGATCAGGGTGCCTTAAAGGGGACTAAGGTGTCTGGGGCATCTTGTCCTGCCTAGGCGCCCCAGTCAGAATTAGGAAATATGTAGAATGAGCATACAGACTGGGAAAGTGTAGGTATTTTCCAGATAAAAAATACGACAACAAGCAATGTAAAAAATGGCCAAAGACATGGGTTAATTATTACTCTTTTCACTTAAGAACCATATGAATAGTAGTATGAGCTCGGGACTAAATAATGACTCAAAGTGTGGGATTTAGTGTCTATAGTCCCTACCCACTAATTCATCCATCTATTAGTTTGAAATCGAGGATATATCTTACTCTCTTTATAGACTCCAAAACCAAATAATCAAGGAGGGAATCCTTCCACCATGATACTTTGTTAATCATATTATCGTTCACACTCATACAATTAGTTGTACAGATACTGAAAATTTTCATTTTCTACATTTAAAAGGTAGCCCTTCATAGTCTAGTATTTTTTCCCACCTCTATCCTAAATGCTAAGTTCTATAGACATAGGTAGATTCAATGAGGTATCTATATCCACTAAAATACATGTAACGGTAGTATATGTGTAAAGTTTATTTTTTGAGTCAATAACGAGACAACACCACAAGGCATTCCTTATAAGAGATTAAAGGAATCACCCCAGGACACTACAAGAGATGGTGGTAAAGTAATCACCCACATTGGCTTGGATAAAAAATGTTTCAGTGTGAGAGTCAACCAAGAGGGAAACCAATGGCTTTCATAACAATACAAGATCATTGGATATTCCATATTTTGAATAAAATAATTTCCTTATTATGGGATACACAAAATACCACAATTTTTCCTTAAACGTACATGGGTATATATCTACTTTACCTTATGAGTGGCCACCAGTTTGATGCTATCCATGAATGTAACTTAAGGAGGATTGACTATAAGCCACTAAATCTGTAAATTAGATCATGTCTCATGAAATGATTTTCAAATGTAATCACTTGCTACTTAAAAGTGATTGAAGTAATGGAATTCAAAAATTTCACTTCTTTACATTGAGGTGGAGATAATCCATTAAAAACATCAACGAATGAACATTTTTTTACCCCTCTATCCCCTACAATAACTATGGAGGTTTTATTTCCAGCCGCTACCACACATTTCTTTCCCACACTCCGAAAGCGGGTGTTGGGTCCTTGAACTGTCTACATTATCTTCTATACTTGCTTGTAAAGCAACAAGATCTAGTGATTATTTCACCATGTGCACTAAGGAAAACACCTTCATCTCTACTCAAACAACTTGAAACATTGTTACTACTGCTAAGGATCACTTGAACTACCGTAAGTGGAAGTAGGGGAGGTGTGGCGCCATCCACACAACAAGAGAGTGATGTGTCCATCCTACATTAAAGGTGTAAATCCCACTAAAACAACCCACCTGAGACCCAAGAACAACCTAGGATTAGTTAGGAAAATTATGGAATACTTTTTTTTTGTTTAAAAGAGTCTACAACCAAGTTACAAGACAATAGTTGTCACTAACAAGTTCTAGATCAATTCTAAACCACTGGAATATACTTTTCTTTTATTAAAAATTATAAGAGGTCACAAGGTCCCAAAATTTAGGGTTAGAAGGTTCAATTAGGTTCAGAGGGTAATTCCTCACCATACCCACTCTCTAACAGGCTTAAAGATTCAACTTGATTTTTCTCAAAATTAACACATTCAAAATTTCCCTAAATCATTCCCATTGGATAGGAAATTTCCTCACCTTTCCATTGATATAAAAAAGTCCTCCTAACTCCTCATATTTCTCAAGTTATGGGCCGACGGGCCTTGGGGTGAAAATTTTCCCCAAGAGTGGGCTTGCGGGCCCAGGGGAGAAAATTTGCCCCAGGGGCAGGTCTGCAAAAGAAATATTTCCCGGAGGAGTAGTCAGGTCGGTGGGGCTGCGGGAGAATTTTGGAAATTTTCCGCATGGGGGCGAAAATCCACCTTTGCACCCACTCCTGCGAGTCAGGCAAGGGACACTTGGCACCTCCTAAGCCACTGCAGGGAAAGTGACGTGGCGGGATAAAAGAGTTTTAGTGCCCCGAAAGAAAAAAGGGTAAAATTCACCCGCACCTCATCCAACGCCTGATGATGCCATGTGGCAGCTCTTGATTGGATGCGGACCGGTGGGAAAAATTTAGAAAATTTTCCCATAATTTTTTGAAAACGCCAAAGGAAAAAATTCACCCACTCCTCCACTGATGCCTCATGATGCCACGTGGCAGCTCCTGATTGGCTGTGACCAACGGGACAGTGGGGAAAATTTAGAAAATTTTCCCAAAATTTTTTAGAAATTCCTAAGTTAAAAATGGATCACCCCTCCTGCAATGCCTTGTGGTGCCAACGTGGCAGCCTCTGATTGGCTAGGGTGGCGGGGAAAATTAGGAAAAATTTCCCAAAATTTTTCCAAAGCGCTAAGCTTAAAAAGGGGTCCGCCCCTCCGCCAAACTCCTCATGGTGCCACGTGGCAACCTCTGATTGGTTGTGGGTTGGTGGGGCGGTGGGGAAAATTAGGAAAATTTTCCCAAAAAATTTCCGAAGTGCTAAGGGAAAAATTTGGGCCCGCGGGCCCAAAAGAAATTTTTCCCAATTTTTTTTTTGACACCAAGTGAAGAAAAACTTCAGAAGGCCATAACTTTTGATAGAGAGCTCAATTTTGGGAAAATGAGGACTTTCTGGAAATATCTCGATGTCCTCTTTACTCAAAAATCATTAAATTTTGATTTTGATAAATTTTAAGGAGTCAATTTCAAGAAAATGATCTGCAGGCTTTTACAGTGTAAACTGGTAAAAATTAACTTATAAAATTTGTTCAATTTGATCTTCTTCCTCTCTCAACATGTCAAATAGACATGGAGAATTGTTCTTAGGTGGATTTAGGATAATTTTTTGAGGTAGATCTATTTGATTGAGTTCCAATTTGAAATTTTACAACTTTGACAGCAAAACGACTGTGAAAGCTTTGAACTCAGTTTTGCCAGGTTTTGAAAGATTTCCTTTAAGTGTTTTTGTCTAATTGAACTCATTTATATCCTGGCATGTTCAATTTTAATGTTTCATTATTATTTCTTGATTGTAGGTTCGGTCTGTTCATTTATGGTAAAAGTTACAGAGTTTAACGTGAAGAAAAAATGGAAACAACAAAATTAGCTCAATGGTTCTTATTTTACTTTCCTTACAAATGAATTCATTTCATGCTAGTTTCAAAAAGGTTTCATTCCTTCAATCAAATGATAAAGACAAGAATGTAACTTTTATTCTTTTCAAATCATGCACTTCACAAAACAGAGTACTACATTTCCTTCATACGCATTTCTTTCTTTCAATCAGAGATTTCAATTACATTTAAAAGATCAGATTCAATACCACAGTGTAATTTGAGAAAGGTAATACATCATTTATTGATTCCAAAAGACAACTTTGTAACATCCTTCTTTTATTCTTTGAATGCAATTTCTTTCACATTCTTTCAAAACAAAAACATAGTTTATCTCTTTTACATTTCACTTTACAACTTTCATAATCAACACAACATCTTTCCATTACAAAACATTTACAAGTTCATCCACTTCAAGTGGGAAAGGTTACAATAAAATTTATCTCAACAAGGGACTGTCCAACTATCTTTTTTTTCCTTTTACAAGAACAACAACATGCATATTTCTCATTCTTCCAATTTGATCACAACAAGAGTAGGGGAAAGGAAACGCTCTCCACCCAACCAAGACATCCAATGAAGAGGAGAAGCCATCCTTCTTCATTGGCCCCCGAGCCCCAACCACAATGCAATAAAAGATGTGATCCAACTCATGGCAACAACAGGCTTCCACAAACACACAAGCAACATTTTCACAATAAAAACACAGTCCAAAATAGAATGTAGTTTACAACTACATTAAAACATGACAAACAATACTAAGGCTTCATCAAGTAAGCCAAAGGAGCAAGAAACTATGGGGGATGCTTCTTATGCCTCCCAAAAGGGGAAATGGGTATCACCACCTGAATTACAAACCACCAAAATATAGTATATCAAAGCCCTGACATTCCTTATGCCTCCCCCAAGTACCCCTTATTCCTCACATTTCCTTATGCCTCCCCAACCTCTTATGGCACCCCATAATGAGTAAATAAATGCAAGCTATTTCTTTGTAAGGTGGAACCCAAATCCCAACTCCCTCCACCCTTATACCTCCCTAAAACACACTTGTGCCTCCCACAAAATAAACCCCATAGTCTTCTCCTACACCATTCCTAGGCCATCTACCCAACAGCCCACAAACATATCAAAACATTCACACATTAACATTTACATTCATAAAAGAAGAGTATTTCAAGAGCCAAGCTCTTACCTCTCCATGATGGAGTTTCCAAGTTCCAAACAACAGATGTTTCCAAGCAAACAATCCAAACCAGCCAAGCACAAGCATGCAACAATCTTCCAAAAAAACTTCTTCAAAGCAAGAGCTCCCAAAACAGCAAGGAATTCACCCAAGAATGAAGTCTCCAAAATGAAGCAACCCCAAAACAAGGAAAGGAATTCAAATTTAATAGAAGAGGGAAGGGAAGAGGATGAGGTGGGTCCATGTAGGATGTCACATCACACATCCTCAATTCCAACCCCCAAAGTCAACTTCATTCTCCAATGCATAATAAATAGGTGGGTGAATAATATGACAGTTTACTTACACACTCAAATCCAACCCACACCCCAAAGGACTGAAATTAAATCATGTAAGAAAAGTGCAATTAAAACCTACAATTTGCCTTCTCAAAAAGCATTATAAAAGTCTAATCTCAACTCTCCAACCATAGGTATGGTTGGTAATTAAATTTAAGAGGTAT
Source organism: Taxus chinensis (assembly GCA_019776745.2). Lineage (NCBI taxonomy): Eukaryota > Viridiplantae > Streptophyta > Pinopsida > Cupressales > Taxaceae > Taxus > Taxus chinensis. The sequence continues at coordinate 1,011,948 of JAHRHJ020002231.1, read as the reverse complement.
GGGACAAGTTTAACTTGTCCCACAAGCCTCCAAAATCAGCCTCCAAGGACAATTTCGAATTTCCAAGAAGGTGGAGTGTTTCACACTCAAAATTTTACTTACACATCTCTTACAACACTTTAATTCAAGGCCAACAACTCTATTAATTACTTTCTTATGACATATTTTAATTAATTAACTTAACAACCTGATTACTCACAATATTACACACCATTTAATGAATAATGAAAGGGGAAAAGGCACCACAAAATAAACACATGCAAACATAAACAAAGGAACCAAAAAATAAATACACATAACCCCTTGGTCACATTTAAAGGTGATCCCCCCCATGGGAATCCCTAACACACACAAACACACACAAACAAATACTAGTTGCCATGGTGACCTTGTTGAATTCATCTAGAATTCCAATGTGGTTGGTCTCCAATCCCCCGATGTTTGTTGTGATATTTTAACCTGCAAAACACAAATACCTCTTTCAGCCTCGTGGCCATATCAGAACATCCAAAATAATATAAATATAATTCCCAAAATCATCTAGATATATGAATCACAACAACATCAAAGCAATCTAACAATATCATTTATAGTTCTATCAACCATTATATCACCATCCAATAATTTCCATTTCTAGGTCTACTCACAATATCCAAATATCACAAGTCCGAACAACATCCATAATATAACCATGTCAAACAGTATATCATCACCAACATATAAAATGTCTCTAATAATCATCATGCATCATAACTGAATCAAGTCAACAATAATCCATGATCTAACATCTAACATCATACTATAATAAAGTCCATAATCATGTCCATAATATAATCAGTAGTATCATGATTAGTATCAAAAAGGTGTCAAAGGGAAGTGGGCACTACATCCCCCTCCCCTTAGACTTGACTTCCTCCTGGAAGTCACTGGAACAAATGTGGAAACTGAACTCGTAGCAAAGTAGCATCCTCCCATGTAGTTGCAGTCTCATCATATCTGTCCCACTGCACCTGGACCTGATCAACCTCTTTGCCTCGAAGGCCCAGGGTCCTACAATCTAGGATGTGAACGGGCTCCACCATCACCTGCCCCTGATCCTACACCTACAATGATGTCCAATCTAACACATGAGAAGGATCTGCAACATATATCCTAAGAACTGAAACATGAAACACATCATGTACGTGAGACAAGCTAGGTGGCAATGCTAGATGGTAGGCCAAAGGGCCAATACACTCCAAGATCTCAAAAGGACCAATGAATCTAGGAGCTAACTTAGAACCTTTTCCATAATGGATAGGGATCTTATGTGGCCTGACATGAAGGAACACCTTCATGCCCACATCAAAACTACGGTCGGTCCTATGCTGATCTGCGTACTTCTTCTACCTTTCTTGTGCCTCTTGTAGTCTCTGTCTGATCAAAACCACCTGCTGCTCCATGTCCTGCAACAAATCTGGTCCAAGAGAAAACCTGTCCCAGTTAAGAGGTATCCTGCACTCTCTACCATACAAATCCTGGAAAGGAGCCATGTGTATAGAACTCTGGAAACTATTATTGTAGGAAAACTCCACCAAGTACAGGTACTCCTCCCATCTAGACTACTGATCCATCACATACATCCTGAGCATGTCCTCTAAAATATGATTCACCCACTCAGTCTATCCATCTGTCTCAGGGTGATATGTTGTGCTGAAATTGATCTTCATCCCGAGGGCATGCTGCATGGTAGTCCAAAAATGGGAAGTGTACAAAGGATCGTAGTCACAAATAATCTTCCACGGAATCCCGTGCAACTTGACAATCTCATCTAAATAAACCAGTGCCATTGCACTAGCTACATAAGTGGTCTTCACTGGAGAGAAGTGAGCCACTTTTTTCAATTTATCAACCGTGACCATGATGGCGTCATGGTGATATCTCGACATCAGTAGCCCAACAATGAAGTCCATGGAAATGGTGTCCCATTTCCACTCTGGTATAGCATGAGGAAAGAGAAGGCTAGCTGGATGCTGATGCTCAGCCTTTACTTTCTGGCACTCTAAACATCATGACACAAATTGGGCCACATCTCTACGAAGTCCTCTCCAATGATACAACTGTCTCAAGGTGGCATGCATCTTCTTCACCCCGGGATGGGCTGAATAGGGTGCACGATGTGCCTCTGCCAAGATGTCCTACCTCAAGCCTCCATCTCTGGGAACATAAATCCAGCCTCTGTGCCTGAGAAGACCATCTACCTCTAAAGAAAAACCATCAAACTTCCCCTCAAGGGGTCTCTGAGACTCGATCTCTGCTCGAACTGTAATGTAGAAGTTGTCAAGAGGAAGTTGCTGAAGAATTCTACTTCATAAATTTGTGCTCACTGAGGTGGCCATAGCCACATGTCTTCATCTATTGAGAGCGTCTACCACCACATCATTTTTCCCCTTCACATGCTCTATCTCCATATCATACTCACAAAACAACTCCATCCAATGCCGCTGACGAGCATTGAGATTGGGTTGTGTGAAGAGGTGGCAAAGACTCAGGTGATCTGTCCTGAGTGTGAATCTCCGACCAAGTAGAAAGTGCCTCCATCAAACCAAAGCATGCACAACTACCACAAGCTCAAGATCATGAGTCAGATAATTAAGATCATAATCTTTGAGTTTGTGAGACTCAAAAGCCACTACTCTTCCCTCCTGCATCAACACACCTCCAAGCCCTACTAAAGAAGCATCCGTGCAAATGAAAAACTCACCCTGTGGATCCAGCACTACAAGGATAGGTGTTGTAGTGAGACATTCCTTCAATGTACTAAAGGCCTACTCGCACCTGTCTGACCAAATAAACTTCTTCCCTTTCCTCTGAAGGGAAGTGATGGGGTGCGCAATCTGAGAGAAGTCCTAAAAAATCTCCTGTAGTAACCTGCTAGTCCCATGAAGCTGCGCACCTCAGTCACAGTAGTGGGTGCTGGCCAATCCATAATAGCTCTAATCTTGGAAGGATCGATGGTGATACCTTCCCCAGAAATGATATGACCCAAATACTACACCTCCATCTGAAAGAATGCACACTTCTCCAAGTTCTCATAAAGCTGCTGCTCTCAAAGACACTGAAGAACCTAGCGAAGGTGCCCCTCATGCTCCTCACGCATACATGAGTAAATCAAAATTTCATCAAGGAAGATGAGCACGAAGCGATCTAAGAAGGTCCTAAATACCCCATTCATCAAACTCATAAACACTGCGGGGGCATTCGTCAAACCAAAAGGCACCACTGTGAACTCATAGTGGCCATATCTCGTACGGAAGGTGGTCTTATGAATGTCCACCTCCAAAATCCTCAGCTGATGGTAGCCTGACTTAAGGTCTATCTTAGAGAAAGTTGTGGCTCCCTTCATCTGATCAAATAAATCATCAATGCGGAAGGGGATAACAATTCTTGATTGTTACTTTGTTCAGCTGGCGGTAATCAATACACAACCACAAGGATCCATCCTTCTTCTTTACAAAAATCACTGGTGCACCCCAAGGGGATACACTAGGATGGATAAGGCCTTTCTCCAGGAGGCCCTCCAGCTACAACTTGAGCTCGCAGAGCTCTAGGGTGGTCATCCGATAAGGTGCCCATGAGATAGGCTCTTCTCCCAGAACCAGATCTATGTGAAAATCAATCTCACGTGGGGGTGGTAACCCCAATAGCTCCCCCGAAAAGACATCTGCAAACTCTCTAAAAAAGGGGTGATCATCTAGCGATGGTCCACTAGACCCATCCTCTGATATGTCACTAACTATAACAACATACATCTGACAACCCCGTCACACACACCGCTTAAGCTGCATAACAGAGATGGTGTGAATAGAAACGGGTCTCCTGACCCCTAAAATCACTAAGACTCAACTCCCAAATCATCTGCACAAGATATAATCTTGTGGTAACAATCCACTCTGGCCCTGTGTGCAGACAACCAATCCATACCCAAGATGACTCCATATGAGCCCAAAGGAAGGATACGAAGATCTGAGGTAGTGGTGAAAGGTCCCAAATCTACCACACACTCCTTAACTAAGGAGTCTACAGAGATCTTGGCTCCAGAAGCCATCTCAACATCCCAACTATGACCCTACCTAACTGCCACAAGCCTGCATCACTCTACTAAAGATGGTGCAATAAAAGAATTAGAGAACCAGAATCAAACAAAATGGAGGTAGGAATACCACTAATGTTACCTACAGTCTCAATAACTGTACTTTGATGCTCTACCTAGCAGTTCTTGACCACTGCGTACATCCTATGACTGCACCCCATATCACCAATAGTAGGCTCTGAGATTTTTGTCTTACCCTTGTTATTAGGACTCTGTGGGTAGTCTCTCTAAAAATGTCCAGTAACACCACAACAAAAACAACCACTTGATACTCTACCCTGTGTAGCAGGTTCGGCCGGTACTCTGTAGGTCTGTGGTGTGGATCTTGATGATTCGAATGTGGTCTGTTGAGGTCTTTGCTAGCGAGATCCTACTGAGTGAGCTCTCTGGACACCCTGTGTCCTGATGGGACCCCTAGAAGGAGGCCCCATACTCCGACCTCTCTATGCATCAAACCTCTGTGGAGGTCTATAAGGTGGGCGGGACTGTTGCTGTTGTGGTCTAAAAGATGACTATGCTGAACCCTATCCACCACGAGGAAGAGGTATTTACCCCCTCGATCTACTATCCTGCATCTACTGTATGCAGCTCCAGACTCGGTCTCTAGCCTACTAGGTCTTTCCCCGAGTCTCCTCTGCTATATAGGCCTTCTCGATGGCCTCAGCTAATGTCTATGGAAAATGGATCCACACTACACCTCCAATGTCTAGATTCAGGCCCTGAATGAACCTGTGGATCTGCACCTGCTCATCCTGCATGTAATCAACATACTGGAGTAGATCTAGAAATCTACTCTCATAGTCAGCCATTGTAAGAGATGTCTGTCAGAGGTCATGGAACTCATCTATCCACTATTGTATGAACCTCCATGAAAAATATCTACTCTAGAAATGCTCCTCAAAGAGCTCCCAGGTAACTATCTCAGAATCAACATGGAGCTTCTGCTCCTCTGTCCACCACCAGACACCAGCTCCATCCCTCAGTAGATGGATCGCAACACGAGCTTTTGTGTTGCTAGAACAAGGACAGAGCTTGAAGCATCCACTCAAGCTCACCAACTAGGCCTCTTCCTGAAATCCACCTATGTCACTAGAATAATGTGATGGCCAAAGCTTCAGGATCTCCCTGATGTGATCTGTAACAGTGGTCTGACGGCCTCTAGGCCTCTCTGTATGCTCATCCCTAAGCCTAGGGCTCCGAGACCTCTCTCTATGTCATGAAACTCGGTCACCCTGTCCCCTCTGTGGTGACTCTACTCTGGCTGACTCTGCATGGAATTTCTCTCCTCTATGCTCCTCGCTGGGTCGAGGAGATACATGACCCTCAATGGAAGTGACTCTATCATGTCTAGCTGCATGTCCTCCTACTGATCCTCCACATAGAGTGGCATTAACATCCTGAAGAGTCTACAAAATCTGGGGTAGGATGGCTGCTACAACATGATCTGGTGGTGGTAAGTCTAGGTCTATGTGAAAAGACCCCTCATCCCATGTCTGCGCCTCCTACACAGACTAAGGTGAGAGTTAGTTCATCTTTCTAAGTTTTATTCAGTTTCCATGTTTACTAAAATATGTAATTTCTAAACTAAGTTGTTTTCTAGATTTAAAAGTGTGCTAGGTTTAAGGTTCATGTCTCAAGTTTTCTAGTGTGCCCAATGGCCCAAGCTTTTGAACCACTGCTCTGATACCAAGTGTGACGCCCACTAAAAAAACCCACTTGAGACCCAAGAACAACCTAGGATTAGTTAGGAAAATTATGGAATAATTTTTTTTGTTTAAAAGAGTCTATAACCAGGTTACAAGACAACAGTTGTCACTAACAAGTTCCAGATCAATTCTAATCTACTAGAATATACTTTTCTTTTGTTAACAATTATTAGAGGTCACAAGGTCCAAAATTTAGGGTTAGAAAGTTCAATTAGGTTAAGAGGGTAATTCCTCACCATACCCACTCTCTAACAGGATTTAAAGATTCAACCTGATTATTGTCAAAATTAATGTATTGAAAATTTCCCTAAACCATTATTATTGGATAGGAAATTTCCTCACCTTTCCAATGATATAAATAAGTCCTCCTAACTCCTCATATTTCTCAAGTTATGGGCCGGCGGGCCTTGGGGTGAAAATTTTCCCAAGAGCGGGCCTGCGGGCCCAGGGGAGAAAATTTGCCCCAGGGGCGGGTCTGCGGGCTGCAAGGAGAAATATTTCCCAGAGGAGTAGTCGGGTTAGCGAGGCCATTGGAGACTTTTGCAAATTTTTCGTGTGGGGCGAAAATCCATCTTTGCACCTGTGCTCCCACGAGTCCACAAGGTATACGTGGTGCCTCCTAAGCCATGCGGGGAAAGCGAGGTGGCAGGGATAAAATAGTTTTAGCACCCCGAAGGGAAAAAAGGGTAAAATTCACCCACGCCTCCACGATGCCTCGCGATGCCACGTGGAAGCTTCTGATTGGCTGTGGGAAGGTAGGGCGGCAGGGAAACTTTAGAAAATTTTCCCAATTTTTTTTGAAAAATCCAAAGGCAAAAAGTAACCCGCTCCTCCGCCGATGCCTCGCGACACCATGTGGCAGATCCTGATTGGCTACGGGATTGCGGGGAAAATTTAAAAAAAAATCCAATTTTTTTTTTGAAATGGTAAGTAAAAAAGGGATCTGGCCCTTTGTCAATGCCTCATGGTGCCACCTAGCAACCTCTAATTAGCTGCGGGTTGGCAGGGAGGCAAAAAAAATTAGGAAATTTTCCCAAAAAAATTCTAAAGCGCTAAGCTTAAAAAGGGGTTCCCCCCTCCGCCAAATGCCTCGTGGTGCCACGTGGCAACCTCTGATTGGTTGCGGGTCGGTGGGGTAGCAGGGAAAATTAGAAAAATTTTCCCAAAAATTTTCTGAAGTGCTAAGGGAAAAATTCGGGCCTGCGGGCCCACCAAGGAAATTTTTCCCAAATTTTTTTTTTACGCCAAGTGAAGAAAAACTTCAGAAGGCCATAAATTTTGATAGAGAGCTCAGTTTTGGGAAAACAAGGACTTTCTGGAAATCTATCAATGTCCTCTTTACTCAAGAATCATTAAATTTTTATTTTGATAAAGTTTAAATAGTCAATTTTAAGAAAATGATCTACAGGATTTTACAGTACAAACTGGTAAAAATTAACTTATAAAATTTGTTCAATTTGATCTTCTTCCTCTCTCAACATGTCAAATAGACATGGAGAATTTTTCTTAGGTGGATTTAAGGAAGGATTTTGTGAGGTTGAATCTATTTGATTGAGTTCCAATTTGAAATTTTACAACATTGACAGCAAAATGACTATGAAATCTTTGAACTCAGTTTTGCTAGGTTTTGAAAGATTTCCTTTAAGTGTTTTTATCTAACTGAACTCATTTATATCCTGGCATGTTCAATTTTAATGTTCCATTATTATTTCTTGATTGTAGGTTTGGTCTGTTCATTTATGGTAAAAGTTACAAAGTTTAACGTGAAGCAAAAATGGAAACAACAAAATTAGCTCAATGGTTCTTATTTTACTTACCTTGCAAATGAATTCATTTCATGCTAGTTTCAAAAAGGTTTCATTCCTTCAATCCATGATAAAGACAAGAATGTAACTTTTATTCTCTTCAAATCATGCACTTCACAAAATAGAGTACTACATTTCCTTCATACGCATTTCTTTCTTTCAATCAAAGATTTCAATTACAGTCAAAAACATATTCAATACCACAGTGTAATTTGAGAAAGGTAATACATCATTTATTGATTCCAAAAGACAACTTTGTAACATCCTTCTTTTATTCTTCGAATGCAATTTCTATCACACTCTTTCAAAACAAAAACAGAGTCTATCTCTTTTACATTTCACTTTACAACTTTCATGATCAACACAACATCTTTATATTACAAAACATTTACAAGTTCATCCACTTCAAGTGGGAGAGGTTACAATAAAATTTATCTCAACAAGGGACTGTCCAACTATCTTTTTTTTCCTTGCTCCAGAACAACAACATGCATATTTCTCATTCTTCCAATTTGATCACAACAAGAGTAGGGGAAAGGAAACACTCTCCACCCAACCAAGACATCCAATGAAGAGGAGAATCCATCCTTCTTCATTGGCCCCCGAGCCCCAACCACAATGCAATAAAAGATGTGATCCAACTCATGGCAACAACAGGCTTCCACAAACACACAAGCAACATTTTCACAATAAAAACACATTCTAAAACAGAATGTAGTTTTACAACTACATTAAAACATGACAAACAATACTAAGGCTTCATCAAGTAAGCCAAAGGAGCAAGAAACTATGGGGGATGCTTCTTATGCCTCCCAAAAGGGGAAATGGGTATCACCACCTAAATTACAAACCACCAAAATATAGTATATCAAATCCCTTACATTCCTTATGCCTCCCCCAAGTACCCCTTATTCCTCACATTTCCTTATGCCTCCCCAACCTCTTATGGCACCCCATAATGAGTAAAGAAATAAAATCTATTTCTTTGTAAGGTGGAACCCAAATCCCAACTCCCTCCACCCTTATACCTCCCTAAAACACACTTGTGCCTCCCACAAAATAAACCCCATAGTCTTCTCCTACACCATTCCTAGGCCATCTACCCAACAACCCACAAACATATAAAACATTCACACATTAACATTTACATTCATAAAAGAAGAGCATTTCAAGAGCCAAGCTCTTACCTCTCCATGATGGAGTTTTCCCAAGTTCCAAAAGCACAAGCTTTCCAAGCAAACAATCCAAACCAGCCAAGCACAAGCATGCAACAATCTTCCAAAGAAACCTTCTTCAACCAAGAGCTCCCAAAACAGCAAGGAATTCACCCCATAATGAAGTCTCCAAAATGAAGCAACCCCAAAACAAGGCAAGGAATTCAAATTTAATAGAAGAGGGAAGGGAAGAGGATGAGGTGGGTCCATGTAGGATGTCACATCACACATCCTCAACCCCAACCCCCAAATTCAACTTCATTCTCCAATGCATAATAAATAGGTGGGTGAATAATATGACAGTTTACTTACACACTCAAATCCAACCCACACCCCAAAGGAATGAAATTAAATCATGTAAGAAAAGTGCAATTAAAACCTACAATTTGCCTTCTCAAAAAGCATTATAAAAGTCTAATCTCAACTCTCCAACCATAGGTATGGTTGGTAATTAAATTTAAGAGGTATGGGACAAGTTTAACTTGTCCCACAAGCCTCCAAAATCAGCCTCCAAGGACAATTTCGAATTTCCAAGAAGGTGGAGTGTTTCACACTCAAAAGTTAACTTACACATCACTTACACATCTCTTACAACACTTTAATTCAAGGCCAACAACTCTATTAATTACTTTCTTATGACATATTTTAACTAATTAACTTAACAACATGATTACTCACAAAATTACACACCATTTAATGAATAATGAAAGGGGCAAAGCACCACAAAATAAACACATGCAAACATAAACAAAGGAACCAACAAATAAATACACATAACCCCTTGGTCACATTTAAAGGTGATCCCCCCATGGGAATCCCTAACACACACAACACGCACAAACAAATACTAGTTGCCATGGTGACCTTGTTGAATTCATCTAGAATTCCAATGTGGTTGGTCTCTAATCCCCCGATGTTTGTTGTGATATTTTAACCTGCAAAACACAAATACCTCCTTTGGCCTCGTGGCCATATCAGAACATCCAAAATAATATAAATATAATTCCCAAAATCATCTAGATATATGAATCACAACAACATCAAAGCAATCTAACAATATCATTTATAGTTTTATCAACAACTATATCATCATCCAATAATTTCCATTTCTAGGTCTACTCACAATATCCAAATATCACAAGTCTGAAACAACATCCATAATATAACCATGTCAAACAGTATATCATCATCAACATATAAAATGTCTCTAATAATCATTATGGATTATAACTGAATCAAGTCAACAATAATCCATGATCTAACATCTAACATCATACTATAATAAAGTCCATAATCATGTCCATAATATAATCAGTAGTATCATGATTAGTATCAAAAAGGTGTCAAAGGGAAGTGGGCACTATAGAAGGGTAGTCAAAGGAGACTCCTTTGACCCTATAACCTGTGGCCAATCCATGAGAAATAAGTGAGATGCCCCTTCCTCCATCGGTTCACATTGCATTCAAATTAGGCTCAGAGCAGTCAGTGAGATATGGTTCAACATATTAAACCTTATAAATTTAAGGATACTAACTATTTACTCAATAGTTGTTTAATATTATATTTTAAAACTATATAATTATATTTATTAATATCTAAATAATATGTGCAATTAAAGAGATTGAAAATGTAAATACCAAAATTGTTTTTTTTCCTATTTTGATATTATTTTTATGGTTGTGCACTTGGTATTAATTTTTTTTAACTTAAATATATGTTTGGTTATATTTATGTAATGTGTTGATTTTATTTTTTTAGATTAATATTTGGTAATATTTTTGTAATATCTAAATATAGGAAGTATCTATAATGTAGGAGAAGATGAAATGTGTATTTTGATTGTCCTTTTGTGATAGGATTTTTAATAAGTGTATCATTATTTTTAAAATTATTTTTATTAATACTTACATGTGATTTTTAATATAGTAAATGTTACCTAACATTTAAATAAATATGTATAACGAATGAGATGGAAATGTATATGTACAATTGTCTTTTTGTGATATTAACATTAATTTAATTTTATTATAATTAAGTTGATAAGCAATTTTATTTTACCAAGTGAATGTTCTTGTTGTTTACATTCATTAGCAAATGAATGGTTGAGATTACTTGGTAAGGACATGTGTTGATGTGTTATTTGATGAGTTTTTGACATGTGATTGTAGCCATATGGGCCCTGCAAATAATAAATGTTTATTTTATATTTTTCCTAACTTTTTTCTACGTATGTTTCAATAGTTTCATCCATAAACATTTTTTGTAGAGCTCTCCTCATTTCATTGGGAAAAATGGAATGTTTTTTGTTTTGTAGCAATACCACTATGGTCAACATGTGGTTGATTAAATTCTTGCCCTTTTTCATATTTAAAAGAGTTGTTTCAAGAAGAGACTTTTCTTTCTCCTTAGAAGGGGTTCATGTATATTTTAGGAAAATGAGAAGTGATAGGATCATGTAGTTTCCTTCATTAAATTTTTACTATTGTTGTTCTCTCAAAATCATTTGTTAATATTTTTCAATATTTCAAATTATCATGGATAATAACTATTTTTTTTCTTAATAGATTTATAAATTTTTACAATTAAAAATTAAAATACTTATAACTTTTCCCCTCCTTGCCAATGAAATGGCTCATATCTTTATGGAAATTTAATTTTGTTTTTTGTAATAATTTATGTACATTCTCAAACCTTGTCCTATTACTATCCTTGCATAAAATAATATTATATGTATCACATTATTCATTTTAAAATACTTCTTTGGATTGTTTTACTTAAATAAAAAATGTTTCAATTGTCACAGATAATAATATATTTGGTTAGAATAGATTTATAAAATTACAATGCATATAAAAGTAAAATATAATTACATTGATAACTTTTTGTTTATGCATTTCATCTCAAATTGGGCTAGTCCTTTGCTCTAGGAGATCATCTTGTTTGAGATCCTTTCTTCTCTTATTAATGGGATTTTAAGAAAGTTCTTTTCAGTGTATACTTATCCATTCTAAAGCCTAAGTCATATTGCTACTGTTGCATTTATTATTACTAGCAGTAGTATCTTTTGTGTTATTTAAACGTCCAAGAATTTATAAAATATATTTAAAATATTATAATTATTTCTATTATAAATTTTAATTATCTATCCTTTAATATTATAATAAATAAAAATATTATAATTATAATATGAAAAAAGTATTATTATTATTATTATGATTATTATTTGGAAAACATAAGTTAATATTAATCATTATGTTTGAGTAATTATTTATTAATATTATTATGTATTAATGTTAGTATTCTTACAAATTTTTACATTTCACCTTAGTAGATTGCATTTTCCATTTAAAATATATTTTAACATGTAAATCCTCATGCCTTTCACAGGATCAATTTAGAGTAAACTCAGATTGTGAGAGCTATTGGATATGCAAACTCATTTACAAATTTATTTATGTAGCAAATTGAATTTATAAGATTACAAATATATTTTGAATAAATTTAATCTGAAAAATATAAGGATTAAGATAATTATATAGTTGTTTTTCCCATCTTAATACCTAATTAATTGATAAATTGTAAATCAAAAGTAGCAATAAAATATTGTTGTTATAATCATTTATGGATATATATTTTAAATCAAATTTTAATTTAAGTGTAGTCAGCCAAACCTCGATAATGTTTTATTTGTAAAAATCTAAATTTGTCCAACTTGAAAATAGTTATCTAAACTAGTTGTATTCATATCTAAAATTTGGATATGCAAAATTAAAAATTTGAGTCAAGAACAATTTTTTTTATAAAAAGCTATATTCTTGAATATAGATGTTTTTTATTGACTTGATTTAAATATGTTAAAATATTATTATCTTTATATGTGTCTAGGATCCAAATTTTAAAAATACTAAAAAAGTTGTCTAAATTTGGACACAGTGATATATAAATCTAATTGAAACTGTTTGTTTCATTTTTAATCAACTGGGACTTAGACATCAATGTTGTACAAAAACAAGTTCAAGATTTCCTAATCCCTTTAAAATATCTTATTTATTCCTAATCCTATCATAAAATATTCTCCTTATTTTAAATATTTTTATATATTGTAAAATATAAAAATAAAGTTGTTTTACTTTCAAAAAATAAATTTTGAAAAATAAAATGTTGAGTATTGGAGATTGGAAAGCTACGACATAAATTATATCAATACTTCCAATAATAGCGACTAGGGAAAGGATATACCAAATGGAGCAATACCCAATAGTTGTGAGGGTAGTTGACATCTACTTTCCAGTTTTTAGACGTTAAAATTGGATTAATTTGAATGAATATTATCCTAAAATGTACAAACAATGTTTCATTTGGCGCTGATGTAAATGTCACTTTTCATGTACAGTCCATTAAATCTATCAATAGTAGAATACTTGATTTTGATCTTTGGTCCCTTAAAGGGGACATATATTATACTTGCATGTTTGCCAAATTTAAATTCATCCTCAAATTGTAAGTAGATGGATTTATAATTATATTCCATCCCTATACAAATAGTTGATACCACATCATCATATCAATCTGATGTCACTTTTCATCTAATTTAAGTTCCCATTTTACAATGTTAAAGATCTTGTCATACACAAATTTTGGGGTATGGTTCTCACAAGAATCTCTCCAAAAAGTGCACCAAATTTATTAATACATGTTTTCTTTTAAGCATTAACTTTCTCAAGTAATTTTTATACCAGCTAAAACTTTAGAAATATATTTCCTGTAAGGTCAAGAATACAAATGATTGAATTAAAATTGAGAAATCAAATCAAATTGAACTTCAAATGGTAGATTGAAATAAAATAACATAAATCTTGATTTGCACCTTTATCTAATTTCACCCAATAAAATATTTTTCTCAAGCACAAGGATCAACCAATTTTACCCAATGAAGCTAGGGAAAAGCACATGCATCAATTAATACAACACTGGGGTCATAACCTATAAATTTATGCTCTATAGTTTTAGCAAGAAATTATACTAAGTTTAAAAAGCATCCAATTTTCCGGTCATTCCAACTGTTAATTTTAGGGATCTTATTCGGCATATAAATCATAAGGTCTAGGGTTTATACATAATTGTGACCAAGATTCAGAACAACCATGTAAGATTATATTAGTAATTTAAATTATTAGACATGTGCATTCAATGGAAAGCTATTTGATTTAAGAGTTGCTTGATGGGGGGCACTTCTTGAAACAACCCAAAAATCCACACACGAAAAACACAATGAAATACAGAATAATATTTTTTTTTTTAACTTGCTTGACACATAACATGATGCAACATGTCGTCACCAAGTATACAACTAACACTGTGAACAACTTGCATACAAGGATGTAGTTTAGTGCTAGGATTAGGTAGAGGAACTGTACGTACCCAAAATTGTAAGGTACTGTACTGCCAAAATAACGGTGTACATAAATGCCCCAATGATGATACAAGTCTCCTCGCAAGGTTTTCGGGATCCGGAAAGAGATCTCCGGAGTGTGCGTTAACATCCCACATACCCCACTTAGCCCCCGTGTCATTTTTTCCCCCCTTTTCCCTCTTTTCTTGCCCCTTTTGATCTTCAGTGACGAAACCGCCACCTTGAAGGGCGGCGGTCCTGTAATCGCCACCCTGAGCAGGGCGGCGGTCCTGGGCGCGTTTTCCAGAACACCCCTTTTGGCGCGACCCGCATGAAATATCACGTTTCACCAGCTTTTCTTCGCCGACTTGAGCATGCATTAATGTTTTTGGTCCCCTGGAATAGTGTTTTTCCTTTGTTTATTGTTTAGGAGTTCAATTTGGTTTTAATTCTTGGGTGTTTGAATTCCTATAAATGCATGGTTTGTGCACATGCAAATGGCCTCTGAATTTTTCTCCAAAGTTTGCTTTTGAATTTCTTGTTACAGCAGTTTTAGTCTTCCCTTGCTTAGGATTCTTAGTTTTCTCATTGAGTGCTTTGGTTAGTATTGTATTGCAGCTGGTGAGCCACATATCCAACTTGTGCAAGTGTAAACATTATTTGGGCCACCATTTTCATTCCAACTTTCATATTTTCAGTGCTATGGTCTTTTTACCTTGCTTAGGATTGGTAGCATAGTTTGTTGCAGGTTTGTTTTAGCTTTGTGTTCTGTTGGTAAGCCACAGATCCAACTTGTGCAAACAGTATTATTGTTTTGGAGTAGAATAGTCTAGGCAGCCATTAAAGTGCAGGTTTTGCTCTTCATACAGACTAGTTCATGTTTGGACGCGTTTGTTGTCATGATTCACAGTAGACCCCGATAGGAATGGCAATAGGCCAAGCTCTGTAATCGTGCGCTTATCCCTCTCCCTTCACAAAAAAGAGTACTACATTTCCTTCATACTCGTTTCTTTCTTTCAATCAAAGATTTCAATTACATTCAAAAGATTATATTCAATACCACAGTGTAATTTGAGAAAGGTAATACATCATTTATTGATTCCAAAAGACAACCTTGTAACATCCTTTTTCTCATTCTTCCAAATTTTGATCACAACAAGAGTAGGGGAAAGGAAACGCTCTCCACCCAACCAAGACATCCAATGAAGAGGAGAAGCCATCCTTCTTCATTGGCCCCCGAGCCCCAACCATAATGTAATAAAAGATGTGATTCAACTCATGGGAACAAAGGCTTCCACAAACACACAAGCAACATTTTCACATAAAAACACAGTCTAAAACAGAATGTAGTTTACAACTATATTAAATCATGACAAACGACACTTAGGCTTCATCAAGCAAGCCAAAGGAGCAAGAAACTATGGTGGATGCTGCTTATGCCTCCCAAAGGGGAAATGGGTATCACCACCTGATTTCAAACTGCCAAAATATAGTATATCAAATCCCTGACATGCCCTTATGCCTCCCCCAAGTACCCCTTATTCCTCACATTTCCTTATGCCTCCCCAACCTCTTATGGCACCCCATAACAAGTAAAGAAATGAAAGCTATTTCTTTGTAAGGTGGAACCAAAATCCCAACTCCCTCCACACTTATACCTCCCCAAAACACACTTATGCCTCCCACAAAATAAACCCCATAGTCTTCTCCTACACCATTCCTAGGCCATCTACCCAAACAGCCCACAAACATGCCAAAACATTCACAACAATAACAATTTACACAATAAAAGAAGAGAGCATTTCAAGAGCCAAGCTCTTACCTCTCCATGATGGAGTTTTCCAAGATTCCAAAACAACAAGTTTTCCAATGCAAAACAGCCCAAACCAACCAAACACAAGCATGCAACAATCTTCAAAAACCTTCTCAAAAGCAAGAGCTCCAAACAACAAAATAATTCACCCAAAATGAAGTCTCCAAAAGTGAAGCAACCCAAAACAAGGCCCCCAAGGAGTTCGAATTTTATAGAAGAGGGAAGAGAAGAGGATGAGGTGGATCCATGTAGGATGCCACATCACACATCCTCAACTCCAACCCCGAAGTCAACTTCATTCTCCAATGCATAATAAATAGGTGGGTGAATAATATGACAGTTTACTTACACACTCAAATCCAGCCCACACCCCAAAGGATTGAAATTAAATTGTCAAGAAAAGTGTAATTAAAACATTACAATTTAGACTTCTCAAAAATACATATAAAAGTCTAATTTAAACTCTCCAACCATAGGTATGGTTGGTAATGCAAATTTAAGAGGTATGGGACAAGTTTAACTTGTCCCACAAGCCTCCAAAATCAGCCTCCAAGGACAAATTCGAATTTCCAAGAAGGTGGAGTGTTTCACACTCAAAAGTTTTCTTAGATATCTTTACACATCACTTACACATTGCTTACACATATCATACAACATTTAATACAAGAGCCAACAACTCCATTAATTACTTTCTTATGACCCAATTTTTAATTAATTTTAACAATATGATTACTCACAATATATACACACATTTAATTAAATAAAAAGGGGAAAACACATCACAAAATAAACACATGCAAACATCCAAACAAAGGAACCAAATAAATAAATACACATAACCCTTGGTCACATTTAAAGGTGATCCCCCCATGGGAATCCCTAACACACATCAAACACACAAAACAAATACAGTTGCCATGGTGACCTTGTTGAATTCATCTAGAATTCCAATGTGGTTGGTCTCTAATCCCCCAATGTTTGTTGTGATATTTTAACCTGCAAAACATGAAATACCTCCTTTGGCCTCGTGGCCATATCAGAACATCCAAAATAATATAAATATAATTCCAAAATCATCTAGATATATGAATCACAACAACATCCAAGCAATCAACAAGATCATTTACAATTTTATCAACAACTATATCATCATCCAATAATTTCCATTTCTAGGTCTACTCACAATATCCAAATATCACATGTCCGAACAACATCCATAATATAATCCATGTCAAACAGTATATCATCATCAACATATAAAAAAATGTCTCTAATAATCATCATGCATCATAACTGAATCAAGATCAACAATAATCCATGATCTAACATCTAACATCATACTAAATAAAACCATAATAATGTCCATAATATAATCAACAGTATCATGATCAGTATCAAAAGGTGTCAAAGGGAAGTGGGCACTACAGAATACAAATAAATTATTTTTGGAATATAACAATTTATATATTTTTATTTTTATCATTAAATGGTTTTCTGAACCACTCACATTTTTTTGAAACCATTTATTCTATTTTGTATTCATGATCCCTACCATAATAAGTCCTGCAAGATGTGTAAAAAACCCACCTTCTGTTTTTCAAGGTTTTAATCACTCATTTATCAAGATTAGTTGAATGATTTTTTTCAATTCAATTTAGATGATTTATTGTTTTAGTGTTCCATATTCATGGTTTTAAAGAGATTCTTCTATTATTTAGCGGACAAAATATTTGATATGGACTAATATGCCTATATTTCAGACCAAAAGCTTCATTTTTGCATCAAATCGATTCTATATATCTTAGATCCATATTTGCTTTGTCTTAATGAATTCTCTTATGGTATCTTCATTCATTTTCAGGATAAAATTAGTTATCTTATTAAGTCACGTATTGTACCCATTACATTATCCTTTAACATCCACTTGTTCAACAAATGTGTTAAAAATATAACTATGATAATAAATTAAAATCTAAATGATACAAACATAAATACCTGTTTCTCCAACATATGTCTTAGATTGCTTATGAACAAATAGAGAATTAGCATCCAAAATACTAATTAGATGATTATGTTATGAAGAAGACAATATTGTGATCAATGTGTAATTATTTAGTGAAAAATATATATAAGTTGAGTGCACTCTAATATTATTCTCACTAGCTAATTTACACTTTAAACTATGGTAATGATCATGTGTTCGAATGCATATTGATGAATATGATTTATGATGATGTGATTGCTAAAGCCATAAAAGAGGAAACAACTGAAATGTAATAAAAGTTGCATATTTAGAAGTTTTTTCCATTTGTTTCATTGTGAACATAAATAGTCATATCTTCTTGATTTTTAAAAATGTTTATTAAATGGATTTGTATATATTTGTAGTTCACAATATGACTAAAATGATACATATTTCATTACAATCCATCAATTGAGATGTTTGATCAATGCTTTATATCAACATTCTCTAATGTAAATTTCGATCTAAATTTCAAATATGTACTTATTACTATTACATTGGAATTGAATATTTCATTATAGCATGATAGAAAAAATCCAAAACTGGACATTAGCAACATTTTTTCCAAATATTGACCTTTGCGATTATATTTGTGATCCTTTCATCTTTTGATTTTCTAGAAATCCCTCTTAATACATTACACAATTGTTACACAAATAAATATTTATTGTTTAGAAAACCATCTTTGGATTTTTTAAAAACAAAAAACTAGAAAGAAAGAAAATATTAAGGTGCTATAGCTTTATCTTTAGGGAACTTATGTGTCAAAATTTTCCCTTCTTCTCTTATATTTAATGTTTCACATAGCTTGTTTTAATTATTAACATGTTTTCATCACTTTGAGTCATATTTTAGATTTTAAATGACAATATTTAACCAATATGGATCATATTTTTGTACATGACTTAATATAGATATTTTAAAGCGGTATAGACCTCAAAAATTGTCCTTCATTTTGGCTATTAGTTTATTTTTACTACTTGCCTAAAAAGATGATGTTAAAACTCAAGGGATACATATTGAGCTGCATAATTGAAAGGAGAGGGAGGTAAAAATTTTAATTCCATCAACACATGTCATTGATAAGCTCTGAGGAAAACTAGTTTCATTCTCAAATTAAGAACCACGGTTCGTATTTAAAATCCTAAGGCTAACAATTACCTCCAAAGGACATGAAATCTATCACGCATTTCTATTTCAAGGAAAGGGAGATCTAAATAATGACAATGTGATTATTGAAACCTTATAATGTAGTAAAAAAATGACTTATAATCACATTCATGGGAGGTTAGTAATTAAGACCACTGAGGTTATTCTGACTCAAGCATCATCATTTTTATTCTATGAATGTGAATTTATCCTTTTTACATAGCTTAGTGTTTTCTTCTATAGGTTACAAAATTAAATTTAAAACCCTATAGTAATGTGAGTGTAAAATTTAATTTCAAACTGACAATTTATACACCTTGATAATCATACATGTGCCCATCAAGGTGTTAATGGTTTTACACATGATAAAGCTTGAAACCTTTAAGCCATTGATTGTTATGTAAATCTTAATTGATTTTGGTAATCTAAAACACTTTGAAATATCAATATTTTCTAGATGACAACATATAAGTCATTACAACATATTAAATTTGTATTCCATACCTAATATAACATATACAATGAGTTATTAGCTAATATTATTCATATCCTAGTATTTAATGTACTTGTTTATAATTACATGTTAGATCTTGTATGGACTTCTGATATATATCTTATTGATTTGGCATTAGTTTTTAATGAAGATTTACTTTTATTAAATCATGTTTTGATCATTATTATTGATTAATCAATATATTTCTAAAGGATACCTCATTTTAAATGTTTAATTATATCCCTAAATTTAATCATGGGGTTTATGCACTTTTGTTTATCAAATTCAATATATTTCATTCATCAAAGTCAACCTCAGGGAAGGTTCATTTCTTAGAATGAACAATATACTGAGAGGATGGGGTGAATAACTCCTTATAAAAATTTCAAATTATACATCAAATTTAATTAACTCGAAATACCACAATGGCATACAATCATAATCCATACTTATTAAATTCATAATGTGTGCAAGATCATAAACCATTGTTATAAATATATAACCATTTAATCAAAGAAACACCATAAGAACATTTGATGGGGCTAGAAATATAATGGAAAAACAATCAAGGGGAATAAAAATCACTAAAACATTATCTTAATTGATTCAAATTCTGAATTTAGTGAGGCACCAACCCCATACACAAGGAGCATTAACCCCTAGTTTATAATAGAGAATTATAAAATGTCCTTTACAAGGAGCACCAACTCCATGGAGGCTATTACACCCCAAGATGAGTTCAAACACCTATTCAACCACCTTATGATGTAAAATCTCTAATTTTTTTCTTCCACAAATGACTTACTATTGGAGATCATATTATCCACCACACACTTCTTCACTTTAAATCCTAGGTGATCACACTTCAAGCCGTAAATTATTTTAAATCTCTTCAAATCCTTTTAAAATCAACTCCAAAATATTTATCTCATGTCTTCTATTTTCTTCCCAACATTACAACACACATAGTTTTAACTTAAAATCATGCCCAATATCCTATAATCACACATCACCTACGTTGCTCCAAATGCACACACTCAACTAGTTCCAAAAAGCACCCAATTACACAATTTTTATATGATTTCTACATTTAAAACTTATAAAATATTAACCTTTTTCCTCCATTTTTTTCAAAGCCCATACATCAATAAATGGACATTTAAAATTTAAAATACAATAGTCACAAGTTAACCAGTTAGGTTGAAATTGGTAGCCAATTTTATTACAATGGATGCTAAAAATGGCTCAAAAACAATAGGCACATTTTATAAAATGTCCTAATATCCTTAAGTCAAGTTTTTCATGACCAAGGCCCTTTAGTGAATATGAATAAAATATCATAATTTCATGATTAAATGATTTTCGAGCTTTTAGGTGAAAGAGATTAGTCCTAAAATGACCCTATTAAAATAGTCAGAAAGGAGAAAATTATCATTAAATGAAGAAGGCTAATAAATTTCATTGAGCCACATCCTACTAAATTGGTAAGAAGTTCATAGTCCAAAAGTTTAGCTTCATTTTAATGGTGAATCTTAATATCAAAAGAGGTCTCCGAGCATTTCAGGCAATGAAAGGAAAATAATTTTCCCTACATTTTACCAATATTATTCATGGGTAATAAAACTTAATTATGATATAAAGGTTCAAGACCTTAATGTAACTGTCAGAAAGAGGGATTTTAGCCCTAAATTAAATTTTTATAAAATTTGTTTGCATGTAATATTATGACAAGGTCATGACACAATTCATGAAAAGGATGATTTTTTGGGATGAGATTAATATGAGAATGACAAAATACACTGTACGTACCCAAAATTGTAAGGTACTGTACTGCGGAACGGTGTAATAAGTGCCCCAATGATGATACAGGTCTCTTCGCAAGGTGTTCGGGATCCAGAAAAGCTTTACAGATATGCGTTAACATCCCGCATGCCCCGCTTAGCCCCCGCGTGCTTTGTTTTCCCTATTTTTCCCTCTTTTCTTGGCTTTTTGGTCTTCAGTGACGAAACCCGCCCTGCCGGGCGGCGGTCCGTGACCGCCGCCCTGAACAGGGCGGCGGTCCTGTACCCGCCGCCCTGAGCAGGGCGGCGGTCCTGTGCGTGTTTTCCAGAACGCTCTTTTGACGCGACCCGCGTGAAATATCACGACTCACCAGCTTTTCTTGCCGACTTAAGCATGCATTAATGTTTTTGGTCCCCTGGAATAGTGTTTTTCTTTTGTTTAATGTTTAGGAGTTCAGTTTGGATTTGATTTTTAGATGTTTGGATTCCTATAAATGCATGGTTTGTGCACATGCAAATGGCCTCTGAATTTTGCTCCAAAGTTTGCTTTTGAATTTCTTGTTACAGCAGTTTTAGTCTTCCTTTGCTTAGGATTCTTAGTTTTCTCATTGAGTGCTTTGGTTAGTATTGTATTGCAGCTGGTAAGCCACATATCCAACTTGTGCAAGTGCAAACATTATTTGGGCCACCATTTTCATTCCAACTTTCATGTTTTCAGTGCTATGTCCCTTTAGTTTTCTTAGGATTGGTAGCACAGTTTGTTGCAGGTTTGTTTTAGCTTTGTGTTACTGTTGGTAAGCCACAGATCCAACTTGTGCAAACAGTATTATTGTTTTGGAGTAGAATAGTCTAGGCAGCCATTAAAGTTGCAGGTTTTGCTCTTCATACAGACTAGTTTCAGGTTCTGGACGCTTTTGTTGCATGATTCGCAGTAGACCCCGCTAGGAATTGCATAGGCCAAGCTCTGTACTCTTGCGCTATCCCTCTCCTATCCGCATTCTATTCTGTCTGCATTCTGAAGGCTGTCCATTGATCCAAATATCTATTCCTGTTGATGCAAGCATTCCACGCTTTTCTGGATTCACGTGAGCACAAAGAACGAAGAGATCATACTGAGGGGACAAGAACACACACACCGTCGGATTCGCCACTGTTCTGCGAAATCCAGGTTCCATCTTTCAAAGTTTTAGTTAGAATTTATCAAATAAAGTAGTTAATCATTTTATTTCAGTTATTTCTATTCTCGATATTGCCAGGGAGGTTGTGGGGATTGATAGTTTCTGAGAAACTATGATTCATTCCTCACTTCTGAGGTAGGATCGAGAATCTTGCAGATAGATTAGTTATTTCGTTGTTTAGAATAGATATACGAAATCGCACAGACAAATAGCTACACTCGGCTATTTTGTTTGTTTTACGTTGTTAGTTTAGTTGTCAATTCTAAATATTTTAAATAGCTGCTTTCTTATAAATTGCCAGAAAATACAAAAAGAAATTATATATGCTAGAAGTGCACTTAGATTTTACTTTATTATAGTTTGTTTCATTACTGCTTTTGCATGACAATTACGGGACCTAGGGAGCCCAGGGAATACATTTTCGAGCCAATTGTGCCCCAGCCCAATACCGTAGTGGCAATAACTGACATTGACCAAAACCTTAGGATACAAGTCTTCCAAACAACAACAGACTTCCAACAGATCAGGGCACAGTTGAGAGGGTTAAACATCGAAGACGACCAAGCACATCTGTTTTGGTCAAATCAGCCAAACTACAGATTACCCTAGAAAATACCCACATGACTGTAGAAGGGCTCGAAAGAGAACAAACATTCGGGTGTGATCCTTTAGTTCCACAGCCAGACGCTGGAGACACCCTAGTAGATATAGATACCAGCTTAAGAATCCAAGTTGCGAGAACACCTGTAAGGTATTCTGAGAAGATCGCACAACTGTTGGTTCTAAACATAGAAGCTGAAAAAGCTTACGACTACTGGATACTAGGGATTAGAACTTGATCTCCCGTATGACCATAACAGGACCGCAACAACCAAGAGTCTATGGTTGTGATCCACAGATCCCACAGCCTAACGAATCCATAAGAGAATTAGACATAGACAGTGGCCTACGTAAATTAGTATTTCAGTCTACTCCGATTCCACCTATCATCATTCAACAGTTATCCCTACTAGACACAACAGCTAACGAAGCTAGAGAATTTTGGACTAGGCCAGAGAATCGTCCATAGAGTTGACTATATTCACCATATGACCCTATCAGGAGAAATACACGAAACCATCCCGGGTCATTTTCCACGCATCCCACAACCCATAGATCGAATCACGCCAGAGCTCGATATTGATTGGAGCCTTCGAGCAGTCATCCTCGCTGATCGATCTATCACACCAGTCCAAGTTAGAAGGGCCTTCTTTGCCTTAGATTCGCAAATACCATTAGTGCGTGTCGAAGACATTAGATTGCCTAACTAGTTTGCCTGCACATTCTACCCACACCGGCTGTCTCGGCACGACCTCGGGAGGTCGGGTACGCAGAAGAGTTACTTGTTGATTCTCAAGCTCGCCTGTCACTTTTCCGACGTACAAAATTGGTGAACCCGACGTGAAACAAGCAATTAGTCTTTCACCTTCTCTTTGAGAAGTTTCATCTTCTCCAAATCACCTTCGCTCCTTCCCATTATTCTGCGGGTATTCATATACCCCCCGAATATGTCGGGATTCGATGCATACGGCAGACCCCTCTTGGGTCTTGAGGCATACTACGCCCAACAGAATAGGCAGTCATCACCCTCACTCTCAATGTGGGGCGACAACTATTCAACTAATCAATTGTCAACACAAACACCAAGGACTAGATATAACTCGTCCTTCCAAACAGAGGGGTTGGAGCAACTTGCTCAAACACAAACAGAGCCTTCAGGCTCGAACAATATGACACTAACTGGAGAGTCTGCTTCATCTCCTCAGGTATTACTCAGACCACCTATTAGTAGACAATCAGATCCATACTTGGTCTTAGATGATGGACAATCAATACCTTATCCTAGGAGTGAACAACGCTCCCGGGGTATATACCCGCCTATAGGAGGTTTACAAGTACAACCCGAGACCCATTTTCAAGAAAATATCTCTACAGGAAATATTCTTGGAGAAACTTGGCAGGATAGCAATCAGTTCATGACAGGCTATCACATGCCTATACAACACCAAGGTACACAACAAACGCCACTCAGGCAAAGTACCGTGACTTCACCAAATGAAGTCATTTCAACGTTAGTAGAAAGAGTGCGAGGGTTAGAACTTGCTCAAGCAAATCAAAATCCTCCGTTCATACAAACGGGGAGTTCCAATCCTCCATACCATCCTAGCCAAGTAGATCTCCTCACAGGAGTAGGCACGTTAGGTGTGACTCCTCAGTATTCACAACAAGTGCCAACTAGACCCACTATCGCTAGCACTGTTCCTCCTGGTCCAGTACAGAGCAATCCATTCCTGGATAGTACCCCTTCGTACTTAAACATGTACTCCAAATCACCACAAGGGGATATGTACTCATCCCCCGGCATGTTTACTCAAATGCAAGGATTGCCTTATGCCCCTGCCAATGCGTACGTTACGCCATATCAACAACCCGTTCCGCCACCGCCTCCTCAACAGGCACCATCAATGGTTGAGACGTATGCGATAGGGACTTATTCAGAATATTTAAAGGAGCCCTTAGATTTCGCCATACGAAGCGTCATGCTTCCAAGACCTCTTCCCGATTTGCCTAAATACAAAGGAGAAGGAGATCCGAATGCGCATATCAAAGCTTACGCTACAGCCATTCGTGAATTACTCCCATGGGATGGGGTTGTTGCTAAAATATTCCCCAAAACGCTGGAAGGCATTGCCCTCGATTGGTATTACAGAATACCCGAAGCTTCCATACATTCATTCAAACAACTCGTGTCTGAGTTCATCAAAGCCTTCGACATGAACAAACTACTAAGGACAGGAATCAGGGAGTTCTTGCACATCAAGCAAGAACATAACGAGTCTGTCGCCCATTTCATCCAAAGGTGGCGCACAGTCCTTTATTCCTCGGCAAGCGCTCCAAACATGGATCAGATGGAGCTATGTGATTTATTCCTTCATTCTCTTAGCAGAGAAGTGAAGGAAGAAGTCCAGAAGTTCCCACTAAGGACTTATGACGAGGTACTTGAGAGCGCTCTGCGAATTGATCAAGCAGCGATAGATAGTGGCCGTAAGACGTATGGAGCAAACGGGAGGTTAATCACCTCTACTCAAAATACTACAACCACCACAAGCGTCAATCAAGGACCCAAAATCCTTAACAAAAATCGTGGGGTAACAACAGATGGGGTAACTGACCAGCCCAAGAGGGTAAATGTCGTTAATACTCCGTCACAAACAAACAACCAAAGAAACAACAATTTTACCCCGACGATCAATACGGTGGATTTTAATAATCCACAACAACAACAACGGCGAAATCCCATACAAGGACCAAGCCAAAACTCCTTTGGTTATCAAAACCAAAGTCAAAACCAGAAACAACAAAACTTTAGTCCTAATAGGCAACAGTTTGATCGGAATTTTAGGCCACAATACACACCAAACCAACAAAACGGGAATTACAACCCCAATTCTTATTGTGGTTTCCATAAAATTCGGGGTCATGACACTAGAACGTGTCGTGATTACAACAAATTCATGCAACGCTTGCCAAATGAACAAAAACAATTTTTTATGGATATGTTCTTAGCAGATCCTACGTCACCAACGGCAAGTACCTTCGCAGGGGCAGTTTCCCCTCAGAATGCCCCTCTCAAGATCTTTAATGATCCACTCCCAAATCATGATAGCGATAGGTTGAAACCAACTGGAACAAACAAAGGTGCAATAACAGGAAACAACGATCACGAGGCCTCAACCTCGCTAAATCCGTTAGTCGCGCCACAACTAGGAAGTCAACCACGACCTAAGGTAGTTGGATTAGTAGAGTTAGACTCCGAATTACCCGTTGAAGCAATTACGAGAACACGAGAGTATTTCTCTCAACCAAGTCCAAGCCACCTGCCGGAAACAGATAACATCCAGCAAACCGTAGCAAAACCTATGGGTGCTTACGATCTAATTAATGATCTAACAAAAACCTTCTCGCATATTTCATTCCTTGATTTACTAAAGAATTCCCCTGCTCACAGGGCTGCTCTTTTAGAGGCGTTAGGTTTGGGTCATTTAGTTAGTATCACTCCACCACCAGAAGCGCAAGTAAATCATATAGACTTTGATGTTTATCCTCCGGGACAGGCGGATAGGGATATCGAATTCATATTCGAAATAAGTAAAATGCCTACAGATGCTGAGATCGCACGCCGAGGCGATCCAGCCTTACACTTGCAAGTGCAAGTTTATAATAACTATGTAAAACGGGCAATGGTTGACGATGGAGCTATGGTTAACATAGTTCCTTTCTCTTTTCTCCAAAAATTGGGATATGGAGAAACAAACTGTTCTACTACACGAAATACCTTGAGGGGCTACGATAGCCTTAAAGCCACATCGATAGGAACTATAATACTACCGGTCACCTTAGGACCTAAAACAATCCTGACTGAGTTTTATATTATAGATCGGGAAACTAACTATAATATGATCCTCGGCCGGCCCTGGATACATCGAATGAAGGCAATCCCTTCCACGCTATTTCAAGAAGTAAGATTCCTGCATCTGGGAAAGGTATTTGTAGCCAAAGGTGATCCAAAGCCGTTTGACGTACACCTAGCTGATTTAAAGAAAAGACCAGGTATACACTCAGAATTCGAACTTCCAACAAACCAACTTAACAAACCCTCTGACCCAAAGCCAGAGGAAAAGTTGATACCTACGACGGATCTTGAAACTACCAACATAGCCAAAACAATTCCAACCCCTAAAGGTAAAACTAAAGAAATAGTATCATTAGGGACTACTGCAAAGATCGTTGAGTTGATAGAACAAGATTCACCAATGTTCTTACCATTCGATTCAGTAGGTATCGGATTTTCCCTAGGTGTTGGTTCCTTGCCAGCAGAAGATCTCTGTATGGTAGAAGTAGAGTGTGCAAACACAGCAGATACACCTACATCCATACTCCCGGCTAAGTATTGGACTCTCCATTTCGATGGAGCTAAATGCCGTTATGGAGCGGGGGCAGGTATAATTCTTACCTCGCCCGAAGAGAAGGTCCTCCCATTCTCTTTTAAATTAAACTTTGAATGTACAAACAACAGCGCTGAGTACGAAGCCCTCCTCCTTGGCCTTACCTTAGCCAAAAGAATTGGTATTGATAATATCAGAGTTTTAGGAGACTCGCAATTAGTGGCAAACCAAGTTTCAGAGGTATATGAAACTAAAGCCGAACACTTGCAACTTTACAAAAACGCTGTATTAGATTTAAGCAAGGCATTCAACTTCATATCCATTGAAGCAATCCCGCGAGAAAAAAATCTTCTCGCCGATTCAATAGCAACCTCAGCATCACGTTTTACTCCAAACAATGAGCTAGAAGATACTCATTTCACAATATCCATTCGTAACGAACCATTAATAAAAACAATGATGGATCCTCTTTCAAACGGAAGTGAATCTACCATCCTAGACCATGTTGGAAATGATGCGGCTACTTTGGATTACTTAAATGCCTTTGCAGCACTACATCTCTCCTATCACACGCTAGATTTATCTCTGATCCCGCATTCATCTTCCTACTTCGGAAATCCTGTAATGAATCTTCCCTCACAAAAAGAACCTAATATATACGTGGTGGAAAACGGGGATGATATAGATCTACCTCCGGCACCACCTGAGTTCGAAGAGGGTAATGCCTCTTTAATTGAAGAAACAATCGATGTCAATATCGGAACGGAAGATGAACCAAGAATTTTAAAGTTAGGTTCTTCGTTAACCCCAGAGGAAGTGGAAATACATACTCAGGTTCTCAAAGAACATCAAAAGGCATTTGCATTTAATTACAAAGAGATGACAGGAGTCGCACCCCACATTGCGGTACACAACCTCGTCACTAGATCAGATGCAAAGCCAATTAAACAAAAATCAAGACCCATGAAGCCCAAAGTAGCCCTCATGGTAAAAGAGGAGGTAATAAAACTCCTTCAGGTAGGATTCATCAAGCCAGTTGACTACTCCCAATGGGTATCTAACATCGTTCCCGTTCTCAAGAAGAATGGAAAGATACGCATCTGCATAGATTTTCGAGATATCAACAAAGCTTGCCCTAAGGACGACTTCCCATTACCATCCATAGACGTTATTGTTGATGCAACAGCAGGTTTTGAACTCTTGTCTCTCATGGATGGATTCTCGGGATACAATCAAATCAAAATATCCGAGCAAGATCAAGCTAAAACCACGTTCATAACTCCTTGGGGAACCTATTGCTACGCTGTTATGCCATTTGGTCTTAAGAACGCCGGTGCTACCTACCAGCGGGCCATGACATACATATTTCATGATTTAATCCATAAAATCGTGGAATCCTATGTAGATGACTTGTTGGCTAAGGCCAAGAAGCGTTGTGACCATCCTGAAGTACTCCGCATCATCCTTTCACGCCTAATAGAATATGGAGTTACCCTAAACCCAGAGAAATGCGTCTTCGGTGTAACAGGAGGAAAGCTCCTAGGTTACATCATATCGTCACGAGGGATCGATGTTGATCCAGCCAAAATTCGGGCTGTCCTCGAAATGGTCCCACCCTCGAATGAATCTGGAATCAGATCATTTCTCGGAAAGTTGGGTGCAATCCGGAGATTTATCCCGGATCTAAGCTTCGCCGTTCATCCAATCAACAATTTACTCAAGAAGGACTATAGCATTGATTGGACTGAAGATTGCAATGAAGCTTTTGATGCAGTCAAGCGTTTCCTGCTATCACCGCCTACGCTAATGCCACCAAAGCTAGATCGCCCTTTAATTTTGTACTCACGGGCTACCGATGTTTCGTTAGCTTGCATGCTAGCCCAAGAAGACGATGACAAAAGAGAGCGTGCGATTTATTTCATTAGCCGAACATTGCTCGACTACGAAACGCGCTATACACAAGCAGAGCGAGAATGTCTTGCCATAGTCTTTGCTACTAAACGCCTAAGACACTACATGCTAAATCAAGAGACAAGGGTCATAGTAAAGACGGACCATTTACGGACTTTTCTCACACAAGGGTCCTTGTCCAAAAAAGCTGGACGTTTTATAACCTTAATGGGAGAGTTCGAATTAACTTTTGTAAACCAAAAGTCAGTTAAAGGGCAAATCATCGCAGATTGGTTAGCTGATAACCCGCTAGACGGAGGCGACTTAGTAGACTTAGACTTTCCAGATGAATGCGTATACTACGTCGAAACCCGACCTGCTATATCTGAGTGCCCTTGGTACGCTGATATCATTAGCTATATCATGGACCATAGGTACCCAGAAGGAGCTACACCTCAACAAAGAAGGCGGTTACGCATTATCGTAGCTAAATACGTCATTATAGAGCAGGTGCTCTATCGGAAAGCATTCGATGGAATGCTCTTAAGGTGTGTTGACACAGAAGAGTCCAAGAGGATTCTCCATGAATCCCATAGCGGTATATGTGGAGGCCACTTCGGTGGCCATGCCACTGCTCGAAAAATACATCGAATGGGCTATTTCTGGCCCACTCTAGAACATGACACAATAGAGTTTGTACGCAGGTGTCATAAATGTCAGGAGTTCTCTCATGAGATCCACATGCCGGCACAAGCTTTGCAACCGATCGCTACTCCGTGGCCCTTTTCTACATGGGGCCTGGACTTGATAGGGAAATTCTCTCCCTCGTCCACAGACGGCCACAATTTTATAATCACGGCCACTGAATATTTCACTAAATGGGTAGAGGCTATGCCTCTTACAACTGTACCTGGTTCCGTAATCGCTAAGTTCATTTTGAACCAAATCATTTGCAGGTACGGTATCCCGCAAATCATTATCTCAGATAATGGAACTTCTTTCAAAAACGAAGAAGTTCGTGAGCTATGCAGTAAGTTCAAAATAAGCCATCATACGGCTTCCTTATATTATCCCCAAGCCAATGGGCAGGCTGAAGCAACAAACAAGACGTTGAAAGCCATTCTCCTTAAAACGGTAAAAGAAAACAAACGGGATTGGCATTTAAAGTTATATCCGGCCTTGTGGGCCCACCGAACCTCGATAAGAACGCCAACAGGAGCAACTCCTTTCTCATTGGTATTTGGGTCAGAAGCAGTTCTCCCACTCGAAGTTGAAATCCCCAGTCTCCGCATTTCACTACAAGGGATTCTGGATGAGGACGCTTACAGAGAAGCACGTCTTTCTCAACTAGAAAGCCTGGATGAAACTAGGTTAGATGCTGAACAACGACATAGAGTCTATGCCGACCGGATGTGCCGGCAGTACAACAAGAAGGTCTATGAACGTGACATATACGAAGGTGACCTAGTTCTAAGGTTAGACAGCCGGATCGACAAGAAGACCGGCGAAGGAAGGAAATTCCGGCCCAAATGGTTGGGCCCGTACCGAGTCACAAAGGACTACGGAAATGGTGCATACCTCTTATGCACGCTAGAAGGTGAGGAGTTTGGCGAAACAGTCAATTCTCTCCACCTCAAGCGTTTCTACGCGTAAGCAGCTAACGCTACCTATATAACTATCTACATTGCATTTTCATACAAATTAGGATCATTTTGTCCACTTGTTCTTACACAAATTGTGATCAGGGAATCTATTCTCAAAGCAATTTATTTCAAACTCGTGATGTTTCTGGCATAAAGTTCTTTAATCATACTTCTCCGTCTTCGATATCATCAATCAACTCAGAATCTTTTATCAAACAAAATCAGACATGACGAAGTCCTAACGGTAACCATACCAAGATCTGCAAGTTCGTTCTCACTTTGATTTCTTCTTAGGATAGGTGTCTTGCCTATGGTCTGTTCTAGAAGCTTCATGGTGTCGCATCTATCCCATATACACATCTCTTTGGAAAAAAAAAGCATATACTGACATTTTACTCAAATAGACAAGTCAAGAAGTGATTAAACAGAAAATTTTATTTTTACACATTTCCTTGCCCCACCAACCTTCGGTGATGAGCTTGCGTCTCTTACTAGTGACGTAGGGTTGGGAAAGGATGGAAATGCCCTTACTCGCCTATGCCTTGCCCACGGTGATAAACCCATGTTTCTTACAGGTAGCATGGGGCAAAGTGTAGGGGGTCCTCTAAACAAAGTAAATGTTAAAAGGTCATAAACAATCAATTCAAACTTTGAGTCAATAACGAATGAATCAGATGTTCAAAAATTCCAAGAGAGTTAAAAATCCTAAAAACCCAGATTTTGTCTACTATGTGGCCATCTACGGGTCTAAGTCTGGATAAACCGCAAAGCAAGTTGCATCCAAAACTATGAAGTCATTCAGGTAGAATAAAGCTTGTAGTTTTCATTTGGTTCCACCAAAGCTTCGTCTGTCTTTCACCACTATCACTTCACCATATTCCATAACTTGCGCCCTTCTTGGCTCTTGGTGATGAGCCCTCGCATCCTACTAGTTGCGTGGAGTTAGGAGTGGGGCAAGTTAATCTGTTCATCATACTGATTATTTTCATCACTTTGCCAAAACAAATCATGAGGTATCCAAATTGCTCACAGAAACTAAGATTTAAGATCACAATATATCTACAATATCATGTATCAGCATCATGAAACACAAAAAGAAAGCAAACATTTGCATCATCTGTTTTCCATTGCATACATTCTAGAAAGCATATGAAACATACATCATAGTATACACGAAAAAAAAGTGGAAACAAAGAAAGTAGAATACAAATGACAAGTTTTGATCCAAAACCGACGCATATATATAAATAATCAAAGTTTATATACAATGCCATCATGCACTAGGCATGGTCAAAACGCTCAAAGAGCCCGTAATACACAAAAGAATCTAAATACAAATACAGAAAGCCAAGTGGCCTCTCAACCCCTGCGCGATCCCGCTGAAGGTGCGCGCCCTCGCCTAGGACTCCGGCTACGCTGGCGCTCTGAATGGACGGAGGGCTCGGGGTCCCTAGGGGCAGTCGTAGTCTCGCCATGAGAGCGGCTCCTCATAAGACGCTCGGCTGTCCTATAGCCTGCCAACTCTGTACGGAGAGTTGACACCATCTTGGCCACATGCCAAACGGGAGCGAAGACGTCAGTGTGCCTGCCGGCTGCTGAGGGCTCCCCGGCATCCACAGATAACTCCGCACGGGTCTTATCCATAGGGATCATCAGAGAATCGACGCAAACCCTACGGATTAGATCCCGCCACTCATCAACAGTCTCTGCAAAGCAAAGAAAGAAAAACGAATTAGGAACTAGGCAAGAGGTTAAAGTGTACACAATACAAATATAAGGAGAGTTAACATTCAAAAACAAATCCTAAAACAAACAAGCATTGAAAGGAGGAGAGGATAACTTACTCGGATCACCAGGCCTCCAAGATGGGTCGCCAGGGCCAGCACCTGCTGCTGATGCCGCTGCTGACTGAGGGGCTGCTCCTGTAGGTGGGGCAACATGGCGCCCCGCAACGGACTCATCGTCTCCACCATGGCCTCGGGAGAGTGGCTCCTCAGAAGCCACGGTCTCTCTCTCTGCACTCTGCTCCTCCCTCTCTGCCCGCAGAATGTCCTGAGTATCATGCCACTCAGGATCGCTCTCGTCCGTCTGCTCCTCTGACCCTCCCTCTGTGTGCTCCTCAGAATCGGAGTCAATATCTATGGGGTCGTCACTGCTATGAGCAGGACCTGCAGCAATCTGAAGTAATGGTGCCTGAGGCGCACCAGCTCTCCCTCTGGCCCGAACTATCCCCCTGGCTGTAATAGGAATGCCAGGGGTAACCACTGTCCAACCACGGCCTCTAGGCCCCCCTCTAGCCTCTCGGACTGATCTATAAACAGGTGCTACTGGAGGAAGCATAGCCGCGTATGGGAGGCCAAACTGCTGAGGAACCCTGCTGAAGGGATGTACCTCTACCCGTCCCACACGATCGATAAGCTGCCCTGTGATGGAGCAGGAGACCAATGTCGTGGTCTCCTCTCCCCATATACCGGCCATAAGCTGGTACGGTGTAGCCTCCATGTCTGCCGTGGTAAGGGTGGCTACTGGCTGGTGAGGTGCTCTGAGCACTGACATACCTGACCATCGGGCTGCCCTCACCGCCCCGGGATCTGCCACCTCCACGCCTCTGCCATACGGAATGAAGCGCTCATACACCCAACTCATGACTAGAGTGGGGTGGCTCAAGGACTGTCCCTGCAATCGGACCACCCTGTATAAGTCATGGTAGGTGGTCCCCAAAATGTCCGCGCCCCAGGCGTATTTCCGGCCATGTCCCTCTATCTGTGCAATGATGGGGCCCCAACAGTATAATAAGGTGTCCCCTCCCTTGTCCCCGATGAGTCTCGAGGCAAGGATCCCCATAATAGCCTGTCGAAAGATAGGGATGGGCAAAGAAGGAATGGATCTGACTCGCACTCCCTTCTTCGGCCCCGTAGAAATGGCTGCATCCCCCATATAACCAGCCCACTGAGCTATCTGTGCCCTGGAACCAGCTGTCTCCAGTTTAAGTCTCCTCCCGATGATCGGGACCCCCAGGATGCGGTAAACATCCTCCAAAGTGATGGTCCACTCACCACGGACCCCTGGCAGTCGGAAGGTGTTCCGATCTGCATCCCAATATGAAAATAGGTCACAAAGAATGTGACTGGATGGAGCAACGTGGGGCACACGCGATATACGCAATATGCCGGCCCTCTGCAATGTGTCCTCCTCATCTGCTGAGAGGGCATCCAATACCCCGGGCAGCCAGTCACACTCTCTCTCCCGGCTCCATCTAATGTACTCCTCTTTTGCCTGCATACACCCAAAAACACACAAAGAAGAGTAAGTTAGTATCTAAACAATATCAAGAGAAGCATAAAAACACGTACAAATGCTAAAAATACAAGTACAAGCTTTCAAAATAGGTTCTTTTGCATTCTGTTCAGAACCGCCGCCCTGAGCAGGGGGGGCGGTTTTGTAACCGCCGCCTTAAAGGCGGCGGTCTCGTGACCGCCGCCCTGTACAGGGCGGCGGTCGTGTAACCGCCGCCCTGTCCAGGGCGGCGGTCGCGGTCCGGAAACCCGCGCGGGTTTTTGGGCTTAAAAAGCCCAAAAAAATGCAAAAAATGACTATTTTAATCAAAAATGGGGCCTACCCAGTAGGCGCCCCCCCTAGATGGACCCTTTAAACCAAACATTTTCGAAAATAACCCCCCCATTGCAAAGAATTTAACATTTCAAATCAGAAGGGGGAAAAACACAAAATTGAAGAAAACCAACCTGTGATCTCGCGGGGTGGCGTTCCGCACGTGGAGGCATGATCTCTATCTCACTGCGGACGTTTTGACTCTACTCGCGTGAGAAACCGTCACCGTGGGTCCCAGAGCTCAAAATCTATCAAGTCGACTCGCGCAAATGAATAGGAAAATGGGCCCACTTTCATATATATATCCTTCTGTTTCGTTTTAAAATGGCTTTTTCGCAGGTTCGGAGCGTTGACGGAGGTAAGTTTCTATCCTCGCACTAATGGTACGTCCTCTTCCCCTATTATTTTAGCGTTTATTTTCCAAATTATTGTATCTATCTGCACTTGAGTTCTCTTTTCATTTTGCAGGTGGCGGGAATTTTGGATGGCGTCATTTCGACACACGGACGTGTAAGGTATAACTTCTAACTTCCCATTTCGGGACTGCCATACTCGGACCCACCGTTTTATGCCTCTTCATGGCTAAAACGCTTCTCCGAGGGGGCAATATGTACGTACCCAAAATTGTAAGGTACTGTACTGCGGAACGGTGTAATAAGTGCCCCAATGATGATACAGGTCTCTTCGCAAGGTGTTCGGGATCCAGAAAAGCTTTACAGATATGCGTTAACATCCCGCATGCCCCGCTTAGCCCCCGCGTGCTTTGTTTTCCCTATTTTTCCCTCTTTTCTTGGCTTTTTGGTCTTCAGTGACGAAACCGCCGCCCTGAACAGGGCGGCGGTCCTGTAACCGCCGCCCTGAGCAGGGCGGCGGTCCTGTGCGCGTTTTCCAGAACGCTCTTTTGACGCGACCCGCGTGAAATATCACGACTCACCAGCTTTTCTTGCCGACTTAAGCATGCATTAATGTTTTTGGTCCCCTGGAATAGTGTTTTTCTTTTGTTTAATGTTTAGGAGTTCAGTTTGGATTTGATTTTTGGATGTTTGGATTCCTATAAATGCATGGTTTGTGCACATGCAAATGGCCTCTGAATTTTGCTCCAAAGTTTGCTTTTGAATTTCTTGTTACAGCAGTTTTAGTTTTCCTTTGCTTAGGATTCTTAGTTTTCTCATTGAGTGCTTTGGTTAGTATTGTATTGCAGCTGGTAAGCCACATATCCAACTTGTGCAAGTGCAAACATTATTTGGGCCACCATTTTCATTCCAACTTTCATGTTTTCAGTGCTATGGTCTTTTTAGTTTGCTTAGGATTGGTAGCATAGTTTGTTGCAGGTTTGTTTTAGCTTTGTGTTACTGTTGGTAAGCCACAGATCCAACTTGTGCAAACAGTATTATTGTTTTGGAGTAGAATAGTCTAGGCAGCCATTAAAGTTGCAGGTTTTGCTCTTCATACAGACTAGTTTCAGGTTCTGGACGCTTTTGTTGCATGATTCGCAGTAGACCCCGCTAGGAATTGCATAGGCCAAGCTCTGTACTCTTGCGCTATCCCTCTCCTATCCGCATTCTATTCTGTCTGCATTCTGAAGGCTGTCCATTGATCCAAATATCTATTCCTGTTGATGCAAGCATTCCACGCTTTTCTGGATTCACGTGAGCACAAAGAACGAAGAGATCATACTGAGGGGACAAGAACACACACACCGTCGGATTCGCCACTGTTCTGCGAAATCCAGGTTCCATCTTTCAAAGTTTTAGTTAGAACTTATCAAATAAAGTAGTTAATCATTTTATTTCAGTTATTTCTATTCTCGATATTGCCAGGGAGGTTGTGGGGATTGATAGTTTCTGAGAAACTATGATTCATTCCTCACTTCTGAGGTAGGATCGAGAATCTTGCAGATAGATTAGTTATTTCGTTGTTTAGAATAGATATACGAAATCGCACAGACAAATAGCTACACTCGGCTATTTTGTTTGTTTTACGTTGTTAGTTTAGTTGTCAATTCTAAATATTTTTAAATAGCTGCTTTCTTATAAATTGCCAGAAAATACAAAAAGAAATTATATATGCTAGAAGTGTACTTAGATTTTACTTTATTTTAGTTTGTTTCATTACTGCTTTTGCATGACAATTACGGGACCTAGGGAGCCCAGGGAATACATTTTCGAGCCAATTGTGCCCCAGCCCAATACCGTAGTAGCAATAACTGACATTGACCAAAACCTTAGGATACAAGTCTTCCAAACAACAACAGACTTCCAACAGATCAGGGCACAGTTGAGAGGGTTAAACATCGAAGACGACCAAGCACATCTGTTTTGGTCAAATCAGCCAAACTACAGATTACCCTAGAAAATACCCACATGACTGTAGAAGGGCTCGAAAGAGAACAAACATTCGGGTGTGATCCTTTAGTTCCACAGCCAGATGCTGGAGACACCCTAGTAGATATAGATACCAGCTTAAGAATCCAAGTTGCGAGAACACCTGTAAGGTATTCTGAGAAGATCGCACAACTGTTGGTTCTAAACATAGAAGCTGAAAAAGCTTACGACTACTGGATACTAGGGATCAGAACTTGATCTCCCGTATGACCATAACGGGACCGCAACAACCAAGAATCTATGGTTGTGATCCACAGATCCCACAGCCTAACGAATCCATAAGAGAATTAGACATAGACACTGGCCTACGTAAATTAGTATTTCAGTCTACTCCGATTCCACCTATCATCATTCAACAGTTATCCCTACTAGACACAACAGCTAACGAAGCTAGAGAATTTTGGACTAGGCCAGAGAATCGTCCATAGAGTTGACCATATTCACCATATGACCCTATCAGGAGAAATACACGAAACCATCCCGGGTCATTTTCCACGTATCCCACAACCCATAGATCGAATCACGCCAGAGCTCGATATTGATTGGAGCCTTCGAGCAGTCATCCTCGCTGATCGATCTATCACACCAGTCCAAGTTAGAAGGGCCTTCTTTGCCTTAGATTCGCAAATACCATTAGTGCGTGTCGAAGACATTAGATTGCCTAACTAGTTTGCCTGCACATTCTACCCACACCGGCTGTCTCGGCACGACCTCGGGAGGTCGGGTACGCAGAAGAGTTACTTGTTGATTCTCAAGCTCGCCTGTCACATTTTTAGGACCTCATTAGTCATTGCCAGTATTAAATTGAAGCTAGGGCTCTTAACCAGAATTAACAACAACTTTACTTAGGCTTCGCTAAAAGTATTAACAAGGAGTAAAAGAATTTACTTTCCAAATGGCTAAGAGATAGATTGTGTGCTTTCAAAATTGTTTTCTCCTGTTTATTAAATCTTATTATCTTCCAGAACTAACCATAGATTTCCTTTAAGTTCTGTTTAAGAATTCCACCATGAAAGGGATAGTGTTCATTAGTGTCGCTAGGGGTATCAAGTTATATAATGTTACTTGCAATGATAGTCCTTCCCTTGATTACTTAAAGAATTTCTTGCTCTCAAGTTGGTGACCCCTACGTTACTTTATTTGAATACAAATTTTAATTTAACTTCCTGAAGTATTAAACAATCCCATGTCAGTTTACTTATGACACTTTATTACTAAGTCATGGCAAGGTTTAACTCAGAATTTATTCTCAAGGAAAAGTTGAAGTAGCACTCATTTACGAGAACAAAACAAGATTACATCATTTCTTAAAATACTGATACTCCAACAAAGTCACTCAACCACAATAACCAAATTTTCTTATAATTTCAATGATGGGCACACAATACAAGGTTTCCAAAGTTCAGATGACAAAGTCCACAATACATTATACTAAGACATTAATATTCTTCTAAACTTTCCACTGGACGTTAACATTAGTTGATCAACATAAAAAGGTTTCGAGCAAAGGATCTTCTCAACTGAGGTTGATGACAAAAGTCTACAAATCTATCCCTCATTTACACGCAAGATCCATCTGCAGCAATTTTTCTACAAGAGTCAGTTCATGAGAACTAAGCAAGATAAGGCTGCGCAAAACCACCATAACTATTATCTAACAATATCACAAAAAGGAAGCACTTTATTACAAGAATTGATTCAAACCTCTAAACACTATTAACACATCAAGTTAAAATAAAGTCTTCATCATGCCAATCAAAGAAGGAGAAGACCTTGTACTTCAGTTAGGAGTAATAGCAACGAAAGTATAGCAATCGTAAGAGAATGGCCCTTGGCCCTATAAGGAGAAAACAAACAATCTAGCAAAGAACAGAATTCCCATCAAGTAAGTAATTAAACAATAATTACAAGATTGAGATTTGATATAAATAGACCAACCATCTAGAAAATTTATCAAAGGTACCAACGCATAGGCTAAAATAATACATTTCTAAAAGAACAAAAGTTGATCGGCCCAAGAAAGGGGAAACACGGGTTCCAAAATTTAACACAAAAAGTCATGTATAAATGAGTTTCAAACTGGGAATCAAATAGAGTATACACACAACATAAGTTTCGAAACGAAGGCATAGTATACTAGTTTTGACCATTAACTACAAATAGATTTACCAATCATCTAGGAAGGGTCAAAGTCTTACAGGCTAGTAGCAAAACACGCGAGAGAAGAAGGGAGTTCCATCAAACAAGAGTATACAATAATGTCATCAACAATTTTATAACACTAAAGATTTGCAAACTTCCACAACAATTCTAACGTTTGATTAATTTAAAATAAATTATCCATTTCCCGAAACAACCATATTTTAAGGCAACCCTTGGTAACACAGTCAACCGTCGCACATATGGATACAAACATAATTTCTAAGTGACATTATCAAAACAAAACCTTTCGCTATGAATCCATAAGACTATCAAATGAAAGATGAGTTTTTTTTTTTTGAAGAAGAAGATTAATCACATTTAAGGAAATTTCCCTCACAAAATATCAAGGTAATTACGTGCATAAAGACCGACCGATATTAATTAATAGCGTCGAACACTACAAAGGAGAAAACAATGCAAGTTAGGAAAACTAGAAGAGCGCCATCAACAACAATTCCAAGAGGGGGATTAGACCAAAACTATTCTAGTGTCAACAAGGTACTAGATTCACACAAAGAAACCTCGAGCTTAGTTGATCCGAAAGGCTAGTTATGGTTCAAGTTGCCAGGGATGGTCAAGGTACTTCCTGAGGATGGCCTTAAAAGCCAAGAAACAAGATGAAAGATAATATAAGAGTCTACACCCGTGAGATGGAAAACACATTGCACACAAACCTTTTCATTCTACAAGTTTTAATACCAAAACTCTAAGCTGGCTAGCCCAAGCATTGATCACACTAATCCTACAACCTTCCTTTCTTGATGCCAAAAGGGTTATCAAAGTGACTTGCGAAGGAGCTAGCAAAAAAAAAACGTCAGAAGACAACCTTGGGTGCTAGGGAGGGGGGTTTCATAGTTATCGTAAACTTACTTCCATGATATCGAAAATTACTAGTTTGATCAACATAATAACTTGCAACTCAAACGGCCGAGAAGAATTAATACATAAACAAACAGACGAAGGTCTATCATTCGAGTAAGAGAAACATAACATTCAGAGGAGAAGGCACACACATCCTTTCGACCAACATACTGTCAACGATAAAAGCTAAACACAAGAAGAAACAAGCAGAAAGTGGGAAATCTCCCATCATGACATCCAACTGACATATCAATGCAAGGAAAAAGCGGTTCAATTTCGCAATAATTGTAAATATAAATAGCAGCAGAAAAGTGTAGAAATATCTTGCCTTTTTCTCCAGATTCAGCTTCGCCCTCCTGCCTCTTCCATTGCTTTAGACGAAAACTTGAGCTTTTCGACGGCGAGCTTCATGCCGGGAGTAACTCTGTGCCAGACGGAGCATTTGGGCTCGACTCTGGCAAGCTATTCGACATCCTTGACGCTGTGAAAAGAAAATGACCGGTCTCATTGAGTACTCTGTCTTTACCAATCACCCTGTCTAGATCTTCTTGAGCTTTCTGCTGTACGCGAGGATTGCGAACAAGTTCAGCCATGGCCCATTCCATAGTTATGGCTGTTGTATCCATCCCTGCAGTGATCATGTCCCAAAGGAGACCATATATTGTATCCTCACTGAGATCATATTTTTCTTGTAGTGTGAGCAGTGCATCCACAAAATGTTGTTTAGCACCACTCTTCTGCCTAGCCAGAGTGTGCTCTTTCATAAAGGCTTTGGTGAGTCTATCTTTTATCTTAGTGTACAAACTATGTGTTAAAGTAGATCTCATCGGCCACACCAAGAATACTAGCATTGTATTACGTGGTGAGCCAAGACACTACCACCGGCCACGTGGCTTAATCCACCGTCTAAAGCCACTATGTGGCCCTTTTATCAAACTTGGGCATACCATTTAACAATGAAGGGGGGGTCTATTAAACGGCACCGCCCAACATGGCACTTCCAACTGCACATGCCATCCACCCGCCATCATTGTCAGCCCAAATCAAGTCCTGGCCATTTCTACAGAACTTTTCAGCTGATCTTGATCTGGGTCTGTCAGCCAGCTGTTGACCATGCTCCTTGAGAACCTACTTGGCCAGCTCTGTATTGCAGACTATCACATTGAGCGTGGATCCAAACCACATAGACATAATAGGACCATATTTCTTAGACCATTCGGAGAAACACCTGAGCCTCACAGCCCCTATATCAAGCAAATTACCCACAATAGGCAATCCTCTCGGCCCTGGAGGAAGCCTGTATCTCTTCCACTGCACCAGCTTATACACAACTGCTACCACCCCGCTGCTAATATCACAATACCACCCACAACACCCATTACGATCTGCCTCCCTACTATAATGTATGCTAAATAGCCGAAGCATCATAAGCAAAACCATGGCCTGGAAACGAAATCCTTTTCCTCATAATGTCCACTCTGCGCATACCCTGCAATCATTGTATTCCATGACACTACTGTTTTCTCAGTACATGTTCTGAATATGAAAAAATATCCTGCTACCTTCATCTCCCAAGACATTTTCTCCAACATTGCATAGATCTCCCGTGCCTGGAAAGTTCTTTTCGTTGTATTTGGAAAAGACACATAAACGATCCTTTGACGATGAAGTATAGGATGTGATCAATCTGGTTTTTGTGGGGTAGATCCTGGTCCTTGATGTACTTGAGCAGGCCAAACATGTATAGAACAAATTGAACATGTGCGCTCCGGTTCGAAAAGCTTTGCTTCATTTCTTCCAGTAGACATTTAAGCACGGAAAGCGCCACTACCACCAGCCTAATCTTTTGCTCCCCTTTAAGCACGTTTATAATTATTTTTCTTGTTTCGTAACTCAATCTTGCAAGCACGCAGTTTGTTAAAACGATTCATCAACACTGTTTTCAGCAAAAAGATGCCAAATATAGTAGAAGAAGTTGCTCTGTCCGAACTATTAACTGCTCTTCTAGACATGCTCTGATGGGGCATGGTAATATCGTTCAAGCCATTTTGAATATCGGACATAGAATCGTCAACATGATTTGGGCTCACGTCTTGCACTATTCTTTGCAGTCGATCGATTACATCAACATCCATTCCACTGTCACAGTCGATTTTGATAACCATATCATGAAGGAGAATCCCGAATTGAGGATGCAGTCGATACAGAACAGATGACACCATAGTTGGACGACCTGCTTGTTGGAAGTGCTCAACAGGGTTCTACCATGCTGCAACATTAATGTCCATCTTCATCTACTTCCCCTCCTATCCTTGATGCCCAGGAAGATGCATTGTCTACTCTTCTCTACTCGTTTGAACCAAAATATAAACAATTCTATAACCACATAATTGCAGACCTCCCAAAACAGGTGTTTCCTTCCCCCAAGATGCGGCAGACAAGGGCATCAGGAAGTCAAAGAAAGTAGAGCAGGTCATAAAAGATATAGGTCCTTCCACCCACCGCCAGCTAATAACCTAGTCGACTCCATAGCTAGGCAGGAAAAGGAATGGCGTGAAAGAGAAGATAGAAAGGCAATTAATACCAGCAAGTGGTTAAATCAAAGTTGTC
Source organism: Taxus chinensis (assembly GCA_019776745.2). Taxonomy (NCBI): domain Eukaryota; kingdom Viridiplantae; phylum Streptophyta; class Pinopsida; order Cupressales; family Taxaceae; genus Taxus; species Taxus chinensis. The sequence goes on along the minus strand of JAHRHJ020002231.1, from coordinate 969,078 downwards.
GTTTGCAGAACCACATAATGGTCTGAGCACAATTTGGTGAGACAAGAAAGAAAGGAAAGGCGGTGGTCAGATTCAAGTAAAATGCATTTCCAAAAAGGCCAAAAGGTCAATAAATAAACAATAAAAGACATGTTCTGTCATATATTTGCAGTGGAGCTTGTGTGCAATTGTTATCTTCTATGTGCAAATTGGAGAAGGGTCGTGTGTGGCTCAATTAGCATGCATGTTTGTAATAATCTTCACTATATTAGAGATTCAAACAAAATACATTTAATGTATTGTTTCAAGCTATGTAAGGATATAAAAGCGTGTATTAGAAGAATCTAAGTGCATTACATTTTCCACTATACTTTGAATTTTTCTAGTGTTATTTTGGTGTTCAACCCAGCTATTAATTGGGAAGAACTCGAAATATTCCTGGAATTTTACTTTATGATGCCTTTTCATGTAGATGTATATTAACAAGTAATTCTAGGCTAAATTCATGAAATTTGTAGGTGTATATTTACAAGTAATTCTAGGTTAAATTAATGAAATGTGTAGGTGTATATTTACAAGTAATTATAGGCTAAATTAATGAAATATGTAATGTATATTTACAAGTAATTACAGGCTAAATTAATGAAATCTGTAATGTATATTTACAAGTAATTCCAGGCTAAATTAATGAAATCTGTAATTCATATTTACAAGTAGATGTATGTTCTGTAGACGTATATTTACAAGTAATTCCAGGCTAAATTAATGAAAGGATCTATATTTACAAATAGATATATATGAAATATACATCTACTTGTAAAAATACATCTACAAAATACACATTTGAATGTAAATATACATCTATAGAATATACAACGATAGGAAAAGGCAACATAAAATATACAACTACATGAAAAGGAAGCATAAAATATACAACGACAAGAAAAGGCAGCGTAAAATATACATCTAACATGTAATTACTTGTAAGTATACATATACATATTTCATTAATTTATCCTGGAATTACTTGTAAATATAAATCTACATGTACACATACATCTACAAGTTTCATTAATTTAGCTCATAATTACTTGTGAATATTCATCTACATGAAAAGGAAGCATAAATTTATATTGCATGTTGCCTTTTTCATGTAGATGTATATTTGGTCATAAATTCAAATATGTATTTGTTTCAATAACATTGCCTTCCTCTGTACTAGACCCATTTTCACCTTTGATCTTTGAAGTATCCATTGCTCAGAACATAGGCACTCACATCAAATGGCTGCACTTCCTTTTATGTTAGTTGATTCAATATTATTTCTTCTCATTGTTGTAAGTTACATCAGTTTGGTAAATTTATCTATCTTTGCAGGTTTTTATTGACATCATGAGGAGAAGGCAGCTTCCTAAAAGAGTAAGACCTACATGTGCCAAAATTAGGGGAGCAAGATTTCGGCCAAGTGAAGAACATGAAGAAGGGGCTAACAATACCCCACCTCAAGATGCCAATGGCACACCACATGAAGAAGTAAATGTCCAAGCAATAAGAGTGAGCCCTTCAACCCAAAAAGTGACAAATCCAAGAGCTTGATTGGAACGAGTTTGATATGGATAATGCCATGAAAGATGTTGAAGAATATGGATACTCTACATGTGCTGCTGCAAAAAAATGGGGTATACCAGCGACCACCCTTACTTCTTGGCTGATGGGCATTACCACCACTAAAAGAAAGGGTCCACCAAAAATTCTAACAGATGAAGAAGAGATGGAGATAGTGAGTTGGTGTCATGAAATGGCTGACATGGGACATGGGTTAGAAATTATACAAAATTAAGACACGTGTGGCACAAATATGAAAACAAGGTCTAACCCATTCACGGATGGTTTTCCAGGTAAGGTCGTGGTGGGTAGGTTTTAAAAAAAGACACCTAGATCTAACATTAAGGATAGTTGAAGGCCTTGATAAGGATCGAGAAATGTGTTTGAGGCCATCAATTGTCAGTTCCTTCTACATTACTTTGTCTAAAGCTTATGAGGCCAACCCATATGGACCAAACCGAATATGGAATTGTGATGAAACTGGATTACAAGCTGGAAGGAACTGCGGTATGAGAGTGCTTGCTAAAAGGGGTAGTAGGGAGTGTCCCATATATCATCCCAAAAAGAAGAGAATGGATTACTATATTGTGTTGTGTAAATGCTGTTGGACAAAGCATTCTAGGATTCTATCTTTTAAAGGGGAAGAACCATTTAGAAAATTATATTGCAGGTTCTGAGCCTGGAGCTTGAATGGCAACACAAACACATGCATGGATGACAAAATATTTATTCATGAACTGGTTACATCACTTTGCATCATCTATACCTGATGGTGTGTCTCCTACAAATAGGCATTTACTAATTTTTGATGGCCATGGTTCACATGTTGCTTTGGGCACAATTCAAGAAGCTAGGAGTTTGGGGATTGATTTGTTAACATTGTCCTACACACAGCTCTCATAAATTACAGCCATTGGATGTCAGTGTATTTTCTCCATTCAAAACATACTTCAAGGAGGAGAGATGCAAATGGATAATTACAAACCATGGGATAGATGTGAAAAGGGCTGAATTAGCTGAGTTAGGGAGCAAAGCATTCATAATGGCTCTTACACCTAGCAACATTAAATTAGGATTCAAAAGAACAAGGATATGGCCTCTTAATCCCAATGCCTTGGATGAAGACATGCGACCTAGCAGAACATTTGACACATCTTTTCAAGATGATGCTAGTGCAGCAGAAAATATGCTTCATCTATTTAGGGTTGATTTAGAGCAAAGTGAAGATGTTGAGATGGTGCCTAACACACAATTAGTGAAAGAATTAGAACCTCAGTAGAAGGAGATACATATAAATGAATGTGTTTCTCAACAATTGGAAACTCCAAATAGAATTAATCAAATTGATGAGTCACTATCTATGCCCACAGAAGATATCCCTCTCAATTGGATGAAAGAAGTATCTCTTAATATTCGTGTAAACTTGAACTTCAATAATGAAGAGGTCATCCTCTCTTTACCCTCTCATCCAACACTATTTCATGAATCGGATTTGTTACACTACTATGTCGGCAGTCAAGCTAAAGAAAATGATGCAGAATCACAGTTAGAGGTAGCAGGGATATTAGGGGCAGATTAAAACCAAACTTTTGAGGAAAACCAAGGACAAAGAACTCTTGATAGATTCTTGAAACTCCCTGTGGAAAAGGTTAGAGAATCATCAAGGTCAAATAGTGCTTCTGGTATAAGATTGAGTAGGGAATCTCTACTAATCACCGCAGATCAATACATGGAGCTTCTGGTTGAGAAAGAGAACAAAAAAAAGAAATAGATGAATTGAAGCAAAGAAAAAAGGAACAAATCCAGGAGAAGAAGGCTGAATGAATTGTTGAAAGGGAAAGGAAGGAGCAGGAAAAGATTGAAAAAGAATATAGAAGGAAAACAAAGGAGCACCAAAAGTTGATTCAAAGGCAAGAAAGGGAATAGAGAAAGGAACAAGGAAAGGATTCAAAGGGATCAAGATATAAAGGAGAAGGAGTTTTAGAAGGAAAGAAGAGAGTTAGAAAGGAAAAGGAGATTGAGTAGTCCAATTAATCCTTTTCCTGATCAACACCCAATGTTAAGAGAATTAATGGGCATACATTGCCCTTTATCAGTTTCAACACACAATTTTGCAGTTGGAGTGAATGCTTCTCCAAGTTCTGATCCATTCCCAACTACACCTGTGAGGGATGTCAACATGGGGAGGCAACTACAAATTAACACCCCAGCTTCAACCTCAACTGCAGATTCAACACCACCCTTCCTCGGATTTTGGAAATGATATTATCAAAAGTAAATATTTCTTTTTGAAGGCTGAATTTTTTATTCCCGGAATTGGCCTTTCGATTTAAAAACTACAATATAGTAATAATAGTTATATGGCCCAAGTATATTGTATGGCCATGTTTTTGTAATGGACAATGGTAATGTTTACTGAATGAATATATGTCTTCCAAGTTATGTGATTTTTTTTCAAAGATTTAAACTCCTATTGTTTCTAAAAATTACATTGAGAAACAGAAAATAGTAAATGTTAGTATGCAATTTGCCAATAACCTATATTGGTCATTAATGTAACAGCCAGAAGCCAATAACACAATCTACCAGTAGAAAAGAAAAATATGAAATAGTTTTCTATCACTTCCTCAATGAGGGTAAAAATCTCACCTATTAAAACCATATGGAGTGTAGATATTCAAAGAGAATCAAACAATTTCCAAACTTATTTGATGTGTTGATAAACACAATTAAAATCATGTTGTGCATCTGCACTTCCAATCTAAGTCACTCCAACAAGCATAACAACACCACTGTAAGACATGTACAAAAAATACTATCAGTTTTTAATATGTAAAATCACTAAAATTTATGCAAAGACCATCTGCAAAAACAAAATCTATACTACCAAAACTGTTAAAATCTTGTGTGTGAGGAGGTGGTGGAAGATGTAAAACATCACCTACAAATACGATGGTTATGGTTTGTATTATTTGCAAACATAAGCTTTGGATGAGGGCACTCTTTGAAAAGGCTATAACAAACTGTAAATCTAGTTTTCCAACTCATTAGAGATCGATGGTACGAAGATAAGAAAATAGAGGTGATCAAAACTTAACAAGCATTAGATCTGAATGGAGATAGACTTTCTCAATACACAATACACCCCAAAACCCCTAAACGTGTTCTAAGTGTCACTATTTATCCCAAATCGATTTAAACTATTCCCACAAAACAAATACCCAGACAATACACTTATTACAATGACTAGCTCCCAACGCATACCAATGTATGGTTTTATAGAAATTATTACATTTCCCCCATAGTATGATAAACAAAAACCTACTCGATACAGAGGTTCAGTACAAGAAATAACCCGTCGTAAAGCTCAAATTTTAGCTGGGTATTCCCAAAATAATGGTAACCACAGAGACCCTGAATAAAATGGTTTCATTGATTCATCTATAAACATGAGAACAAAACTTTCCAGCATAAAATAGTAAGCCATTGAGCATGTATTCAAACACAATCCTAAGAACTTAAAAGAATAAACAATACCTAGAAACAATAAGTAAAAAGTAGATTAAATAATGCCGATAGAACTGGAAATAAGTTATGAGGGAGAGAGGGTTTCATCCAAAAAATTAGTTCGACCTCCATGCAATAAATTCATATTTATGCAATAGTTCAGAAATTCACTTTCCATGCTATCTTTATAAAATGATACATTCGCAGTTAATAGAAGTGGAGTTAAATTATCCTGCTTGCATGATATGATTTTATTTCCATTTCCTGTGAAGTTTCTGGGATGGTTTTCTTCCTGCTCAAGTATGCTGTGAATCTTCCTTTCCATCTAATCACTGCAGATCTTGTATTGCCATATTTCTCCAAAGCTGAGACTCTCCACCATGAGGTTCAAGTGGGAAACTCCATGCAAGTAATGGATGGCAGTGAGAAGTTTATTGGTGCATTCAATGGCAATAAATGAAGCAGAAATGTACACATTAAGATCTGCTTCGCTAAAAGCACACAGCATTCCCTTTGTAATTTAATATCATATCTACATGCAAATATTTCTCTATCCTCGAAAATAATGGATCCCTTTGTAATAAGTGGCAAACTAAATAGTAATAGGTGGGGTGATTAAGTAACATGTATTTGTCCAACCCTAGAAAAGACAAAAATTGTGACACCTCACACTCCAACAATTATGCACAGTGGGTTACGTGTCAAATTTTTTTGGAAAGTAGATTGGGCTGTAGAGAATTCTCAAGCGCTTCTTTTGACAATTTTTTTGGATTACCAGGTGCCATATAATGCTCGGTATAGTCTCCCAAAGTTTGGGTGCACCATGACTGGCTCCCCTCAAATACGTGTTGTCATTATTTTTTTTAAATCAGCGGTGGATTAGAGACTCGTGATTGATATGGCTTTTGTACAGTCATCTTTTTAATGATGTCAATTGGACATTTTTTATTTACTCATTTTAATTTTTCTTTCGGAATTTTTTGAGATGTGTTAATGTTCTTCCCTTTTTTAAAAAGCTAATAAAAAACGTGCTCCAAATTGTAAAAAACTGTCGTTTAGACAACTAAATGCGGAGCATGGAAATTGATGGTGCATTTCCCCTATTCTTCATTTTTTTTGTGAAGCAAATAGAAAAGTGCTCCCAACGGTACATAAAAAAAACAGTGACTGAGACACCATGGAAATTGTGCCGTTGATGAAAAGCAAAGTAAGCGAGGCGTTATAAAATGGGGTTTTGAGGCGTCTGTGCACAGCAATAAGACATCCGGGGTTAAGGATGAGAGGTGGAGAAAGCGAGTGAGAGATGCCTCCCGAAAAAGCCTTCCTCTGAAGCTTTGATTAGTGAGAGATGAGATGCAGTGTGTCTCCTGAGAAAGCCTTCCTCTGAAGCTTTGATTAGTGGACTTGCAAGGCAAATGAGATTATCTTGCGCCAGAGCTTGAGCCATTTTCTGTTTTCCCATCCGGTCTTCATCTGCAATGCGAAATGGCACTTTCTCTGCAAGTTAGTCGCCGAGATCTTTGAAGCTTTCTGGGTCGGATCCGAGATCGATCCAGGCAAGCGATCAATGCCCTAGCAATATTGCTGGCTTCGGTCTTCTTTCAAGGGTACCATGTTTCTGCACAGTGAAAATACATTCGGGGAAGAAGGGTGCCAGGTCTCTCCACACCAACAAGACATCCGGGGAATGACAATATTTTTTACTTTCCTCAAGTTTTCCGTTCAATTCAACTTCACTACACCACATGAGTCGCCAATAAAACACAGATGTGGAGTCCAGCGACCATTAAATCTGACTATCAGGTTGATCAGATTATCATAGCTGACATTTTCGCAGCAGGGTAAGCATCTTCTTCTTATGCTCTGTATTTTTTAGTTATCTTATTGTTCGGTTTGTAAATGAGCAGAGCAGATCACATGAAATTCGTTTGGTTATGCTCTGCATTTTTTACTTTTCTTTTTGTTAATTCTTCCTGAAATCACTTGCTGCACACATATCGGACTTTATTTTAGGATCCTTTCATTTTAGGACCAATTATTCACACTTCCATTTGTTGATCCATTTGAGAGTTTTTGACCTATTCTTCATGCAGGCATCATGATTACACTTCCAATATGTTGATCCATTGAGAATGGTTGATCATTTTCACCTATTGCACAGAGCAGGGCACAACAGCCTTCCACAGGGCCAGATTGTGAAGCTCTGTGTATCCGACATGGCGGAGTCATGCTGGTTTACTACAATCCCTAATTATAATGTCATGTCGATGATTCTTCGTTTGAAGGTAATAGTTTGCTTCTGATAGCAGTTTGTGTGAACATTTTTGATATAAATTCATTCCATATGTGTTTATGCAACAATGGATTGTGGATGAGAACAAGGAGATACATACGTTTTCTTAGCCTTAGTTTTATGTTTGCATGCCATCTGATCTATACATACTGTGCTGGTGTTGTTTATGTGTAGGGTGTTCACGCAATTATTCCATTTCATGTATTGATGGCAGAATTCACTTCATTCATTTAATTGCCAAGCCTGGGACTGTGTGTTGATCTTGTTATTTTAGGGTTGAATCTTTATCCCTGTTGCACGTTCAATAAGTGCTAAATCACACAACAGACACAACTCTATGCTTACATTTGGAATCATTGAATTAGGGAAACGCACAATTAATTAGCAATGTCTGTGATGATTCCATCAACTTCCTTCATGTAATGCTTTGTTCGACAGAGGATCTTTTAAATCTGTGCCATAAATTCGTCGTTGCAATTGCTGCTTTTACATTTGTCTGTTATGGTTTATGTAAGAACCCTTCTTAGATTTCAGAATGGTTTATTCTTTATCCCTGTGTTGCACTTTGCAAACAAACCATTTCATGTAAATATGTGTGCTGTTTATATCCCATAACTGGTAACAGACGGTAAAATTGCTTTTTTTAATGCTCTGTTATTTGGTTAGCTGGTACCATTTGATGTCTGAATGCACTTAACACAGGGGATGACTCATTAGGGAGGACCAGATGAGTTTACTGTCCATCACTTTTCATGCTACTCTTACTATGTTCTCTTCATTGTAAACTGCTTATCGTTTTCTTCAACTTTATGCGTTAGTTCTCATTGAGGATCTTTCAATACCGTGTGTTAGTCTGCAATCTTTTGTTTTTTTGACAGATGCTCCACTTATTTATCATAGACTTGGAAGAAGAAATATTGAGGGTCATGCCAAAGGTTTATCTACCAAGTCTTTTGCATAAGTAAGAATAGTTAAGACTTGTAGATGTGCCTAGAGAGTGGTTTGTTCTTACAACAAATCACATGTTAAACTTTTGACCTAAATAACAAATAAGGGCAGGCCAAGAGCCTGATCAAACCCAATTATGGTATACATGCCAAAAACAGGGGATGCCTTGGCACATCTAACCATTGGTGTGCTGTTTATATGCTATCTGATCTAACATTGGTGTGATGTGTTGTTCATGGGTAGGTGTTTATTTTTATGTTTATATAACATTGATAGGCGTGCTGTTTATATGCCATCTGATCTAACATTGGTGTTCTGGTGATGTTTATGTGTAGATGTTGCCACCATACAGGGGATGCCTTGGAAATAAATACCCACTCTTGACGGGCCAGAGTAATCACAAAGGCTCAAAAAATACGAAGAGCCAGAGAATTGCAGGCATGTGACCCTTACTCTCCATCAATTTCATGCCCTTAGTTATATTAGTTTTCTCTCTAAATTGGGCTTGTAAACTGCTTAGATCGTTGTTCATTAACTGCAAAATTATTCTCATTTAACGTTGGAGTTAAACTGGTTATTGATGGAAAAAAAAAAAAACTGCAAAATTACTCTCTTTTTCGTTTGAATATAAATCAATTCAGAAAACAATGTAAACAGTTAGATTGGTGCCCATCATCTGTTGAGTTGCCATCTTTATTCTTTAAATTTGACCGCCAGAAACAATGTAAACAGTTAAATTGTTGCCCATCATCTGTTGAGTTACCTACTTTATTCTAGTTTTTGCCATGCTTCCCTTCTCTCAATTTATTATGCAAAAATATACCTACAGGTAAGAGAAGAGTTAGGACTGGTTTGGCCGTGCCTGGATTACTATGCCTCTGAATTTGCTTAGTTACAACAATATATTTAGGTTTCTCTATTATGTTTTAATTATGGTAATAAGAGTATTTTGGTACAAGAATTATCAGATCAAATTTGAATTATGATCATATCTGCTGAAATCAAAAACAGAGGCCAAATCCCATTGTGAAGAAGAGAATTATTATTTCAGATCACGTGAAAAATCGAGGTTTAATTCTGTACAAGATATTATGGAAATACAAAAGTTATGAGCTAGATAGTAACTTTACATCCTCTCTGTAATAGGTGTATTGACTCGTTTTAAATCCTCACTGTAACAGTATTAATATTCTCTCTTATTCATTATAATTACCGTGAGATATATGGATAGCTTTCTCTTTTGCATTTAAGCCGTTTGCACTTGAAGATTATATGTGATTTGGTAAACAATTGACCAAACAAATTGCAGGTGGAAGATTGATACCCACAGGATTTTGTGGCATTTAGTATGCTCCATTATGCTGGCTTTTACTTGATTACTATATTTTATGCTATTCTCCTCTTTGCTAAGGATTTGAGAAAAATGTCTTTACACAGCCGAAATGTTCTGTATTACCTATCAAAGTGCATTTACAAGGTTTCCATTTTTCCTTTGTAGTTTGATATTTTTATGCATAATATTTTCCCTTTTGCATACTTGTTATGTTAAAACTGTTCCCCTTATCGTTTTTCAGTAATTAAAATGTCTCGCATATTCTGTTGAGGTTAAATTTCTTATTGAAGGATTTGTTTTAATTAAATTTAGAAAAGAATATAAACATTGAAATCGTTGTCTTCATTATGCTAGCTTTTTCTATCATTTTGATCATCACATCCTTTTTTATGCTACATTTACCATGCTAATTATTCTTCTATGAGTTTGGATTGCTGTGGTTAGTTACAACAATGTATGGACTGGTGTGATTTCATAATGTATTTTTAGTTGTAATTTGCAAGTATCATCGTGTTTACAATTGTTGAAATTATTTGTTCCCTTATAAATTGATGTAATATGGTGAATTCTAACAAAATTTATGTTTTCAAAGTCATTTTTTTTAATGTTATTATGAGTATCTTGGTGCCAAAATTATATAACATCAAATTTTAATAGTATTAATTGAATATTTATAATGAAACCAAAAACAGAGACCAAAAAATGATACCAAAAACAAAGACCAAGATAAGAATGAATGACCCACTATGAAGAGGATTAATATCATTAGAACATTCTATTAGTCGATTCTTAACACTTACTACAATAACCCATATTCTTTTATTGAACAAATGCCATACTCTTTACTTGGATGATATTGGAAAAATTTAGATAATGGTGTCCATTTAGTCCATTTAGAATATATCAATTATTTAGATTAAGAGTTATATGCACAACAAAATCTTTTCTATCATCTTGCACAACAACAAATATTTTATATTGAATCTAACCTTTTGATCACCACATCCATTTTTATGCTACTTTTCCCACACTAATTTTTATTCTATTGTAGCTTCCCTTCTATGAGTTTGGACTATTGTGGTTGTGCTTGGATTACAACAATATATTCATTTTTATTTCATCATTTTTTTAGTTGTAATATTGTGAGTATCACTATGTTATACAATATTTTAAATTGATGCTTTTTCCCTCTTTAATTGATGTAATATGTTGAATTCTAACAAATTTTAGGTTTTCAAATTTGTATGTTTATTGTTATCAATAAGCCATTTTAAATTAGTTAGCATATAACTTATGTTTTTTGTTTTTATTTTTTTTTTGAAAGTATCTATAGGCATGTGTTGAGAGGGAATCATTAATAAATGTGTAATTTCAATTTTAGTCATCTCTAAATTGTAAATATTGATACAATATTTTTTATAAATAAAAAGTAAATCGTGGGAGAATAAGATGTAGCTTGGAAGAAAGACGAGGAATGGATTTCTAGAGAGAGAAAAGGTAGAAGGAAGAAAGGGGTTTCAATGGAGGAGGAAAAATGAGGAAGGGAGGGGTTTGGAGGGAGGATGGAAGAGGAGGAAAGGAGTTTGGAGGTTGGAGGGAATAGAGAAGAGAGGGGAGAGGTAGAGAGGATGGAGAGAAGAGGATGGAAGAGGATGGGGATTTTGGAAGGGAATTGAGAGAAAGGGAGGTAAGAGGTGAGAGGAGGGAGAGAAGGAAGGAAAAGGAGGGTTTGGAGGGAGGATGGAAGAGGAGGAAAGGAGGGAGGTTTAAAGAGGAATAGGGGAGAGGAGGAAGGGGGGAAGAGGAGTAGGGGAGAAGGGGTTTGGAGGTTGGAGGAATGGAGAGGAAGGAAGGAAGGAGTTTGGAGGTTTTAGAGGAGGGAGGGTTTAAGAGGAAAGAAGAAGGAAGGAAGAGGGAGGTTGAGAAGGAAGGAATGAAGGAAGAGAGGGAAGAGGAGGGAGGTTGGAGGAAGGAAGGGGAAGGGAGGGAGTGAAGAGGGAGGAGAGGATGAGGGGGTTTGGAGGTTGAGGAAGGAAGGGACAGAAGGGGAGGAGGAGAGGGAAGAGGTGGAAGGGGTTTGAAGGAATAGGGGAGAGGAGGAAGGAATCACTAAGGAAAGAAGGAAGAGGAGGAGGTTTGAAGAAGGAAGGGGAAGGGTTTGGAGGGTTTGAGGAAGGAAGAAGGGGAAGGGAGAGGAGGTTTTAGGAGGAGGAGGAAGAAGGGGGAAGAAGGAATTTGAAGAGAAGGGGTTTGGAGGTTGGAGGAGGAAGAGGGGAAGGAGAGGAGGAAGGGAAGGGGGTTTGAGGGGGAAGGGATTTGGAAAGGAGGGGGAAGGAATTTGGAGGTTAGAGGGAATAGAGGAAGGGAGGAAGGGGAAGAGGGAGAGGAGAGGAGGAAGAGGAAGGAGGTTTAGGAAGGAAAAGAAGGGAGGGAAGAGGAGGAAGGGGTTTGGAGGTTGGAGGAGGAGGAAGGGGTTTGGAGGGAGGAGTGAAGGATGGGAAGAGGTTTGGAGGTTAGAGGAGGAGAGGGGAAGGAGAGGAGTGAAGGGAGGGAGGAGGGAAGAGGAAGGAAGAGGAAGGGGTTTGGAGGTTGGAGGAAGGAAAGGAGGGGGAGGGAGGGAAGAGGATGGAGAGGAAAGAAGGGGTTTGGAGGAGGATGAGAGAAGGAGGAGGGAGGAAAGAGGGGGAAGGGGTTTGGAAGGAAGGTAGGAGGAAAAGGGAAGGGGTTTGAGGGGTGTGGAGGGAGGAAGGGGTTTGGAGGTTAGAGGAGAAGGAGAGGGAGGGGAGGGAGGGAGGGGTTTGAAGAAGTTTGGATGGGGAAGGGGAAAGAGGGGAAGGAGTGAGGATGGATGGAAGAGAGGGGAATGGTGAGGGGTTTAGAGGAAGGAGGAAGGGTTTGGAAGGGGTTTGGAAGGGAGGGAAGGAAGGAAGAGGTTTGGAGGAAGGGGGAAGGGGAGGGGTTTGGAGGAAGGGGGTTTGGAAAAGAGGAAGGAAGGGGAAGGAGGTTTAGAGAAGGAAGGGAGGGGGAGGAGGTGGATGGGGTGATGGAAAGGAGAAGGGGTTTGGAGGGAATGGGGAGAGGAGGGGATGGAGGAAATAGAGGAAGAGGAGGAAAGAGGGAAGAGGAGGAAAGAAGGGGTTTGAGGGAGAGGAAGGGGGGGAAGGGGTTTGGAGGTTGGAGGAAGGGGAAGGGGGAAGAGGAGGATGGAATGGAAGGAGAGTAGGGAAGGAGGACGAGATGGAAGGGGTTTGGAGGAAGATGGAAGAAGGAAGGGGGTTGGATCGAGGAGGGAAGGAGGGAAGAGGAAGAAAATGGAAGGGGTTTGGAGGTTTGAGGAAGGAGAGAAGGGGCATGAGGTTGGAGGAAGGGGTTTAGAGGAGGAAGGGGATAAGGAAGAGGAGGGAGGAGGGAAGAGGAGGAACGAAGGGATTTGGAGGGAATAAGAAGGAGGAGGGAGGGAAGGGGTGAGGAAGTGGAAGGAGAGGAGGGAAGAAGGGGTTTGGAAGGGAGGAAGAAGGGGAGGAAGGGGTTTAGAGGAAGAGGAGGTGAAGGGAGGAAGGGAAGAGGAAAGGGAGAGGAGGAGGAGGAGGAAGGAAGATGGAGGAAGAGGAGAAATGAAGGGGTTTGGAGGTTGGAAGAAGGAGGGAAGGGAGGAGGGAGAAGGGGTTGGAAGGAAGGGTGGATTTTGAGGGAAGGGAAAGAGAAGGGTTTAGAGGGAAGAGGGGAGAGGAGGAGAGGGTTTGGAGGTTGGAGGAGAGGAATTTGGAAGGAGTGGGGAAGGAGGAGGGAAGAGGAGAAGGGTTTGGAATGAAGGGAGTGTGGAGGGAAGAGGAAGGGGGAGGAAGGAGGGAAGATGGAGGGAGGAAGAGGAAGGGAGTGAAGGGGTTTGGAGGTGGAGGAAGAGAGGATGGAGGGGAAGGGGTTTGGAAGAGAGGAAGAGATGGAGGGAGGAAGTTTGGAGGAGGAGGAAGGATTTGGGGGAAGGGAGAGGAGGCATGGGTTAAGGGGTTTAGAAGGGAGTGTGGAGAGGAGGAAGAAGGGGTTTGGAGGTTGGAAGGGGTAGGAAGGGAGGAGGAGGGAAGAGGAGGAAAGGGGTTTGGAGTTTTGAGGGAAGAGGGGGAGGAAGGGGAGAGGGGAAGAGGGTGGAGGAGGGAAAAAGGGAGAGAGAAAGGGGTTTGGAGGTTTGGAGGAAGGATGGAAGAAGGGGAAGGAGGGAAGGTGAAGGAAGGAAGAGGGATTAAGAGGAGTGAATGGAGGGAGGAGTTTGAAGAGGAATAGAAGGAGGGGAGGGAGGAAGTGGAAGGGAAGAAGGGGTTTTCAGGGGGGAGAGGGGAAAATTGAGGAGGAAGGGGTTTAGAGGAGGGGCTGGAAGGAGGAGGAAAGAGGAAGAGGTTGGAGGAAAAGAGAAGAGAAAGGGAAGGGAGAGGAGAGAGGAGGGGAGAGGAAGGATTTAGAGGAGGAAATGGAGGGAGGAATAGAGAAGAGGGAGGAAGGGGAAGAGGGGAATGAGAGGAGGGAGGACAAGGGGTGGAGGGAGGAAGGAGGAAGGAAGGGGAGGGAGGAGGGAAGAGGAAGAAAATTGAAGAGGTTTGGAGGGAATAGGGGAAGAGGAATGGTGGAGAGGTTTTTATTGAGGAAGAATGAGAGGAGGGATTGAAAGAGGGAAAGAGGAGTTGAAGAAGGAAAAGAAGGAACCGGAGGGAGGGGTTTGGAGGAGTTTTGAGGGAGGAAGAAGAGGAGAAGGGGTTTGGAGGGAGGAAGAGGGAGGAGGAAGAAGTGGAGGAAGGGGTTTGGAGGTTGAGGAAGTAAGGGAAGGGGATGGAGGGAGTGTTGAGGGAGGGAAGAGGAAATGAAGGGGATTGGAGGGAATGGAAGGGGTTTAAGAGGAAGGGGAGAGGGGGGAGGAAGGGAGAAGAGAGAAGGGGTTTTGAAGGGAATAAGGGGAGAAATGTGGAGGAAGAGGAGGAAGATTTTGAGGATTTGGAGGGGGGAGGGGTTTAGAGGAGGGAGAGGGGAGGGAAGAGGAAGAGGAGGAAGGGAGTTTGGAGGGAAGGAAGAGGAAGGGGAAGAGGTTTGAGGGAGAGAGGAAGGGAAAAGGTTTGGAGGAAGAGGAAGGGGAAAGGGGAGGAGAAGGAGGAAAGTGGAGGGGTTTGGAGGTGTGGAATGAGGAGTGTGGAAGAGGAGGAGGAGGGGTTTGGAGGAGTGAAGAGGAGGGGTTTTGAGGGAAGGGAGGAGAGAAAGTTGGAGGAGGGAAGGGGTTTGGAGGAGAGGAGGGAGTGGAGGGAGGAAGGGGTGTAGAAGGGAAGGAAGAGGAGAAAGAGGGTTGGAGGGAGGAAGTGGAGGAGGAAGGGAAGAGGATGGGGTTTGGAGGTTGGAGTGAAGGATGGAGGAAGGGGGAGTGGAGGAGGAAAGAGGGAAGGAAGTTTAATGGAGGAGAGGAAGGTGGGGAAGGGAGAGGAAGTTAGAGGAAGAAGGGGTTTGGAGGTTGGAGGAAGGAAATGGGAAGGGAGGAAAGAGAGGAAGGGGAGGAAGGGGTTTTGAGGGAATATTGGAGAGAAATTTGTTAGAGGGAAGAGGGGAGAGGAGGGAGGAAGGAAGGAAGAGGATGGAAGGGGAAGAGAAGGGGTTTGAGGTGTGTGGATGGAAGAGTGCGGAGAGGAGGGATGGAAGGAGGGAAGAGGAGGAATGGAAGGGGTTTGGAGGTTGGAAGGAGGAAGAGGAAGGGGTGTGGAAGGAGGAGGGAAGGAGGAGGAAGAGGGGTATGTTTGGAGGTTTGAGAAGGAGGATGTGGAAGGGAGAAGGAGGAGGGAGGGAGTGTTTTAGAGGAGGTGAGGGGAAAGGAAGATTAGGTGTGAAGGAATGAGGAAGGAGGGAAGGAGTGGGAAGAAGGAGGAGGTGGAAGAGTTTGGAGGAAGGGGTTTGGAGGGAATAGAGGTGAGGAGAGGAAGGAAGGGAAGTAGTTGGAGGGAGGAGTGGAAGAGGGGGAAGGTTTGGAAGGAAGAGGAAGGTAGGAGGAAGGAGGAGGAAGAGGAGGAATGAATAAGGTTTGGAGGTTGGAGGGGAGGGGAAGGGGTTTGGAGGGAGGAGTGAAAGAAGAAAAGAAGAGGGTTTGGAGGGAGGAAGGGAGAGAAAGGAAGGGAAGAAGGGAAGGGGTGTTGAGGGATGTGGAGGAAGGAAGAGGGATGGAAGAAGGGGTTTGGAGGGAGAGGGGAAGAGAGGAGGAATTGAAGGAGGAAGAGGAAGGGGTTTGGAGGGGGGAGAAGAGGGGTTTGGAGGTTGGAAGTGTAGGGGAAGGAAGGAGGGAGAAGAGGGAAGAGGAGAAGGGGTTTGGAGGGAAGGGAGGAAGGGAGGGAAGAGGGAATAGGGGAAGTTGAAGAGGAGGAAGGTGTTTGGAGGGAGGAGTGGGAAGGGAGGGAAGGGGTTTGGGAAGGAGTGTGAGAGGAGGGAAGGGGGAAGGAAGGGAGTTTTGAAGAGGAGGAAGGAGGGGCTGGAGGGAGGAGTGAAAAGGAAGGTGTGTAATGAGAGAGGGGAGAGGATGAAGGGAGGTGGATGGAGGGAGTTTTGAGGGAATAAGGGAGAGGAGGAAGTGTCAGAGGGAAGAGGAGGTGTGGAGAGGAAAAGAAGAGGAGGAAGGGGTTGTGGAGGGAGAAGAGGAGAGGAGGAAGGGTTTGGAGGGAGGGGTTGGAGGAAGGATGGGAAGGGGAGGAAGGGAGGATAGGGAAGAGAGGGAAGTGGAATGAGGAAGGGAAGGGGGAGGGAGGAAGAGGGAGGAGGGGAAGGAAGGTGTTTGTGAGGGAATAGGAGGAAGGGTTTGGAAAGGAGTGGAAGAGGGGAAGGGGTGTGGAAAGAAGAAGGAGGGGAGGAGGAAGAGGAGTGGTTTTTAGGAGGGGTTAGGAGGGAAGAGAAGGGAAGAGGGAGGAAGGAAGGTTGAGGGAGGAAGGAAGTGAGGAATGAAGGAGGCTTGGAGGTTGGAGGAATGGGTTTGGAAGGGGTTTGGAGGGAGGATGAAAAAGAGGTAAAGAAGGGGTGTGGAGGAAAAGAGGGGAGAGGAGGAAGGGGTTTGTAGAGGGAAGAGTGGTGAGGATTGATGGAAGGGAGAGGAGGAGGAGGTGTTGGAGGAGAGGAAGGTGTTTGGAGGGAAGGGGTGAGGAGGGATGAAAAGAGGGAAGGAGGCAAGAGGGGAGGGTGTGGAGGCAAAGAGAGGGGAGAAGGATGGGAAGGGGTTTGGAGGGAGGAAGAGGGAGAGGAGGGAAGAGGAAGAGGGAGGAAGGGAAGAGGAGGAGGAAGAAAAGGGTTTGGAGGGAGAGGATGGATGGAGAAGGGGTTTGGAAGGAATGGAGGGAAGAGGTAGGAAGGAGGGAAGAAGAGGTATGGAAGGAGAGGAGGGAGGAAGAAAGAAGGAGGGAAGGGGTGGGTTTGGAGGAAAGAGAGAGGGAGGAGGGATGGAGGAAGAGGAGAGGATGGATGAAAGGGGAAGAGGAGGGAAGGGGAGGGAGGAGGTTTGTAGGAGGAAATGAAGGGAAGAGGTTTGGAGGAGGAGGAAGAGAGAGGAAGGGGTTTGGAGGGAATAAGGATGTGAGAGAAGTGAAAGGAAAGGAGGTGTGGAATGAGGAGAGGGAAAGGAGGAAGGGGTTTGACAATAGGGAGAGGAGAGAGGGGTTGACAGAGAAGAGGGGTGTGGAAGGTGTGGAAGGGGTGTGGAGGGAGGGGGTGGAAGGATAGAGGAAGGGGTTTTGAGGGAATAGAAGGGAGGGGAAGGATGAAGAAGAGGAGAGGAGGGATTTGGAAGAGGATTGGGGTTTGGAGGAAGAAGGGAAGGAAGGGAGGAGGAGGGAGGGAAGAGGAGAGGAGGTTTAGTGTGAGGAAAGGGATGTGGTATGGAGGATAGAGGAAGGATGGAGGAAGGGGTTTGGAGGGAGGGGTGGATAAGAGGAAGGAGGTGGAAGGGAAGAGGGAGGGAGGGGAAGGAGGAAGAGGAAGAGGAGGAAGGGGTGGAGGAAGGAGGAAAGGAGGAGGGAAGAGGAGGAAGAAGGGGTTTGGAGGGAGGAAGAGGGAAGGAGGAGGAAGGGTTTGGAGGAAGAGGAAGAAATGGAGGAAGAAGGGAATTATGGGGAGTTTGGAGGAAGGATGGAAGGAAGGGGTATTGAGGGAGGTTGGAAGAGGAAGGGAAGATGGGGTTTTGAAGGACGAGCTGAGAAACTGGAGGAGGGAAGAAGAGGAGGAATGGGGTTGGAGGGGAGGAAGGATGGGGAAGGGGTTTTGGAGGAATAGGAAGAGAGGAAGGAGGGAAGAGGGGAGAGGATGGAGGGAAAGAAGGAAGAGGAAGAGGAAGGGGTTGGAGGGAAGAGAGGAGTGGAGGGATGAATGGGTGGAATGAGGAGGGAAGAGGGGATGTAAGGGAGGAAGAGGGATTGGAGGAAGGAAAGGGAAGAGGTATGGAGGAGGAGGAAGGGGTTTGGAGGGGAGTGTGGAGGGAGGATAGTGGAAGAGAAGGAAGGAGGGAGGGAGTAGAGTGGAAATGAGGAGGTGTGGAAGAGCGAAGAGGAGGAGAAAAGAGGGAGAGGAGGGATGAGAGGAATGAAGAGGAAGGGGTATGGAGGGAAAAGAGGAGAGGAGGGGTTGGAAGAAGGAGTGTGGAGGAAGTAGAATGGGGAGGGAGGGAATGGAGGAATGAAGGGGTTTGGAGGATGGAGGAAGGAAGAAAGGGGTTTGGAGGGAATAGGGAAGAGAAAGGAAGGAGTGAAGAGGAGATAGGAGGAGGAAGGGAGACGGAAGAGGTGGAGGGATTGAAGGGGGAAGAGAAGAGAGGGAGGAGGGAGGAGGAGTATGGAAAAAGGGGTTTGGAGGGAAGAGGAAGAGAGGAGGGATGGAAATAAGGAAGGGAGGAGGAAGAGTTTTGGAATGAAGGGGAGTAGAGGAGGGAAGAAGGATGGGGAAGGGAGTTTTAAGGGAGGATGGAAAGAGGAAGGGGGTTTTGAAGGACTAGTGTAAGAGGGAGAGAAGGGAAGAGCGGAATGAAGGAGGGAGGAAGGAAGAAGGAGGAGGAAGGAGTTTGGAGGCTGGAGGGAAGGATAGGAAGGGGTTTGGAGGAATAGGGAAGAGAGGAAGGAGGGAAGGGGTGGGAGGGAGGAAGTGAAAGAAGGAAGGAGGAAGGGGAAGGAGTTTGGAGGAAGAGAGGAGAGGAGGGATGGAAGAAAGGGGTGATGGATTGAAGGATGGAAGGAGGGAGGGAGTGAAGAGGGAGATAAGGGGTTTGGATGTTGAAGGACGAAGGAGAGGGGAAGAGGTTTGGAGGAGGGAGGAAGGAAGGGGAAGGGTTAGGAGGGAGTAGGGAACAGGAAAGAGGGAGGAGGGTTGAAGGGGAGGAGGGAGGGTGGAAGGGGTGAGAGAGGGAGGAGGGAGAGGAGAGAAGGGGTGAGAGAGAGAGGAAGGGGTTTGATGGAAGGAGTGTGGAGGGAGGGGAGGATGGAAGAAAGGAGGAGGGAGAGAGGGGGGAGAGGAGGGAAGGGGTGTGGAGAGGAGAGGGAGAGGAGGAAGGAAGAGTTTGAAGGAGGAGGAAGGGAGGATGAAGAAGTAGGAAGAGGGAAGGAGAGTTGTGGAGGAGAGGAAGGAGGGAAGAGGAGGAAGGGGTTTGGAGGGAGGAGTGTGGACGAGGGGGAAGGGTTTGGAATAAGGAGGGGGAGAGGAGGAAGCAGGAAGGGTTTGGAGGGGAGGAAGGGAAAAGGTAGGAGAGGAGGGATTTGGAGGAAGTGGAATGAGGAAAAGGGGTTTTGAGGATAAGGAGGAAGGAGGAATGAGGAGAAAAGGGGAAGGGGTTTTAGAGGAGTGGAGGGAGGAAGAGGAAGGAGGAAGGATTGAAGGTTTGGAAGGGAAGTGTGGAGGGAAGGGATGAAAGTGAGGAGGGAAGAAGGAGGTGGATTGGAGGGGAGTGTGGAGGGAAGAGGAAGGAAGGGGTGAGGAAGGAGGAAGGGGTTTAGAGGGAGGAGTGTTGGAGGGGGAGGAAGGGGTAAGTGGAATGAGGAGGAAAGGATGGAGGGAAGGTTTGGAAGGAAGAAGAGGACGTGGCTTTGAGGGAAGGAAGTGGAAAGGGAAGAAGAGGGTTTGGAAGAAGTAGGAATGGAAGAAATGGGTTTTAGAGGTTGGAGGAAGGAGGAGGAAGAAGGTTTGGAAGAGGAGAGGAGCAGGAAGGAGGAAGGGGTAGTGGAGGGAAGGGAAGGAGGGAGGAAGTGGAAGAGGAGGAAGGGTTTGGAGGGAAAGGAATGGGAGGAAGTGGAGGAGGAAGAGGAGGGAAGTATAAGTTTAGAGGGAGGAAGGAGGGAAGAGGCAGAAGAGGAGGAAGGGGTTTGGAAGGAGAGAGGAGAATGGAGGGAGGAAGTGGAAGATGGAGGAAGGGGTTTGAAGGAAGGAAGAGGAGGAAGGAGAGATTTTGAGAATAGGAAAGGAATGGGAGAGGAGGGAGTTGAGGAGGGAAGGGAGGAAGAGGAGGAATGGAGGAGTTTGAGGGAGGATGGAAGGATAGAGGAAGGAAGGGGTTTGGAGGGAAGAGGAGAAAAAGATACACGTTTGGGAAGGAAGAAGGAGGGAATGGAGGTAGGAAGAGGTTTTGGAAGGGGTTGGAGGGAATAAGAATGGAATGAGGAGAGGGGAGAGGAGGAAGGGGTTTGGAAGGAAGTAAGGGAGGAAGTGGAAGGGAGAAAAGGAAGGGGTTTTGAGGGAGGAGAAGTAAGGGAGAGAAGTTTAGAGGAGGGAAGAGGATGAAGAAGGAAGGAAGGAAGTTTTGGAGGAATAAAAGAAGATGAAGAATGAATGGGGTTTGGAGGAGGAGGAAGGGGTTTGGAGGGAGGAGGGAAGAGGAAGAAGAGAGGAAGGGGTTTGGAGGGAATAGGGAGAGAAATTGGGAGGAGTTGGATGAGGGGAGAGGGGGAGATAGAAAGAAGGGTTTGAAGGAGGTAAGGAGAGAAGAGGTGGAACCAAAGAAAAGGTTTAGAGGTTGGGGAGAGAGGAGGTAGGTGATGGAAGAGAAATGGGTGGAGGAGGAAGGGGTAGATGAGGGTTTAGAGGGATGGAAGGAAAAAGGAGGGATGGAAGGAGGGAAGCGGAGGAATGAAGGGGTTTGGATGTTGGAGGAAGGAGGGGAGGAAGGGAAGTTTTGGAGGGAATAGGTGGAGGAATGAAAAGAGGGAAGAGGGGAGAGGGTGGGAGGAGAAAATAGAGGAAGGGGTTTGGAGGGAAGAGAGAATGTAAAGGGATGGAGAGAGGAAGGAGAGGAGGGATATAAGGAAGGAAGAGGAGGAAGAGGAAGGGGTTTGGAGGGAGGAGAAAGTAGGAGGAAGATGTTTTGAGGTTGGAGGAAGGAAGGGAAGGGGTTTGGATGGAATAGGGAGGGAGGAAACTAAGGATCGAAGGAAGGGGGAGGGATGAGGGAAAGAATGAGAAGGATTTTTTTAGGGAAGGGATGAGAAGAGGGATGGAAGGGAGAGGGAGATGAAAGGAAGGAAGATGAGAGAAGGGAGGAATGAAGGGGTTTGGTGGGAATACGGAAGGAAAGGAAGGAGGTAAAGGTTTGGAGAGGAGGGAGAATGAGGGAGGGGTAAGAAGTGGGTTTAGAAAGGTTGGAAGGGGATAGGGAGGGAGGTGGAAGAGGACAGGAAAGGGGTTTGGAGGGAATAAGGAAGAGAAAGGAAGGAGGAAATAGGAGGGAGAGGAGGGAGGGGGTTTGAAGGAGGAGGAAGAGGAAGGGTGGAAGGAAGGGAGAGGAGGGATGGAAGGAAGGAAGAGGAGGGAAGAGGAGGTATGAAGGGTTTAGAGGTAATAGGGAAGATAAAGGATGGAGGGAGGTTTCTGAGAGGATGGAGGGAGAGAAGGAAGAGGAAGGGGTTTGGAAGATTAGAGGAAGGATGGGATGAAGGTTGGTTTGGACAAAAAACTAGGGAGGAAAAAGGAAGGAGGGAAAGGTGGAGAGGAGGTAGGGAAAGGGTTTGGAGGTAAGAGGGGTGAGGATGGGTGGAAGGAAGGGAGATGAGGGGATGGAAGGAAGGGAGAGGGGGAAGAGGAGGAATGAAGGGGTTTATAGGTTGGAGGAAGGATGGGAAAGAGGTTTGGAAGTTGGAGGAAGGATGGGGAAGGGATTAAGATGGAATAAGGAAGAGAAAGGAAGGAGGCAGGGGAAGAAGGAAGTGGAATGGGTTTGGAGGAAACGATTTTGAGGGGAGACAATACGCGGAAGATGTTTTGAAGTTGGAGGAAGGATGGGGAAGGGTTTTGAAGGGAATAGAGAAGGAAAGGAAGGGGAGAGGGTAGATTTTTGGAGGTATAGAAGGTAAGGAATCGAAGAGGGAGGAAGGTTTAATGTTTGGATGGAAGGAAGAATAGGAAAGAAGGGGAATGAGCAGAAGAGGGAATGGGTTTGGAGGTTGGAGAAAGTACATTGGGAGGAGGTTGGAAGGTTGGAGGAAAGACGGGGAAGGGGTTTGGAGGGAATAGAGAAAATAAAGGAAGTGGAGAGGGGAGAGGAGGGATGGTAGGAAGGGAAAGGGCAAATGAAATGAAGGGAAATGAGGGATGGAAGGAAGAGGAGAGAAGAGGAGGAATTAAGAGGAGGGAACGGGTTTGGAGGATGGAGAGAGTACGGGGAAGAAGTTTAGAGGTTGGAGGAAGGACGCGAATGAGGGGTTTAGAGGGAATAGAGAAGAGAAAGGATGGGCAAGAGGTTGGAGAAGGAGGGATGGAAGGAAATAGAAATTTTGGATGAAAGGAAGGAAAAAGAGGAATCGAAGGTAAAAGGAGGGAAGATGAGGAATGAAGAGGTTTGGAGGTTAGAGGAAGGATGGGAAAGTGGTTTAGAGGTTGGAGGAAGGATGAGGAAGGGGTTTGGAGGGAATAGGGAGGGATAGAAAGGTTTGATGGAGGAGGGGGTTTTCAGAGGAGGGAGGGAAAGAAGGAAGAGGAAGGGGTTTTTTAAGGGAGAAGAATGAAGGTGTGTGAGGTAGGACGGGGAAGAGGTTTGTAAGGTTGGAGGAAGGACAGAGGAAGGGGTTAGGATTGAATAGATAGGAGACAGGAGGGGAAACAAGGGAGATATGGAAGCAAGATGAGGGAGGAGGAAAGAGGAGGCAAGAGGTTTGAAGAGGATTTTGGACGAAGGTCGAGGAAGGGGTTTGGAGGAAAGAGGGGAGAGGAGGTGTGGAAGGAAGGGAGAGGAGGGATGGAAGGAAGAAATAGGCAGGAAGAGGAGAAATGGAGGGGTTTGGAGGTTGGACGAAAGACATGGAATAGGTTTGGAGGGAATACAGAAGAGGGAAGGGGAGAGAGAAAGGGGTGGAAATAAGGAAGAGGAGGAATGAAGGTGTGTGGAGGTTAGAAGAAGGACGTGGAAGGGGTTTAGAGCGAATAGGGAAGAGAAAGGAAGTATGGAAGGGGAGAGGAGGGAGGGAAAGACGGAACATGAAGAAAATTTTAGGGAAGGGGGTTGGAGGTTGGAGGAAGTACAGATAAAATATTTGGAGGTTGGAGGAATTATGTATAAAAGGTTTGGAGGTTGGACGAAGTACGGGGAAGATGTTTGAAGGTTGGAGGATGGGGAAGGGGATTAGAGGAAATAGAGAAAAGAAAGGGAGGGAAGAGTGGAGAGGATGGAATTAAGGAAGAGGAGGGAAGAGGAGGAATGAATGAGTTTGGAGGGAAGAGAGATGCGAAGGAAGGGACTTGGAGGTTAAAGGAAGTAAGAGGAAGGAAGGAGGGAAAATGGAAGAGAAGGAAGGCCTTTGAATCTTGCAAGAAGGAATGTGAAGTGATGAATGGCTTTGGAGGGAAGAGGGAAGAGAAGCGAGGGACTTGGAGGTTAGAGGAAGAAAGAAGGAGGGGTTTTGTAAGGAGGGAAGAGGAGGGAAGGGTTTGGATGTTGGAGGTCAATGGAGGAAGCAGGAAGGGGTTTTGAGGTTGGAGGAAAAAAGAGGAAGGGAGGAAGGATTTTGGATGTTGGATTTCGTAGGATGAATGGAGGAAGAGAATTGGAGGATAGATGAAAGAAGAGAAATGGAGGAAGAGGTTCAGAGGTTAGAGGAAAGAAGATGAAGGAAGGAAGGGGCTTCAATGTTTGAGGTTGGAGGAGGAAGGGAGGAAGGGGTTTGGATGTTTCAGTTTGGAGGAGGAATGGAGTATTGGGTTTGGAGGTTGGAGAAAGGAATTGGAGGAAGGAAGAGGAAGGAATGATGGGGTTTTGAGGGAGGAAAGAAGGAAATTATTTGGAGGAAGGAGGGAAGAAGAGGAAGGAAGGAAGGGGCTTTAATGTTGGAGGTTGGAGGAGGAAGGGAGGAAGGGGTTTGGATGCTTGAGTTTGGAGGAAGAATGGAGGATTGGGTTTGGAGGTTGGAGAAAGGAAGAGGAAGGAACTTTTCAATCAACGGATGTCTAAGAGGAAAGAATGATGGGGTTTTTAGGGAGGAAAAAAGGAAATGATTTGGAGGGAGGAGGGAAGAGGAGGAAATATGTAAGGGGTTTAGAAGGAGGAAAGAAATGTGTTTGGATGTTGGAGGCCGAAGGAGGAAGGGAGGAAGGGTTTTGAGGTTGGGCAAAGGAATAGGAAGGAAAGGGTTTGGAGGTTGGAGAAAGGAAGAGAAATGAAGGGATTTTGATATTTGAGGAAAGAAGAGGAAGGAATCAGGGGGTTTGGAGGGAGGAGGGAAGAAGAAAAAAGAAGGGGTTTTTAGGGAGGAGGAAAGGAATTTGTTTGGATTTTGGAGTTTGGAGGAGGAAGGGAGGAAGGGGTTTGGAGGTTAGATTTAGGAAGAGGGAGGGAGGGAGGATTTTGGAGGTTAGGCCAAGCACAGAGAAGGAAGGGGTAGGGAAGGTAGAGGATGGAAAAGGAACGAATGGGGGTTTTTAGGGAAGATGGAAGGAATGGGTGTGGAGGGAGGAGTAGGAAGGAAGAGGTTCTAGCAAGGAAGAGGAAGGTAGGAAGGGCTTTGGAGGTTGGAGGAAGGAAGAGAAAGGGAGGAAGGAAATTGGAGGAGGAAGGTAGGAAAGGTTTTGGAGGTTGTAGGGTGGAGGAAGAATTGGAGGTAGGGAATATTATGAAGGGGTGTTAGAGGTTTGAGGAAGAAAGAGGATGGGAGTAAGTGGTTTGGAGTAAGGTTCAAGAGGAAGGGAGGAAAGAGTTTGGAGGTTGGACCTATTGGTGCTCAATATAATCTTGCCCTGTTTGTTCAAAATTTCTCAGTCTGCATGGTTTGAAGTTTTCTCTATCTCCCTGTATGGATGCGTGAAATCTTTCTCCTTCATTTGGTTGTCATTTTCATTCCTTTCTTGGGTCATGGATCACATTGAGCCTGGGTTTTATTTACAGTCTTCTGTCTGTGGGAAAAAACTTTGTTGTTCGGCATCTTCCACGACTGTGTCTCCTTTGTAAAACCTGTCCCAATATCCGTGGATACGTGGTCCTTTCTGATTCGACGCAGCTCGGTGGGTCTTTTTGGTGAAACTTGTCACTTTTATTACATTTGTAAAAAATGCCAAATTGTTCCCGCAGCTCTGATAGTATATAATTGGTGATTCAACAATATGAAGCAGTAGGGAAAATTTCTTACTTTGACTCTGAAGAAGGACACGTGGTGGTTTGAAAGGTTAAAGGTAGAGAGGCGGGTCATTAGAGCATTTTGAATATTTTTTCCTTTTTATGAGAAGGAGCAAAGTTATGAAATGATCCACAACTCCGCGGGGTACAAAATAATGTCACATGTTTGAGTCAGCATTAAAAAGTCAAAGCGGGGGGAGGCAAGTTTCCAGAGCATTTTGCAGATTTTTTCCTTTTGGTGAAAAGGGACAAAGTTATGAAATGATCGCAACTCCGTTGGGGCTCACATTATAAGTTATAAGTGGAGAGGCGGGTTGCTGGGGTATTTTGAGTTTCTCAGGCCCGTTTCAACTTAAATCTTGTCCACGTGGAGGAACAACGCTCGTTTGAAAATTCACCTTTTGGGTTGGCCTCGAAGTTGCATTGGGGGGACACGTGGAGGATTTTCGTTGCTTTCCCTGGACTTACACAAATTTTTCATGCAACCGGTATTGTTTTGGCGGGCCGTGGACACGTGGTGGGCTAGCACTCATTTAAGGATCTGTCGCAGGGTCCCACCTTAACAATTGTGACATTTGGAGACATGTTGAGGCTTCTACGCTGGCTCTTGTTTGTACTTAAACAATCTCAAAGAAATTTTTGAAGTTTTTGGGGCACGTGGTGAGCCCACACTTGTTCAGGGTCTCCGCTCTTGGGCACCATCTCAAAGTTGCACCATGAGGACACGTGGAGGCTTCCATCGGGTTTTCCCATACTTAGACT
Organism: Taxus chinensis; assembly: GCA_019776745.2. Classification (NCBI taxonomy): domain Eukaryota; kingdom Viridiplantae; phylum Streptophyta; class Pinopsida; order Cupressales; family Taxaceae; genus Taxus; species Taxus chinensis. The sequence goes on along the minus strand of JAHRHJ020002231.1, from coordinate 943,080 downwards.
TTTTAAGAAACTTTCTAGAGGCCTGGGACACAAGGAGGGACCGTGTCTATTTGGGGACCAGCCCCTAAGTTTTATTTTTAAGAATCACCAAGAGGAAACTTGGAGGCTTTTGCTCACTTTTCCCTTTGCTTGGACTTTTCAACAACCAGATGAGACTATCTCGGACCCTAGACACATGGCGCCTTCTGCTGAACCTTCAACTTTTTAACAAACTCTTCCAGATTGAGATATGTGTTGAGCCTATGCTTGTTTGGGGTCTCTACTTTTGGGGATCATCTCGAAGTTACCCCATGAGGACATGTGGAGGCTCCCGCTGGCTCCTTTTCTCACCGAGACTTTTCAAAGGCCAAAAGGTGTTTTTCTTGGGCCCAGGGCAGGTGGAAGGCCCACACTTATTTGAGACTTGCCTCTGTGTTTTTCCTTTGCACTTGCACCAAGGAAACTTGTGGACGGCTACGATATAAAGTGGAAAAGGGGCAGGATCGAAAGTTGTTGTGCATTTCACCTATTTTCCCACAATTTTTTTTCCAAGACTCTTGGTGATGTAAATACGCAATTTTTTTCATCGTTCTTTGATGAAATTCTTTGTTTTCTCTGTCTGTAAGGTTCCATTGAATGGATTCGAAACTTAAATTATGAGTCCAAGGGTTGTTAAGGTCGATATTTTGAGGAGGAAATTACTCAAGCACTCAGAAAAATAGGAATTACTAGAGGAAACAGATGCGAGGCAGAATTGCAGAGGAAAGAGAGGGAAAAGGGATGAAATGATGAAAGTGTAGGTGTAAAAGGATAAAAAAGGGTTTCCTTAAGAGCAAAAATGGATGACCTGTCAAGTCCAGCTATGCAAAGGCTCTGAAAAATGATTAAAGGGGGATTTATCACATGACACAATCAAAATGATTAAAAGGACTCCTGAAAAGTTGTGGCATGGCATCCTAGTCATTATTCGAGGGCCCAAGAGATGTGATTAGTTCATAATTGGTCCACCTGAAAGCTTTTGGGTCTAAATTTGTTAAAGTTTTTTTTTGAAACAAATTGTGAACAAGCAAAGGTCCCTCCAATATTATTCTCTTTTGAGGGGAAAATTGAGTGAGAAAAATGTATAAATGCAATGAGATTACTCTTGCAAATGGTCAAAGTTTGAATTCCTAAGAAAAAATTTGAGAAAGCGTCTTTGTGAGAGACCGAAACTGAGATAACCTGTTATTTTCTTTTGTGTTACATTTTCTATTGTGTTAAGTTGGTTGGATATGTATAGCCATTGACGAGCATTGAGATTACTCTGGAAGCTTTCCCTTGCTGAAGAATCTAAGCAATTTTGAAATTAATTTGTGTCCAATGTTTAGCAAATTGTGTCTTCTTTATTTCAGAATGTCTGTAAATAGTTTCTTTCATTCCTATTGCAATCTTACATTGATTTTTTTGTGAAATCACATAGGATCTCATCCTTGTGATAGTCTAATGGTATTTACAATTTCATTTCAAGAAGAGCCTTCATCTTGGATGAGATAAACAAATTTAAAATCAATTCATTGTCATTTGTTAATAAAGGTTGTATGTAAGTCTTCGGGTGTACCTTAGGCATGATTAATACGAGACTTTGATGTTTAATTGAGTCTTTCAATTCAAGCCTTCTTGTTGGAGTCTCAAAGATTGTGTGAAAACGTGCTGATTTGGGCCTCTATTTGAGCACACCTTCTGGTTGAAGGAATGTATTAATTGTTTGAAGCTTTCTATTGTTGAGTTGTTCATTATTGTGAAGTCCCTTTGAATATTTGGTATAATCAATTTCATCCATCTTCATCTCCCACCAAAATTATTTCAAAAACCATGAATCCACCCTGAACTATCCCTGTTTGCGTAGTGTGTCAACAAAGGAACAAACTGTACCTGTAAAAATATACAGAACAATAAGGATTTCTTAATGTATTCAGTAACCTTAGCCTTGCGTTGAAAGTATCTCCATCGTTTAGAAGTGACAATTCTTAAGAGTTAAATCATGGAGTATTAACACTGTATTTTCCCAAGGTTCTCTTCATAAAATTTGTGAAAAAGAAGGATATCTCCATATCCTTCATCAAACAGAGGTTACACTAAGGGTCCTATCACCCTAGTCAAAGAGGCACGACCTAAAGTAGTGAGGAAAGTTCAAATCCTCTTAAAGGTGCTATCCATCTCTCCATAAATATGAGTAACAAAGGGCCAGTTAGATCTCATCTCCAGCCTACAAAACAACAAAGACTATGGTTTATCTACCTCTAAGCTCCCTGTTGAATCTGTGTTGCTTCTCAACTTGAAAAGGAGAACGAATTTGGATACCAACACTTGTGGCGCCGTTTCCGGGTACCTCTTTGAAGTATTTGAACAAAGGTGTACACCTAGAAGACCTTGGTAATGATTTTTATAGATTTTAAAGTGCAAATACTTTACTGAAACATCATTATTTGTTCAGATCTATAAGAATTGTTCAAAGTTGTGAGTTTTGAGTGCAAAATTTCCATCTTATATAGTTAGTGCACTAAGATTTGTATCATCATTGATAAATTTGGGTAAAAGAAGAGCAGATCTTGTAAACTTTGTGTGAATTTAGTGTTGACAAACCATTTTTAGTGCATTTGCACAACTAAGGTGAAAATCCTTAGTAGCGACTCCGTATTGAAAGAAATTTTGATAAATGCTAATGTCTTGACCTCTGTCAATTGTAATTTATCACTAATCTTTGAAAAATTGGAAGGAAGAAGATCTTTCTTCACCAGAGACCCTACTAGAAAGTTGTTTCTAGAACTGGGAAGGATGATTTTAGAAGGAAGAAGAACCTGGAAGGTTGTTGGAAATCAAGCATCAAGAAAAGAGATATTTTTTGGTGAAACTGATCAGCCTGTGATTGAATATTGCAACACTTCCTCAAGTGAATCTGAATCAGGTAGTCTTTTTGTTGAATTAAATTCTCCATCTTGAGAGGTGCCTTCATTTGTATTTGAAACATTTTATCCTCAATTTTCCCCTGTATTTTCAAAATCTAATAGAGTTTTCCAAGAGACAAAACCTTTAGAGGGAAATCATTCTGAAAATTGTATCCCTGTACCACTCAGACCCCTCACTCCTCATCATTCTATTTCTCCTGTAAGATCACCTCCTCAGAACAATATGGATCATCCTCCACCTAGACCTCCATTTGTCGTTAATACTTTTGGTTGCATCAGTTTTAGAGGCATGACTGGCTATCCAAATGTTGTTCCACATGATGTAAGATAAATATTTCCTAAGTTTCAAGGAAATAATTCAATAATTGGTGATCAACACTTGAAACTCTTTGTCAATATGATGGAAGACTTTGAAATAGAGTTTGATGATGTATACACTAAATTATTTATCTATACTCTAGAAGAAGATGCAAGGGACTGGTATAAATCTCCACCAGATAATTCCATTGACTCTTGGACAGATATGAAGAATGATTTTAGGATGCAGTACGGTGATTAAACATAGCCTATGTTTCTTTTATCAAAGTTTAAAAATATAAACAAGAATCCTAATGAATCAGTGCATGATTTTAACACTAGATTTAACAAAACATTGAGAAGACTGCCTATTAATTTGAGGCCATGTGATGAATCATGTCTGATAAAGTATTCAGATGCATTTGATAATAAAGCTTCTTACTATTTGAGAGATAAGAACCTTGGGACTCTGAGAAAATCCCTTACCATGGCTCTGTAAATTGAGAAAAACATTAAGGCAATTGGAAATCCTCTTAAGAGGGAGGGTGTTAAATTGATCAACCATGAAAAGCCTCAATAAAATAAGGTTGTGGATCTCAAGGAAGTTGTGAGGACTTTGGAAAGGGTTGTCAAATAAATCTCATACTAATTATCCTTGGAAGAGAAAGGAATTGGGTAGAATTCACAAGGCCAACAAAAGGCACAAAATCATGACAGATTTAAAAATCATCTTAGGGGTGATTAGAGACCTGATGACAGAGGTAAAGAAACCATGGGAAATAGACAGCCCCAAGCACAGAATTAGAATGGTGTTTGACCCTCTTACTATTAGGGTTACTGTTGTTGATGAAGCCAATGAAATTGATTGGTGTGATAGATGTTTTCTGCCCCATCCTCCATGTGAAGTAGATCAGAAAGTTGAAGAAGTTGATAATGGTGATGATACTAATGATGATTTTTGCATGATGGGTTGCTCCACAAGCTCACAACAAGGAGCGACTTCAACTAAAGTTATAAGTGCTCGAACTACTGAAATTTTATGGGATTGCATCCACTAGGTACCATTTCTTCCTCCCTCTCATACTTTTGAAATACCTAATAATGATTTTGAATACTTAAGAACTTTAATGATAAAGAATTACAATGGAGGAATCCCATCTGAGTAGGATAGACAATTACTGATGAATGATGATTTTACCCAAGAGAAAGATTATAACACTACGAGTAAAGTTTTCAAAGGGGCAGGCCCTCAGGCCAAACCCAAAAATCCATTGCTTACTAGTATTCCTAAAGAAGTTCTTAAGAAAGATGCATCAGTCAAAGGCCTTGTTGTCCCAAACAAAAATCATACTCCTCATACCCAAATTGTCAAAAATCACATGCCATATGATGAGTTTTTCAATCTCCCTCCCAATGCTGCCTTGCCTAAGTATGTTCCATATGACATTGCCCAAGTTTTGAATCAAATAAAAGTTAGTGTTCCAATTGTAGAGCTGGTTAGGATTCCTGAGCACAAGAAGAGGGCAATTGAGTATTTCGGATTGAAAGAAGAGAAAAGTACCCCAAGAAGATATGTAAACATTGTGGAGACTCCTCTAACCATTGAAGAACTGGAAACACCACTAGCATTGGAAGATCTTGGGGAAGCACCTGAACTTTGCTTTGGGACATCTTTAGTTGAGTCTCATTTGAATGTTGATCCATTTTTTACAACACTGATTATTAAAGACAAACTTCTGCACAATTGGAGCATCATGTAATGTTATGCCTGTGGAAATCATGAATGAATTAAACATTAAAGTGACAACAGATAATGGAAAGTGTTCTGTAATGGATTCTAGAGAGGTCCCAGTTATAGGGTGCATAAAAGGTTCGATGGTACAACTTGCAGCTTATCCAGGTAAAAACCTGAAAGTTGATGTTGTCGTTTTTGATTGCCCTACCAAATGGGGTATGATGTTATTCAGAAAGTGGGATGCAAGTGTTGGTTCAAGTGTTCAGATGGATATGTCTTTTGCCACCATTCCAATTGAAGGAAGCCTTGTAAAGTTGTATGGAGAGAAGAAAATGTTGCACCTCATTAAATATCCAAATAATTTTTCTTATGAAGTGTTATATGCTGATGTAGATACAGATAACTTTGTGGGGTTTGATGATGGCAAGGAGCACAAGATTGATTAGTGTAAATGTCTTGAACAAGTGGGTTTATCTTGGACCTTGTTATTTGATGGAGCTTGTTCCAAATTTGGAAACGATGCTGACATTGTTCTGATTTCCTGAGGCCAAGAAGAGTTTGTCCTTTCTTTCAAACTTAACTTTGAATGCACTAACAACATTGCTGAATATGAAGCACTATTATTAGGCTTGATAATTGCATGGAAATATGGTATAAAGGATATTATAGTCAAAGGGGATTCAAAATTGATTGTCAAACAAATTACAAAATTATATGCTACTGAAAATCAGAGAATGAAACAATACAAGCGTGTAGTCTGGGATTTGATTGAAATGTTTGAAGCTTTTAATATTATGCACAGTGATAGAAATTTTAATGTTGTTGCAGAAAAGTTAGTAGTGTTAGGATCCAGATTTGGGAATTGTGTAGTGTCTCCATTTTGTGAGTATGATGTTGAAATACTAACAAGTTCATATGTCCTTGATAACGTTAAACATTGGCAAGTGTTTGATGATGATGCCCAGGTGAATTAGTTTCTGTATAACCAAGGCAAGTTTGCTTACCAAAATATGGATTGGGAACCAATGGTGTGTGTTGCTGAAGGAAAGGAAACATTATTTGGCAAAGACATCATCCAGTTGAATACAAACACGATTCCTAGAGGTTTTATGGCTCTTGAGTCGAACTTTGATAATGTTGATTACATTATTAAAAGAAATATGTTTGTTTCAAGAGATGTGAAAGAGCACGACCTGGGTACAAAGCAAAAGCCACGAAAATTCTTGTTAGGAGGAATTCTCAAAAAGGAAGAGAAACAGTCCTATTTTCAATTTTTGAAGAAATATCAAGATTTCCTAGCTTGGTCTTACTCTGAGTTGAAGGAATACATGGAAGATTTGTTCCAACATGAGATTCCTCTTGAGTCTAATTCCAAGCCTTTCAGGCTTAAAAAATTTCCCACCAATCTGCTCCTTTCTTCGAAAATGGAAGAAGAAATGAAGAAAGTGAGGGACAGAGGGATCATTTAGCCCACAAGGTATTCATCTTGGCTTGTAAACTTAGTCCCTATTCGAAAAAATAATGGTGACATAAGGCTATGCATGGACTTAAGGAACCTGAATAAAGAATCACTAAAAGATAATTAGCCTCTGCCAAAAATGGAGAATATGCTATAATTGGTACCTGGTTTTGAATTTTTATCCACTCTATATGGTTTTTTTGGCTATAATAAAGTTGTTGTGAAGGAGTGAGAAAGAATAAAGACTGCCTTTACTACTCCTTGGGGAACTTATGTCTATGTCAGGATGCCTTTTGGCTTAATGAATGCTAGAGCAACTTTCTGAAGAGCAACGGATGTGGCATTTTCTAGTTATATCAATGAATTCATCGTGGTTTATCAAGATGATGTAACTGTATTTTCCAAAAAGAGAAATGATCACTTGCAACACATAGAGAGAATGCTAATAAGATGTAGGGAGTATGGCGTATCATTGAATCTCAAGAAGTTCCACTTTGGAGTGTAAAAGGAAAAGTTGCTTGGTCATATAGTATCAAAATAAGGGGTGATGATAGATCTAGAAAGAGTGGAAGCCATCAATGCGGTTCCAATTCCAAGAACCAAGAAGGGAATTCAATCTTTTTTATACAAATAAACTTTATCATAAGATTTGTGTCTAACTTTGTTGAGCTGACCATCCCCATTACTAGCATGCTAAAGAAGGACCAGGTTATCAAATGGGAAGAAGTTTCCATTTGGGCTTTCAATGGGATCAAAGAAGCACTAAAACATGCCCCTATTTTTGCAGCCCCAAATTACAAGAATCCTTTTCAAGTGTTTTCTTTTTCTTCAGAAAATACCATTGCATCTATTTTGTTACAAAATGATGGTGAAGGGGCTGAGAGACCAATTTCCTTTTTTAGTAAGGCATTGTAGGGAGATGATTTGAAATACATCACCATGGAGAAGAAAGCATTTGACTTGGTGAAAGCAAAAAAAAAATTCAGACCCTATATCTTGAGCTCTAAATTTTTTGCTTATGTTCCCCATACCATGGTGAAAGATATCTTGTTAGAGATGGAGGTCTCAAGAAAAATATGTAGATGAGTGAACAAGTTATAGGAGTATGACATGGATATCCAAACCATGAAATTGGAAAGAGGTTTGTGCCTAGCTAATCTTATGGATGAGAGCAACTTGAAAATTGAGGTGAATGAATTAGAAGGAGAAATGGTAGATGTCCTTGAAAATTTAGTAAGTTTTGAATGGTATAAAGATATAATCTTTTATCTCAGACATCTATGCTGCCCTGAATATTTGTGTAAAAATCAGAAAAGAGATCTTAAGTTAGCCTCTCAAAATTATGTCATTACTAATTTTGGGTTAGCTTTGGAGAACCCCGAGGGAGTGCTCTTGAGATGCATTATTGAAAATGAGGCCCCAAAAATAATTGTTGATCTCCATGGAGGGGTCTTTGGGGGACATTTTTCTGGTAGAGTTACAACACATAAAATCTTGAGGGCTGGTTATTGGTGGCCAACTCTCGTCAAGGATACAACTCTATTGGTTAGGAAATGTGAAAATTGTCAGCGTTTCTCTAGAAGAATGAAAGCTTGAGGATCCCTTCCTTTGCATCCTATGTCATTCGAATCCTCATTCAGACAATGGGGAATGGATTTTATTGGGGAAATTTATGACCCTTCTAGTGCTGGTCATAAATGGATTCTTATGGCCACCAATTATTTCACTAAGTGGGTGGAAGCAATCCCCACCAAGAAGGAAACACACCAAGTTATCATGGACTTCATGTTGAATCAAATCATATGCAGATTTAGAGTGCCAGCTAAAATTGTTGCTCACAATGCCATGAGGTTTAGAGCTAAACTTTTGGTGGCAATGCACAAATACTATGGAATCAATTTGACATATGCTTCTAACTACAATTCCTAAGAAAATAGACAAGTTGAGTCCAACAATAAAAAATTGTTGAAGATAATTAGGAGAACCTTGGAGCTGAACAGAAGGAATTGGGTTGAGCAACTGAAGTTTGTTGTTTGGGCTGATAGAATCACTATCAAGAGAGCTACTGGTAAAAGGCCATTTGAGCTAGTATATAGAATTCAAGCTTTACTACCCCTTAATTTGTAATTGTCTTCATTTTAGTTTGTTTAAAAAATTGAAGACCAAGAAGTTAGTCTATATAATGCTCGGATCAATCAAATTATTGAGGTGTTTGTAGAAAGAAGGGCATCCCATCAGTGGCATGTAAAGTTTAGAGAAAAGTTGAAGAAGCTATTTGACAAAAAGCTGACTCCCAAAGGTTTCAATATTGGGGATCTTGTGCTTTTATGGGATAACAGGCATAAAGATAAGGGAAAGCATGGTAGGTTTGATGCATTGTGGATGGGATCTTATTCCATTGATATTTGAATTGTTGAAAATACCTTCTTCCTAAAAGAATTAGATGAGGAACTACTTGAATTACCTGTTAATGGAAGACATTTGAAGCATTTCCTTGATTGATTTATCAGAAGCAAGGTATACTCCATTTGTACAGTGTATAGTTCTTGGTTTTCATTATGCTTTTGTGTTTCTGTTTGTTCTGGTCCTTGACTGTTTTTCGTGTTGTTGGAGTAGCCCGGAGCATTTTCAGAAGAAGTAAATAACTTCTCATTTTCCCCATTGGTCTTATGGCCACTATTAATGGCCGCTTGGTCAATTTGAAGAGTGCCTTCTAGCACTTCCTCATATCTCCTGAGTGGGAACTTTTGAACCTCTTCCTTTATCTCTCTATTAACAGAGTGGAGGAATAAATCACAAAGTTTTGTTTGATCCATGTTTGGAGCACTTGCAGAAGAATAGAGAACCTATCGCCACCTCTGAATGAAGTGGGATGTGAATTCTTTATGTTTTTGCTTGATTTGCAAGAATTCTCTGATCCATGTTCTTAGCAGCTTATTCATATCAAAATCCTTTATGAACTCTGAAACGAGTTGTTTAAAAGAGTGTATCGAGGCCTCCATTACTCTATAATACCAGTTGAGAATGATGCCTTATAACGTTTTAGGGAAGATTTTTTCAACAAATAAATCCCATGGGAGTAACTCTTGAATGGCTGTTGCATAGGATTTGATATGGGCGTTTGGGTCACCTTCCCCTTTAAACTTTGGAACATCAGGCAATGGCCCTTGGAGCATGACCATCCAGATGGAAAAGTCTATAGGATCCTTTAGGTACTCAGACTAAGTTCCCATTGCATACATTTCAACCATTGAAGGTACTTATTGGGGAAACAAAGGTTGCATTGGTTGTTGAAATGACATGGCATAGGCATTTTTAAGAGCATATGGTATTCCCTGAGGATAACCATAACGACCCAGATAGTTATATGCATCACCTTGTGGAATTTTAGAGTACGTGTGCATATAGGGGGGTTGGCCACTTTGATACAGAGCTAAAGGCATGAAGCTAGGGAATGTCACATTTTCAGATGGTATAGCATTTGAGAACACACTTCCAGCTGGTGCTTGTTGTAGGTATCCATATGTGGCTTGAGGAGGCATACCCAAGGTACCCATCCCATTTAATGAATCCCTAGGGTTAGGAGTATTCATGTAGATAAGAGGATTTTGTATAGTCGGTATTTTCCCATAGTTCTATAGGAAGGACAAAGTTCAACCTTTCCCTTCATATAAATTCAACATTTTCTAGGTAAGATCTAACTCTTTGAAATAGTCTACCAAAGATGAAATGTCATCACCCATTGACGGGATGGTGTCTTTCTTAGGTACCTTTTTTTGAACCCTTAGAGGTTGTTGAGGAGTATGGTATCCTACTATGAATTTTTCACGATGCTGCCACCCCTTATTGGTTGTATTTTTAGTTGGTGGCGGGGTGATGTTATTGTATTTAAGTAGAACATCACATTGTCCTTGCAACCTATCAAAAGATTGGTTCATGTGTTGGAATTTTTCTTCACCATGCTAAATACTTCTCATCTAGATGGGGGAGTTGATTGGATTCCATGGTAATGGGATGTCAAAACAATACCCAAGGGGATGAACTTGCTTCGCTAGTGAATGTCATGTTATTTGAAATTGATTGTTCAAGGGGATAGGTCTAAGTGAATTGATCAAGTTATTCAATGCGTATAGAATAATTGACACTAGTTCCATGAAGTAGAGGGTTTTGACCAGATGAGTGGTTATCCACCCATGTGGTTTGTGAAGGTGATTGTTGTTGTATACTTGATTGGTAACGGTAAATGCCAAATCCCGGGATGGGCTGACCATACTCTTCGTATCCCGACATATTTAGGGGGGTATAAGGCTACCCATAGAATAAGGGATGGACGAAGAAAGTGGAAACATTTAGAGACAATCTCTTCACGTCGGGTTCACAAATTTTGTATGATAGAAAATTAACGCGTGACCTTCTTCACACCTGACCTCCTGAGGTCATGCTGAGACAACCGGTATGGAATGGAAATAAAACTTAAAGTGATGGAAGCGATAAATAAAATTGGGAAACCTTATGTCTTCGACACAAAATAATGGAATTTGTGAATTGAAGGCAAAGAAATATCTCCTAACCTGAATGGGTGTGTGTTGGTGTGTGTTATTTTCCACATCATTAGGTGAGTCATTTCAATTAGGTGAGATCGTAGGTCCACATGTCATTTAGGGGTCATTATGAGATCCCCTTACGCGTCAGTGCATTAGTGCGTTAGCACATCAGTGTGTCATATGAATCATTGGGAGTGGGAATGTAACTCCCCCTCTCTACTCGAGTTGTCATGATTGCAGCACTGGGGGTTACTCAACAATATGTACACGTCTTTTGATCTATGAGATAGAGGAGAGTTTTATGGCTTAACCAGGTTTTGCCAATTTTTTGAATCTTTGCATGCACATTCAGTTACTGATCTCTTCTCTTGAGATCTCTTCACGCTGCCGTTCACACGTCCATTGATATGCACGTCATCCCTCATGATCCTCTCTTGCGGGTTTTAAACCCTCTTTCATTGTATCATAGTGGATCTTGTGGATCCGTGCACTCCTCAGTGTTTTTTGCATTTTCCGGCTTCCAGTGTGATATCCAATTCTCGTTGCATGTGTCATAATGGATATTCCATTCATGTGTTTATTGCATTGATTCTGGGTTTCATACCTCTTTTACAATTGTTCATGTGATCATGGGTGTTTTTGGGGTGTTTGTGGTTTTCTAGATTTTACATGCGGTCTTTAGAGGTGATTTGTAGTTTTGGGTGTTGTTTGAGGGCCTAGATCTGAGTTCAAGTGTTTTTTGTTTTGAGGTTTTGAGGTTTTGAGAGTTAGTTTCTCCTGCTTGGATGTGCTTTCACTAGATTTTTAGGATTTTACACTCTGCCTGCTTCCTTGCATTGGCTTCGTTGCTCTCCAACGACATTTGTTGCATGACTCTTGTTTGGATTCAACATTGGGCACTCCATTTGTGCTTCCCTCCTTCATGTTGGACTAATCCAAGCCTTTTTCTCCTTGCTGTGGCTACTGGTTAACACCTGTTGCGTCCATCTCATTGCCCTGATTTGTGCTTGGCTGAGCACAACTTCCTACTCATGCATTGGTGGAACATGCTCATTGTAAAGATATTACTTGTATAAATCAGAACATATACAACATAATAACATGAGAGAACACCAAAATATAGATAAATGATGACAATATGCTCATATAATAGCTTTTCCACTTCGAGGGGGAAACCTCCAATACCACTTTGAGGGGGTAACCTCCAAACCATACAATAACACTCGAATACTCAATATGCTTAACTACAACCTTTTGACCCCTATATATACCATTCTAACCTATGGCTAATACTGAGGCCGACCTGCTAAGCATAATAAATCATAAATGAATGATATAATAAGATAAGGGGATGTGTGCCATATGTCGGCACCTCCATCAATACATATACATCATAACATCCTTTCCCTAGGTGCATATCATTCCTTCCCTTGACATGTTTTGTCCCCAAAACATAAGAAGAAACCATGTAATGACTGTGTTGTAAATTTTTACACACTTTGTGCCATGATCGATCATCCATCCATATGTGATCCTGGTAGATGATACATATCTGAACTAATATCCATATTCAATTGTGCTACTCTGATTCCATTCATGACCATAGTTTATCATCCTCGGATTCCATGCATAACCAACATAAGGATTCTATGCATAACCATAATAAGGATTCCATGCTTCATAATTGTTGCTCCATTGATGCCCTATATAAATAAAGTGATTATTCCTCCAATTACTTGTATATCTATATTGGTTGGAAATATGATGTGCCCTGGGATATCTCCATGATTTTTTTCTTTCATGTTGATGTGGATTTCATATTCTGCAGTTGTAGTATCCTCAACCTTATCAACCTGTTTCTGAACTTTCTTTTCTTCTTCCACCTTTGCATTTGATATTTTCTTTTTCTCTTGAGTAGATGAATCATCATTTCCTTCTTTTTCTTCATGTTCCTCTTTTGAATCATCCTTATTCCCTTCTTCTCCATATTCTAAATCATCTTCATGGTCTATATTGACTTTTCTTTGATTTCCATTAAGCCTGATATCCTGTAAAGTGACCTTCTTCTTTTTGTATCAAATCTTCATAAACTTATTTTTAATCTTAATATTAATTGTCCCCAATGTCTCTAACCAAGGATACCCAAGAACAATATCCAAACCATCAATATATAAGGAAAAATAATCTGAATGTAAAGTATATTTGTCCATAGTAAGTTTTAAATCTTCAAAAACTTGAATTTTCTTACCATTCACTTCGACTTCTTTGATATTACTTTCTTGAATATGTAGATGTTGAGCCATATCCTTGTTGATGAAGTTATACTTGCTGTTAGGGTTTATGGAAACAATTATATTATTCCTTTGAATGCATCCATGAAACTGAAAATATGGTATTTCCTTCTTGGGAGCTATGGTATCTTCCTTCTTGGGAATAATATCTTCTTCTTCATCAATATCTTGTTTTTCTTCCTCTTCTTCATAGTCTTCTTCAACTTCTTCTGCATTTGATTCTTCAATATATGTTGCACAATCATCTTCCCTTGAATATTATTCACCTTCCTCTTCATCTTATTTCTCTCTTGATTCTTCAATATATTCTTCCCCATCATCTTCCTTTGACTCTTCTTCCTCTTTGTGGTCCCATCTATCCATAAAAATTTGTTTCATTTCCTCCCAATACCAATCCTTCCTGTCATTTTTTAACTCAAAAAACCAAATCCATGCAGGACCACCAAGATAATGTAAAAACCTATTCCTTATCATGAAATATGAGAAATATATATTCTTAAATTTTATCCACCATTCTTTAGCATCCATCTCACCATTTCCATAAAAATTTGTTATCCCCGTGATCATGATTAGGGTTTAGGCTCTCACACGCAGACGCATTATCAACTAAGTCCGACATCTTGCTTTTGTGCATCTTTCATTTTGCATCTTGGAGAGTGCTCTTTCTAGACTCGAGCATCGTAGGATTTCCTTATAGCCTCCGCCACTTCTCACCGGGAGAGGGAACTATTTAGTTTGGTGTGCTTCTATGGAACATTACTTCGCCCACGAGGGTCTTTTACCCTTCTTGCTTGGGCCAGTTCCTGCACCCTCTGATCATCATCATCTGGAGGACTTCTTTGACACTTATGATGATGTCTTTGGTCACATGATGATGCATGTCTCTTGTTCTCTCTGGTTTCACGTGGCAGACTCAGATCCACCTGTGTTTGGAGCATTCTTCAGTCCCTCTATGGAGACCCTTCACATACTGCCGCCATTGTTGATTCAATTGTCTCCTCTTCTTCATGTGATGACAGTTTCACTGACACAGACTCGTTTGGTTCTACTTCTACTGATGAGGATTGTGCATCCAGTTCTCATGTAGAAAGCACTACAGAGGACTCTTCTCATCTTTCTCTCACTATTCCAGACATTGTTTTCACCCCCCACATCTCATCGGATATCGAACAGTCTCCTTCTTAGTCTCATACAAACATCACACCCACCTCCTATCCACTTCTAGTGTGCGAGGCCCCTTACACTCCTCTACCTTCATTGTATGACTCATACCTATCTGACATCACTCTTCTGTTTGTTGATCCCCCTCATTGGGATGAGTATCTGCTTGACCTTAGTCATCTTTTCACAGAGTCTACTTGTGATTCTCTATAGGTCGCTCATCCATCTACAGGTGTTTCAGAGGAGTTCATCATCTCCATTATTGGGAGTGCCCCTTCTGGGACTCTTACCACTTCCACTTTTTCAGAGACCTTCATTGATCCACCCTCAGCTGTGGATCCCTTTTTTGTTATGGAGGATTTTTTGTTCCCTTCACATCACTTGGACATCCTTTCTTTGGGTGTTCCTCTTCACTCTGATAGTTTTACACATGTGGCATTACCTTCGGTTCCTTAGCATTCACTTGCTAGACCTATGTCACACTTCAGTGCACCAGACTCAAAGTTATTCATGTTGCTGCCTTCAGTTTCCTTTGTGGAGTGGGCGGACTTCTAGCACGTCATTTATGTCATTCCTAAGGGCAAGCACATAGTTCGTTGCTAATGACTCTTCTTCAGTCTAGAGGCAGAGGATCTCGCCATCGACATTCTTCTAGGAGACCTCCTAGAGCTGCAGAGTTCAGATCAGTCCATGGCATCTTCTACATTCCTCTCATCTCCCTCTTCTTCTCTCTTCTTCTTTATGAGAGATTCCCTCTTTGTACATGGGTACCCTTTTAGGCTCATCTATGGCCAGGACCCATATTTGGCATCTTTCTTAGATTAGAGAGTGTGTAGTTCTCTTGTGGTGGATGTTTTTCCCATTGGGTTTTCCTTCACTACTTGGGATCTTCTTGTTATGCATGGGTACCTCATCAGGCTTTGTATCGGGACCCATTTCTCGTTTCTACTTACCACGTCATTTTATGTTATGATGAAGGGGGGTGTTAGTGTGTGCTATTTTACACATCATGAGGTGAGTAATCTCACTTAGGTGAGATCGTAGGTCCACTTGTCATTTAGGGGCCATTATGAGATTCTCTTACGCGTCATTACGTTAGCATGTTAGTGCGTCAGTGTGTCATATGCGTCATTAGGAGTTACACTTCTATTCTAGGAATGTAACTCCCCCTCTCTACTCAAGTTGTCATGGTTGTAGCACTGGAGGTTACTCAGCACCTCCTATATGTACATGTCTTTTGATCTATGAGGATAGAGGAGAGTTTTATGGCTTAACCAGGTTCTTCCTGTTTGTCGAATCTTTGCATGCACATTCAGTTGATGCTCGCTCCTCCCGAGATCTCTTCACACTGCCATTCGCACGTCTCTTGATGTACACGTCGTCCCTCGTGATCCTCGCTTTTGGGTTCTAAACCCTCTTTCAGTGTGATGGTATGGTCCGATATGATAGATACCCAAAGACTCCAGTTGATGTCTAGTTCTACTGAGATTCTATTAAGTGGTTGTGGAATACATGGAATGTAACCTGTAGATGCTTTGTATGGGTTTCCTGACAAGGTCATGGAATTTTAGACAAGAGGCGTAGTGGAGATGGAAAAACTATGGGTGATTTTCTGGTCTTTTCCAAAAAGTCTTAGCTTGATCAGCTGCTATGTTCAATAATAAAAGTTGTGTAATAATATCAGTTGGAAGCGGTGAACATATGAATACCAATGTGTGTAAACTAGTGTCAATATCTAGCTAGCTAGAAGGCCCATTGGGTTGTGGGACCTATGGACCACAACCAAAGACTAGTTAAGGCTGAGGACCTTGTATGGTCATGTATGCAATCAAGCCCTATTTCTAGGAGTAGTCCAAAAGTCATAAGATTGATTAGCATTTATGTTCAATGTATCTAAATTCTTATTTTCTCAGCATATGTTGTAGGTGTGGGTAAGACTGTTAAATGCAAGCTTGTGTCTATGTAAGTTATTAGCTCTGGCCCGTTGGGTTGTGAGACCGGGGGATCACAACTGTATGTCTTTTCCTATTGTGGACCTTTGATGGTCATGCAAGATGAATTGAATTTGCTTTCGGTAAAAAAACTAACTATCAAAGGAAATCTAACCTATTTTTTTTGGTGCTTTCTCAATATATCAGAATAAAGAAATAAATACAAACTAATCTATGGAAAATAAATGTTTTTGTTCTTTTCTAAGTTTTCAGACAATGCATTTAATCTAATAATCAAATTAAATACAAAAAATTAGCCGGATGTAGCTAACTATTTGTGTAGATGTGTGAATCTAAATCTAAAAAAGGTCTATTCTAACTCAATCAAAATCTTCCAACCCTACCTCAAAAGTGAAGAACAAATGATAACGCTAAAAGAGCTATTGTTCCCCACAACTTCCCTGGTAATGTTGAAGAGACAACTTCCTATTTATTTGATCTACTTGAAAGTATCGCTAATCGGAATGAATTTTTTCTCTACTCTATTTGATGTGCAATTGATATTGACAGTTCTTAATTGACAATTTGATAAACAAAGAAAACAAATTACACAACTCCAACCTTGAAGAGCAAGAACCTTGGAAAATCCAGTAGTATCAGTATTTGTCCCCTCAGTTCTTTTCTTTCTTTCTTAGAGTGTTCATGTGAGTCCAATGGATTGAGAATGAAAATAACAACAACACGAGGATGGCACTCGAGCAATGGTAGATTGGAAGCAATATTGACGTAATGCAAGTACAAGAGAGATAACACAAGAGATATGAACTTTGCTATGTAATTCCCACCAATATTATGGTAGTAAAACAATACAAGATACATAAAATTCTCAGGCCCCTTTTTCTTGAGTAAAATCATGGAATATATATGAATGGAGGCTAGGAGGTTACTTCATGCACAAGCCAAGAAGAGGTAGTTACAACTAATTAAATCTCATTTAATATAGGAGGAGCAAGGATAACCAAGAAAACAAATCTATTTTTAGCCAATTCGGTTCACAGATGCATGGAAAAAGAAAATTTAAGTGAATCGTCGCATGTTTAAAACACACATGAAGAATCTAGAAAAAGCGGGCAGGACCACAACCCTTTGCAGGGCAGAACCGCTGCCTAGGCAGGGTTTGAGAACCTCCGCCAAGGCAGGGTGGCAGTCATGGCACTGAAGGCCATAACAAACACAGAAAGAGCCATGGAGATGGAAACTTGCATGGAAAGGCTAAGTAAGGATATCTAGGCTACAAATATACACTATGAATGGGTTTTGGAACTCGAACACCTTCTTTAAAGGATTTTGAATCATCATTGGGGAATTTTGTAACCATTTCCCCAACAATGTAGCACGTGTAATTTTGGGTGCGTACAGTCACCAACTACACATTAAGGTTATAATTTAATTTAATTTTCTAACACTCCTTTAGAGGCCCTATTCACAAGTTACATATACATTTCACTAAAAACATATTCCCACTTATTTCTAACCTAACTTTTGTATGGATAAATCAAAACCCTTAGATGGATTCAATGAGGGCCCTAAGATCTTAGGGATTGCACACTAACCCTAATTTTCTCTATGGAGTGTTCTTATTCATTCATTTGACTTATTTTTTCATTTTTGTTTTGCAGGTTTTCGGAAGAGGAGAAAGAGGAAAAGTGTAATGCCCACATTTTCAACACCAAAATACAATAGTAAAATTATCAGAATAATATTTTTTTGACTTTGATTACACACTACACAAAACCATATGGGATCTAAATAAATAAACTCGACCTCATGTGGGAAACGTACATAAACAAGAACCCACTCATAAAATAGGATAATATAGGGTATGCACCAATGTCTTACTCAAATGATGTAAACTAGGACAATGACCCAATTATAGTAAGAAACATAGGATATGCATAATCCACAACATGGCCTTTTCATGGTTTACATATTCATTACATTAAGTTTTCCATTGTATGACTTTATAGTTTTCAACAATATTAAACACATAAGATTTAAAATTTCCTATTTTTCAAATGCCAATTGCTTTATTTTGTAGAGAATTAGTCTTTAACATGAGAATGCGTGGTTGGTTTCTTTCTCCAATTCCATTAGTTATCCATAGCTCATTTATTTAATAAATTATTTTTAAACAACTATTAGTTTCCTAATATCTAGTTCTTATGTTAAAGGTTTGTTTCTAAAAAAATTTAGTTGATTATAATTGTCTAAAGAACACATAACATGGGACCCTTTGCTTCTTTACAACTAGGCTACATGTTTTTGTTTAAAATTTTAACTATAATGGTTCATTTATAATTTTCTCATTTCTCTTGTGGAGCTAACTTTATATAGCTTGATTTTGATTAGGACCGTATATACACACATGTGCCTCATAATATTTGACTTAAGGATTTGTTTGAGAGAGACATGTTTACCTGGTGTAGACAAGTACTCTCGTTACAAGGAGGAAAAATTAACTAAAATAAAAAGGAAGGTTACTAGATCAATAAAAAACCTATCCCAAGTACATTTCATAGAATTGTTTAATACTAATAATACACTCTTTTAATCTTCTAGTTATTACCACCAACTATGTAGGTTAACTAAGTAAGTTGTATAATTATTGATTCACAATGAGTTTCTCCAATTAGGAATTTATATTTTCACAATAATATATGCATGGAAGGGTACATTACACATGTGTTCCCGTTATAGATATTTTTCATTGAATTTAAGTGACAACTTTCACATTTCAAACTACTTATATTTCATCATCTTAAGGATTTAATCTCAATAGTAAGAGGTTAATTTCATGTTTCGACCATACATTCTACTTCCTGAGTGATTCTAGATTTGATATATTCCTATCTACGCCAACGGTTTTAATAACTTTTACAAGTCTAAAAAGAGTGCAATATCCTTATCTCACAAGACCTTGGATACAGTTGCAATTATCCCATTCTCAAGGTTACACTTTATTATTTCATTAGCATCAGTTTTTGATTCATATATATGCAGAAAAGTAGGTGATCATGCTTTATATTTAGATTTTTAGTTTTATTACGTTGTTGAATTAGTTATGGACCTCTATATTATTGCATTCATTTTATGATCACCTTGAAATTTTGGTTGGTTTTGAAATTTCTCAAAGGTGTGCCATTTTCGTAGCGACATTCAATAGATTAATGTTATTTTCCCTTTTTTACTAACTATATTTACACGGTTACTTTGGTCTTGTAATAACATCATTTTAAAACAAAAGTAATCCCTATAACACTTATGAAACACCTAGGGATTTAATACTACAATGAATATGACCTCGTACAAGAAAACATACTTCAATTCTCTTAGACATGCAAATATAAGTGTATATTGGAAGAGAGATATCCCAAACAACCTTATGCATTTCCAAAAGTCTCCCAGGGACCTATTTAATTTTTTGGTAAATATGGAAGTAATTTGACACAAATTCTCCACTCACATAATTTAGATCTGAAAAGAGATCAATCGAATGGACAACCACCAACTATCTTGTAAGGCTTTGGCCAGCCAATAAGGTACTAAGGGAAATCATGCACAAGAGGGTTAAAATTATTTAGGATCTGGTGCTACCTGTAACACCTAGACATGATCACCTCACTCATCCCAATATGAAAGGTTTCACAACATATAAGCACCACATCATAAAATGTCAAGGAAATGGTCTTTAATAAGAAATCTTAAGTTCGAAGCATGAAGATGATTAATGAGATCATAGTATTTTATTAACATGATCAATGTTTTATACTTTGGAAAAAGAATCAAATGGGAGGAGGAACTACAATAGGCATTATAGCTCATTCTTTAATTTTCATTATTTTGACGAGAGGAGATTCTACCTACCAATGTGGGTGTTAAGGAAATATACCAATAATTAACATAGAAAAATATTAGTTTAATAACTTTATAATAAAGGTACAACATTGAGTAAAACTTCACATTCAATTCAACACTGTAAAAAATTGCCACATTAGTATTCCCTTTTCAAAATATACAAAGAATAATTCTTCAAACAATAATGCATATCATTATTCTATGGTATTACATGTATTGAAAGATGAATATAAATTTACAGTGACAACTAATCAATTACAACAGATTGCATCTAGAAAATTTCTCTTGTTCAGAGTACCTGCAAACAACGTTGCGTCATTCCTAAGACTAAGTATTTAAATCCCATACACTCAAGCATAAATCCATAGATTCATCATTTTTTACACATTTTCAGCTAAATAGAGTGGAGAGAGAGACAAAGAGAGAGGTAAAGATAAGAAGACAAGGTTTATTTCTCATGCATTCATGCTTTCAACTTTAGTTACACTTAATATTTAGGTTCTAGAGAGAGAGAAGGAAGAGAGACAAAGTTAAGAGACATTTTAATTTTTATTCAAAATTTTATAATCAATTACATTTCATGTCCATTAGCAATTAATTTTAAACCAATTCACATTTCCCAAATCATTTACATTTTCAAAACAATCAAGTATCATAGTTGTTTCTAGAGAGAGAATAGGGTGGAGAGAGATAATTACCATACATTTCAAAATTCCCATATATTTCAAAATTCATTTATACAAGATAAAATATGGAATAAAATTTTACATAGAATTTCAATAGTATTATGAAGTCACACATGTGGCTAGAAGTCAAATGAGACTCTTAGAAGGAAATTTGAGCTAAAGTAGCAAGTTGAGAAAAAAAAAACCCAAACATCAAAAGTGCTTACAAACTGGGCCTTAAATACACTCGTGTTAAGTTTTATCATGATCTTTTATGATTCCCTCTTACTCCCCCATATATAAATATTTCATCATGACTGACAGATGTCGATTGTGACAAACAAAGGTCAAGCTATAAGGACAACTCCAGGACCAATTATTGTAATTATGTCAACAACTCTTGTCGTATAGTAACCAGTGGGCCTCGAAATCCACTTGAAGCACTAGTTTTTTAACCTTATTTCATTGAAATGAATATGGATTATGATTCTATTTCTAGAGGTGTAGGGATAGGTGGAAATGGTTTTCATTTTCTCTCAAACTAAGTTGTAAACACAGGTTAAAACCGATCGTATTTTAGTAAAAAGAGCACGTGACTACAAGTGACTGATATACTAAGTGGGCTTCAAAATTTGACATGCAAGGGTGTTAATTAAGTTAAAACAACTTGGTTCAAATTCCATATAGTGTCTCATATTACCAGGGGTCATGCAAGGAGTTTCAAGTTTGCGACATGTTTTGTTGTGGCACTCCATGCGCAGAACTTTCGAGGTCATATGTTTTTGATGTTTGAAAGTTCCAAATAAAGTAAGGTTTTTATGATTGGTTGGAGTTACATTTCCTAATAAATAAAACTTAATTTCCAAATGCAAGAAATTTTGAAAGTGGAATTTACTGCAAGTGAAAAGGGGAAACCCATACATTTTTACAAAAAACTTATGATCCCCACATTCCACGAGACCCCATCAGCTTCAAGAATTTCATCAAGCGGTTTACATGCATCCACAATTCCACCATCTCAGTTTCTTGAAATATTTTATACCCGTTCCGCAGAGAAATTTGAGCATTCTACACAATGTTCACTGGTTAGAACATATTTGGATGAGGTACTCCCCCCGTAGTCTTCTATCAATGGATAACCAACAATTTTCTTAGGTGCATTTTCTGTCCAAAATATTTTCAACTATTTCAACAAATCATTAGATGGATAACTTGTCCCATACCCTTTTATAATGCTTAAGATATTTTTCAACAACCTCACTTCATGAGGATGCCCATGTCTTGCAAACTTCTCCCAAATGACACATAATTGGTGGGTGTCAGTAATACGCTAAGGGATTTGACATAATATTTTCCAATATCATTGCATTAAAGTTTCTTTGGATTTTATAGCAAACCCATTTTGTGTATATACTACAATCCTAGTATTCCATGAACTGTATTTCTCTTAGAAATTTTGTCAAATAGTTCACATGCCATGTCTATGCTCCCACATTTTGCATACATGTCAACCAAGGAACTTGCAATTAAAAAAAATTTATAAGAAAAGAAATCCATTTCCATTATGCTGCAATGGAAATCCACGCCCAGTTCCAAATCTCTTATTTTGGCATAAGGAAGGTGAAAGACATAAATATTGCATATCCATACATAGAATAATTGAAACCTAATGCCACTTCCAATGTCT
This sequence comes from Taxus chinensis, assembly GCA_019776745.2. Classification (NCBI taxonomy): domain Eukaryota; kingdom Viridiplantae; phylum Streptophyta; class Pinopsida; order Cupressales; family Taxaceae; genus Taxus; species Taxus chinensis. Next base: position 920,471 of record JAHRHJ020002231.1, on the reverse strand, counting down.
TCATAAATACAACGAGTGCTCAACTTTAAACATAAAAAATAGGAAAAGCAAAAAAGGAATTCCAGATATTACAGTGTACGCAACACATGTGCTAAAAAGGAGAAAGGGAAAAATCAATACAGTTGAAATTATGTCAGGATGAAGCACTTCCTCATCCTAAGCATCTTCTGCATAAAACAATAAACCAATGACCAACAGGTCAAAGTTTCCTCTTCCCCCCTTTTTTTACAAACAACAAACAACAATTTTTCATTTACAGTAAGAGGGAAAGAGACTAATTTTGGAGAGATACTGAACCCACCTCAGATGTAGGCACACATCCAAATCAATAAATTTTTTGCATTGAAAATTGAGGGGATAATGGTTTTTGATTTACCTCAGTGTGCAAGACTAATTTAACCCACCATGGTATTAATTGGGGTGGTTATTCACTAAATCTCTATTTAGCACAGTGCCTTGTCATGTTCTGTATGTTTCAATTGTTTAATTACTACTAAATTATAATTTTAACTTGGGTCTCTTTGTGGTTAGGTCCTAGGAAACTCAAAATAAAGTTCATGTATTATTCTACAAGAAAAAGACAACTCTGAAAAGGCTTTGAGGATGTGTCACTCTCCCCTTGCAATGGTGTGATTTTAGGTAGGGATATTACATCTCCCTCTCCTTATAAAAGCATCATCGTTGATGCGAAAAAAACCAAAGCTCGAAGTATAACTATTATCTCAATTTTGCCCCCTACAAATTGATCAAACATGACCCTGTGCATGAAGAAATTCAAGAAATAGCTCCGTCAAATGAACCCACACTTAAAATCCAACAGGTAAGTTATAGGCAGGTTCTACAGTGGAGTAGCATGGTTGGGGAAGGAAGAAAACAATGTCGAACAAAACTAGAGGCTCAAAGGAAAGAAACCGAGAAAGACTCAAAGTCTTTGGGTTCTACAAATGATTCAAAATGATCCCCAAAATTGGCTAAGTATGGAACAATCAGTAGAAGCCTCCACGTGCCTCATCAGTGCATATCCAAAGATTAAACTCAAAAAGTAGACTCAAATGAGCATGGAGCTTCCACGTGTCCCAGGCCCGAAAAGGAACTGATCTAGCCATTGAAAATTCCAAACAAGTGCAAGGCTTTCATGCGTCAAATCGGTGATGCAATTTCAAAATGGGATCCCAAGTCAAAGACTAAAATTTTCACCAGCCTTCCACGTGGCCAAGGGTCAATAGAGGTCAAATTCAAAGTGAGCCCAAATTGGTTAAGTATGAAAGTGTCAGTGGAAGTTGCCACATGTCTTAACAACGCACATTCAAAGGCATGGCCCAAAGCGGAGACTCAAATGAGCACAAGGCTTCCACATGTCAACCTGATGCTTCTTCAAAGGTAAATCTAAAAGTGGGTCCTTAGACAAGAAGTGATCCTCCATGTGTTCCTGGTTAGATGTATGGCCTAGCCAAGTAAAAATACTTAGTCAAAAACATAAAGGGACAGAGCAAAGCCGTGGAAGGTGCCACATGTCAGTATGACATAACTTTAAAAACAAAACCCAAAAGTGATTCTCCAAATGCACGCCAACCCTCCATGTGGCCATATTCCAAGTCAAAGCGGGGAGGTGGGTCTCCGAGAGTAATTTTAACTTTTTGGCTTTGTTTCCAAGAGGCATAAAGTATAAAAATGAGTTGTTCCTCTGCCAAAGCCCGAGGAGCCATACGTCAATCCTAAATTGCATGTGGGTTGGTGCGAGTCATGGAGTGATTTCTTGCCCAAATGGAAAATGTGGACCGGTGGACCCGAAGATGATTTTTTGACAAAAAGGTATTATGAGGCTGCAGGTCAAATTTTGCATTTTTGTATTTTTATGCCAAAATGTGCAAAGTAAATTACGGGCCCGGTGATCTGTTCTACTAACCAGTTTCCACCACTTTTGTACAGACCTGATTCAAAAATTCAAATGTGTGTACCTTCTGATCCAGTGCCTGAAATCCAAAACATTTGGCACCATTAGAGAGATCTCAACCTCGTCTACACTGGGGAGATCTTAAACTTTAATTTTGAAGAAGTTAGGTGGGGACAAATGGAAAAAAAAATTGTGCTATTAATATAGGATATATTTTCTCCAACAACCAAATTGGATTCTATTTGACCCACCATTCCTCCTCCTTCAACACACCGAACAAGTAATCGAAGTAGATTTGATAGATTGTGGGTAAATTTGTAGGGGCATTGATGGCCTGTAGCTGAGCTTCAAATTAGTTTTCCTGCCACTCTTCTTCTTCTCTCTATGATGCTCTATAAAAGGAGCTTAACTCATTGTAAAGGGTTGGACATTTTTATTTTTCACTGTCCCTTCTTCCTTTGTTCACAAGTGAATTTGTGGAGCTTCCACACCTCCCATTCGAGCTTCAATGTAAAGTTTCTTGCCTCTTGGCCGCTATAATGTATTGTAACAACTTTGGAGAAATAATATATGTCTATGGGTAACTTCCAACCCTTTCATGTGTTCATTGTTTCCTTCTTGATAATTCATTGTAGTTTGGTTTATCTGTGTATGGTATTTGCATTACGTTTCTATGGTTTGTGTAAGCTTAAAAAATGAGTGTTTGACATTCCTTTGGTGCATCACCTCGTTAGCTTAGGTTTATCTTTTGTATCTTCTCAACCCTATCTCCTTGGTAAATTACAGTAGATTTAGAACAAATCATCTACAATTTATTTGTGTGCACCTGAACAAAGGAATATGAACCAACCTTAATCTAGAGAGCTCTCTCAACTTACAAGGTCCCACAGTTTGAGAGATGCTCCATGTTGTGCAAACACATTGAGGGTATCAACTCATCTAGTTGCAGGAACTTAGGGGTGTCTGTGATTTTGCACTAACAATAACTAGGAAATAAAGTTAATAATGACACATGTAATTTAACAACACAACTTGTATTTAAAATGTGACCACAATGAAACAAACTAATTTTGGAAATATCTTGAATTGTAATGTTCCGTGAAGATTGGAATTTATATTTTACTTTATTTCTCAATTAGTATTTTATTTTATAGCATTTTTTAAAATCTCAAACTCTTAGTATTCATTGTTTAAAATTTAAATCGTTTTATGTTTATGAGTGCCCAAAAGTATTTATCCTCAAGGTATCACGCAAAACTCAACACAACACAAATGACGCATGAGACATCTTGCTACATACTTTCATGACTGTATCACATAACAAGACTTCTAATTCCACCATGGAATCATAAAAAGTAGTCCACATAACAAATAATTTCCAAAAATTATGTCACGTGCATAGATCGTAACACTCTGATTTTTGAATGCTAACTTGGTGAATGTTTTACATACTGTTATAGCTCTTGGAATGAAAGCAAACATGTTAGGATATGTTTTGATTTTAAGAGAATGTGTTGCTAATTCGGATTCTTGCATACTATGAATTATTGCATGGGACAGCGAACACTGTACTTGTGTGTTTGCTGATGTGACGACAGGTTGTCGTATAATTGCTTGCTCTTGTGCTGATTGACAGCATATCCTGAATCAATTCCATTGACCCAGGTATGCTGAGATCCTCTTGTGTTTTCTATGCTAATTCACACTTGAACCGGAAGGACGGAACGTCCTGTTCTGTGATAGCATGGATGTTAGTAAGGGACGGGATGGAAATTGTTAGTGTTAGTGGTTAGTGGGAATTAAACCTAAACTAACCCTAAACACCTAACATACATTCTACACTACTATCCAAAGTGGATTTTTAAATTATAAAAAAAAAAAAAGGGGAAAAATAAATCTAAATCCTAAAACCTAAGGTCTAACTAAGACCTAGGTCGAATGAACTATGTAACCTAAACTAATCCTAAGCTAAAGGGGTACGCAGACCCTTGGAAGGAGAGGATAAGGATGGGTAGGTGGCATTCTTGGGCATTTATGAACTGTCCCTTAGGGGACGGCGCCAGTTTTGGCGGGACAGATGGGAGATAGAGGTGTCTATTTGGAAGCTTGGCTAAACTCAGTTTGCTTGGGAAATTTGAAGGTTGGAGACTTGCCAACCCAAGTGGAGGGGGCGTGGAAAATAAGGAGAAAGGCAAGCCTTTAATGCATTAAATGTTTTTGGTCCTCGCGACCAGCTTGCCTTGGAAGCAGCATGAAGGAATTTTGATTGTCATTTTTGTTCATTCGAGCTTTTTGCAAAGTTGCTCTGCATTTGGTTTTTCTGACCTGGTTCGGTCGAACCAGCTCTTGGCATTGACATTTTCGTGGAAGAATAGAGGCTGTTGATAAGCCTGAAGAAGAAAAGAGTGCTGGGAAGTTTGTGTAGCCGTTGTGGAAGAAAAACGCGGCAAAACGAAGCTTTCTTCGAGTTCTGAAAAAGAGATTACAGGCATGTTAAGCCCTCCTCTTTAAAATCTTTGCTTGAATTAAATGTTTCATTAAAACAACCCTGCTCTTGGGTTTGGATTGCTTGATTGTTTTTGAGTTGTTTGGAAATGGATTTTGTTGGTTCTTGCTTCTTTTCTTTGGAAAATGATAAGAAGAATTGCTTTTGGTTGCTCGGCCTTGATTTGCCTTTGCTCGATTCATGTTGAAAATGATTTACAGTATTGGTTGTTGACTGTATAAATGGTTTGAGATGGATATTCCCATGACTGTTCGTGTTGCTTGAAGCCGGAAAAGGCTGTGCAATCGCTCCATAAAGTGGAACTGTTCCTTTAAGTATAATCTTTTCTTGCTGTCATTCTTTAAGGAATGTTAGAAAAATTGTTCCTCTGTTGCTGTGTTTAACGGTATTGTTCTTCTCGAGTGGAATTACCTCCATAAGGTGCTGATTATGGGTGTTATATGAAAATATTAATTGATTATTCTTGTGGAATGGAAAGTAAACGGTATAGGTTACTTGAGCTGTTTTTGGCATTGGAACTATACGTCCTTTTGTTGACAGACTAAAAATAAAGAAGCATTAGTGTTTGAAATTGTTTCTTATTGAAAGTTTCAAGGATATAGATCATTTCCCTTCTCCAGTTTTGGGATTTTATTGAAGATGGTATTTGGGTTTTCTACGAGTATCTGGTTTCGCTTGAATGAAGTATTTACGGTATTTCCATTGCTGTGTCTTTACTTGTTTATGAAATAAGCGAATACGTTTTGGTACCCGTGGGAATAGAGAAAAAGAAGCTATTTTTCCTTCTGAGGTTGTTGCTGGATTATGTTTTCTCCTTGCTGTGAGAATGGGTTAGTCTTATGGTGATCTAATGATGCTGTTCGGTCTCCCTGTTCGGACTGTACACGCAAATACAAATTGATTTGTATTCAGTGCAGTGAATGATTATATTTCTTTATTCGGTAATGGAAAGATGATTCCATGGTGTCTTGTAGATGAGGTTTGACCTTCTGTCTGAATTGTCTTGTGAATGTGAACTCGACTTGGATTTCTGTCCTTAATAAATAGGAATTGTGGGAATTAGCTTGTTTTTCTGAGTCTATTTGACTGTACCATGCTTAGGTAATTAACCCCTTAAACGGGTTTGACCTTATAGAGGTACTGATATATGAATGTTATAATTGGAGTTCTGTCCCTCCTTAAAAAAAAAAAAAATGGAAAATGCTGTTTTGGAATTAACGGTAGATCGAGATAGAACTCGAATTGAATATTCATTATTGAAGCATGTTGGACTGATATTGTACAGGCTATGTGAGTTGCTATTCAATAAGGACAACTGTTCTGCTATTTTTATAATTTGAGTCGTCATGCTAAGAAAAACATGAATTGAGTGTTTTACTTCCTGCTGAATACAATGACTGTTTCTTAATGAAATCATAGAGAATGAATTCTTCTCTTTTGCTATTTGGACTCTGAAAGTGACATTGGAATTATAGTGCATATGACTTGATCTTGCTGTAGGTAACAGCAATGTACCACTTGTTATTAAGAACTATATGTGTTCGGAGGTATAAAAGATCATATGATTATATATGCTTGCGTGGTTGCATAATTGTTGTTGGCTAGCTATACAGTGTAAGAAGTAGGGAATCTGATAGTTTAGCAAATACATAGTATGCATATTGATGCGGCTTGCCCAACGATGAATATAATGTCTTACTAACCTGTTGGTATTCATATGAACTGGAATAAAATGAAATTATTCTTGCTGCCGGAAAGTGAATTCCGAGTGGATTTTGTAAGTTTCACTCTGAACTGTTATCTTGAATTGATTTTCGTTGGATTTCACTGTGAGGACAGTCATGTGGAAAGAAATAGAGATATGAATTAATGTTTTAAAAAAAAAAAAAAAAAAATGATCTTCTTCTTTCATCCAGTTAGAAATCTGGAATTCGGGAATGAAGAATTTGATAGTGCTTAGATGGGAGCTACTATATGCATTGCTGTTCGCTTTCTTGTTTGTACTTGAATGCTTTAAATTTAATATGCTTCATGAACGGAAAGGAAAGTAATGGATTTATATTCAGTTAATTTCATCCTTTGCATTTGTTATTAATGAAAGGTGTGGAAAAAGATAACTGTATGCTATATAGGCAGCAAGCTACTTGAATTCCTAACTTTACAAATTTTGTAAATTGATACTTGCAATGATTATGTGGAAACGGAACAGCAGTCCCTTGGCTGGTTGTGATGATATTTTGATAGTTTAGTGGTTATGCTGATCTCTCTTTTGTGCTTTTCGAGATTGATGTTTTGTTGTGGTTTCATAAAAGCAGGGTTCTTTTATTGAAACAGTTAGTTGAAGCATCTTATTTTAAGGATAAGTGCTTAATGTGCTCAGTTCATTGAACTGATCCGTGCAATTCATTTTGCAGATGGAATTTGATTAGAATGAAGACTTGGCTGTCTTCCGATGCCTCTTGTTAAAATGTAAATTAAATCGTAACTGTTGCTTTTATTCCTCTTTGAGGAATTGTGAAAGAAGAAAATATATTCTTCTGTCCATGAGTTGTATAGATGCTTTGTAAAAATTATACCCAATCAGTTGGATTGGCAAATGTACAAATTATGACTTGAAATATTGAATACAGTTACAAGTGTGATATTTTCAATAATTATATCAGTTTGATATTGTTATATAAATTGGAAATAAAATGTTATTTCTCGATTTGGAATTGTTTCATTATCCTTGGATGGATGTTGAATTGAAACTGATATCTATTCTTACTTAATTACAACCTTTAAGTTGAACAATGCAATTAATTCATACTTGGGTAAAGATGAATTTTGAATTGACATTAAAAAGGATTAAGAAGAATATGATTTTATAATCAGAGGGTATTCAGGATTAGCTTAGGAGCTAAGGAATATCAATTTAAATTTGGAGTAATCGAACTTCGTTTTCGAACTCCATCATTGATCCCGTTTGATAAAAATTCAGATTAAAGGATGTAGGATACATATATCCATAACTAATGATCCTTAACTATATAATGTTAAGGGGAAAAAAATGAGTTCATTTCTTGAAGTTTAGACCTCGTTTGAATGACGTCTAATAAGTTATCATTCTGAAATAAGTTGCAGTTGGAAACATCTTGGTTAAGTTTAATAGGTTAAACTTATTATGTCCGTCGGTACGGACTGCTTAATCAAATGATTAAGAAATGGACCAAGTAAGGAAATGTAACCCTTCGGTACGAAGGAGACGATACATAACGAACTAACGGACAGTTTAGTCCCTCTTAGTTATGTACAACTGCAACTGGAACGAGGATCAAGGGATCAGCACGAATGCTGAAAGTTAATTTTTAATTAATAACTCGTGGCTAAGTCACTTGAGCAGGATGTGTATTCTCGATGGGATGAATTCTGCAGGACATTGACATACGCCAGCTACAGCAAGGTGTCTTCATGAAGACGGGGTCTTCATGACGACACAATGTTGCGGCTGACATATAGCAATGCCCTCCCGAATTAAAACATGTAGAATACATAGGCTGAATGTGTAGACCTTAGCAGGGGGGGATAGGGTATGATTTGGTATACGGAGTGACTCCGGAACACTAAAGACAAATAGACACACGGAGTCGTGGGGTAACGACACCGTATGTCTGCGTATCTTTAGTTACCGGGAGTGCCTTCCTATACCCGCTCATATTACTGGCTGGAATCGAAAGTTTAAAACGGAACTTAAACAATGAGGACTGGTAGGAACCAGGAAAGACCATTCTAGATAACAGGTGAAGTGAAGTGAAGGACGTATTCCGTAGATGTGTATCACATTCAGGAATATGATCATGCAAAGCATGTGAAAATCTTTGGCCAAAGTATCGCAATTGCTGGTTGCGTTGTCCTTATCACTTAATTTAAGATGCAGGATGTCAGATGAATATCAGTAACAGATATTCAGATAGGCTTCTTAAATGGATCACTTCGATAACCGGGGAAGGTTATGAGAACAAGTATATAAAATATACTATGCATAAACAGACATGAAGGATCGGTTGTTGCCGAGTCATGTACATGAAGGATCGGTTGTTGCCGAGTCATGAAATGAAGGATCGTTGAAACTCCGAGCCATGAAAATGGAAGATCGGTAGTTCATCGAGTCATTTACAGCAGCATATAGAATCTGTTATGAGATTGAATGGCATTGAATGTGTGTTCCATATTGTAAATATGTGAACAGGGAACATTCGTTTTTGAAAGAAATTGTATGATCCAAACTATGTGGTTTGGGCAGAGAACAATTACTAAATCTCGAACGTGTGTTTGAATTTTATAATTCATAACAGAGAACGTTATTTTTTTTTTTTAAAAAAAAAAATTTCCCTTGTTCTGGTGTTTTAAATTGGGGATGTTACATCTTGGTATCAGAGCTGAAGGTTGCAGCTCTTGGACCTAATGAGTCCACGTTATTAATAAAGTTTACATTTTCTTATTGAACAGAAAATGGTCAGGACAAGAGGGAATGCTGCGAATAACCCGTTGCAGGGTGGAGAAGCAGCAACTGCCCAAAAGCTGGATGAAATCCTTGCTGCCCTACTTGATACGAGGGATCGTTTGACTGTACTGGAACAGCAGTCAATGGGCAATGAAGAGGAGGGGAATGAAGCTGAAATAAATGATCAGCTGCCTCCTATGGACAACATCAACGGAGGGAATCCGGGTGTTGATGATAATAACGTAATTGCTCCTAATCCCCCTGAAAATAAAAGGGCAAGATTAGCAGCTGAACTTACGAATGATATAAAGAGAATAAGTCCTCCAAAGTTTGATGGAACAACTCTTGGGGACGGAGCTGAAAACTGGCTCAGTGAAATGGAGAAATACTTTGCAATAAGAAACTTCTCTGAAGAGACTAAAGCGATATGGGGAGCATATCAGCTTTCTCATGAAGCATCATCCTGGTGGGACAACCGTAAGGTTGAGCTGAATATTGTCGAATCAGACATAACTTGGGATCAATTTAAGGGATATTTTAGGCAAAGATGGCTGCCTCAACTCTATTTTGATAGGAAAATGACTGAATTTCAGAACTGGTCGCAAGGAAGGCTGTCGGTGACAGAATACTGGGAAGGGTTTACTAAACTCCTTAAGTATGTGCCGCAGTACCAAGCTGACGAGAAGTTCAGAATACGGAAATTCATAATGGGACTGAATCCCATCATTGGTGGCGAAGTGGATGTCCACGGCCCAACCACCATGGATGGAGTTGTTGAAAAGGCAATCAGACAGGAACAGAAATTGAGGGCAATCTCTGCTCACAGGGAAGAGATAAGGAAGAAGATTCCCAATCCTTCTTCGTCTCTTGCACCAAAAAGGGGACCTTGGAAAAGGTTTGGTGTGAAAAATAAAATTGTTGTAGATAACAACAAGAAACCTGTGATGAACAGACCTGTAAATAGTCTGCGGAATAGCTTTCCAAAAGTTAATGGCATTGGACAGAAGTCCTATGGAAGCCAGAACGATAACTTTAAGGCTGGTAACAAATTTGAACCTAGAAAAGGGCCAGCTGGAGGATGCTTCAACTGTGGAAAGGACCACTATGCGAATCACTGTCCTCTGAAGAAGGATGATCGCGGACAGCAGCATAGGATACATGCTGCAGTGTCTAACCGACAAGCTGAAAAGCAAGTGACGCCCATAGAAGTTACTGGTAAGCTATTCGGTAAACCTGTAGTTGTACTTTTTGATACTGGAGCTACAGAATGTTTTATTTCTGCTAAACTTGCTATGAAATTAAAAAGAAAGGCTGCGAGAATGGATAAAACATGGACAGTGCATTATGGGAATAATGCTGTCCACACAGTTGAAATGTGCCTTTTTGGGGCAATTCTTGACCTGCCTGGGTTCTCCACCGAAGTTGACTTGTATGTCACTCCTCTAGGATCATATGATATCATTATTGGAGTTAACTGGTTGGCTGAACATAAGGCAAAGGTTGACTGTTATGAAAAACAAATCTGTTGCCTTGATGATCTGCGGAAAGCAGCAGTCATTCAAGGTGTAAAACGGGAAGTTGCAGTTAGGAAAATGACGGCTATGCAACTAAAGAGGGCTAAAAACAGAGGCTGCACTTTGTATGCGGTAAAAATGACAGAAAATGAAGAGGAAGATAATGATTTCATGGAAAGATATCCATTGTTGAGGGATTTCCGTGATGTGTTTCCGGAGGAATTACCGGGTCTTCCGCCCAAACGTGAGTTTGACTTCGCTATTGAGATCAAACCAGGAACGGAACCCATATCTAAGGCACCTTATAGAATGACTACCATTGAGCTGGTAGAACTGAAGGCTCAGTTACAAGAACTTCTGACTAAGGGGCTGATCAGACCGAGCGTCTCACCTTGGGGAGCGCCGGTAATTTTCGTAAAGAAAAAGGATGGCACCTTGAGGCTGTGCATTGATTACAGAATGCTGAATAAAGCAACCATTAAAAATCGATACCCACTTCCAAGAATCGATGATCTGTTTGATCAGATGCGAGGAGCATCAGTCTATTCAAAAATAGACCTGCGGTCAGGGTACCATCAGCTGAGAATAAAAGAGGAAGATATTCATAAAACAGCTTTTAGAACGAGGTATGGGCACTATGAGTTCACGGTGTTACCTTTTGGGCTGACTAATGCACCTGCCGCCTTCATGAATCTAATGAATAACATTTTTCAAGAATACTTAGACAAGTTTGTGCTTGTATTCTTAGACGACATTCTTATATACTCTAAAAATGTCGAAGAGCACCAAGAACATCTCAGGATAGTGCTGGAAATCTTAAGAAAGAGGAAGTTGTATGGCAAACTGTCCAAATGTTCCTTTTATAATGCAGAGGTGCATTATTTGGGACACGTTATAAGCAAAGACGGGATAGCTGTTGACCCTTCAAAGATCACAGCTATAACTGAGTGGCCTGCACCTAAGAACGTGCACGAAGTAAGGAGCTTCATGGGCTTGGCTGGATATTATAGAAAGTTCGTTAAGGACTTTTCAAAAATTGCTGCTCCAATCACTTCGTTGCAGAAGAAAGAAAAGAAATTTGTCTGGACAGACAAATGTGAATCTGCCTTTAAAAAGTTAAAGGAGCAGTTAACTACAGCACCTATTTTGACTGTACCTGATCCAAATGGAGATTTTATGGTTGTAACGGACGCCTCAGGAGAAGGCCTTGGAGGTATTCTGTTACAGAATAACCATGTTATCGCTTATGAAAGCAGAAAGCTTAAGTTACATGAACAGAACTATGCTCCACACGATCTTGAACTCGCTGCCATAGTACATGCGCTTCAAATATGGAGGCATTACCTTCTTGGCAAGCCCTTTGAATTAAAAACAGACCACCTGGGGCTGAAGTATATTTTTACTCAGCCAAATCTGAATGCAAGGCAACGAAGATGGTTAGAATTTCTGTCTCAGTACGATTTTGATATAAGCTATATTAAGGGCAAGGAAAATAGAGTAGCAGATGCTCTGAGTCGAAGGAAGCATATCTCTGCTCTTATAACGTTAAGAACTCAGTTTAAGGATGAGGTAAAAGATGCCTTGGAATCAGATCCTTATTTTCAGCAAGTCAAATCAGCACTTGCTGCAGACCCGCAGGACAGCAGGTATAAGGGATTTCGTTTTGATAACGAAGGAGTTCTGAGATTTGAAAACCGGGTATATGTACCTGTGGCCAATGGCTTAAGAGAGAAATTGCTCACTGAATTCCATAATTCACCTTTTTCTGGGCACCCTGGCATTACAAAAATGCTTGCTGATCTTAAGCAGCAATATTTTTGGAAGGGAATGAAAAAGGATGTAATAGAGTTTGTAACACACTGCTTGGAATGTCAGCGTGTTAAAGCGGAACATATGCACCCTTCAGGATTATTGTATCCCCATAGCATTCCGCAGTATAAGTGGCAAGTGATAACGATGGATTTCGTTCAAGGATTGCCTATGTCAAGAAATAAACATGACATTATCCTGGTTGTAGTCGACAAATTGACCAAAGTGGCACACTTCATTGCTGGTAATTTGAAGGACGATGCACCAGTTTTAGCAAGAAGATTTGTGCATGAAATCTTCAGATTGCATGGAATACCGGAATTAATCATATCGGACAGGGATCCGAGGATGACATCAAGGTTTTGGCAAACGCTTAATGCAGCCTTGGGAACTAAATTAAACTTCAGTTCTGCATATCATCCAGAGACGGATGGACAAACTGAGAGAGTTAATCAAGTTTTAGAGGACATGCTGAGGATGTATTGCATGGACCAGCAGTATAAATGGGAGGAATACCTCCCGCTGGTAGAATTTGCTTACAATAACACCTATCATGCTTCTTTAAAAATGGCGCCCTTTGAAGCATTGTACGGAAGAAAATGCAGAACCCCTGTCAGCTGGGACAGCGTTGAGGACAGAGAGGTAATTGGGCCAGAAATCCTTATGGAAATGGAACAGCAAATCAAAATGATTCGGGAACATCTAAAGGAGGCTGCCAATAGGCAGAAGAGCTATGCAGACTTGAAGCGGGTTGACAGGCATTATAAACTTGGAGAGAAGGTCTTTCTTCGGGTGAAGCCGAAAAAGAGCTCCATAACTTTTGGCAAGGCTGCCAAGTTGTCACCACGTTACGTGGGACCTTTTGAAATTATTGAAATAATCAACCCTGTAGCTTATCGTCTAGCATTACCTCCTGCTTTGTCTCAAATGCATGATGTTTTTCATATTTCTTTGCTTAAGAAATACGTGACAGATTTATCACATGTGCTAAATTGGAATTCCTTGCAGGTCCAAGACCCAGGAATAATCGTGGTTAAGCCCATTCGAGTGTTGGGAACTCGCCAGTTGTACTTGAGAAATCGCGAAGTGAACCAATGTAAGGTCCAGTGGGACCAGTTCAGCGAAGAAAGTGCAACTTGGGAGAATCTCGAAGAAATGAGATCTACTTTTCCACATCTGTTTAACTGAATATGAAATTCAGAGAACTGAAAGTTTTACCAAATTTAGACCATTATTAGTCTATTGTACAGTTGTCTTAAAACTTTGTTTTTAAGAGAGAATCTGTTTTTGGTATGAACATATGAATGAAAGAACAATAACTGAATTTTGTTCTATGAACTTCTTGATTTGTAAATCTGATCATCGGGACGATGATTCTTTAAGGAGGGAAGAATGTAACACTCTGATTTTTGAATGCTAACTTGGTGAATGTTTTACATACTGTTATAGCTCTTGGAATGAAAGCAAACATGTTAGGATATGTTTTGATTTTAAGAGAATGTGTTGCTAATTCGGATTCTTGCATACTATGAATTATTGCATGGGACAGCGAACACTGTACTTGTGTGTTTGCTGATGTGACGACAGGTTGTCGTATAATTGCTTGCTCTTGTGCTGATTGACAGCATATCCTGAATCAATTCCATTGACCCAGGTATGCTGAGATCCTCTTGTGTTTTCTATGCTAATTCACACTTGAACCGGAAGGACGGAACGTCCTGTTCTGTGATAGCATGGATGTTAGTAAGGGACGGGATGGAAATTGTTAGTGTTAGTGGTTAGTGGGAATTAAACCTAAACTAACCCTAAACACCTAACATACATTCTACACTACTATCCAAAGTGGATTTTTAAATTATAAAAAAAAAAAAAGGGGAAAAATAAATCTAAATCCTAAAACCTAAGGTCTAACTAAGACCTAGGTCGAATGAACTATGTAACCTAAACTAATCCTAAGCTAAAGGGGTACGCAGACCCTTGGAAGGAGAGGATAAGGATGGGTAGGTGGCATTCTTGGGCATTTATGAACTGTCCCTTAGGGGACGGCGCCAGTTTTGGCGGGACAGATGGGAGATAGAGGTGTCTATTTGGAAGCTTGGCTAAACTCAGTTTGCTTGGGAAATTTGAAGGTTGGAGACTTGCCAACCCAAGTGGAGGGGGCGTGGAAAATAAGGAGAAAGGCAAGCCTTTAATGCATTAAATGTTTTTGGTCCTCGCGACCAGCTTGCCTTGGAAGCAGCATGAAGGAATTTTGATTGTCATTTTTGTTCATTCGAGCTTTTTGCAAAGTTGCTCTGCATTTGGTTTTTCTGACCTGGTTCGGTCGAACCAGCTCTTGGCATTGACATTTTCGTGGAAGAATAGAGGCTGTTGATAAGCCTGAAGAAGAAAAGAGTGCTGGGAAGTTTGTGTAGCCGTTGTGGAAGAAAAACGCGGCAAAACGAAGCTTTCTTCGAGTTCTGAAAAAGAGATTACAGGCATGTTAAGCCCTCCTCTTTAAAATCTTTGCTTGAATTAAATGTTTCATTAAAACAACCCTGCTCTTGGGTTTGGATTGCTTGATTGTTTTTGAGTTGTTTGGAAATGGATTTTGTTGGTTCTTGCTTCTTTTCTTTGGAAAATGATAAGAAGAATTGCTTTTGGTTGCTCGGCCTTGATTTGCCTTTGCTCGATTCATGTTGAAAATGATTTACAGTATTGGTTGTTGACTGTATAAATGGTTTGAGATGGATATTCCCATGACTGTTCGTGTTGCTTGAAGCCGGAAAAGGCTGTGCAATCGCTCCATAAAGTGGAACTGTTCCTTTAAGTATAATCTTTTCTTGCTGTCATTCCTTAAGGAATGTTAGAAAAATTGTTCCTCTGTTGCTGTGTTTAACGGTATTGTTCTTCTCGAGTGGAATTACCTCCATAAGGTGCTGATTATGGGTGTTATATGAAAATATTAATTGATTATTCTTGTGGAATGGAAAGTAAACGGTATAGGTTACTTGAGCTGTTTTTGGCATTGGAACTATACGTCCTTTTGTTGACAGACTAAAAATAAAGAAGCATTAGTGTTTGAAATTGTTTCTTATTGAAAGTTTCAAGGATATAGATCATTTCCCTTCTCCAGTTTTGGGATTTTATTGAAGATGGTATTTGGTTTTCTACGAGTATCTGGTTTCGCTTGAATGAAGTATTTACGGTATTTCCATTGCTGTGTCTTTACTTGTTTATGAAATAAGCGAATACGTTTTGGTACCCGTGGGAATAGAGAAAAAGAAGCTATTTTTCCTTCTGAGGTTGTTGCTGGATTATGTTTTCTCCTTGCTGTGAGAATGGGTTAGTCTTATGGTGATCTAATGATGCTGTTCGGTCTCCTTGTTCGGACTGTACACGCAAATACAAATTGATTTGTATTCAGTGCAGTGAATGATTATATTTCTTTATTCGGTAATGGAAAGATGATTCCATGGTGTCTTGTAGATGAGGTTTGACCTTCTGTCTGAATTGTCTTGTGAATGTGAACTCGACTTGGATTTCTGTCCTTAATAAATAGGAATTGTGGGAATTAGCTTGTTTTTCTGAGTCTATTTGACTGTACCATGCTTAGGTAATTAACCCCTTAAACGGGTTTGACCTTATAGAGGTACTGATATATGAATGTTATAATTGGAGTTCTGTCCCTCCTTAAAAAAAAAAAAAATGGAAAATGCTGTTTTGGAATTAACGGTAGATCGAGATAGAACTCGAATTGAATATTCATTATTGAAGCATGTTGGACTGATATTGTACAGGCTATGTGAGTTGCTATTCAATAAGGACAACTGTTCTGCTATTTTTATAATTTGAGTCGTCATGCTAAGAAAAACATGAATTGAGTGTTTTACTTCCTGCTGAATACAATGACTGTTTCTTAATGAAATCATAGAGAATGAATTCTTCTCTTTTGCTATTTGGACTCTGAAAGTGACATTGGAATTATAGTGCATATGACTTGATCTTGCTGTAGGTAACAGCAATGTACCACTTGTTATTAAGAACTATATGTGTTCGGAGGTATAAAAGATCATATGATTATATATGCTTGCGTGGTTGCATAATTGTTGTTGGCTAGCTATACAGTGTAAGAAGTAGGGAATCTGATAGTTTGGCAAATACATAGTATGCATATTGATGCGGCTTGCCCAACGATGAATATAATGTCTTACTAACCTGTTGGTATTCATATGAACTGGAATAAAATGAAATTATTCTTGCTGCCGGAAAGTGAATTCCGAGTGGATTTTGTAAGTTTCACTCTGAACTGTTATCTTGAATTGATTTTTGTTGGATTTCACTGTGAGGACAGTCATGTGGAAAGAAATAGAGATATGAATTAATGTTTTAGAAAAAAAAAAAATGATCTTCTTCTTTCATCCAGTTAGAAATCTGGACTTCGGGAATGAAGAATTTGATAGTGCTTAGATGGGAGCTACTATATGCATTGCTGTTCGCTTTCTTGTTTGTACTTGAATGCTTTAAATTTAATATGCTTCATGAACGGAAAGGAAAGTAATGGATTTATATTCAGTTAATTTCATCCTTTGCATTTGTTATTAATGAAAGGTGTGGAAAAAGATAACTGTATGCTATATAGGCAGCAAGCTACTTGAATTCCTAACTTTACAAATTTTGTAAATTGATACTTGCAATGATTATGTGGAAACGGAACAGCAGTCCCTTGGCTGGTTGTGATGATATTTTGATAGTTTAGTGGTTATGCTGATCTCTCTTTTGTGCTTTTCGAGATTGATGTTTTGTTGTGGTTTCATAAAAGCAGGGTTCTTTTATTGAAACAGTTAGTTGAAGCATCTTATTTTAAGGATAAGTGCTTAATGTGCTCAGTTCATTGAACTGATCCGTGCAATTCATTTTGCAGATGGAATTTGATTAGAATGAAGACTTGGCTGTCTTCCGATGCCTCTTGTTAAAATGTAAATTAAATCGTAACTGTTGCTTTTATTCCTCTTTGAGGAATTGTGAAAGAAGAAAATATATTCTTCTGTCCATGAGTTGTATAGATGCTTTGTAAAAATTATACCCAATCAGTTGGATTGGCAAATGTACAAATTATGACTTGAAATATTGAATACAGTTACAAGTGTGATATTTTCAATAATTATATCAGTTTGATATTGTTATATAAATTGGGAATAAAATGTTACTTCTCGATTTGGAATTGTTTCGTAATCCTTGGATGGATGCTGAATTGAAACTGATATCTATTCTTACTTAATTACAACCTTTAAGTTGAACAATGCAATTAATTCATACTTGGGTAAAGATGAATTTTGAATTGACATTAAAAAGATTAAGAAGAATATGATTTTATAATCAGAGGGTATTCAGGATTAGCTTAGGAGCTAAGGAATATCAATTTAAATTTGGAGTAATCGAACTTCGTTTTCGAACTCCATCATTGATCCCGTTTGATAAAAATTCAGATTAAAGGATGTAGGATACATATATCCATAACTAATGATCCTTAACTATATAATGTTAAGGGGAAAAAAATGAGTTCATTTCTTGAAGTTTAGACCTCGTTTGAATGACGTCTAATAAGTTATCATTCTGAAATAAGTTGCAGTTGGAAACATCTTGGTTAAGTTTAATAGGTTAAACTTATTATGTCCGTCGGTACGGACTGCTTAATCAAATGATTAAGAAATGGACCAAGTAAGGAAATGTAACCCTTCGGTACGAAGGAGACGATACATAACGAACTAACGGACAGTTTAGTCCCTCTTAGTTATGTACAACTGCAACTGGAACGAGGATCAAGGGATCAGCACGAATGCTGAAAGTTAATTTTTAATTAATAACTCGTAGCTAAGTCACTTGGGCAGGATGTGAATTCTCGATGGGATGAATTCTGCAGGACATTGGCATACGCCAGCTACAGCAAGGTGTCTTCATGAAGACGGGGTCTTCACGACGACACAATGTTGCAGCTGACATATAGCAATGCCCTCCCGAATTAAAACATTGAGAATACATAGGCTGAAAGTGTAGATCTTAGCTGGGGTGGAGATAGGGTATGATTTGGTATACGGAGTGACTCCGGATTACTAAAGATAATCAGACACACGGAGTCGTGGGGTAACGACACCGTATGTCTGCGTATCTTTAGTTACCTGGAGTGCCTTCCTATACCCGCTCATATTACTGGCTGGAATCGAAAGTTTAAAACGGAACTTAAACAATGAGGACTGGTAGGAACCAGGAAAGACCATTCTAGATAACAGGTGAAGTGAAGTGAAGGACGTATTCCGTAGATGTGTATCACATTCAGGAATATGATCATGCAAAGCATGTGAAAATCTTTGGCCAAAGTATCGCAATTGCTGGTTGCGTTGTCCTTATCACTTAATTTAAGATGCAGGATGTCAGATGAATATCAGTAACAGATATTCAGATAGGCTTCTTAAATGGATCACTTCGATAACCGGGGAAGGTTATGAGAACAAGTATATAAAATATACTATGCATAAACAGACATGAAGGATCGGTTGTTGCCGAGTCATGTACATGAAGGATCGGTTGTTGCCGAGTCATGAAATGAAGGATCGTTGAAACTCCGAGCCATGAAAATGGAAGATCGGTAGTTCATCGAGTCATTTACAGCAGCATATAGAATCTGTTATGAGATTGAATGGCATTGAATGTGTGTTCCATATTGTAAATATGTGAACAGGGAACATTCGTTTTTGAAAGAAATTGTATGATCCAAACTATGTGGTTTGGGCAGAGAACAATTACTAAATCTCGAACGTGTGTTTGAATTTTATAATTCATAACAGAGAACGTTATTTTTTTTTTTAAAAAAAAAAAAAAAAATTCCCTTGTTCTGGTGTTTTAAATTGGGGATGTTACATCTTGGTATCAGAGCTGAAGGTTGCAGCTCTTGGACCTAATGAGTCCACGTTATTAATAAAGTTTACATTTTCTTATTGAACAGAAAATGGTCAGGACAAGAGGGAATGCTGCGAATAACCCGTTGCAGGGTGGAGAAGCAGCAACTGCCCAAAAGCTGGATGAAATCCTTGCTGCCCTACTTGATACGAGGGATCGTTTGACTGTACTGGAACAGCAGTCAATGGGCAATGAAGAGGAGGGGAATGAAGCTGAAATAAATGATCAGCTGCCTCCTATGGACAACATCAACGGAGGGAATCCGGGTGTTGATGATAATAACGTAATTGCTCCTAATCCCCCTGAAAATAAAAGGGCAAGATTAGCAGCTGAACTTACGAATGATATAAAGAGAATAAGTCCTCCAAAGTTTGATGGAACAACTCTTGGGGACGGAGCTGAAAACTGGCTCAGTGAAATGGAGAAATACTTTGCAATAAGAAACTTCTCTGAAGAGACTAAAGCGATATGGGGAGCATATCAGCTTTCTCATGAAGCATCATCCTGGTGGGACAACCGTAAGGTTGAGCTGAATATTGTCGAATCAGACATAACTTGGGATCAATTTAAGGGATATTTTAGGCAAAGATGGCTGCCTCAACTCTATTTTGATAGGAAAATGACTGAATTTCAGAACTGGTCGCAAGGAAGGCTGTCGGTGACAGAATACTGGGAAGGGTTTACTAAACTCCTTAAGTATGTGCCGCAGTACCAAGCTGACGAGAAGTTCAGAATACGGAAATTCATAATGGGACTGAATCCCATCATTGGTGGCGAAGTGGATGTCCACGGCCCAACCACCATGGATGGAGTTGTTGAAAAGGCAATCAGACAGGAACAGAAATTGAGGGCAATCTCTGCTCACAGGGAAGAGATAAGGAAGAAGATTCCCAATCCTTCTTCGTCTCTTGCACCAAAAAGGGGACCTTGGAAAAGGTTTGGTGTGAAAAATAAAATTGTTGTAGATAACAACAAGAAACCTGTGATGAACAGACCTGTAAATAGTCTGCGGAACAGCTTTCCAAAAGTTAATGGCATTGGACAGAAGTCCTATGGAAGCCAGAACGATAACTTTAAGGCTGGTAACAAATTTGAACCTAGAAAAGGGCCAGCTGGAGGATGCTTCAACTGTGGAAAGGACCACTATGCGAATCACTGTCCTCTGAAGAAGGATGATCGCGGACAGCAGCATAGGATACATGCTGCAGTGTCTAACCGACAAGCTGAAAAGCAAGTGACGCCCATAGAAGTTACTGGTAAGCTATTCGGTAAACCTGTAGTTGTACTTTTTGATACTGGAGCTACAGAATGTTTTATTTCTGCTAAACTTGCTATGAAATTAAAAAGAAAGGCTGCGAGAATGGATAAAACATGGACAGTGCATTATGGGAATAATGCTGTCCACACAGTTGAAATGTGCCTTTTTGGGGCAATTCTTGACCTGCCTGGGTTCTCCACCGAAGTTGACTTGTATGTCACTCCTCTAGGATCATATGATATCATTATTGGAGTTAACTGGTTGGCTGAACATAAGGCAAAGGTTGACTGTTATGAAAAACAAATCTGTTGCCTTGATGATCTGCGGAAAGCAGCAGTCATTCAAGGTGTAAAACGGGAAGTTGCAGTTAGGAAAATGACGGCTATGCAACTAAAGAGGGCTAAAAACAGAGGCTGCACTTTGTATGCGGTAAAAATGACAGAAAATGAAGAGGAAGATAATGATTTCATGGAAAGATATCCATTGTTGAGGGATTTCCGTGATGTGTTTCCGGAGGAATTACCGGGTCTTCCGCCCAAACGTGAGTTTGACTTCGCTATTGAGATCAAACCAGGAACGGAACCCATATCTAAGGCACCTTATAGAATGACTACCATTGAGCTGGTAGAACTGAAGGCTCAGTTACAAGAACTTCTGACTAAGGGGCTGATCAGACCGAGCGTCTCACCTTGGGGAGCGCCGGTAATTTTCGTAAAGAAAAAGGATGGCACCTTGAGGCTGTGCATTGATTACAGAATGCTGAATAAAGCAACCATTAAAAATCGATACCCACTTCCAAGAATCGATGATCTGTTTGATCAGATGCGAGGAGCATCAGTCTATTCAAAAATAGACCTGCGGTCAGGGTACCATCAGCTGAGAATAAAAGAGGAAGATATTCATAAAACAGCTTTTAGAACGAGGTATGGGCACTATGAGTTCACGGTGTTACCTTTTGGGCTGACTAATGCACCTGCCGCCTTCATGAATCTAATGAATAACATTTTTCAAGAATACTTAGACAAGTTTGTGCTTGTATTCTTAGACGACATTCTTATATACTCTAAAAATGTCGAAGAGCACCAAGAACATCTCAGGATAGTGCTGGAAATCTTAAGAAAGAGGAAGTTGTATGGCAAACTGTCCAAATGTTCCTTTTATAATGCAGAGGTGCATTATTTGGGACACGTTATAAGCAAAGACGGGATAGCTGTTGACCCTTCAAAGATCACAGCTATAACTGAGTGGCCTGCACCTAAGAACGTGCACGAAGTAAGGAGCTTCATGGGCTTGGCTGGATATTATAGAAAGTTCGTTAAGGACTTTTCAAAAATTGCTGCTCCAATCACTTCGTTGCAGAAGAAAGAAAAGAAATTTGTCTGGACAGACAAATGTGAATCTGCCTTTAAAAAGTTAAAGGAGCAGTTAACTACAGCACCTATTTTGACTGTACCTGATCCAAATGGAGATTTTATGGTTGTAACGGACGCCTCAGGAGAAGGCCTTGGAGGTATTCTGTTACAGAATAACCATGTTATCGCTTATGAAAGCAGAAAGCTTAAGTTACATGAACAGAACTATGCTCCACACGATCTTGAACTCGCTGCCATAGTACATGCGCTTCAAATATGGAGGCATTACCTTCTTGGCAAGCCCTTTGAATTAAAAACAGACCACCTGGGGCTGAAGTATATTTTTACTCAGCCAAATCTGAATGCAAGGCAACGAAGATGGTTAGAATTTCTGTCTCAGTACGATTTTGATATAAGCTATATTAAGGGCAAGGAAAATAGAGTAGCAGATGCTCTGAGTCGAAGGAAGCATATCTCTGCTCTTATAACGTTAAGAACTCAGTTTAAGGATGAGGTAAAAGATGCCTTGGAATCAGATCCTTATTTTCAGCAAGTCAAATCAGCACTTGCTGCAGACCCGCAGGACAGCAGGTATAAGGGATTTCGTTTTGATAACGAAGGAGTTCTGAGATTTGAAAACCGGGTATATGTACCTGTGGCCAATGGCTTAAGAGAGAAATTGCTCACTGAATTCCATAATTCACCTTTTTCTGGGCACCCTGGCATTACAAAAATGCTTGCTGATCTTAAGCAGCAATATTTTTGGAAGGGAATGAAAAAGGATGTAATAGAGTTTGTAACACACTGCTTGGAATGTCAGCGTGTTAAAGCGGAACATATGCACCCTTCAGGATTATTGTATCCCCATAGCATTCCGCAGTATAAGTGGCAAGTGATAACGATGGATTTCGTTCAAGGATTGCCTATGTCAAGAAATAAACATGACATTATCCTGGTTGTAGTCGACAAATTGACCAAAGTGGCACACTTCATTGCTGGTAATTTGAAGGACGATGCACCAGTTTTAGCAAGAAGATTTGTGCATGAAATCTTCAGATTGCATGGAATACCGGAATTAATCATATCGGACAGGGATCCGAGGATGACATCAAGGTTTTGGCAAACGCTTAATGCAGCCTTGGGAACTAAATTAAACTTCAGTTCTGCATATCATCCAGAAACGGATGGACAAACTGAGAGAGTTAATCAAGTTTTAGAGGACATGCTGAGGATGTATTGCATGGACCAGCAGTATAAATGGGAGGAATACCTTCCGCTGGTAGAATTTGCTTACAATAACACCTATCATGCCTCTTTAAAAATGGCGCCCTTTGAAGCATTGTATGGAAGAAAATGCAGAACCCCTGTCAGCTGGGACAGCGTTGAGGACAGAGAGGTAATTGGGCCAGAAATCCTTATGGAAATGGAACAGCAAATCAAAATGATTCGGGAACATCTAAAGGAGGCTGCCAATAGGCAGAAGAGCTATGCAGACTTGAAGCGGGTTGACAGGCATTATAAACTTGGAGAGAAGGTCTTTCTTCGGGTGAAGCCGAAAAAGAGCTCCATAACTTTTGGCAAGGCTGCCAAGTTGTCACCACGTTACGTGGGACCTTTTGAAATTATTGAAATAATCAACCCTGTAGCTTATCGTCTAGCATTACCTCCTGCTTTGTCTCAAATGCATGATGTTTTTCATATTTCTTTGCTTAAGAAATACGTGACAGATTTATCACATGTGCTAAATTGGAATTCCTTGCAGGTCCAAGACCCAGGAATAATCGTGGTTAAGCCCATTCGAGTGTTGGGAACTCGCCAGTTGTACTTGAGAAATCGCGAAGTGAACCAATGTAAGGTCCAGTGGGACCAGTTCAGCGAAGAAAGTGCAACTTGGGAGAATCTCGAAGAAATGAGATCTACTTTTCCACATCTGTTTAACTGAATATGAAATTCAGAGAACTGAAAGTTTTACCAAATTTAGACCATTATTAGTCTATTGTACAGTTGTCTTAAAACTTTGTTTTTAAGAGAGAATCTGTTTTTGGTATGAACATATGAATGAAAGAACAATAACTGAATTTTGTTCTATGAACTTCTTGATTTGTAAATCTGATCATCGGGACGATGATTCTTTAAGGAGGGAAGAATGTAACACTCTGATTTTTGAATGCTAACTTGGTGAATGTTTTACATACTGTTATAGCTCTTGGAATGAAAGCAAACATGTTAGGATATGTTTTGATTTTAAGAGAATGTGTTGCTAATTCGGATTCTTGCATACTATGAATTATTGCATGGGACAGCGAACACTGTACTTGTGTGTTTGCTGATGTGACGACAGGTTGTCGTATAATTGCTTGCTCTTGTGCTGATTGACAGCATATCCTGAATCAATTCCATTGACCCAGGTATGCTGAGATCCTCTTGTGTTTTCTATGCTAATTCACACTTGAACCGGAAGGACGGAACGTCCTGTTCTGTGATAGCATGAAGATGTTAGTAAGGGACGGGATGGAAGGATTGTTAGTGTTAGTGGTTAGTGGGAATTAAACCTAAACTAACCCTAAGACCTAACATACATTCTACACTACTATCCTAGTGGATTTTTAAATTACAAAAAAAAAAAAAAGGGGAAAAATAAATCTAAATCCTAAAACCTAAGGTCTAACTAAGACCTAGGTCGAATGAACTATGTAACCTAAACTAATCCTAAGCTAAAGGGGTACGCAGACCCTTGGAAGGAGAGGATAAGGATGGGTAGGAGGCATTCATTGGGCATTTATGAACTGTCCCTTAGGGGACGGCGCCAGTTTTGGCGGGACAGGTAAGGAGATAGAGGTGTCTATTTGGAAGCTTGGCTAAACTCAGTTTGCATGGGAAATTTGAAGGTTGGAGACTTGCCAACCCAAGTGGAGGGGGCGTGGAAAATAAGGAGAAAGGCAAGCCTTTAATGCATTAAATGTTTTTGGTCCTCGCGACCAGCTTGCCTTGGAAGCAGCATGAAGGAATTTTGATTGTCATTTTTGTTCATTCGAGCTTTTTGCAAAGTTGCTCTGCATTTGGTTTTTCTGACCTGGTTCGGTCGAACCAGCTCTTGGCATTGACATTTTCGTGGAAGAATAGAGGCTGTTGATAAGCCTGAAGAAGAAAAGAGTGCTGGGAAGTTTGTGTAGCCGTTGTGGAAGAAAAACGCGGCAAAACGAAGCTTTCTTCGAGTTCTGAAAAAGAGATTACAGGCATGTTAAGCCCTTCTCTTTAAAATCTTTGCTTGATTTAAATGTTTCATTAAAACAACCCTGCTCTTGGGTTTGGATTGCTTGATTGTTTTTGAGTTGTTTTGGAAATGGATTTTGTTGGTTCTTGCTTCTTTTCTTTGGAAAATGATAAGAAGAATTGATTTTGGTTGCTCGGCCTTGATTTGCCTTTGCTCGATTCATGTTGAAAATGATTTACAGTATTGGTTGTTGACTGTATAAATGGTTTGAGATGGATATTCCCTTGACTGTTCGTGTTGCTCGAAGCCGGAAAAGGCTGTGCAATCGCTCCATAAAGTGGAATTGTTCCTTTAAGTATAATCTTTTCTTGCTGTCATTCCATTAAAATGGAATGTTAAGAAAAATTGTTCCTCTGTTGCTGTGTTTAACTGTATTGTTCTTCTCGAATGGAATTACCTCCATAAGGTGCTGATTTCTGGGTGTTATATGAAAATATTAATTGATTATTCTTGTGGAATGGAAAGTAAACGGTATAGGTTACTTGAGCTGTTTTTGGCATTGGAACTATACGTCCTTTTGTTGACGACTAAAAATTAAAGAAGCATTTAGTGTTTGAAATTGTTTCTTATTGAAAGTTTCAAGGATATAGATCATTTCCCTTCTCCAGTTTTGGGATTTTATTGAAGATGGTATTTGGGTTTTCTACGAGTATCTGGTTTCGCTTGAATGAAGTATTTACGGTATTTCCATTGCTGTGTCTTTACTTGTTTATGAAATAAGCGAATACGTTTTGGTACCCGTGAGAATAGAGAAAAAGAAGCTATTTTTCCTTCTGAGGTTGTTGCTGGATTATGTTTTCTCTTTGCTGTGAGAATGGGATGGTCTTATGGTGATCTAATGATGCTGTTCGGTCTCCTGTTCGGACTGTACACGCAAATACAAATTGATTTGTATTCAGTGCAGTGAATGATTATATTTCTTTATTCGGTAATGGAAAGATGATTCCATGGTGTCTTGTAGATGAGGTTTGACCTTCTGTCTGAATTGTCTTGTGAATGTGAACTCGACTTGGATTTCTGTCCTTAATAAATAGGAATTGTGGGAATTAGCTTGTTTTTCTGAGTCTATTTGACTGTACCATGCTTAGGTAATTAACCCCTTAAACGGGTTTGACCTTATAGAGGTACTGATATATGAATGTTATAATTGGAGTTCTGTCCCTCCTTAAGAAAATGGAAAATGCTGTTTTGGAATTAACGGTTGATCGAGATAGAACTCGAATTGAATATTCATTACTGAAGCATGTTGGATTGATATTGTACAGGCTATGTGAGTTGCTATTCAATAAGGACAACTGTTCTGCTATTTTTATAATTTGAGTCGTCATGCTAAGAAAAACATGAATTGAGTGTTTTACTTCCTGCTGAATACATGACTGTTTCTTAATGAAATCATAGAGAATGAATTCTTCTCTTTTGCTGTTCTGGACTCTGAAAGTGAAATTCATAGTCATGATGAACATTGATCTTGCTGTAGGTAACAGCAATGAATAACTATGTTATTTTGAACTAGGATACGTTCATAGGATTATGAATTGATCATTTATGACTGCATGATGAATAATGTTTGCGTGGTTGCATAATTCAGTGATAGAAATATGGTTAGCTATAATTAGTGGTAAATAAAGGTATGCAGCCTTATATTGTTTGATTTGGCAAATACATAATGTATGTTTCGATATTGACATGAGTCTTGACTCAACGATGAAGTATGGATATGGATGATGAATTCTTCCTGTTTTCATTTTAAAGCTGGATTATAAATGAAATTATTCTTGCTGCCGGAAAGTGAATTCCGAGTGGATTTTGTAAGTTTCACTCTGAACTGTTATCTTGATCTGTCTTTCGTTTGGATTCCACTGTTAGGACAGTCATGTGGAAAGAAATAGAGATATGAATGAATGTCTTAGAAAAATGATCTTTTCTTCTTTCATTCAGTTGGAAATCTGGAATTCGTGAATAATGAATTTTGATAGTGCTTAGATGGGAGCCACTATATGCATTGCTGTTCGCTTTCTTGTTTGTACTTGAATGCTTTAAATTTAATATGCTTCATGAACGGAAAGGAAAGTAATGGATTTATATTTCAGTTAGTTTCATCCTTTGCATTTGTTATTAATGAAAGGTGTGGAAAGGATAACTGGATGCTATATAGGCAGCAAGCTACTTGTATTCCTAACTTTACAAATTTTGTAAATAGATACTTGCAATGATTATGTCAAAACGGGACAGCAGTCCCTTGACTGGTTGTGATGATATTTTTTGATAGTTCAGTGGTTATGCTGATCTCTCTTTTGTGCTTTTCGAGATTGATGTTTTGCTGTTGTTTCATAAAAGCAGGGTTCTTTTATTGAAACAGTTAGTTGAAGCATCTTATTTTAAGGATAAGTGCTTAATGTGCTCAGTTCATTGAACTGACCCGTGCAATTCATTTTGCAGATGGAATTTGATTAGAATGAAGACTTGGCTGTTTTCTGATGCCTCTTGATTAGAATGTAAATTAAATTGTAACTGTTGCTTTTATTCCTCTTTGAGGAATTGTGAAAAGAAGAAAATATATTCTTCTGTCCATGAGTTGTATGAATGCTTTGTATAAATTATACCCAATCAGCTGGATTGGCAAATGTACAAATTATGACTTGAAATATTGAATACAGTTACAAGTGTGATATTTTCAATAATTATATCAGTTTGATATTGCTGTTTAAATTGGAAATATGGTGTTATTTCCTGATTTGGAATTGTTTCATTATCCTT
This sequence comes from Taxus chinensis, assembly GCA_019776745.2. Lineage (NCBI taxonomy): Eukaryota > Viridiplantae > Streptophyta > Pinopsida > Cupressales > Taxaceae > Taxus > Taxus chinensis. The sequence continues at coordinate 892,688 of JAHRHJ020002231.1, read as the reverse complement.
GGATGGATGTTGAATTGAAACTGATGTTTATTCTTACTTAATTACAACCTTTAAGTTGAACAATGCAATTAATTCATACTTGGGGTAAAGATGAATTTTGAAATGACATTAAAAAGGATTAAGAAGGATATGATTTTATAATCAGAGGATATTCAGGATTAGCTTAGGAGCTAAGGAATATCAATTTAAAATTTGGAGTATTCGAACTTCGTTTTTGAACTCCATCATTGATCCCGTTTGATAAAAATTCAGATTAAAGGATGTAGGATACATATATCCATAACTAATGATCCTTAACTATATAATGTTAAGGGGAACAAAATGAGTTCATTTCTTGAAGTTTAGACCTCGTTTGAATGACGTCTAATAAGTTATTATTCTGAAATAAGTTGCAGTTGGGAAACATCTTGGTTAAGTTTAATAGGTTAAACTTATTATGTCCGTCGGTACGGACTGCTTAATCAAATGATTAAGAAATGGACCAAGTAAGGAAATGTAACCCTTCGGTACGAAGGAGATGATACATAACGAACTAACGGACAGTTTAGTCCCTCTTAGTTATGTACAACTGCAACTGGAAACGAGGATCAAGGGATCAGCACGAATGCTGAAAGTTGATTTTTAATTATTAACTCTTGGCTAAGTCACTTGAGCAGGATGTGTATTCTCGATGGGTGGATTCTGCAGGACATTGACATACGCCAGCTACAGCAAGGTGTCTTCATGAAGACGGGGTCTTCATGACGACACAATGTTGCGGCTGACATATAGCCATGCCCTCCCGAATTAAAACATGTAGAATACATAGGCTGAATGTGTAGACCTTAGCAGGGGGGGATAGGGTATGATTTGGTATACGGAGTGACTCCGGAACACTAAAGACAAATAGACACACGGAGTCGTGGGGTAACGACACCGTATGTCTGCGTACCTTTAGTTACCAGGAGTGCCTTCCTATACCCGTTCATATTACTAGCTGAAATTGAAAGTTTAAAACTGACCTTAAACAGATGAGGACTGGTAGGAACCAGGAAAGACCATTCTAGATAACAGGTGAAGTGAAGTGAAGGACGTATTCCGTAGATGTGTATCACATCCAGGAATATGATCATGCAAAGCATGTGAAAATCTTTGGCCAAAGTATCGCAATTGCTGGTTGCGTTGTCCTTATCACTTAATTTAAGATGCAGGATGTCAGATGAATATCAGTAACAGATATTCAGATAGGCTTCTTAAATGGATCACTTCGATAACCGGGGAAGGTTATGAGAACAAGTATATAAAATATACTATGCATAAACAAACATGAAGGATCGGTTGTTGCCGAGTCATGTACATGAAGGATCGGTTGTTGCCGAGTCATGAAATGAAGGATCGTTGAAACTCCGAGCCATGAAAATGGAAGATCGGTAGTTCATCGAGTCATTTACAGCAGCATATAGAATCTGTTATAAGATTGAATGGCATTGAATGTGTGTTCCATATTGTAAATATGTGAACAGGGAACATTCGTTTTAAAAAGAAATTGTATGATCCAAACTGTGTTGTTTGGGCAGAGAATAATTATTAAATCTTGAACGTGTGTTTGAACTTTATAATTCATAACAGAGAACGTTATGTATAAAAAAAATAAAAATAAAAAAAAAAAATCCCTTGTTCTGGTGTTTTAAATTGGGGATGTTACAAACATAACAATTAATAACAAGAGTCACAACAGTACACATAATTCATGACACCAACTCCACACATCATAAAACATTACGAACCAACTCCATATATCTCCAAAAGAAACACAAAACAACTCCATATACCTCCAAAGCATCACTAAAAAACTTCATATACCTCCCAAGAGAAATAATCACAATGCCAAAACCAAGCCGGGTCGCTCAACCATATAGCCCCATCAATAATATCAGGTCACTCAACCATAGAGTGCCATAGATAATATCAGGTCGCTCAACCATAGAGTGCCATCGAGAACATCAGGTCACTCAACCATAGAGTGTCATCAAGAATATTAGGTCACTCAACCATAGAGCCCCATCTTCTTTCTCCATTTAATGATGTAAAGTCACCCTATGGCCTTGGGAACATAGAGCCTCATCACCCCTAACCCAAGTGACATAATAACTCGTGGTTTAGAAACCTGCTAGTTATCTATAACTCCTTGGGGCATACACCCATACAATGAAGTGGGTTCATAGGTTCAACCACTCCATGGTGAATCCCATGACCCTATTCTAACACATTACAATATTAGAACTAGTATAATAATCCATTTCCAAGTGGAAAAAATAAATAGCCTTGGGCTAGGATATAAAAATTTTAAATGAAAAGAAAGTTTAAAACTAAGGAAAACAAATGGCTAATTAGCCAGAATTAGTGAATAAATCTACATGTTATTGCAACAAAAAAATAAATTCCCAAAATATACGCACACATCAATCAAGAAAACTGTTAGTTCTGATAAAAAAGAGATAACGATCAATTTACAAATAAAATACATATTAAGAAATAACACATTACAATCACTATGTTGCCTCATACGAACACAAAAGGGGTACTCATCGAGTTGTTGGCACTCATATATCAAGCCTCATCTCATAAAAATATACATGTAACTAGAAATGAGTATATCAAATAATGTAACTATCATCATCTCTTCCTAAATCATCCCTCCATACTCGCACAAGGATCAACATAGTCAAAATCACATAGGATTATTCAATGGAAAACCCAATAGGAAAGAGAAGGTGATGCTAGTTTACATAAGTTGAGCCTAAGGTGGTGGGAATCCACAATATAATGAGACAACTCAAAGTATACTAAATAGATAGAAGTGGGTTTTCAGTCTATATAAGACTCCACTTCCTCACTCGTACTCAGCTCAACATTATGAAAACCTGGTCCATACCTCCTCTCTCCACACATACACTCTTGATGGTTTCTTCCCTTAGGTTCTTCTAGTTTAAGGTTCACAACATAACACATAACTACATTAGTGATTCATGCAACCACTCAATGGTGATTTCATGCACATAAACCACAACCGAATGTGTCACAGGGTTCATACACATGGTAAACCACTTCACCGTATATTCATGGTATAAACAAAATAAATCAATTTCATACATGGTTATGGCGAATCACAAAACACTCTAATATTCCACATAATGCACCTAAGGTGTAAGTACTACACAATAGGGGTCATATGTCACCATATGCCTCTAATTAATGACATAAAGCATCACATATTATAAAAATTATACGTATGATGAAAATAGTGACTAACATTACAACATACAATCAATTTCAATACAACATGCTGACACAAACGACTCATCACAAAACCGTTGGCAAATCATGCATAAATTCCAATTCACTATAAATAAATTTTGTCACACAACACATCAACACATTTTCATATCACATAATAACAAAACACTCCAACACTCTGCAATTGACATTAACATTCTTTTCACACACAACAAGGTGTCACATCACACGTGAACTCTTCATTGAATCCATGAAAAGGAGAGTGAATAATCTCATCACAAGCACAACAACATAATAAAAAAATGTGTACTAAGTGACATACACAACATGTGTGTTCATAATATCATAATTACAACATTGTTTACATCAGAACATATATCACATTACTCTTCCCATCTCCACCACCACCATGCAAGATCATCACAACTCCAATCTGTCCCAGAGGCTCGAGATCATGAACCTATGCTCTGATACCATATATAATGCCCACATTTTCAACACAAAAATACAATAGTAAAACTATCAAAATAATTTTATTTTTACTTTAATTGCACGCTAAAAAACACCATATAGGATCTAAATAAAGAAACTTGACCTCACGTGGGAAACTTACATAAACAAGAACCCACACATACAATAAGAAAACAAGGGTTATGCACCAAAGTCTTACTCAAATGATGTAAACTAGGATAATGACCCAATTACAGTAAGAAAGACATGATATGCATAATCCATTAAATGGACTTTTCATGGTTTACATATTCATTACATTAAGGTTTCCATTATACGAATTTATAGTTTTCAACAAGATTAAACACATAAGGTTTAAAATTTCCTATTTTTCAAACACCAATTGCTTTATTTTGCAAAGCATTAGTCCTTACTGGAGAATGCATGGTTGGTTTCTTTCTCCAATTCCATTAGTTATCCATATCTCATTTGTTTAATAAATTATTTTTAAACAACTATGAGTCTCCTAATATTGAGTTCTTATGTTAAAGGTTTGTTTCTCAAAAAAAAATTAGTTGACTATAATTTTCTGAAGAACACATGACATGGGACCCTTCGGTTCTTTACAACTAGCCTACATGTTTGTGTTTAACATTTCACCTATAGAGGTTCCTTCAGAATTTTCTCATTTCTCTTATGGAGATAACTTTATATAGCTTGATTGTGATTAGGACAGTATATACACACATTTGCCTCCTAATATTTGACTTAAGGATTTGTTTGTGAGAGCCATGTTTACTTGGTTTAGAAAAGTAATCTCGTTACAAGGAGGAAAAATTCACAATAAGAAAAAGTAAGGTTAGTAGATCAATAGAAAACCTATCCTGAGTACAATTCATATCATTATTTAATACTAACAATACACTCTTTTAATAATCAAGTTATTACAACCAACTATGTAGGTTAACTAAGTAAGTTGTATCATTCTTGATTCACAATGACTTGCTCCAATTAGGAATTCATATTTTCACAATAATATTGTGCATGAAAGGGTATGTTACACATATGTTCCCGTTATAGAGATTTTTCTTTGAATTTAAGTGATAAATTTTAGATTTAAAACTACTTATATTTCATCATCTTAAGGATTTACTCTCAATAGTAATAGTAAGAAGTTAACGCCAATGGTTTTACTAACTTTTAAAAGTACAACAAGAGTGCAATATCCTTATCTCACAAGACCTTAGATACAGTTGCAATCATCCCATTCTCAAGGTTACATTTTATTATTTCATTAGCACCATTTTTTGATTCATATATATGCAACAAACCATGTGATCATGCTTCATATTTGGATTTTTAAAATTTATTAGGTTGTTGAATTATTCATGGACCTATACATTATTAAATTCATTTTATGATCACCTTAACATTTTTGTTGGTTTTGACATTGCTCAAAGGTGGGCCATTTTTGTAGCAACATTCAATAGATTAATCTTATTTACCTTTTTTTACTAACTATATTTAGATAGTTACTTTGGTCTCATAATAACATAATTTTGAAACAAAAGTAATCCCTATAGCACTTGCGAAACACCTAGGGATTTAATACTACAATGAATACGACCTCGGATAAGACAACTTACTTTAATTGTCTTAGACATGGAAATATAGGTGTATATTAGAAGAGAGATATCCCAAAAAACCTTATGCATTTGCAAAAGTATCCTAGGGACCTATTTCAATTTTTTGGTAAATACATAAGTAATTTGACACAAAGTCTCCACTCAAATAATTTAGATCTGAAAAGAGATCAATCGAATGGAGAACCACTAACTATCTTGTAAGGCTTTGGCCAACCAATAAGGTACTAAGGGAAATCACGCCCAAGAGGGTTAAAATTATTCAGGATATGGTGATACCTGTAACACCTAGACATGATCACCTCACTCATCCCAATATGAAAGGTTTCACAACATATAAGCACCACATCATAAAATGTCAAGGAAATGGTCCTTAATAAGAAATCTTACGTTCGAAGCATGAAGATGATTAATGAGATCATAGTATTTATTTAACATGATCAATGTTTTATACTTTGGAAAAAGACTCAAATGGGAGGAGGAATTACAATAGGCATTATAGCGCATTCTTTAATTTTTGGTAGTTTCAGTGAGGGGAGATTCTACCTACCATTGTGGGTGTTAAGGAAATATACCAATAATTAACATAACAAAAGATTAGTTTAATAACTGTATAACATAGGTACAACATTGAGTACTACTTCACATCCAATTCGACACTATAAAATATAGCCACACTGGTATTCCCTTTTCAAAATATACAAAGAATAATTATTCAAACAATAATACATATCATTATTCTATGGTAAAATATTTATTTCAAGATGAATATAACTTTACAATGACAACTCATTAATTACAACAGATCCCATCTAGAAAATTTCTCTTGTTTGGAGTACCTACAACCAACATTACGTCATTCCTAGGACTAAGTATTTAAATCCCCTACACTCAAGCCTAAATCCACACATTCATCATTTTTTACACATTTTCAACTAAATAGAAGGGAGAGAGAGAGACAAAAAGAGAGGTAAAAACAAGAATAAAATTTTTGTTTCTCATGTATTCACGCTTTCAAATTTAGTTGCACTTAATATTTAGGTTCTAGAGAGAGAGAGACTAAGGATGAGAGAGAAAGTTAAGAGACATTTTATTTCCTATTCACAATGTCATAATCAATTCCATTTCATGTCCATTAGTATTTAATTTTAAACTAATTTAAATTTCCAAATTCATTTAGGTTTTCAAAACAATCAAGTATCTTAGTCGTTTCTAGAGAGAGAATAAGGTGGAGAGAGAAAATCACCATATATTTCAAAATTCATTTATACAAGATAAAATATCAAATAAAATTTTACATAGAATTTCAATAGTATTATGAGGTCACACATGTGGCTAGAAGTCAAACTAGACTCTTATAAGAAAATTTGAGCTAAAGTAGCATGTTGAGAAAAACTTACCCAGACATCAAAAGTGGTTACAAAATGGGTCTTAAATACTCTCGTGCTAAGTTTAAAATTGATTTTTTAGGATTCCCACTTACTCCCCCATATATAAATATTTCATCATGATTGATGGATGTCGATTTTGATGAACATAGGTCAAGCTACAAGAACAACTTCGGGACTAGTTATCGTAATTGCGTCAACAACTCTTGTCATACAACAACCAATGGGCCGCAAAATCCACTTGCAGCAATCATTTCTCAACATGTTTTCATTGAAATGTATATGGATTATGATTTTCTTGCTGGTGGTCTAGGGATAGGTGGAAATGGTTTTTATTTTCACTCAAACTAAGTGGTAACCATAGGTTAAACCAATCATATTTTACTAAAAAAGAGCACATGACTACAAGTGACTGATTTACTAAGTGGGATTCAAAATTTGACATGCAAGGGTGTTAATTAAGTTCAAAAAACTTAATTCAGTTTCTATATAGTGTCTCATGTTACCATGGGTCATGCAAGGATTTTTAAGTTTGCGACATGCTTTGGTTTGGAGCTCCATGCACAGAAATTTCGGGGTCATAATTTTTTGATGTTTGAAAGTTCCGAATGAAGTAATGTTTTTATCATTAGTTGGAGTTAAATTTCCTAATAAATAAAATTTAATTTCCAAATACAATAAATGATGAATGTGGAATTTACTACAAGTGAAAAGGGGAAACCCATACATTTTTACACAAAACTCGTGATCCCCACATTCCATGAGATCCCATCAACTTCAAGCATTTCTTCAAGTGGTTTCCACGCATCAAAAATTCCACCATCTTAGTTTCTTGAAATATTCCATACCTGTTCCACAAAGCAATTTGAGCATTCTCCACAATGTTCACCGGTTAGAACATGTTTGGCTGAGGTACTCCCCCCGTACTCTCCTATCTATAGATAACCAACAATTTTCTTAGGTGCATTTCTTATCCAAAATATTTCTGACTATTTCAACAACTCATTAGATGGATAACTTCTACATACCCTTTTATAAAGCTTCTTATTTTTCAACAACCACACTTCATGAGGATGCCCATGTCTTGCAAACTTCTCCCAAATGACATATGCTTGGAGGGTGACAATAACACGCTTAGGGATTTGAATTAATATCTTCCAAAATCATTGCATTAAAGTTTCTATGTCTTTTCCAACAAACCAGTTTTGTGTATATACTGTAATCATAGCATTCCATGAACCGTATCTATCTTAGGCATTTTGTCAAACATTTCACATGCCATGTGTATTGTCCCAAATTTTGTATACATATCAACCAAGGCACTTGAAATTCCAAATTTTATAAAAAAAAGAAATCCCTTTCCATTATATTGCAATGGAAATCCATGCCCAATTCCAAAGCTCTTATTTTGGCATAATGAAGGTGAAAGACATAAATCTTGTAGATCCATACATGGAATAATAGGAAAATAGGGAAACTTCACACTTCTTCATCAATACAACGAGTTCTCAATTTTAAACATAAAAAATAGGAAAAACAAAAAGGCATTCCAAAGATTATAGTGCACGTAGCACATGTGCTCAAAAAGAGAAAGGAAAAAAGCAATACGGTTTGATAATATGTCAGGATGAAGCACTTCCTCATCCCTAAGATTCTTGTGTGTACAATAATAAACCAATGACCAATAGGTCAAAGTTTCCTCTTCTCCCCCTTTTTTACAAACAACAAACAACATGCTTTCATGTAGAGGAAGAGGGAAAGATACTAATTTTGCAAAGACATTAAACCCACTTAGATGTAGCCACAAATCCAAATAAATAATTTTTTGCATTGAAAAACAAGGGGATAATGGTTTTTGATTTACCTCAGTGTGCAAGACTGATTTAACCCACCATGATAGTAAATGGGGTGGTTATTGGCTAAATATCTATTTAGTACAGTCCCTTGTCATGTTTTTTATGTTTCAATTGTTTAATTACTGCTAAATTATAGTGTTAACTTGAGTTTCTTTGTGGTTAGGTCCTGGGAAACTCAAAATAAAGTTCATATATTATTCTGTAAGGAAAAGACAACTCTGAAAAGGCTGTGAGGATGTGTCGCTCTCCCCTGCAATGGTGTGATATCAGGTAGGGGTACTACAAAGAGCCATGAGAGAAAGAAGAGTAACCATGGATTTTTTTTATGGCTAATGTTTTAAAGATTCCACTATTGTAATATTGCTCATTTATTTAATGTAGAGATCCTACAATGGATCTATTTTATATTTTAATAAAAAACATTTTCTTGTTTTTTAGTTCAACGATTGGGGAAAAATCCCATTTCCTTTCATCTAAGAATCTTACACATTTGGGTGCCAAAACCAAGATTTGAGAGCTTTAACACTTAATTTAAACTCATTTTTAGTTGCTGGAAGTTACTATTAAATTGTTTTAGGCTTAGATATTCTTAAATTTTAAATGTGGGTTTTTAATAGATGGATTTTATTTTTCCATCAAAAGTGTTGAAATCGCCACACTACGCAGGCCAGTAGTCCTATGACCACTTCTCTACCTGGGGTGTGTTTCATCAACCATCACTTTGTTTCGGGTGGCAATTCTGGAACCACCGCTCTACATAGGGCGGCGGTTTTGTTCTCCAAAAAAATAACCTTCCAAACATGCATTTTTAAAAAATTCTTCTACTTAAGTTGGTGTTTAAAGAAATAATAATTTGAACTAAGGTGTCTTCCATTCATGGTTACTAGATTGATAACATTTCTTGTTTCATACTCAAATTTCCTAACATTAACTCATTTTCTATTTTTTTCCTTCAACCAATGAGAAATGTGACCAAAATTTCACTATTTTCACTATGTTTTCTTTTCCATAGAAATAATCAACCATTTACTTTCATTCACAATAACTAAATGGAAACCCATTTTAAGCAACAAGTATAATTTCAACACAATCATCAATCTTTTTGAAGTGAAACATCTCACGCGTTAGAGACAATAAAATAACTTAGGTTGGAAGAACTTTATTTTCATTTCAATCCCATTTCAATGTTTCTACTTCATTTAACAATGCAAGATTTGGTAAGTTTCCTTGACAAGAACTAATACATTTAAGATGCAAGTTTTTCATTCAAAATAATCTTAGTAGAATTTACAAGTTGAAGGGATTTTCAAGTAACAAATGTAAGTTTCCTTTTCCTATTTTCCCTTATACATAATTTAGAAAACTTAATACAACTCAGCCATTTCTCGACACATTTACAAGAGGTTGACAATATTTTAAAAAAATGTAACTTACAAGCTCTCCATTTGAAGGAGACAACATGGTAAACTTTCTTTTACAAAGAGGGATCTCTTAGTCATTTCTTCAAGGTGCTACAAGGACCAAATCTTCACTTGAGATTCACCATCTTCCCATAATCCAAACACAACAACCAAAAGAGGGGAGTAGGAAACACTTTCCACCTAACCAACAATATAATGAGGAAGAGAAGCCTTATTCTTCATTTGCCCTCGATCCCCAACAATGAAGCAATGTGGGGTATAAGACAACCATTGGCAACTTTACAAGGCTTCCACATTCACATTCAAACCAGAAATTCCACACAATAAGAACAAAAAAAATCACATCAACACACACAAGTTTCGCAACACAAAGGCTCTAAAATGAAGCCAAGAAATAGAAAGAAATATGGGGGTCTAATTATGCCTCCGAAGGGTTTGGGTTCCCACCTTAAAACCTTCAATAACTCAATCACAACCCAAAAAACTCTTATGCCTCCCCCACTCTTATGCCTACAACAATAAGACAACAAGATAAGAAATAATTTAACTTATCAAAAGGTGGGGTACCCTAAACCAACTCCCTCTTAAAATACCCAATAGAATGTTATGCCTCCCTCCAAAATATCTCCATTTACATTTTCTCCTACACAACCTAAGGGCCATTTTACTTCCCAAAAACACAAGTGCAACAACAATTCATTCACAAACATATGCACAACAAATTAGCAAAAGAAAAACATGGGTGAATACCATACCTTGCCATTGCAAGAGTTTCCAATCCAAAAGTAAGTTTCAATCCTTTTCAAAGTCCAAACAAGTACAATCCAGCTCCAACCTCCAAAAAACACTCTCCAAGAAATCTCCTCCAAAAACAAAAGTCTCCAAAATAAAACAAGTAGCCCTTAAATCCTCAAACAGATTAGAATAAATAGAAAAGAAAGGAGAGAGAGGTGATGTGGCTCCATGTAGGATGCCACATAGTTTATACTTCATTCCACATCACAAGGTGAAACCCAATATCCAAAGCACAATAAATTGGTGGTTGAGGAAATGACAACCCTCGTACACACTCAAACCCAAATCCACACCACCAAAGGAAACAATTAAGGAATCTTGTAAGAAAGGTGTATTTAATTTCTCTTTTTCTCCATTAAAACACACAACAAGGCCTAAAATAACCCCCTCACATCATAGGTATATAGGGTGGGTGACTTTAAGAGGTGTTGAAGAAGCTTAACTTGTCCCACAAGCCTCCAAAATTGGCTTGAAAGTCAAAATCCGAAATTTGCATGAAAGGTTGAGTGAACACTCAAAAGTATTTAAATTCTTTCAAATCCAACACTAACCAAGACTACCAACTCACATTAATTTCCCCCTTTTTTCACATCCTAAATTACACTAATTAATAAAGTCTAATTAACTTAAATGGAGTACTTAACAACAATAATAAAAGTGACTCACAATAATAACAAATTGTAATTAGTCATAAATAAATAAAACTAAAAAAGGGAAAACCATAATTACCCAAGGTCACTTTTGAGGCCACCCCGCAATGGGGACCTCCTAACAACTAACAATAACATCATACATTTACACTAGTTTCCAAGGTGACCTATTGCCAATACCCCAAATTCCTTCTCTATTGGTATCCTATCCACTTTTTGTTTGTTGTGTTGCAAATGCCTGTAAAACTTAAAATAATACCTTTTTGGTCTTGTGTCCATGTTAGTGACATTGAGATAATAAAACTCATGCATATACATATCAATTCATATCACAACTAAATCATCACTAAAACAATTAATTCACCAATTGTTTATAATTTAAAATATTTCAATTTTATCAATTTATCAATTAGCCATAAGATCACAAAACCAACTAAATCATATAATAACACCTATATATAAAAACCAATGTTTCAGTACAATACTAGCCCAATATCATCAAATAGTGATATGTCAATCCATACATATAATCCATCCTATAAATCATGTCATATTTCTAAAGATCCATATTCTCTATCAAATAAGCTAATTAAATATAACAATCTCCCTCTATCAATGTATAAAATATGATAATAATGTTTATAACTCCAATCCAAGATAAGAAAAACTAGAGTAATCTAAATGTAGAAGAGGAGTGGGCACTACATCCCCCTCCCCTTAGACTCGAATTCCTCCTAGAAGTCATTGGAACAAATGTGGGAACTATGATCTGAAGGGTGTGGTATCATTCCACGTAACTATTGTCTCATTGTATCGATCCCACTAGACACAGACCTGATCAATCTCTCTACCTTGAAGGCTCAGGGTCCTACGCTATAAAATATGAATAGGATCAGCCATCACCTTCCCCTAATCCTACACCTGCAATGCATTCCAATCCAATACATGAGAAGGATCTAGAATATACCTCCTAAGAACAGAAACATGAAATACATCGTAGATGTGAGACAAGTTGGGTGAAAATACTAGATGATAGGCTAAAGGACTGATACATTCTAAGATCTCAAAGATACCCATAAACCTAGGAGCAAGATTAGAGCCTTTTCCATAACGGATAAGGATCTTATGTGTCCTGACACAAAGAAACACCTTCATGCCCACCTCAAAACCGTGATCTTTCCTCTTCTGATCTGCATAGTTATTTTTTCTATCCTGAGTCTCTTGTAATATTTGTCAAATCATAAAAATATTTTTCTCCATATCCTGTAATAAAGTAGGCCCAAGAGAAACCTTTTCCTCTAACCTATCCCAAATTAGTGGTGTCCTACACTCCCTGCCACACAATTCCTAAAATGGAGCCATACCATTCATACTATGGAAAGTGTTGTTGTAGGAAAACTCCACCAAGTTCAAGTACTCCTCCGATCTCGACTGATGATCCATGACATACATCTAAAACATGTCCTATAAAATCTAATTCACCCACTCCATCTGACCATTTGTCTCTGGATGATATGGTGTACTAAAGTTGATACTTGTCCCAAGGGCATGCTACATGGTGGTCAAGAAATGAGAGGTATATAAGGGATCATGGTCATAAAAAATCTTCGATGGAATCCCATGCTATCTTACAATCTCATCTAAGTATACCATTGACACTACACTAGCTGTATAGGTGGTATTTACTAGAGAAAAAAGAGCCACTTTCGCCAATCTATCCACCGTGACCATGATGGCATCGTGGTGGTATCTCGATATCAGTAGCATTACTATGAAATCCATGGATACGATGTCCCATTTCCACTCCGGTATATCGTGCAGATAGAGAAGGCCATCTTAATGTTGATGCTCATCCTTCACCCTGTGACACTCTAAACAGAATGACACAAAATAAGTTACATATCTTCGAAGACATCTTCAATGGTACAACTACCTCAAGGTGTCATGCACCTTCTTCACCCTTGGATGGGCTGAATAAGGTACACGATGAGCCTCTACCTAGATATCCTGTCTCAAACCTCCATCCCTAGGTACATAGATCTGACCTCTGTGTCTGAGAAGTCTATTTGAATCTAATGTAAATCCATAAAACTTCCCCTCAATGGGATTCTGAGACGTAATTTCGGCTCTAGCTGCAAGGTAGAAGTTGTCATGTGGAAGTTGTCGTAAAATCCTAATTCGTAATTCTGTACCCACTAAGGTAGCCATAACCAAATGTCTCTGTCTACTCAAAGAATCAAAAATCACATTCTCCTTCCCCTTCACATGCTCTATCTCTATGTCATACTCACAAAGTAACTCCATCCAATGTCGCTGACGAGCATTGAGATTGGGCTGCGTGAAGAGGTGACAAAGACTCAAGTGATCAATCCTGAGAATGAATTTCTTGCCTAAAAGGAAATTTCTCCACCAAACCAAAGCATGCACAATTGCCACATGCTCAAGATCATGAGTCAGATAATTGAGCTCATAATCCTTGAGTTTGTGAGACTCAAAGGTAATTACACATCCCTCCTACATCAGAACACCTCCTAATTCTACCAAAGAAGCATTTGTACAAACGAAGAACTCTCCATGTGGATATGGCACTGTAAGAATGGGTGCTATCATAAGGCATTCCTTTTGTTTCCTGAAGGTCTACTCACATCTATCTGTCCAAATTAAATTCTTCCCTTTCTGTTGAATGGAAATGATGGGGTGCACAATCAAAGAAAAGACTTGAAAAAATATCCGATAGCATTATGTCAACCCATAAAGCTGCATACCTCGATAACACTAGTAGGTACTATTTAATCCATAATATCTCCAATATTTCAAAGATCAAATATGATACTTTTCCTAGAAATGATGTGACCCAAGTATTGCACCTCTGACTTGAAGAATGCACACTTATCTAGGTTCCTGTAAAGTTTCTAATGACGAAGAAACTATAGTACTTGTCAAAGGTTCTCCTCATGTTCTTCACATGCACATGAGTAGATCCAAAAACATGAGCATGAAGTGATCCAAAAACTTCTTTAACACCCCATTCATCAAACTCATGAATAATGTAGGGATGCTCGTCAGACCAAAAGGTACCACTGTGAACTCATAGTGGCCATATCTCATGTGGAAAGTTATCTTGTGGATAACTACCTATGCAATCCTCAACTTATGGTAGTCTGACTTCAGATCTATCTTAGAAGATAATTTGACCCCCTTCATCTGATCAAATAAATCATCAATTTGAGGAAGGGGGTAACGATTCTTGATTATAATTTTTATCTCAATTTTTGCGCCTAGGCAAAATTGGATCATCCACGATTCCATGCAGAAAGAAATTGTAGGGACAGTTCCATCGTATGAGCCCAAGCTTCAAATCTAATAGAAAATTTATAGGTAGGCTCTACAATGGAGTAGTAGGGTCTGGAAAGAGAAAATGGTGTCAGAGAAAACCAAAGGCTAAAAGGAAAGAAGTAGAGAAAGGCTCAATTTTTTCGGGCTTTACAAACAATTCAAAATGATCCCAAAATTGACTAAGTATAGGAGAATCAGCGGAAGCCTCCACATGCCTCATTGGCGCATCTCCAAGGGCTAAACTCAAAAAGTAGACTCAAATGAGCACGAAGATTCCACCTGTCCCAGGCCCGAAAAGGGAAAGATTCAGCCATTGAAAATTCCAAACAAGAGGAAAGAACCACATGTTAGCTTGGCACAATTTCAAAATGGGAGCCCAAGGTAGAGACTCAAACTAGCGCCATCCCTCCACGTGGCCAGGGTTCAACATAAGTCAAATGGAAAGAGACCCCAAATTGGTTAAGTATGAAAGTGTCAGTGGAAGGTGCCAAGTGTCTCAATGGTGCATATTCAAAGGCATGGCCCAAAGCAGAGAATCAAACAAGTGCAAGGCTTCCATGTGTCAGTTCGGTGCATCTTCAAAAGGTAATTCTAAAAGTGGGTTCTTAGACAAGTGCCAAGTCCCCATGTGTCCCAGGTCGGATATATGGCCCCACTAAATAAAAGGACTTAGCCAAAACATAAAGGAATAGAGAAAAGCCGTGCGGAAGGTGCCACATGTCTCTTCGGCGCAACTTAAAAAAAAATCTACAAGTAGTCCCCAAACGCGCACCAACCCTCCATGTGGCAATGTTGCAAGTCAAAGTGAGAGGCGAGTCACCGGAGGTAATTTTATATTTTTGGCTCCCCTCCCAAAAGGAATAAAGTATTAAAATGAGCTGCATCTCTGTCGATGCCCAAGGAGCCACGTGTTAGGCCTAAATTACATGCGGGATGGTGGGCCTTGGAGCTATTTTTTTCCCAAATGGAAAATGCAGACTGGCGGGCCTGGAGATAGTTTTTTAACAAAATTGAATTACGGGACTGCAGGAAAATTTATACATTTTGTTATTTTGTGTCCAAAAGGCACAAAATAAATTTTGGGCCTGCGGACCCGTTCTGCAAACTAGTTTTCACCGTTTTTTAACAGAACCTGACTCAAACATTCAAATGAACATATCTTTCGACCAAGTGCCCGAAATTTAACAAATTTGGAACCATTAGAAAGGTCTTGACCTCGTGTATGCTATGGAAACCTAAAAATTTAATGTTAGAAAATGTCTTCGTGCTATTAATATGTGATCCAATTACTCCACCAACCTGATCAGATTTGATTTTATCTGTCATTCTTCCTTCTTCGACACGCTGGGAAGATATGGAGCAGTGGACTTGACAGATTGTGGGCAGATTTTTAGGGGCTTTGATGGACGGTAGCTGAGATTCAAATTAGTTTTCCCACCTCTATCCTTATTCCCTCTATGCAGCATTTATAAAAGAAGGAGTTGGGCACATTAGAAAGAGTTGGACATTTATGTTTTGCACTCTCTCTTCTTCTGTTATCTGCAAGCAAATTTGTGGAGTTTCCAAACCTCCCATTCAAGTCATAATGCAAGATTTTTCCTCTTGGCCACTATAATGCAATGTATCAACTTTTAAAGAAATATTATATGTCTGTGTATGATTCTCGACCCTCTCAGGTGTTTATTGTTGCCTTTTGATCTCTCACTACAGTTTGGTTATTTGTGCATGGTGTTTGCATTAAATTTCTATGATATGTGTTAGCTTGCAAAACAAGTGTTTAAAATTCCTTTTGGTGCATCACCTCATTAGCTTAGGTTTATTTTTTGCATCTTCTCAACCCTGTCTCCTTAGTAAGATATAGTAGGTTTAGAGTAGATCATTTGCAATTTATTTTTGTGCACCTTAATAGAGCAATAAGAATTGGCCTTAATTCGGATAGCTCTCTCAACTCGCAAGGTCTCACACTTTGAGAGATGCTCCATGTTGTGTAATCACATTGAGGGTTTCAACTCACCTAGTTGTAGACACTCAGGGGTGCTATGATTATGCACTAATAGTTTTGGCACTCTTGGTGGGACCAAGAGGTGTCCATTTTTTTATTGCAGTAAGATTTATATGCACTTGTTACAAGTTTTCAAATTTTAAGAAGCTCTGAAGTTTCACATATGGTGATTCCAAAGGATCATAATCTACTAGTTTCAACAGTATAATATTTTCAAGTTCATGAGAAGAATACAAACAAGGTCAAGAACTAGAGAGGAGGGACTATTTTTCTATCTTTACTTGTCCCTAGACTGAGGGAGAAGGAGGAGAAGAGCCCAGAGGTCTCCATCTCCACCAAATAGAACCTTGTCAAAACCTCCTCCTAGTAGGTTGTTCATTCAATCAACAAGGGTTCTCAGTCCAATCAGAATGGCACAACCATGCAACCCCTATGTTGATTTCATTGGCAGCAACCCACTCGCTCTCAATGCACAAAATCTAGTCTCAGTCACAACATTAAAGAGAATTCCCTATTTCAATAGAGAGAACCAAACTTCTCCTAGTGACCACATTAAAGAAATTGAAATTTTTTGTGCAATTCATGAGATCACTGAGATGGACATTGCAGTCAAATTTTTAGCCTCTTCACTCAAAGATAAAGCTTCACAATGGCTCAAGAGTTTAACAGCAAGCTCCATTCAGAATTAGGTCCATCTGTGAAGATCTCTTCATAACCAATTCAGAGAGAAGGGAGATTAACTATCCCTTTTGGAGCATTTGAAAACAATCAAGAGGGTTCCTAGTGAGCAGCTGATAAATTTCAACCTCATATTTCAAAGGACATGGGATAGGATTCCATTGGCTGCGAGACCCATAGATGAAGGTGTTTTCTTATACTTTCTTAGAGCTTTAAATTATGATATTTCCCTAAAAATTCAAGCTATGGGAGGTGTAACCTTACTTGCAGCCTATGACATTTCCATTAGAGCTGAAAATTGTTTAATTCAAGCTAGTAAATGACATTTCCATTAGAGCTTAAAATTGTTTAATTCAAGTTGGTAAACTTTCTCCTAGGCCACCTATGCCTCTATACCCTGAACTAGGAGCTCCAAGCACTAGTAAAACACCCACATTAGCTCCTATACCTACTCCTAGGAATCAAACAAAAGAAGAGGCCAATAAACCCTCACACAGAGCTTCTCATGAGAAAAGAATTGAACAAGCTAATTGAGGCTAGTATCATCTTTCCTATCAAGCATTCGAGTTGGGTTGCAAACTTGGTGCCCGTGAGGAAAATAAGTGGAGAGATCAGGTTGTGCGTAGACTTCCATGATCTAAATAGAGCATCACTCAAGGATCACTACCCACTTCCATCAATGGAACAAATCTTACAGGTTGTAGCTGGCTTTGAGAGGTTTTCATTGCTAGATGGATACTCAGGCTATAACCAGATAATGGTGAAAGAGGAAGATCAGTTCAAGACAACCTTCACCACCAGATGGGGTACATATTCTTATAAGAAGATGCCATTTGGACTATCAAATGTGGGAACAACATTTTAGCAAGCTATGGACATGAAATTCAAAGGCCTAATCAACAATATTGTCTTGGTGTATCTAGATGATATCACTATCTTCTCAAAGAATGCTACAGACCATCTCTTCCACCTCAGACAGGTGTTTAAGAGGTGTAGAAGGTTCAGAGTATCACTAAACTCAAAGAAGTGTGTGTTCT
This sequence comes from Taxus chinensis, assembly GCA_019776745.2. NCBI lineage: Eukaryota > Viridiplantae > Streptophyta > Pinopsida > Cupressales > Taxaceae > Taxus > Taxus chinensis. The sequence continues at coordinate 874,156 of JAHRHJ020002231.1, read as the reverse complement.
TGGTACATGTGGGAAAATTTTTGGGCCACATTGTCTTAAGAGAAGGGTTAACAATTGATCCTGAAATGCTTTAATCCATCCAAACACTTCCATCATCACAACACAAAAAGTCTCTCCATGGATTCTTGGGGAGAATAAACTTTTCTCATAGGTTTGTTCCGAATTTTTCCACTCTTGTGAATCCTTTAGCATTGATGTTAAAGAAGAGTCCTGCATTCAAATGGAGAGTAAAAGGCAAAGAGAGTTTGAGTCCATCAATCTCGTAATATCACAAGCCCCAACTCTTATTAACCCAGAATTTTTAAAAGACTCCATGTTGTATGCTTCTGGAGGGTTAGACACCATCTCAGCCATCCTGGTCTAGCCTAACAAGGAAGGTTCAGGAACAACCCGTAGCCTTATTTAGTCATATCTTGGAGGAATATGAGGTAAATAACTCTTTCATTGAAAAACATGTCCTTGTTGTTAGTAGGAGTTTGAAGAAGTTCAGACACTTTGTCTCAAAAATTAAGATCCAACTGCTAGTATCTCATGTTGGTGTCAAGTATTTTCTTCTAAAAAATGACTTGAAAGAGAAGAGGGCAGGTTGGATCACTTAGGTAATGGAGTATGAAATTGAGATCAAAGTGACCAAACTGGTTTGTGGAAAGGGTCTGTGTGAGGAGCTCGCTTCCAAGCAACAGGATGAGTCAGTGGATGAAAAAGAGGCTATCATGTTACTACAGAGTGATCAATAACATCTAGCTAATGATACACCTATTCCATGTTGGACTCAATCCTTGGTACATTATCTCTAGATATGTTTGTGCCCTACAGAATGGAACAAAGCAAAAAGGAGATACTTCAGACAACAAGCCATCCCATATGTGCTTGTTGGAGGAGTCCTGTCAAGAAGGATATCAATAGTGTCCTATTGAGGTGCATTGGGGCAAGCGAAATTGAGAGAGTGTTACATGAGATCCATGATGGAGAAGCGGGAGGACACTTTTCCCCTCAAGTAATAACTCTCAAAATCATGAAAGCTGGTTATTGTTTTCCTACATTATTTAGGGAACGCTACTCATGGATCAAGAAGTGCAAGAAGTGTGCATTCTTCATAGGGAAGGAGAAGTTAGCAACCCTACCCCTTCATCCCATTTCAGTGGATCAGCCATTCATTTAATGGGGACTAGATGTCATTGGGGTGATTAACCCAAATTCAAGCCAGGGCCATAAGTGGATACTTACTCCAACAGACTATTTCACCAAGTGGACTTAAGGAAGCAAATGAATCCAATATCTTGGATTTCTATGAGTGAATAGCCACCAGGTTTGGAGTCCTTGCCACTATTATATCATATAATTAATTAGCATTCCTTGGTACAAGGATCAATCGATGGGATGTTAGGAATGGTGTATGCCTTAGCACTTCATCAAACTGTTACCCTCAAGGTAATGGCCAAGCAAAGTCCACAAATAAGAACCTATTAAGGATTATCAGAAGGAATCTGGATGAAAATCAGAGATTGGTATACAAAGCTCAAATAAGCTCTATGGGATAATAGGATCACATCCAAAAGATCCACAAGTAGCTCCACATACAAGCTTGTATATGGAAAAGAGGTAGTATTGCCCATATCATTGGAGTTGGCCACTTTTGAGCTCATGAAATAGTTAGAACTGGGCAATTTTGAACCTATCGAAATCAGGTATGCAGAGTTGATTGAAGTAGGCGAGGAAAGAGAGCATGTAATGCAGACCCTGGAGAAAGATAAAGCATTGATCAAGAAGATTTTTGACAAGAAAGCAAGAACAAGGACCTTTGAAGAGGGGGAATTAGTTTTAAAGTGGGATGCGGATCGGGAAAAACCGCGAAATCATTCCAAGTTTGATGCCATTTGGAGTGGCCCCTACATGATCACAAGGTGCAAACATAGTAATGCCTTCCTAGCTAGCTAAATCAGATGTTAAAGAATTTCAGATCCCAGTTAACGGGATCTATCTCAAACATTACTACTAAAAAGGAAGGTTCCACCCTTGTAAATATTAGCATAGAATTTTAATTTCCCTAAGTGTGTATGCACATTGTCTTGTTGTAGCTTAGGCTTTATTTCCCTAAGTGTTGTGGCACAGGTTTGTTTTGTTGCTCCAAGTTTGTGTCATTATACAGTTCAACATGCCTCTAGGTGAATGTGTTATGCCTTTCAACATTTGTAAGAGGGAGACTCATCATTTCCATAATAGTTTCTCACTTTAAAATAGAACAAATACAGAGTAACTAAAATCAGGTCTCAAAGAGTCCATTTGCAAAGGAACAGGATCAACATCAAGCCACCACCAATGACTCCATGCTCAATGGATACGACAAGGAAATTTGATCTTTTCATCTAGCAAGTAGAGGCCCCTGTGAGTCATAAAATTCTTATCTCAAATTTTCCCCCGAAAAATTGGATCAACCATGACCCCGTGCAGAAAGAAATTACAGGGAAAGTTCCATCATATGAGCCCATACTTCAAATACAGAAAAAAATTTATAGGAAGGATCTACAATGGAGTAGTAGGGTTGGGGAAGAGAAAACAGGTGTCAGAGAAAACTAGATGCTCAAAGGAAATAAGTGGAGAAAGGCTCAAAGTTTTTGAGCTTTACAAATGACTCAGAACGAGCCCAAATTTGACTAAGTATAGGAGAATAAATGGAAGCCTCCACGTGCCTCATCAGCACATCTCCAAGGGCTAAACTCAAAATGTAGACTCGAATGAGCGCAAGCTTCCATGTGTCCTAGGTGTGAAAAGGGATAGAGTCAGCCGTTGAAAATTCCAAACAAGTGAAAAGTCTATCTGACGTGGGGGAAGCAACCTAGGCATCTCACTAGGAAATACATCTAAAAAATCCTACAAAATGGGGTGATCCTGAAGAGAAGGTCCCCTAGCCCCATCCTCCTACCTATCACTAACTATAATAGCATACAACTGACACCTATGCTATGCACACCACTTAAGATGCATAGAGAAAATAGTGTGAATCGAGATGGGTCTCCTAACTTCAGCTATCACTGACTCCACTCCCAAATCATCTACAAAAAATATGACCTTAGTTTAACAGTCAAATATGGCTCGATGTGTAGATAACTAATCCATTCCAAATATCACTCCATTAGAACCCAAAGGAAGGATAAAAAGATCAAAGATAGTGGTGAAGGGTCCTAGGTCCACTATGCACTCCTTGACTAAGGATTCTAATGAGATCTTGGCTCCAGAAGCCATATCAACATCCTAACTAAGGCCCTGCCTAACTACCACAAGCCTGCATCACTATACCATAGATGTCACCCACTGTAGGCTCATAAATTAGTGCCTTACCCTTGTTATTAGGGTTCTGATGGAACTATCTCTAATGATGTCCAAGTACACCACATCCATAGAAATTACTTGGTTCCATTCAATGAGATACGGATCCAATAGGTACTCTAGTGGTCTTTTCCATGGATCCAGATGATCCTGTTATGGAATGTTGTGGTTGCTACTAATGAGCTTATACTGATTAATATCTAGGTTCTTCCTATGTCTTGATGGGAACCCCAGGGGGAGGCCTCATACTCTGTCCCCTCTGAGTGTCAAATATCTATGGAGGTCTAGACGATGGACAAGTCTTTTGTTGCTGAGATGGCTGATGTGGAGGCCTAAATGAATACTATGCAAAACCATGTCCACCACAAGGAGGAGGAGTTGAATCCCTCATCCTACTATCTAGCATCTACTGAATACGGATTCACACTCTATCCCTAGCCTATTGCGTCTTCTAACTAGTCTCCTCTAGAATGTAGGCCTTTTCAACAACCTCAACTAAGTTCTATAGATAATAAATGCGTACTGCACCTCCATAATCCAAGTTCAGGCCCTTGATGAACCTATGGATCCTAACCTGTTCATCATGCATGTAGTCGACATACTGAAGCAAGTCCATAAACTGACTCTCATACTCTGTTACTGTCATGGATGCCTAACATAGGTCATGGAACTCATCTATCCTATGATGAATAAACCTCCTGGATAAGTATCTGATCCTAAACCACTCCTCGAAGAGCTCTCAAGTTATTTCCTTTGAGTCTACATAGAGCTTCTAATCCTTATTCCTCCACCAGACACCTACTCCATCCCTTGGAAGATGAATCACAACACGACCCTTTGTGTTACTAGTACATGGGAGAAGCTTACAACACCCGCTCAGGCTCACTAACCAAGTGTCTACCTGAAAAAAATCATGTATCACCATAATAGTGTAATAGGCGTAGCTTTAGGATCTCCCTGATATGACCTGCAGCTGATGAATGTTAACCCCTAGGTCTCTCTGTATGATCATACCTCATCCTAGGGCTCCTAGATCGATCATTATGTCCTGAAACCCTATCTCTATGTCCTCTCTGAGGTGAATTCTACTCTAGATGACTCTACATGGGAGTTGTCTTCCATATTCTCATTGTTGTTCCTCAAAGGGTGTTGAGCCTCATGTGATGGGTCGCTATCATGTTGACCAGGTCATGCCCCAACTGCTCCACCTCATATAACCACATTGACATCCATCAATGTCTATAGTATCTGCGGAAGTATAACGACTACTTCCTTCTCTGGAAGTGGTATATATAACTCTACATGGAAAATTACCTCATCTGATTCGCGTCTCCTACACAAATCAAGATGGGAGTTAGTTTACCAGTCTATGTTTTGTTTCAGTTTTCTAGGTTTTCTACGTTTTAAATTTCATGCAAAGTTGTGTGATCTAGTTGTAGGTAGTAATAGGTTATCTGTTTGAGTTTTCAAGTATGCCGAAGGGTCCAAGCGTTGAACCCATGACTCTGATACCAAGTGTAATGCCCATAAATTTCCCACACAAAACCCAAGACAAACCTAAATATTGGTTTGGAAAAATTACGAAATACTTTTTTTTCAAAACCAAGTTATAATGGGAATACCTTCAACTAGATTTAATATAATTCCTAGTTAAAATTTTATTCATTTTAAATAACATTTAATTAACATTATTTACTTCACCAGATCAACTTCAAAACCCCTTATTATAATCTTTAATTAATTTGCTAGCATAGTTTTAATGTCATTTATTAATTTATTATTCTAGGGATAAGTCTAAACTTACCCTCCCATTAAGTTAAATACAAATAAATTTAATCCCTAAATTAAGAATTTTCAAGTTACCCTTGATTCGATTTGATTTAATTAAATAAAAGAGTCCAGGGGTTTTTTATTTTTAAAAGTAACCAACTACACATTAATGTTATAATTTAAGTTTATCTTCTAACACTCCTTTAGAGGCCCCATTCACAAGATACACATACATTTCACTTAAAACATATTCCCACCAATTTCTCACCTAAATTTTGTAGGGATGAATCACAACCCTTAGATGGATTCAATAAGGGCCCTAGGATCTTAGGCATTTCACACTAACCCTTATCATCTCTATGGAGTGTTCTTATTTATTCATTTGACTTATTTTCTCATTTTTGTTTTGTAGGTTTTTGGGAGAGAAGAAAGAGGAAGAGCCGTGAGAGAAAGATGAGCAACCATGGAAAATATTTCATGGCTAAAGTTGTAAAGATTCCACTTTTGTAATATTGTTCATTTGTTTAAATGTAGAGATCCTACAATGGATCTATTTTGTATTTTAATGAAATCATTTTCTTGTTTTGAGTTCAACAATTGGGGAAAAAATCCATTTCCTTTAATTTAAGAATCTTACACATTTGGGTGCCATAAAATAATATTTGAGAGCTTTAACACTTAATTTCAACTCATGTTTAGTTGTTGGAAGTTACCATTTAATTGTTTTAGGATTAGATTTCATTAAATTTTAAATCTCAGTTTTTAATAGACGGATTTTTTTTTTCCATCAAAAATGCCGAAATTGCCTCCCTATGCAGGCCATCAATCATGTGACTTCCGCCCTTCCTAGGGGAAGTTCATCGATCGTCACTCTGTGTGAGAAATGACAAGAATTTTATCAATGGAAGACTTTTCATACAACAGGTAGGACTCCTTAGGAATCTACTTAAACAAAAATTCTTCATTGCATAAAAAGGGACACTGGTAATCAGTCTTCCTTGACATGGAAGGCATCCTTTTGATCTAGCATTTCTTCAATTCTTCTGAAACTTTCCAATGCTCCCACCAAAATATATGGAAGTACATGGATTGGAAGGCTTAGAAGACATGATTGATCTTGATCAATCTCACAAGGATTATGAATCAAACTTTCCAATAGGTCAAGGGCCCTCTAGTATCCCTTGGGACTATAATATAAAAAAAATCTTTGAATAAGGCTTCATTAGTACCATGCAGGTTTCAGAATATTTTTTTTAAATATTTTGAATAAATCTCTTTTATAATGTTTTCCACCACCACATTTTCCATTATGATGATAAGAGCTATTTAAAAATTCTTCACTCTCAAGATAGGAAAAGGAATGCATATTGGTGAGAAATTAGAATTGTGTTTATAATGAGGATGGTGCATACATGATATGTCAAGTAAAATTGATGCCATTAGATGAAAGAATATTTTTCTCATCTCACACGAGAAGAATAAAATTGAAAGAAATTGATAATGTATGACAAAAGGTATTTTATTGATGTGATATAATCCACATGAGGAAATTTGGTTATGAGAAGAATGAATACAGGTATGCATTACTCTAGGTAGATTTTCAAAGATGAAAAGGATTGCTTGTCACATAAAGCCATATGGAACTGCCTAGGAATTATTAAAAATTTGTTTTATTGGACGCCAAGAGGAAATAAATGATTAAGAAATTTTTCAAAAGGAAACAACACAGTGCCCCAATCATATGTGATGAAAGTAAGAAATGTGAATGGCTCATAAATTTTCCACCTAGAAAAAATAGAAAATAATATTCTCTTTAAAGATTCATGCTTTTGGGGTGAAAATGGAGGATGAGTGAGCAAGTGAAATTGTATAAATACAATGAGAATACTCTTACATAAGGGGGGTTAAAATTTTTTGAAATTTTTAGAAGAGAAAGGAAAAAAATGAGAGAAACCATTTTTCCAAGAACTTGTCTGAGAATCCTATTAATTTCTTGATCCTTGAAATTGAATCATGTCAAGATGGTTGCAAGTGCACTGCCATTAATAAGAAATTAAACTATAAATGATATTTTTCCTTCCTAAAAATTATATGAGCCCTAAGTTAATTGTGTTAATCATGAGAATTTTTGTGTCTACTTTAAGTTGAGGTGTTTAGAGTAGCTATTCATTTTCTGGCTGTAATCTTATGTTAAGAATTCCTCTAAATCAAAAAATATCTTATCCTTTTTGTAGCATTGTGGTAATTGCAATTGAGCTATGAGAATAAATTTCATCTTATTTTGTAATAAACATTTTAAAATTCATTATGCTTCCATTTTGTTGATACAAATTGTTTATTATCCCCTGACTATATCTTAGGCGTGATAGATCAAGGATTATTGATGTATAATTGAGTCTTTATCATGATATTTTATTATTAAATTCTCAAAGAATGTGTTAAAAAGTGTATGTTTGGGCTTCCATGGATGCACATCTTCTAGTAAAATGTTCATTATTGATTATTTGTAGTGTTTTCATCATCTCATCTAGCAGATCTTCCAACATTTTTGAAGAGTTCCCAAAGATTTGATATAATCAACTTTATCCTGCTTAATTCGCTAGCCAAATACATCTAAAACTAACAGATCCCACTAGAATTACCCATGATTTCATTGTTTAATGAAAAATATGCATAAGTAAGCTGGGTCAATTGCTTTCTTTAGTAGTCTGAGACTTGTTTTAGGAGACATCTACATTGTCTAGAGTGATAACTTGTGAGAGTTAGAATTTGTTGATTTGAACATGTCTTCCCAAGGTTATTTCTCATTTTCCTTATAAAGGAGTTTCAAATACTACTGATATATTCATTCCCCTTACAAATATAGACTACAAAACGGGTCCTCTCACCCTGGATAAAGGAAAAGCCTAATGTGGGAGGGTAGGTCATACCCCAACAGGGTGTTATCTAACTCCTCCAAGATTGAGTGACCAAGAGATGTTGAGATCCTTCCCTGGCTACAAAATGAACTAAATATCAATCCATCATTCTCTAGTCATCCTACTCTACATGTTGATGTTGCTCGGCTAAAAAGGAAGGACCGATTTGGGTACCAACACTTCTCTGGTGCCATTGTAGGGGACATTTGTGAAATACTAACAAATATCGACCTCAGAGTAACGTATAAAGTATATATGAATGAAAATATATTATCTATCTTCAATCCTTTATGTGAATTTGCAAAAAAATGAGCTAAATCAAAATTCAATTGGTTAATATTTTCCTGGTTTGAGGAGGATTTCTATTAAATCTCGCTAGGCTAGGAGTAAATGTTGATAAAGTATGAAGAAATTCACTAAGATTTGTTGAAATAATTGATCAGATTAAATTATCCAGTTGTTTCAAGTGGTTTATACATCTAAGATATCAAATCTTAGTGGTGAATCTGTTCATCTCAGAAAAATATGATAAATTCCAGTACTTTAAGTCTCTTTATCTGAGAATTTGTTGAAAATTTTGTAGAACTGGAAGGAAAAAGGTATTTCTTCAAGTCGGATATGACTAGAAAATTGTTTCCACAATTGTGGAAAACAAGTCAAAAATCAAGATAGATCTGGAAACCATTACGCGGTCATGCGATAGAAAGAAAATAAATCCCTACTCCTTATTTAGATTATCCATTAGTTGAAGATTACTCTAACCCATCTGATCATTCTAAAACATATAGCCGTAGAGGTAACTTACATACTATTTTTAGTGAGGGAACTTCCCTTGCAAATCGTTGAGGTATTTTTAAGTCCCCCTTTCTATTGTTTCAAGATATTAAGGTTCATTGTGAGAGGGGGTTATTAGGGGATATATCCTTGGGGAATCCTATTCCATTATCCCAAAATCCATCAGTTACCATGAACATTTTCAACCCCATTTTCTTTTATATCCCCATCAATAACATGGCTCAACCTCCACCTAGATCCCCCTTTGTTGTAAATACTTATCGACCCATAAATTTTTAGGGGATGGTGCGATATAAGAATGCAGTACAAAATGATCTGAGAAATAGGTTTCCAAAGTTTCAAGTAAACAAGGCTATTAGTGGTGACCAGCATCTCAGAATTTTTGTTAACATCATGGTAGATTTTGAGATCAAGCATGAGGATATCTATGTGAAAATGTTTATCCATACTTTAGAAGAAGATACTTGGGATTGATATAAATATTTTATTGATCCTTTGTACCTGATCATGTCTAGATCATTGATGATTCAAATTTTAATGGCTAGGCATGATGATATTGCTCATTTTGATCGATTTGATATCTACTTGGAACTCTCGAGCCATTGATTCTATACGGTCACCATTACACTCCATATGAAAGTTATGTTTTGAAAGGCTCCACCGAATTCCATCATTTGATCAATTTTCTTTCTCATTCTAAGGGATGGGGTTGCAAGCCAAGTCTAATTTCCAACCTGTAGAAATAAGTTCTCTGAGGCTCCTTACAATTTATAGGAAGTTGTTATGAGCTCCTGTTTCCAGAGATCTGAGTGAATTCGAAATCTACCCAAAATATTGGGTCCATGGAACCTACACTTAATTCAAGGTCTCATGCATGGCATGAAGTTGCTGATCCTGAAAACCTCTGACTAATCAGATGCGTTTCGAAGTTTTTCACTAGATTAAAAGTGGTTGACGCACTACACTATTATGTCATTTCAAACATGGGAGGCTTTTCTTGGAGTCATTAATATCATTCCTGTGGACTTAAAAAATTACCAATTATGACTCTATGGAAATGTGTAGAGGATTTTACCAATTTTTCATTGAAGGTGAACCTCTGATACGTGCAGATAGCTCTGGAATAACTAGAGTTTTTCTCGATCCAGTTTGGATGTATTAGCACGGAACAGTTGATGAAAACCTTGTGATTATTTGAGCCATTTCTTCAAACTTGATCTCTGAGCTAGATGAACGTGGCTGGGTTCCTCGATTCGCTGAATAATTCTCTACTTGCAATATTAAACAAGGATTTCGATGGGCTTTGATCATATTTAAGGTACGTAGTTCATTGGGCACACATTAACATGGGACACGTGGCACGATCCATTGGTTCGAGCTCACTGCTCGAAATACTCGCCCCTTGAATTATTTGATTTTTCAATCTTGAGAAGCTCTTTTCTCTGCATAGATTTGTATTTCATCTTGGCCACGATGTATATTTCTATCCTTCGTTTATGATTTTGTTGACATTGTTTATTTTTGCATCCTTGTGAAGATTTAAGTTATATTTTGAATTACGCATCTTACAGGCCCATGACTTGTCCCAAAATAAGTTTTGGACTGGAGCTTGATGTTTACTTCGCCCAAGTTCGCGTACTTAACACGACCCATTGTAGATGTCCCAATCATTAAACTATGATTTCCTTTCATTTCGAGTCACATTGAAAAGAAAAAATAACTTTGACTATGTTTGAAACATCATGAGCAACACTGAGCCAATTTTTCAATCAATTTATCCCGAGCTCGAACCTCTTTGATTGGTTCATACAAACATTCATCAGAAAATTTCTAGCTTCCATTGTAGAGATGTGTAGTTAGATAAGAATTAATCTGTTTACTTGAACCTCAGAAACATATTTTAAAGCATCTAAAATATAATTAATGAGACCCTTGGGACTACTAGACATATTCTGATTTAGTCATTGGTGGCATGAATGCATTACCCTCAGTTTTCTGGAAAGTTTGAGAATACTAATCTTCCAAATATTTCAAGCTATGCCTCGGGTCACCGTAAAGTATGAGCCTTTGAATTATCATAGTACAGGTTTCATCAAGAAGGTTGTTTTGCACACATAGGTCGAGGAATAAATGTATGAGAAAGTGATCTTTACACCTATCTACAGTAAAATACTAATGATCCAAGGTGATTTTATGTTAATAATACCATTGACTTATTGCGTGTAAGGACTGACTTCAGTGTGACCACTTCAATTCTCTTGGAAAAGCTGAAAATTACTGCGTTTGTAAATACTACTACGGTATAAAGTGACCATTACTAGGTTAACTACTGTATTCACATCGTCAATATATTTTACCCAACTCAACACTTATCAAGGCATCTAGAATGAGGGTCCATGATAAACTACTATGCACAGCTAAATTTCTATCGAGTTTACCCTCCAATTGCATTTTTGACTCAGTTTTGTTTAGAATTATATCTCCTATAAATCAAGATTTTACTGGAATGGTCCCGAGCAACGGATACTTCATGGTAGCTGTCATCACCAATCCGGCACTATGATAATTCTTCACCGAGAACTCCTCGTGCTATGATTATTTACTAATGCACAGCCTTTAGTTTGGTGGATGTAATCTGGAAACAAAACAACAACATAACACAAGAATACCATCGACTATGATAAGACGGAATGATGACAAATCTGAAATATCAAAGTAAATTATAATATTAACATGAAATTGTTACAATCTCACCCATGAGGTACTTCAAGTGTTATTGACTTCACTTGCCTTCTCACCAAGACTATGGGAGAAACTTTACAATTACACCTCTTAATGGCTTCTTCAACACACCTTTAAACTGATGGCTTCCTTTGCACACTTCCTACAATATTTCTCACTACTTCCTTCTATGCTAAATGAGGGGGGTGGCCTCTCTATTTATAGAACTTCCAGGCTTATCCATCTTATCTCTAAGATAGGATAAGAAATCCACTCTGACGAATCATATTCCATACCTTAACTCTTATCTGTACATGTAAGCTTATCTTTTAAGATAAGATAAACCTTATCATTTTACATGGGTTCCACATTTTTAGACTTTTTACAAATAAAATACACAAAATATTTATGACCTCACTCCTTGTCCTTATTACCAATATAATATTTCTAATTCCTAATCATGTAGACCCTACTTCTCTAATTACCCAAACTTTGACATTTTAACATTACCGGACCACTTACGACAAATATTTACTTTTTACAACATTCCTATTGTACTTTGACTATTACCATACTCCACATTATTGGCGGCACCGTACTGATGGCGCCGTTATCTTCTATCGGACGCTACTACTAATTATACTTAACAACATCATATTTCCTAATACATACATTAATGAAATAGAAATTACGAAGGAAAAATTTTAGTGTCGACAGGACCTCTTTCTATATATCTCCCATTTGCCCTTCTATTTCTATGGGGATAAGGCATATAGAATAGAATATATCACTCTATTCCATTTTTTGTATGGAGTCTTATTAGATTGATTCCTACTTTCTTGATTCGCTTGATATTTATTTGTGTGCAGTGGGACTAGATCCCATATCTCTATAGAGGAGGGGAGGTGGCGGAGCTTTATCTCCAACCCTTTGTCTCATCTCATTGCATTAGTAGATTGGGATTAGACCATTCAATGTTATCACCCAAGCCCATATCCACGAGGCATTCGATGTTATCGTTATCGTCAGATCCATAGTCTAGCCTCATTAGTAGGTGTAGGTGTAGGTGTAGGTTGGTTCAACTCGCCATCCAGATACCCTATTTACGGATTGAGAATCCATATCCATATCTATATAAGGGAGGGTGTTGGGATATTTGATGTTATTGTTATCGATGTCTTGAGAGACCAAATCTTAGACCCCATATTCCAAATCTCTATAGTGGAGGGGAGAGGGATTGGGCCTTATCACCAGCCCTACCCTATCCATGGAGGGATAGTAGATTGGGCCATTCACCATTTGATGTTCTCGCTTGATCTATCACTCGTCTCTATCATTTGACTTGTTTGGGTCAACATGACTCAACCTTTAATATACTAATATAGATATAGATAATTGTAGGAAAGTGTATTGTGTGTGGTGATTACCCCAAGATATGGATATGGCAAGTGTCTAGTTCCAATCCTTATCAACAATATAGAGAGCTAATATAGATATGGTTTGTTAGAACATGAATAATTAATTCAAAAGTCAATTGAGAGCTTATATTTATATAAGATGGTAGCCTTATAGATCTATGGGGTGTCATTTATAGATAGGGGGGACCATTCATTTCATATCAATCGAGGAAATTTCCACTATCAAGGAATTATCTTCTCTCAATCCCCCTATCTATATATGGGTTCGTTATCGCTTTGAAGGAGGAAATCGCATACTCCTACCAATTTGGCTGAGTAGATAATAATATATGGCTCCGTTCCTATAAATAATATAATATATGACAAGGTTGGGAATGCTCCCCCTTCCCCGACTTTGTATAGATTAGATTCGGGTCTTCTGTATGTGATGCAATAGATATATAGGGAAAGGGGTCGGCCATGATGTTCACGGTGCCCAAACCTATATAGATAGATATGGTCTCCCTATATATCTATCTATATCTAGTGGGCGAAAATTGATGTGAACTATATGGGCGAAAATTGATGCGAAAATTGAATCTTTGATAGGTCTAATTAATGCTTGGGTCGATTCGGGGTATCCCTCTCTATATTAATTCCAATTGGGGAAGTGGTTGAGACTATGTTGGTGTGACAAGATTTGATGTTAGGCCCTTTATATCTATATCTGTATCGATATTTCTTTGTTCCCATATCTATCACATATCCAATCTTTATATTCTTGAGGAAGTTAATGTATTGGCATCTATTTTTGTGGAGCAGGACACTACCATATCTAATCTATATGGGGGTTGGTTTAATGATGTATGGAATGATCATATGGATATGCCCTCTGCTATCTATAATAAAGAGAAACTCTATTCTCATGGTGATTGAATTTCTATACTCTATAGTTTATTTGATCCCTATTCACTATATCTATAGTTAACCTATGAAGGGCTAGGCTAGAAGGAATCTATCGATGTGGTAAATCCAATTTGTCACGATCACATCGAGGCGGCACACTTTATCAGCCATTCATAGTTATACTTTTGTATGGGGATCAATGAATGTGGATGGCCTTCTCAGATCCCTTCCCCACATAGATAATGGGATATGGCTTACTGGGCCCATGACATGCCCTACCCATCATATATGTTGGTCCTCGACCCCATATATCCCATCTCTAGATCCTCCAAGATCTAAAGTCACACTCGGAAATTAAATATATATAGAGAGATGGGGGGAGACTCCCTAGATATATTTATCCCACATATATAGAGGGCCCCAATCTTATATATCTGTAGTCACCTGGTGAAGGAGGGTGAGGGGTATGCTGCATCGCCCGCCCTCTAAGATTTAATCAATAACAAATTTTTCCTTGTGCTGCAAATCAACGATGGGATCGACAATCACCATATACCCTATAGATTGGAGACCAACATCTCTAAATGGTGTCGACCCATCATGAATTTTAGTTTTCAATTCCATTTCCCTTTCGGATAAAACCCTCATTTGCTGTATCAAGGGAAAATGCTAGTTTAGTTTCATTGGCACCCCTTGGGGAAGAATGTGGAGAAGCAATAGATGGTTCCACCAGAGATAGGGGTTCCACCAAGTATAGATAGGGTTTCCTAGTAGAGAAGAAATGGGGGAGCTGCCTCAAATCCTTACATCCACGGTTGCCCCAGATATCCATATAGGGGTTGCCCTAGACTTGACGTCTTGCGATATGGATGTACCGGCGATATGGTTATGGATATATCTGCCCCTATCTTATAGAGCTCACCCTTATATTCTCTAAATTAGACAATCCACTTGCCCTTATTTTGTATTATCGAAGAGAAGGGGGCCCTATATTTATATATAAGAGTTGTATGTCAAATGTCAATGTCACACTTGTATGTCTTGTTAATAGTGGTCTAACCCCACAAAAAATATATAGATGGGGTTTGAATCAAAAATTACTTACCATATAATAGAGATGGAGATGGATGGACCTATGCTCAATGTAGAGAAATTCCTGACTAGCCCTATACATGTAATTATGATGAGAGAGATGGATAGGGCGTTGTTGCTTCATTGGTAGAACTCTACATGTTCAGAGAGGGGGGGCCATATAGATATAGGGGTGATTTGCGTCACATCTCTCCCCCACAAATATATAGGCACCCCCCTTTCAATCCCACATAGAGATAGGGGCAATCGAGCCAATAGAAATGGCTATCAATTGAGGCAACCCCCTCCTCTCCTATAAAGTGCCTTATCCCATATCTAGGGGACCCAAGTCGAGTGGGTAAGTTGTATATATAGGGACCCATAGAAATAAGACGAGATATAAGTATAGAGAGGGAGAGGTAGATAGAGAAGGATAGGGGGAAGGGGAGAGAGGTGCATTACCATATAGATATCTGAGATTGGCCGATTGCAGCACAGATCCATTGTGTGATGAATTATAAAAATCATATGCATGATCAAATGGATTATATACGAAAGATCATCCCTTGCCCTCCATACCATATAATATAGGGGAGATATGGAATTGCCCCCTCCCACCTATAGCTAGGCTATCTCATGGATCATCCAGAGTCAATTATGTGATCAATCGTATAGAAACCTATCTATGAGTAGGAGAGGAGATCCACGCCCCACCATCACTATTTCTATATTTATGATAATCTACTTACCTATACCCCCTGTCCATATATGGCGATATAGGTATAGGTGAAATATCTATATTGGGTACATCTTGGCAAGAGAATAGAGATCAAGCACCCACCTCTACTCGATTTCTCTAGATAGGGAGCTTAGCTTTAAGATATATCTATATGGCGGGAAAATGTGTCTAGGCACCATGCACTCTTATCATCCGTTAAACCAGGGTATTCGAGGCAACGAGTGAGAACACACCAAGATCGACACACAAATAGATAGAATTAAAGGGGTACATGGACCGCTATGATCACATACCCCAAGGGGAGTAACCCTTACACTAGGAAAAACTCAGGTTTCCAAGGCCTTATGTTGAAGAAGAGGAAGGAACAATATGGAGTTATCGACACTACGGGGGGAAATGAAAGATAAAAGAAGCATGCAAAGATTATGCTAGCCTAAGGAAATCATGTAACATGAAATAGAGAGCTGAAATGCAATACGCTAACCTAGCATGTCCATAAAATACTAAGCTAACATAAATCATGTATCGAATGTAGGAACTACTTTTTACAAAATGATAAAGTGAGTTAAAGCACATGTCTGTTGGGGGCAATCGTTGATGCATCTATCTCCCAAAGGACCATACACCAAGAGAGAACAACTTTCAGGTGGAGAAGGGGAAACAATCAAGTCATAGCTCACTATAGTTGACCCAAAAGTGCAAGCAAACCAATCCAAGCAAGAAGAAGCTCCAAGCCAAGAGTCAAAATGCAAGAAATCTGGAAGCTAAGCGAGAAAGTGCAAGTTGGCGCAGAAGAGCAAAGCTAATGGCAAGTTCCTTTGTGCAATTATGTGATGTCCTAATGTGCAAATGAGAGTTGGGATACTTATACCGACGCCATCGCCCATGGGCAAAGGCTTCGAAAGGGAATTTGAATTTGCACCGACATGCAATCACTCGCGGGCGATGGCATCGGCAAGGGAGGAAAAAACAAAGGGAGATGTGCAAGGATACATGAGAAGCAAGGATGATGCAAAATGAAAGAAATGGACAGGAAAACAAGAAGACAAGAGGCAAAATAAGAAGAATATGAGAAAAAGAAAGACAAAAATTGGCTTGAAGGCTACTCTCTCTCCATGTATATGATCCCTAATCCAATGGTTAAGTGAATAATCATACCCCTATCTCAAAACGACGCCCTTAAGGCACTCATTCCAGAGATAGATGCATTAGCAACCTCTAACCTGAAAAGAAAATTCTTAGTAAAAGGTATGAAAATAGAAAGCATAAAATTTTAGGTATATACATATGCCCCAGCCATTGATTACCGCATGTCGCAATAGAAAAACATGGGGTAGTCAACGGAAAGAACAATATATAACACCAAAACTGAAAGTACATGCTAAAATAAAGAAAGGACCAACTAAAATGAAATATACCCACCAATGCATACCTCATAGTGTCGGTCGTCCTGCTACGTACGAGCGTAATCCATGCTGCTAAAACCCTAGAGAATTGATAAAATAAGACATAAATCACCTAACTAGTGGCCTAAGGGATGGATGTCAAGAATTTGGAATTAAGATGTCAAAAAATGTCATTGAGGTAAAAGCCAAGCGGCGGGTAGCAATCGCTGAAAAACGCAAAAAAAAAATGTATGGTAGAAGCTACAAAGAATAAAATAAATGCAAGCACAGATTATGAGCCTAGACAAGGATGCAACAAAACCGCGGTGATTTCAGAGGAAAGGCCAAGGCAAGAGAGTTGATAATATTGTTAGAGATGATTGACGAATAAATCCAAGCGAGGTCAAGAAACTAAGCAAGGATGCACAAGACCATGGCATTCCAACAATAGGAGATGTCAAGGCGAAAGAGAGATGAATGATGGTAGAGTATCATGTTAGGTTTTGGAGCCTGTTTTCATGTGTGAAAGTGTTGAAAACTATACACTAAGAGTATTATACGTTGTCCATAGTTGTCTCGCCAAGGTTCATAAGTGCAGCCCCCGAGAAAAAAAAAATTGGCCTCAAAAAAATGTGCCCAATATACCCGGAAACGTGTTTTTCTCATATGGGCGGGATTTTGACCCATAGGTTTATGGGACGGTTTTGGCCCATGGTTTTGATACCCATAGTTTTGTAAACTACTAAAGCAGTTGTCTACTTATGTGGTTTTGTGCATATGGTAGGTATTATGTAACATTACAGATGTGTCTAAATTCGGGTCATTCTGTAGAGTTTGTTAAGCATTACTCCAAACAGATATTGTATTGAGAGAGCGGTGGGTTGTAATAAAATCTAACTAAGTGATTCTTGCAGGATGTAAGCCCAAATTGGGCGAACCACGTTAATATGTCTCTTTGTGTTGTGTTATTTTTATTCTGCACTTTTATTTGAGATCTGTAATATTTTCTGCATATTAGTTTCTATTGTTGTAATTCTGTGAGGATTGTTCCTCATTTTTATCTCTTGTTCCCTAACAATTGATCAGAGCCTGGTTTGGTTTGTTAAAATGTTGAATAATAAAAGTCTGAGCAAGTGGGAGCTATGGCAGATGATAGCCCAAGATCAAGGGTTGATAAATTCAACGGGTAAATCTTGTCATTCTCTTAGGAAGATGCGGATGGAATTCTTACCTTTATCAGAAGGATCTTTAATATTCCGTTGCATATTAGTTTAACACTGTTGGGATTCTGTGAGGGATTATTCGGATATTTTTCTCTGGATTTCCTAACAATTGGTATCAGAGCCTGGTTTGGTTTGCTAAAGTGTTGAATCACAGGGAAATTTTTAGCTTGAGTGGGAGCTATGGCAGATGATGGAAGATCAAGGGTTGATAAATTCAATGGGCAAAATTTCAGTCTTTGGAAGATGCAGATGGAAGATTACCTTTATCAGAAGGATCTTTATATTCCGTTGTCTGAGAAGGTGAACAAACCCTCGAGCATGACAGATGCAGAATGTGATTTGTTGGATCAAAAGGCACTTGGAACGATCCGGCTATGTCTTGCATCTTCGGTATTATTTAATGTTTCAAAGGAAAAGACTACAAAAGAACTAATGGATGCATTAGGGAAGTTGTATGAAAAACCCTCTGCCTCTAATAAGATATTTTTAATGAAAAAGTTGTTTAATATGAAGATGTCTAAGAATAGTTCAGTAGTAGATCATTTAAATGATTTTAATACGGTTGTGAATATGCTAGCTTCGGTTACAATAGAATTTGATGAAGAAGTTAGGGCTTTATTAATTTTGTGCTCTTTACCTGAAAGTTGGAATAGCCTGGTAATGGTGCAGTAAGCAACTCGGTTCCAGCTAACTCAAAGTTGAAGTTTGAGGATGTTGTAGGGGTGATTCTAAGGGAGGAAATGCGAAGAAAAAGCTCCGGGGAATCTTCTACTTCAGGGAATGCTTTGACAGTGGAAACTAGAGGGAGACAGAAGAATAGAGGAAACCATGGAAAATCGAAAGATCGGGCAAGGTCAAAATCCAAGAGCAAGATTGTATGTTGGAACTGTGGAAAGTCTGGGCATGCAAAGAAGGATTGTTGGGAGCTTCAGGACAAGAAGAAACAACAGGAAGAAAACAAGGAGGCAAATTTGGCATCGGGTAATGTATGTCAGGATGCTTTGATTCTTTCTTTGCATAATATTACTGAATCTTGGGTTTTAGATTCAGGGGCTTCTTTTCATGCTACTCCACATAGGCATTATTTTGTTGATTATGTTCAAGGGGATTTTGGGCATGTTTTTCTTGGTGATGATGAGCCTTGCAGTATAGTTGGAAAAGGTTTTGTTCAGGTTAAGATGCAGAATGAGAATACATGGCTATTGAAGGATGTCAGACATGTGCCTACATTAAGAAGAAATTTGATATCAGTGGGGTAATTAGGAAGTGATGGTTATAGTGTGATATTTACAACAGACTCTTGGAAGGTTACCAAGGGTAAGAAGGTTGGAACTCTTGTAATGGTGGCAAGAGGTAAGAAGGTTGGAACCTTGTATTTAACCACTAATAGTACTAATGATTGTAATCTTGTGGCTTCAGATGTAGATACAACATTATGGCACTATAGGCTCGGTCATATGAGCCATAAGGGCATGGAACATCATAAAGAAGGATTTGCCTAGATATACAGAAACAGGTTTGGAGTTTCTGTGAGGACCGCATATATGGGAAACAAAAGTGAGTAAAGTTTCTCAAGGTTGGACCTACAGAGAAAAAAAGTAAGTTAGAGCTGATGCGTTCTAATGTGTGGAGGCTGGCTCAGGTATCATCTCTTGGGGGTTCAAGCTATTATGTCACTTTTATTGATGATGCAACAAGAAAAGTTAGGGTTTATTATATTAGAAACAAATATGATGTATTTGACACTTTTGTTAAATGGAAAGCCTTGGTATGAGAATGAAACAGGTCTTAAGCTAAAATGTCTCAGGTCAGATAATGGAGGGGAGTATTGCAGTAATGAATTTAATGATTACTGTTCTAAGAATGGAATCCGCAGGCAAAAGACGGTTCCAGGAACTCCACAGCAGAATGGGGTGTCAGAAAGGATGAACAAAACAATAATGGAACGTGCTAGGAGCATGAGGTTACATGCAGGACTGCCTCTTTCTTTTTGGGCAAAAGCGGTGAGCACAGTTGTGTACTTGATAAACAGAGGACCCTCAAGTGCCTTGGATGGAGGCATACCTGAGGAGGCATGGTATGGTAAGAAAGTTGATTATTCATTTCTTAGAGTCTTTGGATGTGAGGTGTTTGTTCATATAGACAAGGATGATAGGACCAAGCTAGAGGCTAAATCAGAAAAATGTACTTTCATTGGTTATGGTGGTGATGATTTTGGATTTAAATGTTGGAGTATTAAGGACAAGAAAATCATTCGGTCTATGGATGTGGTCTTTAATGAGAAAGTCATGTATAAGCAACAGTTGCAGGAAAACAGGGAAGAATCCAAGAAAGAATATGCAGTGGTAGAGGATCTTGCGGATGGGAGAGTGACCCATGAATCAGTTCAGGAACCTACTCAACAGGAACCCCAAACTCCTACAGTGACGAGGTCTTCTAGGGTAAGAAAAGAACCTCAACGTTTTTCTCCTTCTTTTATTATTTATTACTCATTGATAGTGGAGAGTTAGAGAGCTTTGATGAAGCAATGCAGGTAGATGCCAGTAAGAAGTGGGAGCAAGCCATGGATGAGGAGCATAAGTCTCTCATGGAGAACCAGACTTGGGATTTGGTGAAGCTACCGGAAGGTAAAAGAACATTGCAAAACAAGTGGGTGTACAGAGTCAAAGACGAAGAAGGAGGAAAGAAAAGATATAAGGCCCGGTTGGTGGTCAAGGGGTTTGCACAGAAACAAGGTATAGATTTTGATGAGATTTTTTCTCCTGTAGTAAAAATGACTTCTATTAGAACTGTTCTTGGAATAGTGGCAGCAAAAGACTTGCACTTAGAACAGTTAGATGTAAAGACTGCATTTCTCCATGGTGATTTGGAGGAGGAACTATATATGCAGCAACCAGAGGGCTATGAGGTCAAAGGTAAATAGGAGATGGTGTGCAAACAGAAGAAGAGCTTGTATGGCTTGAAACAAGCTCCACGTCAATGGTATAAGAAGTTTGATAGCTTCATGATGGAGCAAGGTTATATTAGATGTCATTTTGACCATTGCGTGTATACAAAGAAATTTAAGGATGGAAGTTATATTATCATGTGTTTGTATGTTGATGACATGTTGGTTGCAGGTAAAAACATGCAGGAAATAAAAGTACTCAAGAAACAGCTAAGTGAATCCTTTGATATGAAGGATTTTGGGGTAGCCAGACAAATCCTTGGTATGAGGATAACTCGGGATAGGAAGGAACGGAAGCTGACTTTATCTCACGAAGAGTACATTAAGAAGGTATTGGATAGGTTTAACATGCAGGATGCTAAACCGGTTGGGACTCCTTTGGCAGGCCATTTTAAGTTATCAAAGGAGCAGTGTCCCAAGACAAAGTAGGAAAGAAACTAGATGTCCAAGGTACCTTACTCATCAACAGTTGGTAGTTTGATGTATGCTATGGTGTGCACTAGGCCTGATATTGCCCATGCAGTGGGAGCTGTGAGTAGATTTATGAGTGATCCAGGTAAAGAGCATTGACAAGCAGTAAAGTGGATCCTTCGGTATTTGAGAGGGACCATGGGGACAGTTTTGTGCTACACTGGATCAGACACTACTTTACATGGTTATGTAGATTCAGACATGGCTGGAGATGTAGACAGCAGGAGGAGCACGGAAGGTTATATTTACACTGTAGGTGGGACATCAGTGAGCTAGATTTCACGACTACAGAAGCTAGTGGCTTTGTCAACCACGAAGGCTGAGTATGTTGCTGCCACAGAGGCAAGCAAAGAGATGATTTGGTTACAACAATTGCTTGAGGAGTTGAGGCATAAGCAGGAGGAATGTAAGCTACATAGTGATAGTCAGAGTGCTATACACCTAGCTAAGAACTCTGCTTTCCACTCCAGGACGAAGCATATACAGTTGAGATATCACTTCATCAGGACAACTTTGGAGGAAGATAAGTTGAAGTTGGAGAAGATTCATACCAGTTAGAACCCTGCAAACATGATGACTAAGGTGGTCACAATGGATAAAATAAAGCTATGTTTAGCTTTGGTTGGCCTTCGCGGATGATAGTGAAGGGTTGAAAAGCTTGCTTAGTGGAAATCAGTCTCCAAGTGGGAGATTGTTATGTTTGTGGAGCCTATTTTCATGTTAGAGTGTGGTACACCTTCTATGTGTTACACTCGGGTATTTTTACGGTGGTCCTGCTCGCCGGTGAGCGGGTCAGGGGGGTTTGGGGGTGAAGCCCCCGAAGCAAATTTTCGTGGGTGGTTTATCAACCCATGGGTAATGGGTAACTGTTATGGGCTGTTTTTGGGCCCATGGTTTTTTCAATACCCATTGTTTTGTAAAACCGCCTCTTCAGCTACCCATAGGTTTGTGGGACGGTTTTGTTTTTCCCATGGTTTTGTAAAACTGCTTAAGCAGTTGTCTATTTATATGGTCTTATGCATATGATAGAAATACAAGCAAATGTATTGCAGATGTGTTTTGAATTCGGATGTGAATTCTATAGAGTTTGTTGAGCATAGCTCCAAACGGATCTGGGTATTGTATTGAGAGAGTGGAGGCTTGTAATAAAATCTGAGCAAGTGATTCTTGGTGGACGTAGCCCAAATTGGGTGAACCACGTTAAATCTTGTCTCTCTGTGTTGTGTTATTTATTCTGCACTTTTATTTGAGATCTGTAATATTTTCTGCATATTAGTTTCTACTGTTGCGATTCTGTAAGGGATTATTCCGCATATTTTATCTCTTATTTCCTAACACAAAGCTCTCAACAGAACCACTCTGGAGGAAGCATGATTAGGGAATAAAACTTTTGTTTCCCATCTTCATGTTTTTGGTTACACAACATACATGCACATTCCAAAGAAGAAGCAGAAATCAGATGAGAAATCCTTGAAATGTATCTTTCTCGGATACAACGAGTCTAAGGCCTAACGAATCATGGATCCAAAAACCACAAAACTATACATCAACAAAAATGTTGGGAGAGTCCAATTCATCTTCCACATTGTCACATATTCGAGGTATTTCTCCTATGACCCCTTCTGATGATAATGAGGACAATGGTGATGATAATGGTAGTGATATTGAGGAAGACGACGATGATGATGGTCAGCCATGTCCTTCAACACCAAGATCCGAGAGTACCATACAACAGATTCCCAAGTGGTATACTAGCACAATACCAGACACCAACTTCAGGGCTAAGAACTCACCTTGTGGCCCACACTAAGGTAAACTCGGCCCTTGTGAGCATAGTTGTTCAGTCTTTTAAACCTTCAATGATTCAAGAAGCCCAAGAGTCAAAGCCTTGGAAACATGTCATGGATGTAGATTATCAAACATTGATTAAGAAAAATGCATGGAAACTTGTTTCTTTTCCAATAGGGAAGAAGGCCATTGGTTGTAAGTGAGTTTTCAAGACTAAGCACAAAGAAAATGGAAATATAGAAAAGTGTAAGGCAATACTTTTGGCAAGGGGCTACACTCCAAAGGAAGACATAGATATGAGGAGACTCTTGCTCCCACAACCAAGATAAAGACTATCAGACTACTCTTTGCATTGGCTCCATAGATTGGATGGAATGTCCATCAAATGGATGTAATAAGTGCCTTCCTCAATGGAGATCTAAAAGAGGAGGTCTATCTGACCCCAACTGCGGGGATTTGTCCCACGTGATCAAGAACAAAAGGTGTGTATACTCAACAGATCTATCTATAGTCTTACGTAAGCTCCTAGAGCCTGGTATATCAAGATACATGAACATTTTGTTCAGCATGGAGTCCATCAAATTCCATATGATCTAAACCTTTACATCAGAGAGCATGGGGGAGGTCATAATTCTTGTTATGTATGTTGATTGATCTCATCACCAATGGCAGTTCAATGAAGATGAATGATGTAACAAAGAATGATCTTGAGAGATTGTTCGACATGACCGATCTCAAGCTTTTACACTTTTGTCTCGGTTTCGAGGTATGGAAAATAAGAGGCTGCATCTTTGTGTCTCAAATGAAATATGCCAAGACTGTACTCAAGAAGTGTTGCATGATGGATTGTAAGCCCATTGCAATACCCAAAAAGACAAGACTATAGTTGTCTCGATCCAATCCACCTCAAAAACCAAAGCTATGTCACTGGAAGGAAGCAAAGCAAGTATTAATGCATGTTCGCAGTACCATGGAGCATGGCCTAGAGTATAAAAACAATGATCAGTTCTTCTTAACTGGCGACATGAATGCAGACCTTGGAGGATCCATCAATGACAAGAAATCCAAATATCGATTTGTTTTCTTTGGTCTAATTTCATGGGGAAGTAAGAAGCACAACATTGTTTCCCAATCTTACATCAAGAAAAAATATCATACAGTAGGCGGAGTTATCTACGAAGCGATATGGTTGATCGTATGCTAGCAGGAATGGGAGTACCATAGAAACAAACAACAATCCTATACAACAACAACCCAACTTGTTTGTAGTCCAATGTTCTATGAGCACGCAAAACACATTCAGGTACAATGCCACTTTAAACGCGAACAGTTCAGCAACATGATATTTAGTGCCAAGTTTTCCCCAATCAAGATCAACATGCAAATATCTTCACCAAATTACTTGCATGTGTGAAGTTCGAGGAATATAAAAATCCTCTCTCGCACTCTTAAGACTATGATGTATTGGGGTGCGGGGGAGGGGGCGGGAAGGATGAAAATTATTATTATTACTATATCATAGTTGACGTACATAAGGTGTTAGGATATGTTAATTTAAATATTATTCTTAAGTTTGTTACACCCATAGAATATTTTGTTTTGTCAACTCGGGAAGCATATGATTATGTGTAACTAACTATATTAGTTACACTCTAGTTGTATAAATATGTATTTCATTCTTTTACTTATTGCATCACTGAAATCAATCTTCATTCCAATTGCCTCTTCCCATGCCAATTGCATAATTCCCAAATGCATCCTCCGTGACAAGAAATCTATATATCCTTTTCGCAATACAAGCATTTCCTTGTCTCTTACTTGTCCAGGTAAACTAGCTATTCATTGGGTGAATATCTATTAGCCTTGCTTCTGAGATAAAATCGTTAAAAAGATCCATCTGTTCGCTTTGAGCAGAAAGACCTCTAGTATCTTCCTACGAGTCTCTGACCTCTAGTATCTACCTGTGAGTCTCTGACCATGTTAAAGTCTCCTTTATATATCCAAAAAAGTTCTGTTCAATGCATGATTATCATCAATAAATCCTTACCAAGCTGAGCACTATCAACAATGGCTTAATGATAATAAATGCTGACTAAACCAATAACTTTTGGTGAGTTTCGCTCCTAAAATATTCTTGTCATCCATCCATGTCCTCCCCCTACAGGTTCGAAAAGTACTTAGCTTGTATCCCATATAGGTAGCTAACTCCCCTACAGCTTGTTGGGAATCGATAGTTGTGGATTCATAATTGTCATTTTTCTTAGAAAGGAATTCTTTCATCTTAAACAAATCGGTTTTAAAAGGAAGACCGTAGATCTTTCCTAGAGAATCATGTGAGCTAAACTATGTTGTTTGGGAGATCTAAAGAGACCCCTTGTTACATGTAATAAGCTTTGTTTGGAACTCTCTTGTAGGGGGTGATTGTTGCACATCAGCTCTGTATCCTTGGATTTCTGGGTTGATCCTGCCTTGGACAAAGACTTTTTTTAGTGAACTTCACTTTTATTTTGAGACCGGGTGGCACGAAATTACCAACTTGTTCCTCTCCTGTGCATTAAAGACCTATATTAAGATGTGGGGGTTCTGTTATGGGTACAGGGAAGACATTCAAATCAGGGTAAGACTAGGGCTATGTTATATATAAATTTAGTTATCAGAACATGTGGGAACGAGGACATACTAGAATTTCCTGGTAACTATGATATAATATATATCTATTTTCGTAATGCCCTTGTTATGAGATACGCAATTAGTAGGGTTAGAGCTACCTGAGTTGGAATGACCGGAACTGCGGCTTCAATCTTGTCGAATTTGTTCGCCTTAAAAGTTAGGATCCAATGATTTTGCTTCTGTGATCATGAAAGTATCCTCAAAAAGGGTTTTTCCTCGGCTTTTGGAGAGCTGCGAATGAGTTTGACACGGGAATGTTTGCTTTGTCGAAGTTTTAAGATCTCTGTCGTAGTTTTTAATCTCCCATTTCTCGACCGAATGGAGTCCGCCTAGATTTTTTCTTAATTTTAACGCCTGCTCTTCTTTGCTTTGTTTCTACAGATTGACCATAGTAATTTTGTGCTTCGGGGCATGTCTTCAACAGGTGACCAGAGGCCTGGCATTTGCAGGTAATGTTTTAGCCTTCAACACATTATTCATTTTTAGCAGATGTTTGGAAACGTCATCTTTCCTTTGCATACGATTGAATTTTTATTACACGAGTTGCAATGTAGGGGAGAGGACCCTGGTAACCGATCACTGTGCACCTAACTTTATGGGCACGCAAATACTATGTAGGTATTTTTGGTAGCGTAAAAAAACTTATATCATCGAGCGTATGATCATGTCATATTGACATTTTCGTTTTGTGTGTTAGTTTGGAGGGGAAAAGTAGTTTTTTGAATTGATTCTTCATATGAAGAAAATCAATATAAAGCATTTGAAAGAGGGACCAATGACCATAGTGCCCTATGTGTCACATTCTCATTAACTCTTAAAAAGTGTAATTACGCTACCAAAAAGTGAACAACTATTGGTGTTTTTGTCCAACCTATGGTGAAAAAAGATGTACATGTTTTGGTACCCGCTCGGTTATAGGGTCCTCTCCCCTAGGTCACGGGATTTAATGTGATAATGGGTGTGTATTGTATTCGTTAATTCGTTGGTAGGTGTCCATCTTTGAAGTTGCCATTGATGGAAAGTGTCATTTTTTCGATAATATTATTTTCTCCTATGCCAAAATAAATATATAAATATTTGGATTCTTTTCGGTGTAATTTGCAACTCCATTGTAATTGTTAGTGTAATGTTGTTTTGACTCTTGTGATGGAGATGAATAGAGATTGATGTGTTGAAAATGATGTATATGATGAAAATGTCTGCAATAAAGTAGATTGGAATTATGTTAAAATTGTATGTGTTTCGGAAATGGAGAGGAAATTATTTGAAAGTGAGCCCAGTATCTTTCTCTTTTTTTAACATTTACATGTTTAGCATCCTTCATTTTGTGTAGTGCTCAGATGCAAATGTAGGAGAGACGTGCAAGCTCGTCAATGATTACACTCTTGAGACTACAATAAATATTAATCATTGTCGATCAATATTACCATTATATATATTATTGCCTTCTTTAGTGTCATACCTTGTAATTTGTGTATTATAAGCGCTCATGCCATTTTGAGTGGCATTTGTCGACAATTTCCCCATGTAACAGGTGGAATTAGAAAATATGTGGGGGTGAAGATGTGTCATGGTGGTCTAGAGTATTTTTGTAAGTCAACAACTACAGAAGCTGACAAGTTAAGTGGTTTTGATTATGGATTAGATAATGTAAACAATATGGCTAAGGGTTATATTAACCAACCCTATTTTCACCCATAAAGTGGACATCAACATAACTTTTTGTCATCTGCGTAAAAACATGGATGTCTCTAGTTGAGTGTGTATTAAGGCTTGGCAATACCTACTTTCTACTTTATTCCATTTTGTTTATTGCAATTAGAATCTGTAATGATTTTGGCATCTGCTTATTGTGCAATATTGCTAAATTATTGTTGCATATAGATGTGTTAAGCCTTTAAATGTTGTTTGTTCTTTTGGAGACATAATTGAGTTTATTCTTGACATGAGAAGATTTTAGTCCTCTATTATTGATTTTGCATTTTTTATGTTGGCTGATAACTTTATAAATGCAATTGATGTGTGATGCATCCCCACTAATGAAATTTGGTGTCCAATGATACAATCATGTCAAATGTTCGCCACAGCGTGTGGTCAACTGACTTTACATCATACATCAGAATGTCCTTAACTAGTGGGAGTTTCCAAAGTCTCCTCCAAGTGTAATTGACCAACCCCCAAAATATGTGTTGTTATGGTGAAGGAAAGTCTCACACAACCTATAATTTATATTGCTAAGCATTTTAGGGTCTATGAAGCTCTTTTCATCTCTAAGAACATGTTTAATGTGCCTCGTATTTTCTTGAAATATTGTTGGTGTTTTTTTGAGTCCCCTCAATTCTTGTATATGAATCTAAAGCCCAAAATGTATAGTTGATGTATTTATGTTGCATGTAGCGACACTTGTTAGAGCGAGAAGAAACAGGACAAACTTGCTTCTACTTTTCAATGTTTGTAATGTTTGTTTTATACAACTAATCAAGTATGAATTTTGTGTATCAGTTGTACCTTGATAATCATCTTTAGTGGTGGGAAATGTCCTTGTTTGTTAGCATTTTCAACAACAAATTTGTAGGTTACTTGTTGTTTGTCAAGTATAAGCATTGACAATGGTTGGATTGAGTAGGTATCATATGAAAATTGGTTTTCATTATGGGTCAACTCTATGATTTGTGAGGAAATATTTTGTAAGTTGGCTAACAACCTTTGTTGTGACCAATTTTGGGTGTTGCCGAAGTCTCAGTGTCCTAACATGTCAAGCTCATGTTTTGTTATGTTGATTAGGGTCCACGTAATA
Organism: Taxus chinensis; assembly: GCA_019776745.2. Classification (NCBI taxonomy): domain Eukaryota; kingdom Viridiplantae; phylum Streptophyta; class Pinopsida; order Cupressales; family Taxaceae; genus Taxus; species Taxus chinensis. The sequence goes on along the minus strand of JAHRHJ020002231.1, from coordinate 845,231 downwards.
AAATAGTCCCCATTCTTGTTGCTCCATTTCCATTTTGCATTTCCCTTGTATGTCATTTTTGTTATTCTGTATTTTAGCAATGCATTCAGATTTTGTAGTTTTTCTCTCCATCTGCCTTGCATGGAAGGAATTTTTTATTTGTTCCCAATGTGTGACATATTGTTCTTTTACTTACACCAATGTTTTTTTGTATGTGTAGAAAATGGTTTCTAAAGTAAATTCTCTAACTAACAAAAGCCTTCATAAGAAGGCGATTCAACAACGCATATAATATGGTAATGCAAGAAGATGTGAATGGTTTCTTGACCCTTCCTTTTTTTCCACTTTCTTTGACTGATGAAATACCATGTTCTAGCGACCTTAATGAGGGGCACTATTTCTACAAGAAACGGATGCTTTATATGGGCATTTATGAAGGACTATAATGGAATTAATTAGAAAGATTTAGCAATAGATTGAATACCCAATTTACACAAAAACATGATAATAATAGTATATCATAATTATAAGAGCATAATAGAACATATCCACACAATAGGATTGAGAGAAGAGAAAAATATTATAAATATATGAATGAGCCACTTCAAGGGGGCAATGTCCACAACCGTACAATAAGAATAGAATACGGAATATGATGTTTGATTACTAACCACTACCTCTTATATATTTTCTACATAGATTATGGTCACTCCATAGATCAACCCTACTGTAGACATTAAAATTTGGTAACTTGTCATTGTGCAATGCCAAGTTTGACCTTATATCCTTGTCAAGACAAATTATCGCATTTAGAATCCAATATTATCATCTCTCTATCCATTCTACAACTTGTTTATCTTTACAACAAATCTATAAATAGTATTTAATCAAAGAGGCATAAAACATTTGAGAGTCATTTCACAACTTTTAGTTTAGGAGTTTCTCTCTCTTGTCCAAAATCATACATAAGGGTCAGCATGTGGGGTCCAGTTGGTCAACTTGTAAGATCCTGCCCCTTATCAATCATTGTTTCTACTTTCGATGCTAATTTTTTCTTTGGATCATTTCATCTTCCTAGGGTCAACCTTATCATAATATCTCACCTAAAAAAGATTATATAAGCAAGTCATTATCACATTCTAACTCACTTGACATCTTACAAAATATTATTGCAAACATCATTCCAAAAGTGCTAAAAGGGTTCCTAAATATGCTTAAATAAGATGCACATCATCTAGGGTAGCCCCTACTATAAGTTTGAAGCACTCGAATAGGTTAAGGAGTATAGCTCCACACATCTACAAGCATATGAAGATCATATACCCCTTTTCTAAATAAGAGTAAAATCACTCCAAGCATTTTACAACTACTTCAATCAACATAAGGATTGGGCCACATAACTGAGTCACACCACATCTCACTATTACCATGTTGGGTACATTTTATACAGTGTAGTTATCCCATTATCTTGATGCCAAGAGTCACAAGGGCACTCCTAGGGGGTAGTTAGCTTTACACACTTGGATGATCGCCTATGAAAACTACATGAGTATTGATTTCGCATTGAGTATATGTAGTCGTAACACTGGGATCGATTCAATAGCTAGGAGTCTATGATCACTTAGGGGTGGTCCAACCCTCAAATGAATATACATATGTTTTCTCCTCGTTGATTTGTCTAATTCACTCATCAAGGGTTAGGTAGGCTGTTATGGTTTTCTACTTTGTTGACAGCTCTTAACAAAGGACATCTTGAGGTTGTGTGAAGAAGAGTGACACATAATAAGCACTATTTCTAGAACAAGCTAAGCACCCAAAAAGTTTCAGATCTCAATTTTCTCTCTCAATCCAAGATCATATTTTCCTTGTCCTTGACCATACAACTCTTGCCTTAGACTGTACAAATCATTATACGGTCCCTACACCTACAAGATTTTCTAGTTACAAAATATTTTATGTATAATAATCCGTAAAGTCCATATTCTCATGTTCCACTACCTATGCACATCCAGATCATTCCAGAATCATCCTGAATAAGCTAAGTTCTCTCTCTCCTCTTGTATTTTGAACAAGTTACTTATCGTTTATCAACTATTTAGCTCATTTTAAGTTTGAATGTATTATTTTTTCCATGTATAATTGATGTTGGAAGTTAATTAGATCATAATAGTCTATGTGTTACACATTCTTACATCCTTTTCATTAGGAAATTCAAATAGAGTGTAAATGGTTGGTGAACCCCGTAAGTTTACAATTTTTTATCATGTTGTCCTGCCACCTTCAGCTTATGATAACATGTTTGATGCAATAATTGGAACTATTTTAACCATGTCCTCCTTACTGGTCATCACCTTTGATCATACCGGTATGACACCAAAATTTATCTTTGATACATTATACACCCCCAATTCAATTGGTCAACACCCTATATGCAACGTTTTGGTTGATAACACTACCCCTCATAATATGTGCATTTTTCAATTTATATGTTCTCTTGGGTTTACTAAGAACAATATTACCATTGATCCTAAGAAACATTAGACATAGTATATTACCCCTCACAGTTGGACCAACCACCTTATCTCTCACATTCTTAGTGGCCTCTTCTCTCATGTCATTTGATATGATATTAGATTGTTCTTGGCTTCAACATTCATAGTTATCGCTTATGTATTGCACCAATGTGTTAAGTTCATTTATACTAATCAAGTGGTAACAATGAAGGGGATCCCGTTCTCCACTCCTTCATCGTCACAATTTGGCCCAACATATACAGTCACTCTCTCTAGTACATCTACAACCTTGCTTTCTACATTTGGTATTTCTAATGTTATATATTGTCATCAACCCATGCATAGGTCTCCTTCCCAGTCACATAGGACTGTAATATCCCCTTCCCCAATTGAAGACCCTTAGCCCACTTTATCTCCCTGATGGCTAAGGAACAAACTCAAGGGGGACTTAACTTATAATAATTTATTATAAAGTGCAAATAAAAAAAGAAAATATTATAAAGGCACTCATAATAAAATTATTATAGACTTAATAATGAAATAAAAGTTGAAAAGCTAAAGTCACCTTATAAATTATATTTTTCCCCTAGAAAATGCGACCTCCTTATGGGATGGATCAAAAGGGAAAAACATTAAATGAGGGGCTAAAATATGATTGGATGGTAAGGGAGGCAAGCTGGTCCATTAGCTCTATATAAGCAATTCGACTTGCTTGAGGAGGGCATCACTTGTCTATTTTCTAAAATCTGATTTGCATGTTAAGCTTTGAGCTTGCATCAATAATCTTCTGAGGACAAAGACCCTTAGCGATTCACTCTTGAGGACGAAGACCCTTAGCGATTCACTCTTGAGGACGAAGACCCTTAGCGATTCACTCTTGAGGAGGAAAACCCTCTAAGAGATCTAGTAGAAGGATGAAAACCCTTCTCCTAGTTGAGAGGATTCTCCACACAAGGGTTTCCATTGCAGATCACGGAGTTAGTGGTGTTTCTCAGTATTTTCTAGCTGTATAGAAGGCTGTAAAAATGTAGATTTGTACAAGGGTTTGAAGGTGGAAGCTTGTTGCAGATTTTTGCCATCCATTTGCAGCTCGATACCTAGGGTTATCTAGACCCCTGTGGGTGGAGTTAGGTACATTCTAGGGCACGGCTGTCCTGGATCTCATCACCAACAACTTTGCCATAATTTTAGAAGCCAAAATCAGTTGGTTGCATAATTTTTGGCTCAAGGTTTTGTACTTTTCCGCTGTGTTTGAGGACAACTATCTGCAGATTCATATAAAATAATTCCAGTCTGTTTGAGGTCAAATATGGTATTTATCTCTTGATTCCATCTTTATAAAATTAGTTGAGTTGATTTCCATAAAGATTCATGTGGTTTTTTCCTTTCATTTTGTGGGTTTTCATCTTATATGCAAGTCGCCATGCATGTATAAAAATTCGGATCTACATTGTAATATTTTATAAATTATTTAGAAATTGTTCTTTGGATTGGGGTTTTGCCAAAAATCCATTTGGGGGTTTAAATTTTCCATTTTGAGACATTACAGTGGTATCAAAGTGATGATTCTCCTAGCCTATGAAAGAGAAAATCATATTTGAAGGAAAATATTCAAAATGAAGTGGACCCAAGTTCCTTTTTTCATGGCACTAAGGAAATAGCTGTCAGGTCAGTCTGGTTAAAGGAATTTGAGACATTTTTGTGTTGTAATCCTATGTGTCAAGATGATGCCCTCACACTCATCTCGAGATACATGGATGAAGTAACACATAAAATGGTGGCACCAAATATTGAAGACACGAGGGGTTGAATCCTTTGCTTCACTAGAAGATTTTTCTCACAAAAGTTTCTAAAAAGAGTTGATGTGAAGGATGGAAAGGGCAAACATGGAAATGCAGTCATGGAGTCTACACCCAAGAAGGAAGACAAATCATATCTACACCCAAGTGAAGAAGAAGCTTCTAGAGAAAAATGTATGACATCCATTGAACAAAATAATTGTAGGAAAGGCAAAGAGGAATGCAAAATTGAACAATATGTTTCAATCCAAAAGCAGCAAACAACGCCTTTGGGACAACCAAAGGGATCATTTGAGCAAAAAAAGACTTCTTCAACTAGTGGGCAGCCAGGCATGAGGAATGGTATTCCTCAAATTAAGATTGCACAGGATGAGGATGACGAACAAAGGAGCATGTTATCATAGTAGTTGTCTCATGAAATAATTCATCCCATTGTTGATCACGGAGACATCAAAAGGTATGGTACAAGTGAGATAACGATCATTGTATATTCAAATTTGTTTTGAGAAAAATGATGAAGTAGAAGATGAAATCTGTAATCTAAAGTATGTGATACTTTGGATGCAACCTTGTAGGTGGTGATCAGCTTGAGAGTGCTAGATGGTGGGAAGATTTAGCTCACTTTATTATGGTCACATAAGGGCCAGGATATTTGATATGACTTCCCTATGTTTGAATTTCATAATTAACCTGCGAAAAGGATGTCTAGACAAAAAGATAAGATGCCCAAACAACTAGAAAGGACCCAAGTAGATGTTGGAAGGGAGAAGTACAAAGAGGTCAGGGGCACCCAATCAGGGATGGGGGCCGCTTAGCCCTGGTGTCTTGGCTAGGCACCGAACGTGTCCAGGACTCAGAGAAACTAAAGGGGGGGGCTTAGAGATAATTACTGGGAAAAAAAGGTGTGTCTTAGACTATTATAGTGGTTAACATAACCCCAGCTAAGCAAATAATGGCTCAGGGATTTGAGGGACATGGTATTAATTAGATACTTTCTTGACTTCAGGAAAAAATCATGAGCTGATATAGATTTAAGGATATGTGATCAGGTTTGCTTAGATAGGATAGGCCAAAGTGCGATTGGATTTTATGTTTTAACTGGATTTTCTAGCGGACTTGTATGTTTTTGAGAATCATGAGGTGATTAACAGGGGAACATTTAGAGTCTTCCACAGACCATGCGTACCTGATAACCATTGGGAGATTAGATGCTAGAAAAAGTGGCTTATATCTAATATTTATGCTCAAGAACTTAGTGTGGAGTGATTAGAATAAGACTGTGGGAGGATCTCGCGAAACTTAAAGAAAAGGAAGTGCAAAGAAGTGGATTGAAGATATTGACTTTAGGAGCGAAGGCGTTCAATATGTTGATGTCACTCGGATTGACAATTAGGGTGGTTGCATGTCTTATGGTTTGATTGTATTTGATGATTGTAGCTGATGATGTGTTTGATGATGAATGGACTATTTGCTTCCCATAAGGATTTGGACCTACAAAAGAGAAGAACAATACATAGTAGGTCAAATAGGAGAACGTGTATATGATCAAAATGTATTCAAATCAAGTTGGATCGGTTTATGATTAGCCATGTAAGATCCGAAAATGTGAAACCAGTTTTACATGTGTACCTGATTCATGATGAGAAAAGAGTGTAGAAAGGATCCTGAATCCCATGATGTAAAAGATTTTTTTTGGGTTTGCGATCTCATGCCAGACCTTTCAGATTTGAACGCGATGTTTTTGTGGCATGATGATCATTTTCAATAACAGTTAGAGAATGGTAGGGAGAAAAAATGCTTGATAGTCATCCTCCAACCTTTAACTTAATTCTACAAATGTAGAACACCAATGGCAAATGGTGTGATTAAAAATCTGGAACAGGTTAAACTAGTTTCAAGATCCATATGCAAAAGTAGAAAACGTTGTGTAGTGCATGCATGCTAAGTGCTAAGGACTATGTTGCCCATATAAAATCCATTGTGTTGAAGTGCTGAAAACCCCCCTGTCAGACAATTGGAACAAAATTTGTTGGTGTAACTACCCTTGATCTCACAGGCATCTAGGAAGAAATTTATTGGAGACACCCAGGCGCTACTGTTAAGTGGCTCCTGGAAGGAGCTAGGAACACAGTATATGTTCACTGCATAGCTACCACAAAGTCAAAATCATCTTAGAGCCCTGTCTGAAATTAGAAAGCACAGTGGCAACCTTACCTCGGATGAGGAGGAACTATGTTATGATACAATGATTGTAGACTGTTGTATGGGGTGGACTTGATTCTGAAGGGCCCAAATGATGATGTTTCTCATTTGGGGTACATGCCGTGGCATCGTTTCAGGGAGTCATTTCGGCCCAAATGAATGAACAGACCGATATGTGTGTAAATGAATGTACTGGTGGGGAGGAGAATCGGTGAGCATGTGCTTGAGTCAAAACCTGATAGGTCACCATGTCAAACAAAGTGGTTTCCCTAGGAAATAAGTGTTATTACAAGCAAAGACAAACATGCACATAGAAGATTATTAATCAGTAAGCTAATAAGAAAGTAGTTCAAGATGTGTTTAGATAAGGGCACATGAAGATAATGTAGACCGTGAACAAGACCTTCTTGGTTTTTATCCTTAACATGGGACCAGGTACTCACGAGATTTGCACAACACAATCATAGGCCATCAGTCTGCCGCAATACCATCTACAAATTGATTAGTAGAGAAACAATGTCTTATCAGGCTTCTAGGTTGATGTTCAGGCATCCAGTGTGATTGCACAACATGGAAACCTCTCTCCAAGCGTGGGACTTGTAAAACCGAGAGAGGAATCTCCAGAGAAGGCTGGTTCCTGCTCCTAAACTACCTGCCACAAGCTATTCCAGTGCAGGCAAGCTAATCTAATCCTAATCTAACCATGCCAAGGAGACAGAGAGAGAGAGAGAGGGAAAAACAGCAAAAGCCTACACTAAAACGGTGATACACCAGAGAAGGAGAATGTTGAACATCTATCAAAACTGCCATGGGACAAAGAGAGGTGAGCAATGGGAAGGATGGACAGATGCATCACAGGCCCAAGGATAGATTTCACACAGAAAATGTCCCAAAACTCCATGAACACAGCTCCAGACCTGCAATGAACATTCAAACATGCACAAATACCTGCAATGAAGAGAGGCAAGAAGAGAACAAGCAAAAACGAGGAAGGATGGACAGATGCATCACAAAACACGTTTTGTTGCTCCAGAAGTTTGCACAGAACATCATTCCATTAGTAAAAGGCAAAAAACGCCATTACAGAGCAGGGAGGAGGTTCGAACTCCATTTTCAACCCTAGAGAAGAAAAGAAGGGAGGGCAGAGCAGAAAGAATGAACAACTCTCTTTTGAGCCAAATCTGGCTTTTTACATTGCATGGGTCGAGCCCAGGGGACAGAAACATGGGAAAACGTGCAAGCCCATTCCTCATTGACTGCAGATGCATTAAATCAGCATGGAGGATACCTTACCAACCCATACCCTGTCACTTTGAGTGATTTTGGAGGAGAATGCGACCCATGTGCATTAATTTGGCCACTGAAATGTCACTTCTGGCCGTGCTGAAGAAGAATGCGACCCATTAGCATTAAAACAGGTTGTTGAAAGGTCGCTTCTGGCCATTATCACGCGTCAGAGCCGTTTCTCAATTTTCTCTCTTCAGACTACACCAAAACTCGAGATTGATCCCAGAATCATGCAGATAATTTCAACAACTTTCCGTTGATATAAAGAACGTGCAAATCCGAGCTCTGGATCAAAAGATATGATGATCTGAAGATTTAGGGCACGGAACAGACCAAAACAGATTTTGAAATATTTTTCCCGCGCTTCGCCACCTGGATGACACGTGGCACGCATTGATTGGTCGAATGATTCTCTCTCCTCCACCTTTCGGCGGGATTTCTTTTGAAATTTCCTTGTGGGCCCTAGCTGGGACACGTGGCACTTATCCTCTCATTGGTTCGGATCAGTGCTCGAAAGCTCGCCCCTTTGACTTTTCTGGACCTTTCCCCTTGTGACACGTGTCATGCGTTGATTGGTCCTGGGCCCTGCCGGCTCTTTCGCGCCCTTCGCGTCTTTTTGTCCCGGATGTCCCAAACCATTTGGGACATAAACCTCCGATCCGCCCGAAATGGGCTTCCTTGTCCCTCATTTGGCCGATGACACGTGGCGCAATCTGATTGGCTCTCGGCTTCTTCGGTGATCCGCGCCCCGCGCGTCCCTTTGTCCCATTTGGCACAGTGCTGAAGTTTCTTGTTTCAGCTGAACTGGCTGGTTCGCGTCCATTTGTCCCAAATTTCCTTGTGCTTCGAGGGGACAAATTCTTCCGGTTCGCCCGATTCGGCCGGTTCGCGTCCTCGTGGCCCAGGTCCCAAATGTCCCATTTCGCCCGGTTGCCGGTTCGCGCCTTTTTGTCCCACTTGTCCCACTTTTCTTCGAACTGTTTGTTCTCATTTCGGCCGAACCGGCCGGTTCGGGTCCTTCGCGTACTCTTGTCCCGAACTGTCCCGCTCAGCAGTTAGTCATTTTTCTTCCTCTTTCGGCCGGATCGGCTTCTCGCGCCCGCCGCGTACTTCTGTCCCAGATTGTCCCAAATGCTTAGCGGGCCGCCTGGAGGCTTTTCGGCCGATCCGCGCCTTTCTGTCCCACATGTCCCAAAGGCGACCTTGAGCAGGACTTAGCCAATTTTCACGATTTTTCCTGGATCAACCTATTTGCCTGGAACTGCAAAACTCTGATGCATGTTATCAAAATTTACCCTGGGGGGGGTGAAATTTTGACAACAGTTTGGCGACTCAGCGGGGTCATCTGCCTGCTAGATGAATGATCAGTAGCCTGAAGCAATCCATTGGGCATGGAGTCATAAGCAAGCCTGAAAACTGATCTGAACTTTGAAAACTTCCCTCTGAGCCACTTGAATCCCACTGGACATGGAGTTGTTCTCACCAAAATGCCACTGAAAAGAACTGTGCAAGAGCAAAACCAGCAACACCAAAAACTATGTACAAAACTGAAAATCATACATGCCCCAAATGGAACATGCAGAGTGTGCACAAGCACTTCTTCTGCTGAAAGCAAACCTAGCTACTCTACTCTAACTGGAAGCAAAGGCAAGCTAAACAAACCCTGCAACTGGTTGTGAGAAATAGCTTCCTTTCTTCAAAATTGGCAGCCATGCAATTGATTTGGCACTGATCATGGCTGTTTGGATGGATGGAAAATCAACAAGAAGCTGGTCTTCTATCCAAATAATCAAGGTATCAACTGAAAAATCCAATACCTCTTTTAGTTGCTCTGCATTTGGATTGGAGAGGTATGGCAGCTGATCCTTGGTACTTTGTAGCTCATCCTCATGCCCAGAAGTGAGCATGACCGGTTGTGGCTTCTCCTTTGGCTCCAATGAAGCCAAATACCTGATTGGGCAAGGTCTGATCCGTTTGATATGCCCATAGCTCTGATTTTCAACTCCAAGAATGGAGTTCTCTTGTAGACCCTCCTGAATGGATGATGTGGAAGAAATGGTGGAATTCTTCTGTCCTTTCTCTTCCTCCAATGAAGAACAGGGAAGATTAGAATCTTCCAATCTTGATTCCAAAGAGCTGCTATAAGATGCAGGCTGCTGCAAATGAATGTTCTCCTTCATGACAGCAGACTCGAGTGTTTGGAATGTGGATGATGAAAGAGAGAATGGTGAAAACTCAACCGGCTCTTCTCCATCAAAACAGTCCTCCAAATCTGACAGGTAAACTGCCTCATTGCTGTCCTGCTGCTCATTTTCAACTTCCTCCATGGTGTCCTCTTGATCTACAACTTGACCACCATGGTTTCCTTCACTCTCCAATATTGAGTTTGAGAGATCAAACTCCTCTTCAGTACTAGAACTTGAGAGAGGTGAAGTAGAAAGAAGAACTGAAGGTTCTCCTGTAGCCTGCTTTGTGCTCGAAGCCCTTGGATCTGCACTTTTCTCCTCCACAACTAGAATGTGCTCCTCTTCTTTTGGATTTGGAGCAGCTTCTCCTTCCTCCAATGTTTGAAGACAATCTTGCTCTTGATTGAACTCTTCCTCCAGCATGAAGTTTGTCAAGTCAAACTCTTCAATCTGCTGCTCTAGAGGACAAGTTGGGGCTGCAAGATCTTCTTCTTCAACAAAATCAGTCCTCACCACCATTTGTTCTCCAACCCTAGCCTCTTCTGTAGGCTTAACCATCAAGGGGATCTTTGTCATCCCAAATTTGGAGCCCAACTCTTCAGACTGTCTGTCATTTCTTTTCTTTTTGGCTCTTCCTCTTGTTGTCCTTGATGACTGATTTTTTCAATTTCTTCTTCCCCACATGGAATTGGGAATGCAAGAGGAGGGATAGGTTGAAACTCAACTGATTTGACAATTTTTTTGTGGTGGTGGAGGAGGTGAAACCTCTTGTTTCTTTGGAGGAGGGGGTGTTTCTGTTAGCTCTTGTGGAGGGGATGACTGTTTGGAAGGAAAAAGGAAAGAAGAATTAAGATGGGGTGGAAGACTAGGGGATAGAGGGATGGATTCAACACTTGGGACAGTAGATGGAGGGTTTGAAACTTGACAATCTGAAATGAAATGGTGATTGGGAAAGGGAAGAGAAAAACCATGAGATGGTGTGCTTACCCATTGACAAGGTTGCTAAATACTTCTCTCATACACCTCTATTTCTTCAATCCACTTTGCAAGCAAAGGCAGCATCTTTATCATGAAGTCAAGCTTCTCCTGAGGGCTGTAATGCCTTGGAAAAGGTCCCACCCATGGACAGGGTGCTCCACAACCGATTCCAAAAGCTTTCATTTGTGCTTGAGCCCTGGACTGCACCATCCCCACCTCCATCTTTTGGATTTTCTCCAACAGACCAACATCTTGCATCTGATGGTCTTCATTGTATGCATACTCTTGCTCTTGGAAAGCTCCATAGCCAAACTGACTTTGGCACTGCTGCTCATATGGGTATGCATGCTGATCTTGAATCTGCTCAAAATGCTGATTTGGAGGATTTGTAAAACATGTTGGAGGTGTGATATACTGCTGCTGTTGATGTGAATTCCATGATGGAAATGAAGTCATGGTTGCACAACTTCATGGAATGGAAAAGAATGAAAGGGATGGAAAGAAAGATGGATGAAAATGGATGGAAACGGGTCTGCAAGCTCAGAGAAATGGGTTGCTGATCAGATGGAGTCGCCAGATGTGTTTGCAAGTGCCTCCAAAGGCTGAAATCTTCACAGGAACACATCAACCTGCAAAAGATGAAGTGAAAGACCTCTAAGGTCCCACCGGGCGTGCCAAAACTGTTAGTGCAAAATCACAGCACCCCTGGATGCACATCAGGCTTCTAGGTTGATGTTCAGGCATCCAGTGTGATTGCACAACATGGAAACCTCTCTCCAAGCGTGGGACTTGTAAAACCGAGAGAGGAATCTCCAGAGAAGGCTGGTTCCTGCTCCTAAACTACCTGCCACAAGCTATTCCAGTGCAGGCAAGCTAATCTAATCCTAATCTAACCATGCCAAGGAGACAGAGAGAGAGAGAGAAGGGAAAAACAGCAAAAGCCTACACTAAAACGGTGATACACCAGAGAAGGAGAATGTTGGACATCTATCAAAACTGCCATGGGACAAAGAGAGGTGAGCAATGGGAAGGATGGACAGATGCATCACAGGCCCAAGGATAGATTTCACACAGAAAATGTCCCAAAACTCCATGAACACAGCTCCAGACCTGCAATGAACATTCAAACATGCACAAATACCTGCAATGAAGAGAGGCAAGAAGAGAACAAGCAAAAACGAGGAAGGATGGACAGATGCATCACAAAACACGTTTTGTTGCTCCAGAAGTTTGCACAGAACATCATTCCATTAGTAAAAGGCAAAAACGCCATTACAGAGCAGGGAGGAGGTTCGAACTCCATTTTCAACCCTAGAGAAGAAAAGAAGGGAGGGCAGAGCAGAAAGAATGAACAACTCTTTTTAAAATGAGCCAAATCTGGCTTTTTACATTGCATGGGTCGAGCCCAGGGGACAGAAACGTGGGAAAACGTGCAAGCCCATTCCTCATTGACTGCAGATGCATTAAAATCAGCATGGAGGACCTTACCAACCCATACCCTGTCACTTTACTGATTTTGGAGGAGAATGCGACCCATGTGCATTAATTTGGCCGCTGAAATGTCACTTCTGGCCGTGCTGAAGAAGAATGCGACCCATTAGCATTAAAACAGGTTGTTGAAACGTCGCTTCTGGCCATTATCACGCGTCAGATCCGTTTCTCGATTTTCTCTCTTCAGACTGCACCAAAACTCGAGATTGATCCCAGAATCATGTAGAGAATTTCATAAGCTTTCCGTTGATATAAAGAACGTGCAAATCCGAGCTCTGGATCAAAAGATATGGCGATCTGAAGATTTAGGGCACGGAACAGACCAAAACGGATTTTGAAATATTTTCCCGCGCTTCGCCACCTGGATGACACGTGGCACGCATTGATTGGTCGCGTGATTCTCTTTCCTCCACCTTTCGGCGGGCTTTCATTTGAAATTTCCTTGTGGGCCCTAGCTGGGACACGTGGCACTATCCCATTGGTTCGGATCAGTGCTCGAAAACTCGCCCTTTGACTTTTTTGACCTTTCCCTTGTGACACGTGTCATGATTTGGTTGGTCCGCGGGCCTGCCGGCTCTTTCGCGCCCTTCGCATCTTTTTGTCCCAGATGTCCCAAACCGTTTGGGACATAAACCTCCGATCCGCCCGAAATGGGCTTCCTTGTCCCTCATTTGCCGTTGGACACGTGGCAAGATTTGATTGGCTCTCGGCTCCTTCGGCTTTCCACGTCCCACGCGTCCCTTTGTCCCATTTGGCATAGTGCTCCTTGTGCTGATTTCGGCCGACCGGCCGGTTCGGGTCCATTTGTCCCAAATGTCCTTGTGCTTCGGACTGTTTCGGTTTCACGATCCGGCCGGTTCGGGTCCATTTGTCCCAGATGTCCCAAACTTTGTTTTCCTGTTTGTTCCCATTTCGGCCGGTCCAGCCGGTTCGGGTCTTTTTGTCCCACTTTTTGTCCCACTTTGCTTTCAGACTGTTTGTTCTCATTTCGGCCGAACCCGCCGGTTCGGGTCCTTCGCGTACTCTTGTCCCAAATTCCCGCTTAGCAGTTAGTCATTTTTCTTCCTCTTTCGGCCGGATCGGCTTCTCGCACCCGCCGCGTACTTCTGTCCCAGATGTCCCAAATGCTTTGCGGGCTGCCTGGAGGCTTTTCGGCCGATCCGGCCGGTTCGGCTTTTTGATCCACGTTTTCTTTTTTCTGTCCCACACGTCCCAACTGCAACCTTGGAGCAGGACTTAGCCAATTTTCACAATTTTTCCTAGATCAACCTATTTTCCTGGAACTGCAAAACTCTGATGCATGTTATCGAAATTTACCCTGGGGGGGGATTTTGACAACAGTTCCTGAAGGGACCCTAGAAACCTGATTAATGCTAAACCTGAATCAGTCATTTTTCCAGGTTGGTAGAGGTCTCAGACATCCTGATGACCCTGTTATCAAATTTACCCTGGGGGGGTGACTATTTTGGATAACAATTACTTCAGCAGGTTACTTGGGTCAACCAAACTCTTAATCAAAATCTTATCAAGGGGCTCAAAGTTGCTAATGGGTTATCTCATGTGTGTCTTAATCAATTTGTGGATGACAATTTATTTCTTGGAATGGATTCTCTCTAGGAGGCAACAAACTACAAAAGGGTGTTGTTGTATGACTATGAAATGGTTTCAGGGAAAAATGGTCAATTTCCTTAAGAGTGTTGTTTTCTTCATCAACGTTCAAGAGTAGCATTAGAATAGGTTGGCACGCATTTTGGGATGTAAAATAAAATATCTTCTGGATACTTACCTGGGGATGCCTCTTATTCACATAAAATTGGATATTTCAATCTAGAATCCTCTCATTGATAGGGTAAATAGGAAACTCTTCACTTGGAAAGGTTCTCTCCTGACCCAGGCAGGTAAAGTCCTTCTCCTTCAAATCTCCCTTCAAGGAATCCCTATTTATGTCATGTCCCTTTTTAAGCTCCCAGTTAAAATTATATCCTCTCTAGAAAATATTCAGAAACATTTTCTCTGCACTGGGACTGAGGACCACTTCAGATATCCTTTGGTGGCTTGGGATAAGGTTACTAAACCTAAATATTGTGGTGGGTCGGGGTTAAAAGATATTAGATTGATGAATGAGGCTCTTTTGGCTAAAGTGGGATAGAGGTTAACTAAGGAGGAGGGCCTTTGGGTGGATATTCTGAAGAATAAATATTTGTGGAATATTTACATACTTGATACTTTTTTTTTCTGAATGAAGATCTTCCTTCGGGATTGATTTTTTGGAACTCCTTTGTATCTTCAAGGTCTATTTTGAGCAATGACATCAAATGGAATATTGGGAAAGGAACAAAAATAAGGTTTTGGAAGGACACCTTGCTAGAGGATAAATCTTTGGCTTATGTGGAGCCATGGAAATCCTTGTTGCATCACTTTGAATAGAATGGTAGAAGTTTTTTCCATGACTTTTGGGATAGGGATAGAGATGGACTTAAGTGGATTCCATCCTCCCCCCGTCAAATTTTGGAGGGTAGTATTACAACATTTTATTGATATCAATCTCAAGCTTCGGAATTTTCATATTCCTAGGTTCCATCTTCAGGAAGATTCAGTGGTTTGGAGAGAACTGGAGTCAGGTGAGTACTTTGTTAAATCTTCCTACCTTTTAAATTGTAAAACCTTGGAACAAAATGATTTCTAGAGTAAGATTTGGGTTAAGGATTTGCTCCCTAAGGTTAACATTTTTTTTCTTTTTAGTTGTTCAGAACAAGATCTTAACCCTTGAGAATTTGAGAAAACATGGAATGATTATCACAAGCAGAAGTATAATGTGTGGTCAACATGAGGATTTTTCCAACCATATGTTCCTCCATTGTCCTTTCTCTTTGGTGGTTTCATCCTATATGGTTGGGATTTTTAACATTAATTGGATTTTTACTCACTCTATAGATGATCTCTGTCTCCAATGGGCTTCCCCTTTTAAGTATCACATGATTGTGGAAGCTTGGAATATGGCTCTTCCCCATCTCTTGTGGAGCCTTTGGAAGGAAAGGAATGATAGGATTTTTAGGGATCAATATTCTTCTGTCAAGAGAGTGTCTGCCCACCTTGTTTCCTCCCTTAAGGAAAACCTTATAATTTTCAAGGGAAAAATTAAATCCCCCTGTCCCAAACAATTCAGAGATTGTTATTCTTAAATAGTTCACTTTTAGTCCCCCTATCCTTAAACTCCCTCAAGTCTGATATAAAGTGGAATTTGCTCTGTAATTTTAAATTGGGTCAAGTTGAATTTTGATGGAGCCTTCAAAGGGTAACCTTGGACCTTTTTGGTGGGGGATCCTTAGAGATCATTATGGAAGTTTATTTTTTTTCTTATGTTGGTTCTCTTAGGGGTTCAAACCAATAATGTGCTGAGAAGTATGGTGGTTTTTTGGGGTATTGATCTTGCCAAAGCATAAGGGTTTTAAGAAAATCCAGATTGAAGGTGATTCCCTTCTTGTTATTAACTCTTTGAGAAAGGATAGAATTCATAATTGGACTTAAAGAAATATCCTTAAAGATATTAAATAAATGCTTAAATATTTTGATAGCTTTGATCTTATTCATACCCCTAGAAAGGGTAATAAATGTGTGGATCATCTTGCCAATTTGGGGGCTAAAGTTAATAGTTTTAAAGTGTGGGAGAGCGGAGATTATATCCCCAATGTTATTAATAATCTCATTAATAATGATAGGTACTAATGTGTGAGTGGCTCTTTTCCCTCGTTGGTATGTCATCATTGTTCTCATGGATAACAGAACCCTTGGAACGAGCAAGATATATGGTTGGCTTACTATTAATTTATTCTTAAGTTTCTTTTTGGTCATTGTTTCTCCAATTTTCAAGCTCAGGTGAGTAAAACCATGGGATGTGGTCATTTGAGAACTGAACCCATGAGCTATGGTGCTCTGAAGGACAATCCCTCCTTATGGTGCATTTTGAAAATTGGAGGGTTTAGAAATTTCATCTCAAAAATCACGGGGTCTTATCCTTATCTTGCGCTGGAGTTTGGTAGAGCCTGAAACAATGGTAGCATGGTGGTTCGTGGTATGGAAATTTAGGTTTCAGAAGCTTCTATTTCCCAGGCGACTGGATGGAAATAGAGGGCTTAAATATTTACAAAGACTGGACCAGACAAAGGCATGAAATTCAAACTTTCTTCCGAGGTAAAGAAAAGGTTTACCTTCTTGTTAGATGGTATTGCTTAGATACTGCATACCCTGATATTTGGAATACGATGTGTCTCCATCTTATGAGGTACATTAATCTTGAAGGGAAGTATAGAAAAATCTATACTCACCATCTTTCTATGCTTAACATGTTTAGGCATAAGATTGCTATGAGCCTTCCCTTTTTCTTGTTCATGTCTCTCTTTGTGTTGGTGAATGATTTTCAACAGGGGAAGACTGAAACCCCACTTCACCATGGCATAATTTTCTTGATTTTTAAGAATGGTAAACTGGTGGCTAAAGAATTAGAGCCCAACCCAAAGGATTCCAATGACAATTGTTCTCTTGTTGACTATTTGAACAAACTGAGGAAAGGAAGGGTACTGTAATTCCTAAGGGAAGGGAAATCTTGGTACTGGGGCTGTTGTTTCCTTGGTTGAAATGAAAGGGGAGTCATCTAAAGGGAAAGAGAGATGATGCTAGATTGGAATGTGGCTTTTGAAAAAAATTCACTTAGGGTTAGGCAGGTTTAAAGGGACATGGAATATTTATGTGAAGTTGGAATGGATATGAGAAACAATTTCATGAATTGTATAGACACCTCTAAGAAAATTTACATCTCTCAAAACTCCATTAGGGAGGATATGGCCATTGAGCTTAAAAACAAGGTTATGGAGTTGCATGAGAGGCTGGTCAAGTTGGAGCAGGGTTACAAAGCTCACAGGTTTGATCTCCACCTCAGTAGTTCAAATGATGAAGAGTTGGCTAAAGACGACATTCCTACCCTATGAATGAGTAGGATGATCAGATGAAAGGTCAAGAGGAGTGTATCCAATCGAAAGGTGTACAAGTGCATTTGAAGACTAATTAGTCTCTTGGATCTTGGAGATTTTGACTGACTTTTCCATGGACTGTGTCATTTGGGAAGTGGTTATACCTCCCTGTTTTGGTTGGCTTTGGCCTGTTTCTTTTTCTGGTTATTGTTTGTAATGGTTTATTGGAATGTGGTTTGGGCTAAGTTGTTTTAGCCCTTTTGTCCTGTTTCTTTTTTGTTCCTTCTTGGTTATGCTCACGATACATTCTATTGTAAGGTCCCTAGGTGACATAATCCATGTTTCTTACCTAATCTAATAAAAAATATTTTATTATAAAGTGCAAATAAAAAGAAAATATTATAAAAGTACTTATAATAAAATATTATAGACTTAATAAAAAAATAAAAGTTGAAAAGCTAAAGTCACCTTATAAATTATATTTTCCCCTATAAAATGTGATATCTAAGGGGAAAAAACATTAAATGAGGGACTAAAATTTGATTGGATGTCAAGGGTGGCTATTTGGCCCATAAAATCTATAAAAGCAAGTTGACTTGCTTGAGGAGGGCATCACTTGTCTATTTTAGACATTTTGTGTTGTAATATTCCCTTCCCAGTTGAAGACTCTTAGCCCATTTTGTCTTCCCAACAACTAAGGAAAAAAATGTTAAAGTGGAGACTCATAAGTTATTATATTTTATGTATAAAGTGAAAATAATAAAAAAATAAAACATTATAAAAGCACTTATAATAAATTATTATTTTCTTAATAATGCATTAAAAATAGAAAAAGGAAAAAAAGGAAAAAAGGCATTAAGAAAAAATGATTTAACCAAGGAAAAATATGACTTGCCTAGGCAGCAAAAGCAAGTGGGAAAAAGCATTAAATGAAGGGAAAATTCTAATTGGACATGGGAGTGGCCATTTGGGCCCTATTCTTCTATTTAAGCAAGTGAACTTGCTTGGAGAGGGGCACTTGATTATTCTCCTATTTCTAATTTCGTCTGAAGCTTATAGCTTTGTCAAAAATATTTCTAAAGAAGAAACCCTTTAGAAATACTCTCTTGAGATCAAGGGGATTCTCCACCTTGGGGTTTCCATTGTGCACCATTGGATTAACAATTATTTTAAGTTTGTTTCTAGTTATTAAAGGAGAAGATTTGCAGATTTTATCAAGGGTTTGAAGAAGAGAATTAGTGTGTTGCATTTTTTTCCTTGTTTCCAGATTTTTACTAGGAAGTACGATTTGCATGGTTGGTTGTTCGGAGGTGTTTTGAGCTTCCAAATTTCATATCTGAGTTGTTGATTTAATCACAGAATTTTAGTGGTCTGATTCAGTATTTATGGAGTGGATTTTTTCTCCTAAATATTTTATTTAAAGTTGTTTCTGAAGGCAAGTTTTGCATGTTTGTTTTATAAATAATTTCAGCCTCTTGTGAAGAATAATTTGGTATTTTGTTATGTTCTCACCTTGGCAATATTTGTTGAATGGTTTGAGCTAAATTTCTGTGGTTTTAATTCATCTTTTTATGGGTTTTCTCTTCCATACCTAGTCGAATTTCCTTTATAAAAATCATATATGTATTAAATAATTTACCATATTTTCTCTAAGCTACAATTTTGAGTTGGGGACTGCCTCAAATCCATTTGGGGGCAAAAATGGTCCATTTGCGGACATTCTAGTGAAATCATAAATAAGAGAAATCATCAAGTGGTGTCCTCTTAAGGCAAGTCAACTTGCCTTTATAGCACTTAAGACCCAAATAGCCACCCTTAGTTTTTTTTTATAGATAATAATTTGGAAAAAGGCTCCAAAAGACCAATTACAAAAATATATTACAATAAGTTTCAAACGATACTTAATATCTATCAAAAAAACCAAACAAAAAAGAAAACAGGGCAGGATCAACGAGAAAAAATTGATCCACAAAAAGCCCAGCAAAAACAGCTATACAAAAACCACCAGTCAGCACAAAGGCCACAAAAGGACCTATTTATTCCTGGACCTGGTACAAGAGCTTGGCCCAGCTCCATCCACACCACCCACATAGCCGTCTTCCTCCTCAGAGGATGAAATGAACAACTGTCTCTTTTTAACTGTAACGCTCGCCACCAAACCTTGAAGGGTATCCACCCTATTCTCCAAAGCTCTGATCTCCCCATTCGACCTCTGCACTCCCCTAAGAAAATTTTTGTTCTGAGCTTTTACTTGGGTTACAGATTCTTCCAAGGCTTCTAATTTACTAGCCAAAAAAACAAAAACCGAATCTTTCTCCCCTTCTTCCACCTTCTCACCAGCTAAATCCTGCAAAGCCGACACTGCATTTAGCTCCTTCACAGCCCTCTCCTTGATTTTCAAAAGTTTTTCTCGATCAGCCAACGGAATGTAATCTTCCCAATCACTACCCAGATGCCCACTGACCCCCTTAGTATTCAGAATAGGTTTTCCAGCTCTAACCAACAACATAATTAAACCTTGATGCAAAATCAGCTCAGTTTTCCTTCTCTTTAAATTTTTTAACTGAGGCACTCAGAGAGTTGAAAATATAAAATGGAATACTAATCTTTTTATTTCACCTGAAATGGTTTAGCAGCATAAGATGATGAGAATGTACCTTCCTGTATCTGCCATCCAGCGTAATATATTTCATAAGATGAAAACAAACCTCTGCCCACCGACCTGGTAAAGAGTTACGAGCAATTCCATCCTCCATAAAACAAATTCTTTCCTCATTTTCCAAGAAAATATGTACCTCTTCCTGAAGACGAGATCTATCCTTAAAAACTTTGCTACCTTCACAATCCATTTTTGTTACGTTACCAATTAAATCTTCAGACACTAAAAAACTTACCCCTCTCATCGAAACCAGACCCTTATTCCAGGACAGAGAAAACTCTCATGAAATAACATCATCTGAACCCCTCAAACTTTGAATAAAAAAGGAAATACCACCCTCTTTGAACAGATCCCAAATAAAAGCATCCCATTGCAGACAGGAAGAGGACGACGGCTCCACCCTAACCCTAGCACCCCCCATCTTTGTCTGCCTTCTAAAAAAGGGAAACAGATACATACCAAAACTCTTAACCAGACGTTTTAAAAGCCAGCTACCACCCACGGCAGTCAGACTAATGATTTGAAAGTATAAATACACCGACGATGAATTTATTTCCCAGATCACAGCACTCCCAAACTCAAGCACGAATCCTCCTTTCTGCATAAATTTTGTCCTTTGTACTTTGCGGTAACCCTCCCTCATCCCGCCACCATTTTTTATGATTAGCTAAAATACCAAAATTAGCTAATGTGTTTGCACATTCATTTGCTTCCCGAAACATGTGTGTAAACATAATATCTTCAAAACTTGACATTATAGATTTTGCATCCCTTATAATGGGATCTATATTAATATGATGTCTTACCTTACCATTCATTACATTAATAATATATTGGGAATCTCCTTCCACATAAAGCTTTTTGATATGTAAGGACTTTGCCCAATGTAACCCAATTAACATAGCATAGGCCTCTGCATAGTTATTAGATTTATTACCAATGGCCTCAGCATAAGCAACCACCATCTTACCAATTTCATTTCTGATAATTCCCCCAACCGCCACTAACCCCAAACTCCCCTTAGCAGCACCATCAAAATTTAACTTCAGCCACCCATCAGAAGGAGTAGTCCATTTTGCACTTCTTCTCTCCATAATCTTAGCCATAGAAGAATTCTTCACAATTATTCCTAAAGAAAGAATAATTTCCTGCTCATGGTAAGGCAATCCCCCTTTCTCCTTAATCTTTACTATAGAAATATTATTTCTCAAAGCTCCCAGAATATCACTTCCCACCCTATCAGGGTTTTTTTGTTTTTCTCTAAAAATTCTACTATTCCGTTCAAGCCAAATTCCCCACAAGAGATGAGGCAAAACCAAACTCCAGGCCTTAGACAGATTCAAAGAAACAAAAGGACTAACCCATTGTTCATACCAGTCAGCAAAAGTCTCCGGTAAGAACCACACTATTTGAAAAAAATTCAAAATATGAGCCATAACTTTCTGGGAGAAAGGACAGTGCATAAAAAGATGTTGAACCGATTCATTATTCTTTTTGCATAAAACACACCAATTTGGAATCATCATACCTCTTCTCTGCAGATTATCAATAGTTAAAACCTTGTTCTGAATAGCATGCCATAAAAACAAATTGACTTTAGGGATAAGATCTTTATCCCAAATATTTTTCCACACAACTTGTGGAGGAGGGAAATTCCTAGCAATAACATACCCTGAACTTTACCATGTATCTGCCATCCCTTGTCATAGACCAAAACATCTCATCCTCCCTCTGACCCACCGAAATATGCAAACCTCTTAAATTTTGATTTAAAATTCTTATGCTAGCCTGCTGAGCATCATCCATCCCTTCCCTATCCAAAAGTTTCCAAGTCCAGCCCCAGTTAGACTCCTCCCAGTAGTCTCTAATCCATACACCCACAGTCAACTGAAAGTGATCCACCATATCCCTTAAAGGAGCTTGACTAGCCAAAGGGGCATCCAATAACCACCAATCTTCCCAGAACTTAATTTTTGACCCATTACCAAATAGCCATTTACAAAAAATCCCTACATTTACCCAGACCATTCCAGAAAAAGGATCCCAGGCAGCACATCATTAGAGACAAACGCTACCTGATTAGCCATTAAGTACTTTGACTTTAGAATTCTGACCCATAAACCTTGCTCATGCTCCAACCGCCACCCAATTTTGGCCATAAGAGCTAAATTCATACTTTTTATATCTTTCAACCCCAAACCCCCAACTCCCTTTGGAAGGGTAACTTTATCCCAAGCCACCAAAGGAAGTCTATCTTTAGATTCCATTCCAGACCACAGAAACCTACATTGGATCTTAGTAATAATGTGTTTAATCTTTGCAGGCATTAGAAACATAGACATAAGATAAACCACCATACTTTGGAGACAACTCTGCAGCAGTTGAAGCTTACCTGCTTGAGAAAGCAAAGTTCCTTTCCAAGTTGACAACTTCTTTTGAAACCTCAAAATAAGGGGATTCCAGCATTCCATCTGCATTCTACCTCTAAACAATGGCATTCCAAGATAAGTACATGGCAACTCTTGTATAGAACACGCCAAAATATCCACAATTCTGGTTTGGATTTCCATATCCACATTGAAAAACAGAACAGAGCTTTTCCTAAAATTTATGAGCTGACCCGTAACTTCCTCAAAATCTTGCACAACTTCTTTAAAACCCAGAGCCTCCATCTGGGTTGCATTTCCCAAAAGGAAAGTGTCATCCACAAATTGTTGTAATATTATAGGATCAATACCATTAGAAATGATTAAACCATGCAATTTGTTTTTCTGTTTATAGTCCACACAAAGTCTACTCAAAGTTTCCACCACAATGATATAAAGGAAAGGAGAAAGGGGATCACCCTGCCTCAGACCCCTCCCTGAAGAAAAGAAACCCTCTACCTTCCCATTAACTAAAACAGAAAATTTAGGAGTAGAAATGCATTCCATAATGATATTTATAAAATGCCAATGAAAACCCAATTTTCCCAAAATAATTTTCAGGAATCTCCACGAAATTCTGTCATAGGCTTTG
The DNA here is from genome assembly GCA_019776745.2 of Taxus chinensis. Taxonomy (NCBI): domain Eukaryota; kingdom Viridiplantae; phylum Streptophyta; class Pinopsida; order Cupressales; family Taxaceae; genus Taxus; species Taxus chinensis. The sequence goes on along the minus strand of JAHRHJ020002231.1, from coordinate 822,152 downwards.
TTCATGTCAATTTTAAGCATCATAGCAGCCCTTTTAGAAACTTCAACCGAGTGAACCGCCTCATGAATAGTTATCACACTATCCAGAATCTGTCTTCCTTCCACAAAAGCTCCTTGATTTTCTGAAATAAAGTGTTCCAACAAACCTTTTAATCTTGAAGATATAATCTTTGTTATTATCTTATACACCATATTACACAGGCTTATAGGATGATAATCCAACACTTTCTTCCCCCCTTGCACCTTAGGAACAAGAGCAATGAAAGTTGTATTAACTTCCTTCAATAATTTTCCACTTTCAAAAAAGTCCTGAACAACTTCTTCCACATCCTTATGAATAATATCCCAAAAGGATTGGAAAAACAAAGCAGGAAAACCATCCGGGCCCAGAGATTTATCCCCATCAAGGTCAAAAACAACAGTTGCAATTTCCTCAGAAGACGGGATTTTTATCAGCTCTGTATTTTCCTGATGAGAAATAACAGTTTCAAAAAGATTTGCAATGTCACTTTCCTTACCCAAATCAGGATCCTTATCAGCTGAAAGTAGATGAGAGAAAAATCTAACAAATTCCTGAGAAACTTCACCCTGATTACTTACCAACAAACCCCTCTCATCCTCAATTTCCCCAATAGAATTTCTGTTCTTATGCACGGAAGCAGAGAGATGAAAAAACTTTGTATTCCTGTCTCCCTCCTTTAACCATTGCACCCTAGAATTTTGTTTCCAATAGGCCTCCTCTTTGGCTTCCAAATTATGATACTCAGACAATAGAGATTTCTCCTTATCTTTCAACTCTATAGTCAAACCAGAAGACTCCACCTCTTCCTCCATCCTCTTCAAAGCTTCACTAATCTCATATTTTTGAGCAAAAATGTTACCAAAAGTCTCTTTATTCCAAACCTTCAACCTAGACTTTAAGAGTTTCAATTTTGCCACAAGTTTAAACATTGGATTACCTCTAACATTACTTTGCCAACTCATCCTTACCTCTTCCTCAAGACCAGGATGCTGAAGCCACATCTTAAAGAACCTAAAAGGTCTTCCACCTACCTCATTGTTTAGTCCAGTTTGAAGGCTAATAGGACTATGATCCGAACCGATTCGAGGAAGAGCCACCACAAACCCAGCTAAATTTTGAAACCAAGACAGATTTATAAAAAACCTATCCAACCTGATTTGAATCAAATCATCCCCCAATCTCCTGTTTGACCAAGTGAAGAGGGATCCTCTTAATTCAATATCCACCAAATTACAGGAAGTTATAAAGTCAGCAAAATCCTCCATACTATCACTATAAACCCCTGACCCCCCTTTTTTATCTTCCATAAATAGAGGAGTATTAAAATCCCCACCAATTAACCAATTTAACTCATTATACTGACTACGAAAAAGACTAATATCAGCCCAAAGCTTTCTTCTTCCCAACACCGAATTTGGAGCATAAATATTAGAGCAAATCCACTCAGAACCATCTAGTTTCTCTTTAAACAAAATAGCAACATGATTCTGAGAACAAAACAACAACTTACCTTCTCTATCAATAGGATTCCAGAAAGTTACCACACCCCCTGAAGCACCCACCGACGACGCACTTTGAATCTCAGATCTAAACCAAACTCTATTCTTCACCTCCTTCATTTTATCAATAGACATCTTTGTTTCTTGAATTAAAAGAATATCAGGCTTATTCTTCTTTCTAAAAGAGGACAAAATATTCTGTTTATTAGGGTTATTTAGCCCCCTTATATTCCATGAGATGACCTTCATTTCAATTTATTTGGAGAAATACTCTCCTCAATGGAGCGTTGTCTTCCTGAATCAATTTCCTTTGCTGCAGCTTTCTCCCTCCTATCCCTATTTGTCAAATTTCCTTTTTTTGCTGGAATCTTCCCACAATCTGCTTTACCTTTGTCTTGTTTTTGAGAACTTCTTGTATTAAACCTTTTTTCTTCCCTTTCCATCTTTGATTTTTCCAAATTGAAAGAACAAGGAACTTCTTCCATATGGAACGTCATTTTCTCCTCCTGAGCGTCCAACATACTTAAAAGCTGCTTTACTGGACTTTGCGAACACTTATGCCCCCACTAAAATCCTGATCTTCCAAACCCAAATCTTCCTCATTCAAAACCTCCTTTTGATACTGAGATTTTTCTCCTTCCTCCTTCGAATCCCTACCCTCCAATACATTTTCATTACTAACTTGAAAATCATTTTTTTGTTCACCTTCCTGTTCCTTTTCCTTATCTTCCAACAAATGAAATTTGTTTAAAGAAACAAAATTTTGCTGTAAAGAACTATCCCCTTCCATCCTAGATTCCTTTTCTTTTTTTTCATACATCTACTTCCCTTTCTTACCCTCCTTACACTACCTTTGCTCATGTCCCATCCTCCTACATTTCTGGCAGAACAACGGAGAGGCTTCATATTCTACCTTCTGAATCCACTCACCAAACTTAGATTTAAGAAGAATTTCTTTTCTTAATAAGTTCCCCACAGGAACAGTAACACAGAAACGAGCATACATTAATCTTGTTCTTGCCCTTGTAACAGGGTCAAAAACCACCAACGACCCTAATGCATTTGCTATAGCTGTTAAAATTTCATTTTCCCAGAACTCCATAGGAAAACCCGGAAGCTTAACCCACACAGGCAACTCATCTGGTTTCTCCTTAAATGGATCAAATCCTGGAATCCATTTTTGGATCAAAAGACTTGATCTACCCATAAACCATGGACCACCAAGAAAAATATTTTTGCAGTCCTCCTGGTTTGAGAGGTTTATAATAAAAAACCCATTCACATATGAAGCAATTTCAAGTGATCCCTTCGGATTCCACTTTCTTTTTTCCCATTCACGAAACCATTCTACATTCGGCCTTGATCCATAAAATTTACCAACCAAGGCATACTCCATCCTAGATCTAGCCCGATCTGCTAACCCATCAGGGATATCAAGACTAATCAACCCATCTTTTTCCCCAGCCATAATGTTTTCGTTCAGAGGATGATTCACAACATCCTTTCTACGGCCTAGAATCTTGTCGGCCCACGAGATAGCTGAAGACAACTTACCTCCTTCTTGTGTCATACCTGGACCCCCTACCTGATGTCCCTCGATCCGTGGATCACCTGTGTCCTGCGACAGTTCCCGCTTGCTTAGTTTTTGAAAATCAAACCATTGAATCTTTAATGAAATCAACTCAGTAAATTTTATAAAGATGGAATCAAGAGATAAATACCATATTTGACCTCAAAATAGGTTGGGATTATTTTATATAAATCTACAGATAGTTGTCTTGTGGAAATGCATGACAAAAATCAGCTACACTCTTCTTCTTCAAACCCTTGTACAAATATGCACTTTTACAACCTTCTATACCGCTGGAAAATACTGATCTGCAATGGAAAGCCCTGTGTGGAGAATCCTCTCAACTAGGAGAAGGGTTTTCATCCTTCTACTAGATCTCTTAGAGGGTTTTTCGTCCTTCTAGTAGATCTCTTAGAGGGTTTCCATCCTTAGAAGATTATTGATGTAAGCTCAAAGCTTAACATAACAATTAAATTTCATAAAATAGACAAGTGATGCCCTCCTCAAGAGTGTTGACTTGCTTTTATAGATTTTATGGGCCAAATATCCCACTTTGACATCTAATCAGATTTTAGTCCCTCATTTAATGTTTTTTCCTCTTAGATCCATCCCTAGGCAAGTCACATTTTTTGGGGGAAAAATATTATTTTATAAGGTGTCTTTAGCTTTTCAACTTTTATTTCATCATTAAGTCTATAATACTTTATTATAAGTCTTTTTAATATTTTCTTTTTTTATTTGCACTTTATAATAAATTATTATAACTTAAGTCCCCCTTGAGTTTGTTCCTTAGCCGTCATGGAGACAAAATGGGTTAAGGGTCTTCAACCGAGGAAGGGTATATTACAAGGACACACACTATTTGTTGACACACACATTCCTTTCGGCCTATGACTCGAACATATACTAAATCTCATAGATCTTCCCACCCTCACTCACCTTGGACACATATGACAGCTTTTGCATGGATTATACATGAGCATCCTTTGTCTCTTCTACCACTTGAGGGGCTCGCATCCCCTTTGTTTGTCATACATGACATGCCTCTTCATGAGGCCCTCATTGGATAGATGTTCTGTTATCCCCCTCACGTACATAGTTATTTTCAAAACACTGCGAAAACATTCAAACAATCACATAATACAAAAACATTCGAATATGAGCAAAAATTCAAAATCATGACCTATTCTAGTTTGCTTGGCTATCTTGTTACTTTATACACGATGTTTGTTACATTGATTTGATATAAACGAACTTATTCTTTACACACATGTTTACGAGGTATCTTGAGCTTGATACAAGATACTCAATTATTGTTACACAATGATAGAAGCTAGCCTAATTCCTTACATTTTTAAAGATGAGTTCACACTAGCGTATTAGGAAGCACTGCAAGTTATTTATCATCATAAACTAGTTTATGCTCAGACTAGGTAAGCTTATCATAGGTAGTTAATTGGTTAAATTGTTGTAACCAAAGTTGTTAATTCAAACAAAATTTGTTTAAACATTATTGCACAAAAGCCTATTTTATAGGCTTGAATGTAATACATTCATACAAAGTGTGAATAGTGCAATAATTATGTAGTGTATTATTGTGAGACCGCGTTGTCTGGTTGAGGGAGTTTCAACAGGTTTCTGTCAGATTGATCTGCCATGCCACTGTTCTGCTACTGTGCCTGCCGGATAATTCGTCGTGTGAATTGCTCAATTTGGGGGCCGAAATTGTGGGCACTTTCGTTCTCGTTTTCAGCGTCTTTTCAGCCACCGACGCCAACAGAAGCGCTAGCGATTCTCATGTTCATGTCTGTATTTTTACGACCTGTTTTGCTTTTGGATTTTTGTTGATGGTGCGTAACCCTCGCGAGAAAATTTCTTGTTACATTTTTTGAAAAAAATCGATAACATAAATTTAGGGCAATTTCTTAATAAATAACCGTGTATTGAGATTTGCGCAACTTGGGTTTTTCTTTTTTGGGTTTTGAGAGCTTTCTTTGCCAGGTTTAGATCGATTCGTTGTGAAAATTCAATCTAGGTTTTCGCAGGAGGTCGTGGATCGACTAGATTATTTTTTTTCTGAGCTTTTCGAGCTCTCTTCTGGGTTTTCCGGCGCCGGATTTGAGCTCCGAGACTTCTTTTCTGATGGGTTTCATTTCTCTTGCCGGTCGGGTCCTGTTTTTCATCGATATTCATCTTAGCAGCTTGGCAGAAGTAACTGTTTTGGAGTGATGCAAGTATGTATTTTGCAGTGTCAAAAAAATAGATCTTGTTTAGTTTGGTGTGTGCAATGTTATTTTCTAGGGTTTTAAAGTTTTGCAGGTTCTTTTTTTTTAGCGGCGTCTGAAAATAGATCTTAGATTATATTGGTATGATTTGTAAATAAAAGTAACAGAGATTTGATCATTTTTGTTTGGTTTGAAGACTGTGGTGTTATGTTTGATCTTATTGGGTGTATATTTCGTGTATAATATATATAATATATATATATATATTTGGTATTATGGAATCATCATATGTGTTCTTTTTGTTTTCATTTTGGAATGTGGTGCTTAAAGTGCGTATTGTATTAATGCTCTTTTATACAAGAACATTTTTAGACAATATTAGTCGTAATGTTTACGACCTATTAAAATATATTTCTATGTATAGAATAATATTTTTTTGACATAAATTTGATCGTTTAGAAGATTATTTGTATGGTTGTTTGGTTTTAGAAGATTGTTCAATATACCCATTCTGAGCATCCTGATAATCATTTCCTTCCCATAGACCACATTCTGTCTAGCCATTTTCTCAAAAAGATTATGGGCCTTATCGAGGCACCCATCCCGCGCATACCCAACAACTATCCAGCTGTCGAGGAGTATGACATGTCTAAGGGTGCATTTTGTCAAATAGTTAGCATGTCGTCTCTACACTCGCATTTCAAAACATGCTATCCAAAAGATCACTCCCCACAAAGGAATCAGACTGAAACCACTTTTTTGAAAATCAGGACTCCTATTTAGTAAAAATATAAACATGGAAATAAACACCCCAAAGAATTGACAATTAGTCACATGTTCGATGGGAATTAGAGACTTGTTAATAGGGATGAATTTATCTCTTAATGGTATTGACTTCTATATGACGAGTTACTATTACTATTTTGAAATGTCTAAGTAGCTCCTACTAGGGAATTGCAGGCGAAGATACATGTAGCATTTTATAGAACAGAATATTTGACTCTAGAATGCAAGAAGAAAAAAATACGCTAATATGCAAAGTTTCCGTTGAAGAAATAGAGGTTTGCATTAACCAATGTTAGGGCTCATAAACTATAGTTTCCTTGTGCTTCTGCCAACGTCTTCCCAACTTCTTGCAAAAACACTTCTAACATCCTCCTTTGTAACGTTCTTTAAAATGGTGGTCCATCTGCAGAAGTCGAGTAGAATAATTCGTTGGGAACAAATGTGGAATAGATAGCCATCCCATTAAGTGGGTCCCTACATCTCCGGAACATGGGAGTTTGAACAATGCATATGGAAATGTTAGGCCGGGAAGAGCTACCGGAATTTGACACTTTGCAGTATGAGAATTTTCCAAAGGTCGGATGCCTTCCGGTGAAAAAATCGAACAACATACACTGATGTTACTTTGCTAGTTGCTACTGATGTAATATAATTTGAAATCACATGTGCTTATTGTTAAATTGAATAACACTTGGAATATCATTACTTGCATTATTGGTTTTGATTGTAATGAGGATTCTAACCACACTCATTTATTGAACACACATCCCTCGTGATGCCCACCTATCGGCATTTCTATTACACACTTATGGTGCAATTGATAGTTATAATGTTTTGGAAATAGTTTGAGTTGAAAAGATATGTGGCCCGTTTGGTCATCAGAACATGACTAAAACATATATGTTATGGGATCAAGGATTGTAAATCCTATGATTATTTGCAAAAAAATATTATGGAGGGAAACATAATGTACTCGCTATATTTTGTGGTCCCACTAAAGTTAGCAAATGCTAACTAGATTTAGAGACAAAACACCTAATTAGAGTGTAAGTTAGCAAAGGCTAAGGCTAGATTTAAAGACAAAATACCTAATTAGTGTAAGGAATTTCAAATGTTGCCAATTTTTTTTTTAAATGAGATTTTATTTGGATATATATATACATTAAAGAAAAGGAATTTGGAGCTATAATTCATGTGGGGGTCATTTTTTGATTGGTAATGTCAAGGCTCTTCCTCTCTTTTGGCTTTGGTTCTACCGCTTCCACATCATTACGATGGATCTCAAACTAATCAAACCTCTAAACTCATAGAAGACTACCACAGTTATTTAACAAAAATAGATTATTTTATTAAACCTTATTGCAGAGTAACCGATGTAAACACTGATATACAAATGCTAAGATACTAATATGACACAAGACAAATAAGCATGTAAAGTAGAAACCCTAATTGCATAGATAGAGAAAGAAGACTTAGATGATTTACGATTGGCCTAGGACTAATTTGAACTGGGAAAAGTGACGCACAAACTGGGAATAACATCGTTACTGCACACTGTAAATTCTGATAGGTGGAAATGTGGCCGGACACGGGCGCTTGGGATAGGGCAAAGGTGCACATAGGTGTTGGAGACCCACTTCTAGGCACCGGTGACTGCACAATAGCTCAGAAAACTATGATATGTTGATGGTGTCATAAGGTTGTCGTAATTACTTCATGTTGATCACACTATGATCATCGAGGGTACCTGTAACCTGCAAAACAGAAGTTCACTTGTACAAAATTCCATAAACCACATCAAATCTAAAAATAAACATGCAATATGAGGATTTAGACTGACCTTGGCGATCACCCCAAGAGTGAACTTAGAGACCGAGCGTTGCACTACATCTTAGACTCCATGTAGTTCTACTGAGTGTGTGTAGAAATTGTGCCCTAGGATGCCCCTGTGCAAGTTGCACTTGATAGCAGGCTATAGCTAGAATGTAGCAATGTAGTAGAATGTGTGGATGAAATAAAATGAACTTCCCTTTCCTATGCTGTGTATGCAAAATTAATGCAGTCCCTTGTCCCTTGAATGGATGCTAAATGGATGCCTTGAAATGCTTTAGGTGCCTTTTAAATGCAATCTTAGGTGATGATAGTAATGCTTAGTGCTTGGTCCCCTATTTTGAAAACATAACTATGCATTTATATGATTCATTTGTTTGAATTTCGTAATTGACAACTTGAAGGCCGTCCCATAAGTAGAAAAGATGCCCAAAAGATAAAAGAGACCCAAAAGGAGCAAGTAAGATAAAAAAGGGTCAGGGGCGCCCAGAGGGGACAAGAGCACTTGGGCAGTGTTGTCCTGCTAGGCGTTGGTGTCCGAAGCCAAGAAAGATACATCAGGATAATTCTGACTGGGCAGTAGGGTGTGTAAGGCCAAATAGAAAGCAAGAGACAAAGAAAAGAGGCCAAATATAGTTGTCAACCACTAGTTTTCTTGCTTAGGAATCACATAAATGCTAGTATGCTTTTAGGACCTATAAATGTACCCAAGTGCGTGATTTTGTTCACCTTAGAGAAGGAAAAGTATGCTTATGAGGCAAGCAAGATGAAGCCCTCAGTTTGATCGGCCTAAATGTATTTGAAAGTCTAGAATTTCACATTGATGAATCTAAAACTATGAAAGAGGTATATGAAATATTTGAAAGTCTTTTTGGTAAATTGGATGAATTCAAGTTGCTTTAGTTAGATAAAAAAGTTAAATATTTGTTCACCTTATGATATTCCATTTATTGAATAATTCTTGTTAAAATTCAATTCTATTAGATCAAAACCAAAGGTTTGTGGTGAAGAAATAAAGAATGAAGGGTGTATAATATTGATTCTTAAAAAAATAAAAGGCCCTTACAGTGTGTTTGCATCCACATTTTATTCCACAATGGATGTGTTGCATGTAAATTTCTAAATTCCTACTTTTGAGCTATTTTGTGAAAGGCTTACTTGTGAACAATAAAATTTCCGAGCACTCGATGCCTTACCTAGCTCGATTCACACACTTGTGGCTAATTCCTCTAAAGGAAAATGAAAATCGAATCCTAAGTTAGGACCTCCTCTAGTAGAATCAAACAATCCTTCTCTGACCACCACTAAGACCTGTAAACCTTCCAATTCTTACAAGTAAAAAAAGTTTTTAAAAAGAAGAAGGTTTATGATCCATGTCCATATTGTAACAAAACAAATAATCATGATTACAAATGTTATAAGAGAGTAGAAGCATTAGAAGTAAAACTTAAGAAACATAAAATTGATGTTCCCTCCATAAATACAGGGAAAGGAAGATCTCTTTTTGTTAGGGCTTATTCTACTATGTCATATAAATGGATTTTTTTATTTTGGGGCTTCTCATCATCTAATTCACTCACATGGTTTTTTTAGTTCTCTTTCTAATTGCAACACTTCTCAAACACTCATGGGCAACTCTTCAAAGGTTGATGTTTTGGGTTCCAAATCAATGCAAATGTAGGATGGGTGCATCAATTATGTACTCTTGGTACTTGAAATTTCATCTGATTTGTTATCAATCTATCATATTTATAATTCTGGTTTTAGAAAAATTATGGAGTTCACTCCATAAAGTGTTGTAATTAGAGAATTATCTTATCCATAGGATGTTGTAGCTATAGGTGTGGTGGACCATCATTCACACCTTAATGTTTTTGATAAATTTGACACCTATACAAAGTCATCACTTGTTGCTCATGTTGACACAATGAGAAAATGTGGCACAAATGTTTTGGTCACTTGAATTACAAGTATTTGCAATAGCTAAGCTCACAGAACATGGTGAAAGGGATTTTAAAGGTCTCCATTTGTGATGGTGTTTACCTAGGATGCATGCTTGGAAAACAACATCGGGATCCCTTTCCAAATAGACAATATTCGAGAGTTAGGGCTCCACTTGAGTTAGTACATTTTGATTTGATGAATTTTCACACTAGGTCATTTTATGGTACTAAATATGTACCAACTTTTATTAATGATTTCACTCATAGGACTTGGGGTGTATTTATTACAATATAAAAGTGAAGTGTTTGATAACTTCAAGGCCTTCAATGCTTTTGTTGAGAAGTAATAAGGAGTTTCACCGAAACAACTTTGCATTGACAATGGGGGGAATATATAAATAAGGTTTTTTTCATGAATTTTGTGCTAATCATGTTATTCTTCATCAATGCATAGTACCATACACACCTCAGTAAAATGGAATGGTTGAATAGAAAATTTGAACACTCGAGGAGATGGTGAACTATATGATATAGTCTAAGGACTTTACACATGAGTTCTATGATGAAGCAGTAAATTTTACAAATTCCATCTAAAATTGTATTCCTCGTAAAGTAGTGTGAGACAAGACTCTTAAAGAAGCTTGGTCAGGTGAGAAACCTAATGTTTTTAAATTTTACGTCTTTGGAAGTAAGGGATTTGTGTTTGTTCCAGATGATAAGTGTGAGTTTATGGAGAAGAAGAGCCAATATCTCATATTTGTTGGTCATTACGAGAATGTGAAGGCATACCACCTCTTTGATCCTATCACACATGATGTCTTATTTAGATGAGATTTTAGAATTAATGAGAATCTCATTCCTTCAGTACCAACTTCCAGGCCTTCTCCATCACAGTCTTCACGTCCTACTCCTAATAGGTAGGGTATACTTCTTAATTTTGACAAAAACACACATGATGATCTTGATCATCCTCCTCCTCCACAAAACTTTCCCAAGTGGGCACAATCCATCTTGCAAGAAGTTGGTTATTTGGACGGTGATCTCTTATTATCCTCATCATACTTAGTCTAATACCTCTGGTAAAGCTCTTATGAACTAAGAAATATCTACTGATCTAGTATCATTATCTGAGCCAACGAGGAAACATGAGTGGGATGATATTGTGCAAGATGAGTATTCTTCACTCATGAATAATAACATGGGGGAGTTAATACCTCTTCCTAAGGGAATAAAACGTGTGCGTTATAAATGGGTGTATAAGACCAAATATGCAGTCGATGGTTTTGTAGATAAGAACAAGGCTTGTCTTGTAGCCAAGGGGTTCTCACAAGTTGAAGGGGTGGATTACTATGAGAGTTTTTCTTTGGTTGTAAAGATGGATTCAATACACACCATGTTTTCTACCTCGTTGGATTACATCGGTGACCAGTCTATCAAATGCACATGAATAGTGCCTTCATGCATGATTGTATCCAAGAGGAGATCTATATGGAGCAGGCTCAAGGATTTGTGCAAGACTCTTCCATGGTACACATACTTCCTTCATCTTTCTTTGTATGGCCTCAAATAAGCTCCTCGATATGGTATGAGAATATGGATAGATTTTTACTGAATTATGGATTTTATAGATGTGGATATAATAACAATGTTTGCATCCTAAAGCAAGGTGAGGATCTCCTAATTCTGGTATTGTATGTTGATGCCCTCATCCTCACAAGTGGTTCAGATTTGACATAATAACAAGTTGATGGAAAGATTTTACATGACAAACATGGGACTTCTACACTATTTTCTTGACCTCTAGGTTCATCAATATCATGAAGGTATTTCTATTGGACAACAAAAGTACTTCGAAAATATTCTTCCTCATGTTGGAAATTAGGACACTGAGGGGGGGGAGGGGGGGGCGGGGTGAATTAGTGTCTATTCAATCTTTGATAAACAATTCAATTCACTTAATTTGTTATAATAGACCCAAACCATCTTCACAAGTAGTCAACATGAGATAACACATAGACAAAGAATTTAACATGGGAAACCCTTCAAGGGAGAAAAACCCACTGAAATCTAAGAACTAGCTTAGGACAAGAATGTCCTGTAAAGATTATACATTGATTTCATAGTTGAGCTTCAACTCAAAATAGATCTATAACTCCAAAATTTAACCAGGCATCTACTTGATTCTTTGGCAAGCTTCTACTTACATGGAAGCTTAAACTCCCAAATTTAGTCCAACACCTACTGGCCTTCCATAACCTTCAACTTACAAGGACAACTTTAAATCCCCAGTTGCTAAGTTGCTACTTAGACTTATGCAAGGTTTTGATTACACTGAATTTTATTGTCTCACAAACAACTAGTAGTGACCACTAGATTAGCTTATTATTCTTCTCAGTTCTCCGATTAAATAAAAATGGAAATGTGTATGCTAGTTAATCTAATCTAAGAGGACATAAAAATTCAGTAAAGAAGCATATAAATTAATTAAGCAACTAATCTAATAAAATTAAAATCCTAATGTGCAAAAGAGAAGGGGAAAAAACTCAGTTAAATAATAGATGCTCATGGAACTATGTCATAGAGCTGGCTAGAGAATCTAGAAACATGAATGATCATGAAGAAACTCCAATAAGGATGGATCTTGGATTATTTGACTGGATTGGACTACCTAGAGAGGAACTGGGGTGCCTGTAGGCACTTTGGTCTAAAAACTGGGCACCCTAGTCTATGCAAAAGCTCTGAAACTAAATCTCACAGGGCTGAAAGGTGTTCTGAAACCCTCATTTTTTGTGGCATCAAATTTATCTTCCCTGGATACCGGATGTCACTCAATAATCCAAGATGATTTAAAGACCTTATACTCTCAAGACTCAAAATGTTGAAGTCATCAAACCCTTTCTAAGAAACATAAATATGTAAATGAATGGGTCTAGACTAACTCTTAGCTTCCACATACAGTGGGCTTACTAACTAAGCGTTACACTACGTTTCAGACCCAAATGTAGCTTTGGTGAGTGTGTGCATAATGTTCCACTGGGTTCTCTTATGTTAGTCACACTTTGTGAAGTAGCTTCAATAACTAGATGTAGAAAATGTAATAACATGTGTGCATGGAATAGAATTGTATTCAATCATCCCCCTATGAAGTGTGTCATTATTGCATATGTCATGGCCTTACGCTTATGTTCATGGAGCTGCATGTGGATGTTTCAGTGATATCTCTTGAATGTCAAATGGATGGATGCAACTCTAGATGGATGATAATAGTGAATGATGTCAGGTCCCAACTGAATATGGTCTTTCATAACTTTATATTTATAGGGTTCTCTGTAATATAATTTTGTAATTAACCTTGAAATGGCCTAACACTGAAAAGATAAGAATGATAAATGGATAGAAAGAGCCCCAAAAGATGGCAAGAAATTCCAAAAGTTCTGACATGGGGTGCCCCTACAATGGTACCAAGGCACCCACGGACACCCTTAAACCTACTATCCTAGGTGCCCTAGTTGAGGCTAAAATAACACAGGATGACATTTGAGTTGACTGGGAATGTGGGTGTAAAAGGTTAGGTTTGCACTAAATAAAATAAAAAAAGATAGCCAAAATATGGGGGTTAATTAAGCTACTTTCTTCACTCAATGAACCTTCTAAATAGTATAGCTATGAGACTAGGATAAATAATGTCTAAAGTGCATGCATTTAGTTCACTACGCTTCTTCATTCTTCATTCTCTACTTGAAAACCCTTCACAGTTAGCTACAAACCTCTTAAGGACAATACAAGGATGATTTCATGCACAATTTCTTTGTCATATTCCACTCTTTCAATCTATTGCATACACTCTTATTTATCAAGGAGGTCATTCTCATACTCTCATCCTTTTCATGAGAATCACTTCTTCATTCATTTGTACCTATTATTTATACATATTTAGCATCTACATTATAATATCTCCCTGTCTTAATTAGCTATCTCGTTAACCTCCTCATATGTACTTGAATGCTCACATATTTGATATCAGGTCTTCAAGTGTGGTTTTTTTATTCTCTAGATTATGATCTTTCTCCATGAATATAGTGCTCTCAAATTCCTATGAATCTCTCCATTAATTTCATCTTAAAATGATCACTCAGTAACTGCATCTATATCTCCAATGTGTTCATCTTTCTAGTAAGCATATATTTGTAAAAGCACTCCTAAGCTCTTAACTTTTATGTACACCACTTGTAGGATCACTTCATGTAACCTATCTCAGCAATATATTCATGTGTCTTCTGAATTGATTAACCAGCTCTCCCAAGATTTCAGTTCTTACACCACTTCCCTCACAAGAAACCTATCTCAACAATATATTCATGTGTCTTTTAAATGCATTAACCAGCTCTCCCAAGCTTCATCCTTAGTTGCTTACAAGCACAAAAAATTGTTTTGTAGAAGGTCCAACCTTTATAACTTAACACACTTCACATATCAGACTCATCACCTTCCTTTCTTGTTAACGCGTACATGAAGAGGGAAAACATCTTTAAAAAAAACTACCTATGTTTTTCATGATTGCATCTTAGGGACTGAGATCTGAATTTTATATTCTTTCACAATCTGCAAGTATCACTTCAAATATTATTTTATGAAAAAAAAATCCCATATGAAGTCTCATGAACTTCATTTCATAACTATTCTAGGCTGAAAACCCCTTCAAGTGATCTTTATTCCATGATTTGTAACATTTTTTTGACTTATCTCAGAATCTGCCATATGCTCCATCACACAAACTTTTATCTTGTAGCTTGACTCAACCTTCGTCAAATGTAACTAACATGGATGAACATTATGATATCCTCTACACATTCTTCATAACCTTTACAATACCCCTTCTTCACTATTTTACCTTTCATTATCCATTTGAGCATATAGAATGCATTAGAAGTAAGATGTTACCTAGTTCATCAAGTGAAATGAGGAAGGAGAAGATCATTAATTGCATACAACATTCAAGTCACTCAGATACACTAGGACTTAACAAGGAATTTCATTTACAAATTTGAGCTTTAAGGTCATCCTCCAAATAGAGCAGAATGAAGACAATATTTTGCAACACTACCACATATTCACAGTTTAAAGTTACTCATATCACAATCCTAAATTTTCTTGGTACACAAAAAAGAATGAGCATTCAACTGATTCATTATTTGGAGATGAAAACTAGGGATCACTTTACCATCTATCATACTCAAGAGATCAAGAAATTTAAAATCTTTTTCATGAAGCATGCTTTGAAATCAAAACTTGTCTTCGTTGTTTTTGATAACACAACCTTACACTAATAAAGGCTTGAGTGAAACATGTGTATAATCAGTAAAAAAATATGACCTTCAGAACATCTTTCATGGAGGGCATAAATTGATTTTCATGTAGCTTCTCCATTCATTGGTTTCTTCTGAATAACTTTTTAATATGATTGGAATATTTTTATATTCTTCAGACTATGCATAGTTAGGGTTTCAAGTCTTCAACCCTCATTTGTAGCTTTGAATATTCATAACACTTTATTATTCATTTTTATGCCAACATACCTCAATGGGTACTTCAAAAAATCACCTTACCACAACTTTCAAACCTTATATTCCACTTGATATTGATGGAGCTTCAAGGTTTAGGACATTGATAAAACATACCAGTCTTGACTATTACAAAAAAACAGACCATAGTCTTAAAAGATTAATAGTTTAACTTGTATGAAATTTTTTTCCTAAGCATCTAATCCACTATTTTAAGAAGTTCCCTTCTTAATAATTTCATAAAGTTTGAATTTAACCACTACGTGAAAGGATGATAGGCCTTAGAAACAAGTATTCCTAGGAAGAATATGCTAATCCTTAAGACATAACAAGGAAGTCTTGATTTAAATGGCTTCTTGCTAA
Source organism: Taxus chinensis (assembly GCA_019776745.2). NCBI lineage: Eukaryota > Viridiplantae > Streptophyta > Pinopsida > Cupressales > Taxaceae > Taxus > Taxus chinensis. Next base: position 806,354 of record JAHRHJ020002231.1, on the reverse strand, counting down.
CACACATTTATCTATATGACCCAAAATTACCATCAAAACTTCAAAATACATATCTATATACCATCTCCATTCTCTTGAGAGCATAAGTTATGAAGTTAGCTTTCACAACTACAAAACAATTTCAGTCTTCTTAACAAGAGCTGATCAACACAGTTGAGGAGAAAAGTAAATTTAGACCATATATCACCTTTCAAAAAAGCATATCCATGAGCTCCATAACTCACATTCGACATGTAGAGGGTGATTACCCTTTCTTACCCCAATTCTTAGGCCTATACTCATAGGCATCCTTCAAACACCATGAATGTATTATCTTGATAACTGTCTTTTGGCGGTAGGAAAGAGAGAAGATAGACTAAATTCACACTAAAAATGTACTGATATTCATCAAAATCTTCATATAATCTAAGAACATCTTTTCATGCACATTTTCATCACCAGGGGATTCACCTTGACAGCATTCAAAACAAGACACTATATAGCTAAAATTCTTCAAAACAAGGGCATACCTGTACAATAAAGTCAACCTTGGCAAAAAAATGTCACCATTTTTACCTAGGAGGAGTATTCTACACTCCTGAGGGGTTTCCATAACTTGAAAGTGCTTTGGAGATCAAAACAACTCATTTCTTTCCTATCACTTCGAGGAGGGAGGTTTGGAGAGGGTTTTGAACATTGTTTTGAAAAATTTCAGTCTTGGAGTGATATTCAAAAATTACTTCTATGATTTATCTGAAGAAGGCATTGAAAATTTTGTTTGAGTGCTAAGAAGACAAGGTGCTCAGTTTTAGCCCTTCTTCAAGAACCCAGTTTTGGTAAAACTTGAATATCTTCAACAATTATCTTCAAAATTTGATGAAACTTGACATAGAGCACTAAAACACACTTCCTCTACATGCTCCATAGATTGGTTTTCTCATAAATGATCCTTATACAATCCCAAACCAATCTCATTTTTCTAAGCTTCCACTGCTAGTTCTCAAAGGTAGTTTTAGTGAAAACTTGAATTTTTCCTCCAAGTGATAAAGTAAGCCCTGTAGATGCTCCTACATGCTCTAGGAAGTGTTCTTAGGATCCTACCATGCTTACCTAGGCTTTTCATGGCCTTCTTTGAGCTCTTACACCTCATTAGGCTCTAGAACTAGGCCTAAATGGGCTAGTTCCAACTGTGACTTGCAACACCTGACCTGATGATCACCCTAGAAGCTCTTACACATCCTAAAAACATTTTTAGACCTATGGGACACCTGAGAAAAGCACACTAATCATCTCCATACCTCTAGTGGGCACCTACCTCACTGACCAAGCCTATAACACCCTGAAATCATCCTGAAACCACTCTGAACCACTCTGTGAGCTCCAACCACCATTGAGAAGGCACTACCAATCAACCTTCATGCCCCTGACTAATCCTCACTTCACCACTCACACATTTTCCATCAATGCCACCTTGACATCAATGACAACACCAATGCACCAGGGTTCAACAATCTCCCCCTATATCATTGATGGAAACAAACTCAGAAACTTGATGGAAAAAAAAACACCACATCTTCAAATCATTCATACCTTGTTTTTGACAACACTCTCTCCCCCTTTAACATCTATGACAAAGGTTCATACATTCAAAAACATAAACAACATGCAAGTAATCATTGACAAAGCATAACCTTACCTCAAGAAGCTCCCGCTTGGATTTGACTTGTTACCTTGTCAGAAATGGCATGAAAAGATGAATATATTTCTTCACCAATCAGCCTCAATGCTCTCCCTGAACCTCTTTTCTTCAACTATTCTCTTCATGTTTTTCTTTGGTATCTCACTTCACCATGCTAGTGAAAAATGCTTTCAATTCTACCTTAAGCTAGTTTCTATTTAGTGCTATTTGGAGCTTAGATCCATGAATCAACTGATTTTCTTAGACTGCCTTTTGGCCCAACTTTGGCCATCCATAAAACTCCTAACATTTCATGAACTAAGCTCATTTTTGCTCCCCTGGGATTGGATTTTATCCTCCTTTATCTAAAATGTAGCAAGTTAGGCATGCACTACCTTGTCACTTAAAGCTCAGATGGATCACATCAATTCTAACTAGCCCTAAAGGACTTTTTCACTTCTTATTGCTTTTATAACCTCCATTGAAGGGATAATGACTTACTTGAATGTTCACCTTGTCTCTCCTTGTGAAGTGAACCTATCTCACATTTTTTATTTATCCTATGCTCATCTATCTTCTAAGACACCTAAAATACTTACCAAGGATTTTTAGTCATTTCTCATATTTCAATCTCATTAAAAATGTAGGTCACTATTTTTGACTTACAAACACCTCACAATAACCTTGTGATGAAGCATGAAAACTTCACTATTGGTCTTAACCTTTTGGTGTAGCCTCTTTTAACCAAAGCTCACATATAATTATTTTCATTATTTTTCATCTCATATACACCATGCAAACTTGATTATACCATTGTGATTTCTCAAACTTAGCATTATACTACTTATTTTTAAGCTCAGGAAAGGTTTCACGTCAATGTTCTCAATTCCTTGATTTGATCACCTATTAAGCAATGATAAATTAATGTTGCATAATCTTCATGTCAAGTTTTTCATGATAGATATTTCAAGAGTAAAGCATTGTTCTGATCCATATCTTGTGTTATCATCTTTCTTCATTTCACTCTCCAACACTGTTCAGTTTAGTCAAAACATAAGACAGACAAACTCAATTTTCATCTACATGATATGACAACATTTACAAGTCTTTTAACATATTCCTTGGCTTTTCAATATATATGTTCCATCTATATAACCTTTCATTTATGCACCTCTTCATTCTCATCTTGCATTCCTTTCTCAATACCTTTTAGTCAATTTAAAGAATTTTTTGAGGGTTGAACTAATTTTCCATTTTCTCATCACTTGGACATTTATCTCACTTTACTATGATATGATGATAATTGTAGCTCTATAGCACCTCCATAGACTGTCTACAAAATTTGAATCTCTTACAACTTTAGATTTATCTCAGAATGATAACTTTCATAATCATATTCAATCTTGCTTTTATGACCTTAACACCCAGTCTTTGGATTCCTTATTCTCTCCTTGATGGCATAACATAATATTTAACTTACTGTACAAACTTCTGAAATTCATATTGCAATTTTCAAATGACATTATCAACCTATACACCTAGCTTTGACTTAACTGAATAATTTATCTTTTCACTTCACTTTGAATAACCTCCTTATTTCAAATTTGTAATCAAACTTGAAGAATTTTTCATTCCTATGAATACTTGACATCTCAAAGATAACTCCTGATGAGTGAGACCTATTAACTTGTATTGACCTTTCATAGTTTTTTTCATAAGATTCAGCATTTTGACAATTGAACTTACAGGACTTGACATGTCATTAACTCTTAATGACTACATTCTTTTGACACTTCATGATTAATTAGACTCAGAACACTTTTCATATCAAACATTATTGATCACTATATGACTATGACACTGAATGAGACTAGGATAGGATAAAATTTGTACATTTGAAAGACACTTGACATTTTTCATTTTGACAACAACCTAAGACCTTATGACTTTAAACCTTGAAAGAAACTTCACAACACATAGAGGAAGAAACACATACCTTGAGACCTATTGACCACACTCTTTTTCCATGAATACTCAAGAAGGACATTCAATAACTTCAATAATCACTAGTAATTCAATAGGAGGCTAAACCAACATTTCTTGAACTTGGCATACCTTTGCGATATGAGAAGACTCCAATTAGAAACTATTTATGGCAAATTTCTTTCAAACATACTTTGGACCATTCACTCAACTTCATCATGGAGAATTACTTTGATTGGAGGTTGATAGGACTAATGAGGAGAAAACCTTGCTTCTTTCAGCTGATACATGCCTTCTAGAAGCCTAGAGAAGGCACACCACCTTGTGAGATCACCTCAAAACAATAGATAGTCATCAAAGCAACATGATGACTCAATTATTTCCCTTCTTTTCCTTAATATCTTGTCAATCTTCTTGGATGCACTCCTTGGTGTGACAACCTCATCTCCTAAGCCCTCACTTTCTGATTGAGTTCCTGATAAACATGTGTGTTGCATCTCATACACCTTCTCTAACACATCTTGAGGTAGAAGTTCTTCATCACTTGCACTAGACTTGTCTTCCTTCTTCTTGGATTTATCATCACTTCCTGATGTCTTGTTTGTACTAGGATCTCCCATGACTGTCATTGAATGTTGTGTCTCTTCATCATCTTCCCATGTTATTTTCTTGTCATTCTTTGCTTCTTCAACTCTTGAGTTTTCTTCCTTGACCTTGTATATCCATTTTACTCCTTCTTTCTAGAGGTATGTTTAGGCATAGCTGAATTTGTCTCATTTATAGGATTGGTATTCATGTTGGAAACCTTCTTAACTTGTCTTTGAAAGGTATGATGCCTACTGTTGTACTTAAATTGTTCATTGTGTCAGAAATGCTTTGTAAAGTGCCCAACATCATGACAATTATAACATATAACATTACCCTTACCTTTGAATTGGTGTGAATTGTCATTCCAACTATGATTTGTAGCCTTGAGATCATGACATATCCTAGCATAGTGTCCAAACTTGTTGCAATTGTAGCATACTACCATGTTCATGCCTTTTGAGTCTACTTCTTTCCAAAACTGACTTGATGGTTCTTCTAAGCAGTACTTGACAATATGACTTTTTTCTTGGCAATTGAAGTATGTTCTTTTCCTTCTCACTTATATTATCCTCCATGGGTGGTCATCTATGACATGCTTCCTGCATTCCTTAGCCCTATGTCCATAGTTATGACAAGAAAAACAATAGCCATTAAAATTCATTTCATACCTGGATGCATTTGGTTGCCTAACTGACTTAGGCCTTCTTGTGTTTGTCTTCTTGATCATCTTCATGCCTGTTTACATGCTTGGACCGGCCTTGTCATCCTCACACTTTTCTATAGGCTTCTCCTTTGAATCCTAGACCTATTTTATCACTTGCGCTCTTTGATTTTCTAGAATTCCATCAAGATTTCAGAATCTCTTTTCAAGTTTATGATACATCTTCAACTTGTTATTTGCTTCTTCTAGTTCAACCTTCAAGATTCTCAATTCTTCTTCATGTTTAAGGAAAGCATCTTCCTTGTCTTTCAGATATTTTGACACATTTTCAACAAATGACTCCATCTCCTTGAGTGTTTGGCCATGGTCAGCTTCCATGAGCTTGATTTCCTTCTTCAGTCCATCAATCAGAGACTGAGAAATCTCATACTTCCTTTTCAGAATTGATTCAACTAGTGTACCCATGTTTTTGCCTCCAGGATCTCCTCCAAGTTGTTAGACTTGATTCAAGAGGACCAAGCTCTGATACTAATTGTTGGAAATTAGGACACTGAGAGGGGGGTGAATCAATGTCTATTCAACATTGTCAAACAATTCAATTTACTTAATTTGTTATAACAAAGCCAAACAATCATTCACAAGTAGTCAACATGAGAGAACACACAAAGAGACATGATTTAATGTGGGAAACCATTCAAGGGAGAAAAAACCACTGAAATCAAAGAACTAACTTGGACAAGAATGTCCTGTAAAGATTACAATGATTTCACAATTGAGCATCAACTCAACATGGAGTTGCAACTCCAAAATTTAATCAAGCATCTACTTGATCTTTAGCAAGCTTCTACTTCCATGGAAGCTTTAAACTCCAAATTCAGTCAAGCACCTACTGACCTTCTATAAGCTTCAACTTATAAGGATAAACTACTTAGACTTCTGCAAGGTTTTGATCATTTTAAATTTGTTGTCTCACACAAACTCTATTATGACTCACTAAATCAGCTCATTCTTCTCAGTTCTCCTAATTCACCTCTCTTTTGATCAGTGCTTAATCACTTGCAGGGTACTATTATACAAGGATTATTTCAAACACACTTTCATGAAGTCATGGAGAGTTCACTTATTCCATCACCTTTCTCAGCATCCACTCTTCATATGTTTAAGCTGCTGTGCAACATATCAGTCATGGGGACAATTTTTGCTCACCTTAATAGATCTTTTTTTTCATGGCAGTTAACCTTTTTCAAAGACTAATCACCAACCATTCATTCTCATACATCACACCTCTTTTTCTTAACTAGGTCTCACACATGATCACAAGTGTTGTTTTGATGGTATGGTTTGGCCCTGAGAGATACAGATCCCATACATAGGTCTATCGTAGTGATCTATCAGAGTTAGATTTCAAGATAGATCTATATATATATATATAATGTTTCTTTGCATGATTAATATGTGTTATGAATGAATTGAGATGACTAGTGTGTAGATGCTTAGATGGATGTCAGATATGGGATTAGAGATATGGATATGGATTAATTGATGCTTAGAATGGGATGTGATAAGTTTTAGTATTGGATGCAACAAAGTCAAACTTGTCATTAGATTTAAGGATAAGTGTGACCAAATTTGGATTTGTCGACATGTCGATAGTGTTACATTAGGTCTATGAATTATGATGTGCATACCAACTATCTTAGAAGACACTATGTAATATTACATAGGGAATCAATATAGGGTTGAATTTCCTACATTATCATTCTGATAGAGTCTCAACACCATCTTGCTTAATGTGATGGTTTGATAGACAACTGATGTGATGGGTAAGCTTTAGATTTAAAACCATCAAATGAGAGTTAGATTAGATGAAATATAAGCCACTCCTCAACAGACATCCCTTATAAGCTTTGATAGAATTATGACCAAAAAGGCACTGACCCTTACTTTTCGTCATTTTTTATGACAATGAACCACAATTGTAACGTAGCCTTTATTATGAAAATCCAATGTAGGCTAGTCATGTTGGAGTGGAACTTAGGTAGAGGGAGAGAACTGATGCACTTGCATGGTTTACATAGGTTGTATGTTATGCACATAACTCATGATATCTTAGTCACATTTAAGATGTATGATAGCCGAAAATATGTGGCTATCAGTAACTGTCTTATCATTACCTATCTCTTTCATATATGTTATAGGGGTTCATTAGTGGGTAACCCTTAGTGTTGGCCATAGCATAGGAGTAGGTTCTCCATATAGAGGTTTGTAGGTAGTAGTTGCATCATCATTGAGCATTTGAGTGCTTATTATATGGTTTGGAGGTTGCCCCCTCGAAGTGGCGAAGATATTATAATTGCATATTGAGATTATTATTATGAAATATTGTGTTCTTTGGTGTTATATTGAAGGCTGCTCATGATCTGAATTATACTAGTAATTTCATTACAAGTGGTATCAGAGCTGCGAACTTGGGCCAACATTAGCGTCAAAAACCCTAATTTTTGGTTTGTTCATATATTTCGAACATCAGTAGCAACTAGTTGTCCTGAGGGAGAATTTTTACTGTGGTGTTGAAAACATTTCAAGTAAGCTTCTTATCAAAATTTTTCATACTTTTTGGACTTATTTTTGCAAAAGTTATATGAGCATCCAAAAATTTTAGTGTTTTTTCATAAAATCGGCTAAGATAGGGTACAATTTGTGGAATTGTTTCAAAGTTATTTACATTTCCAGGAAATCTCTCATTAAAAATTAGTATTGAGTGACACGTTCTTTGAGTAGTTAGTATGGTTCGGCTGAATTCCTATTGATCCGAAACCCTAAAGTTCGACCTAAGGTCCTTGATCTTACCATGGGGCATCATGGTTGGGCCCTTCCAAGAAGAAGGCAAAAAGAATCCGCATCACTCCGGGTAAAACCCCAGATAACATCATGGATAGTGAGTTGAGGAGTTAGAGTCAGAAGAGGTAATCTACATAATCCTCCGCAATAGGGTTTACCTCAAAGGTTGATCATGGAAGGTCATCTAATCTTGAGTATAGAGTTGCGAACACCTGTACGAAGGTAGAGTGGCCAGCTAAAGAAGAAATAGACCCAAATTGGACAAGGCATTGAGAGATGGATTTCTGATTTAATTCAACAATTTAGCTAAATATCATGGGTAATATCATTCCTAATGAGCCCAAATCAATCGTGACTCATATTAACCATGGATGGATCTTCAGTTCAAAAACATAAACAAACTAACTCAGGTTGGATCACTGCATGTTCATGACCCAATTTTAAGAATACAAACTAATATTCTACAAGCCACGTAACATGCTTCCAAAAGTGGATATGAGCAAATTTGATGGTAAAGGGTCCACTGAATTGGATTAATCAGATGGAGAGAATTATTTGATGCTTCATCAAACATTTCCATTGTGGACAAAAGGTTACCATTGGCATCGCTAGTATCTTGAACAAGACCAATTCGTTTGGTATCGAAGGATGGTTATGTGCTCAAGAGGAAAAAGAATGGCCTCAATTGTCACATGGACAATATTTATCGAAGAGTTGCAATTGCACTATAGTTCTAGTGTGTTAGAGAATTACTTTCAGTCAATTAGCAAAGCTTAGACAAATAGGATCAGTAAAAGATTACATGTGCATCAATTCCAAAACCTTCCTTATGGGTGGCAAGAATATTCCTAAGAGAATCTTGAATGACGGCTATTTCTTGGGGGTCTTAAGGACCATGAGAAGCTAAAATTGATATTGAAATCCATCACAAAGATTCTTAAGTTCTTTATTTTAATGGACTTGTTATTATTTGTGATGATTTTATGAGGGACGCTGAAGTGGCAGATGATATGCTAATAGACGAAATTAACAATTGTGTTAGCCTTAGTGGATACGAGTGGAATGGATTCCACCCATTTAGTGAAGTAATCGATTGTGAGTGATGATATAATGATGGCTTTGAGAAGAACACATATTGATGAGGCCAATGAGATCGAGTCCCCATTGTGAGAAGAGACAAATATCCTGAACTGGCTGTAAGGCATGGCTAGGGATGTGGATGAGATTGGAATGTTGTTGGAATTTAACACACTTTTTGACATAGTGATAATAATATTGATTGAGGATGGTCTGATAATAACCCATGCAAAGAACTCATTTAGCAACAGAAAAACCACTAAAGTGTCTGTATGATGGAAAGTGACATGCCGAGCATGGGAATCTACAAGTAACTCTTCCTCACACCCGACATTCCGAGTTCGTGCCGAGACAGCCGGTGGGGATGGAATACACGCGAGATACAGAGAAGCTAGTTAGGCAATCTTATGTCTTTGACACGCACTAGCATGGAAATCTGTGAATCTAAGGCAAAGAAGGCCCTCCTAACCTGAACTGGTGTGATAGATCGATCAGGTGAGGATGACTTCTCGAAGGCTCCAATCAATATCGAGCTCTGGTGTGATCCGATCTATAGGTTGTGGAATACATGGAAAATGACCTGGGATAGTTTCGTGTATATCTCCCAGACAAGGTCATAATATGGATGATAAATGATACGGTGGATCTCTATGGGTGATTCTCTGGTCTAGTCCAGAACTCTTTAGCTTTGTTAGCTGTTACGTTTAATAATGATAATTGTGTGATAATGATTGGTGGAAGTGGAGTGGATCTAAATACTAGTGTACATAAGCCAGTGTCAATGTCTTGATTGACCTATGGGTCTGTTGGGTTGTGGGATCTTGTGGATCACAACCGTAGATTCATGGTTGTTGTGGACCTCCTATGGTCATGTGCGGAATCAATCCCTAATCCCTAGTATCCAATAGTCGTATGCCTTTTTCGGCCTCTATATTCAGAACTAATAGTTGTGCATGATCTTCTCAGAGTACCTTACAGACGTTCTGTGCAACCTGGATTCTTAAGCTAGTGTCTATATCAGTGAGAGTGTCTCCTGCATCTGGCTGTGGTACAAAAGGGATCACAACCAAAGGTTTTCTCTCTTTCAAACCCTTCTACAGTCATGCGGATATGAATCTAGGGTAATCTATAGTTTGGCTGATTTGACCAAAATGTGTGTGCTTGGTCGTCTTCTATATTTAACCCTCTTAATTGTGAAACTGATTTGTTGTAGGTCTATTGTTGTTCAGAAAACTTGGATTCTAAGATTCTGATCTATATCATTTATTGCTGTAACAAGATTAGGTTGAGGCATGATTGGCTTGCATACGTATTCCCTGGGCTCCCTAGGTCCCGTGATTGTCATACAAAAGGAAATTATATAACTCTAACTAACGACAAATAAACTAATTATGCAAGATATATCTATGTATATATATCCTATATAGCTGATATATCTATTACTAAACTATTTGAATAGATTTGAAAGAGCAACTATTTAAATATATCTAGAAATTGACAACTAATCTAATAACAAAATTAAAACAAACAAGATAGCCCGAGTATAGCTACTTTCCTGTGCATGTTGTGAACCTATACTAAATAACTGAGATAATTGATCTAATCTATTTGAAAGACTCTTGATCCTACCTTAGAAGTGAGGAATGAATCATAGTTTCTCAGAAACTATCAATCCCCACAGCTTCCCTGGCAATATCGAAAGTGAAATTAACTGAAATGAAATGATTTCACTACTCTATTTGATATGTTTTAACTAGAACTTTGAAAGCTAGAACCTGGATTTTGCAGAATAGTGGAGAATCCGATGTTGTGTGTGGCTTTGTCCCCTCAGTGTGATCTCCTCATTCCTTCGTGTTCACGTGAATCCAGAAAAGCGTGTATATGCTAGCATCAACAGAAGTAGGTATTGGGACAATGACAACTTTAGGATACAGACTGAATATAATGCGAGTAGGAGAGGGATAGCCGCAAGAGACAGAGCTTGGCTTATGTAATTCCTAGCGGGATTTATTGCGATTCATACAACATAAAACGTGTACAGAACCTAGAAACTATCCTGTTTGAAGAACAAACCTGCAACTTTAATGGCTTCCTATCTAAAAATGACAAACTATTGTTCTCAATGAATTTGGATGAATCAACGATCAACAACATTGAAGCACAAGAAGATCGATGTGGCTTCCTAACAGCAAAACAACACTAGCTATGCATGCAATGAAATGAAAACTAAATGAATCTCTAAACAAAAATCGAAAGACTAATCTATTGAAATGAGAAATTGAGAGGCAAATTTGAGGGGCCATTTGCTTGAGCACAAGCCATGATATTTATAGATTTCACATTTACCCAAAGGTAAAAACCAAATTGAACTCTTTAACCATAAACAATGCAAAAACACTATTCCAGGGAACCAAAATCATTAATACAAGCTAAGGCAGTGATGAAAAAAGCTGGTGAAAGTTGAAATTTTACGTGAGTCGTGTTAAAAAGAGCATTCTAGAAAAACGCGTGAAGGACCACCACCCTGAGGGTGGCGGTTACAGGGCCGATTAGGCAGTTTCGTCACTGAAGAGACCAAAAGGCACAAAGAAAAGAAGGGGAGAAGAGAAAACAAAGTACGCAGGGGCTAAGCATGGCATTTGGGATGTTAACGCATACTTGGAGAGCTTTTCCGGATCCTGAACACCTTGCAAGGAGACCTGAATCATCATTGGGACACGTGTAACTGTGTTTTGGCGGTGTAGTACCATACAATTTTGGGTACGTACAAGTTCCTCATATTGACACATTGATTTAGTCTCAAACTTATTATGAATGGACCTTTAACCTTGGCAAAGTAAATTTTGATGTCTTTCTTGATAGTGAACATATGAGATTGGGTTTGAAGGTGCATGGTGTCATCATCCTCCAATATATCATTATAAGAAGGCAAAGAACAAGGAATGAAGAATTTAATTCCTTAGAGTACCCATCAAAATAATAAGCTACTGAAATATGAAGTTATCTATAGTGTTTCCCTACATCAACCATGGGAAAATGTGAAGTAAAAAGTGCATGTTTCCAAGCGTGAGGGACAAATCAAGGGATCCACATTTAGTTTTGATTCCACATCACACACATCTCATTATATTTTGGGGAACAATATGGAATGGATCCCTCTTTCGACTATAAGTATGAGAAAAATTCTCATCACATCAATGAGGGTATGGTAAGGCAATCCAATGCAATTGTTGCTAACCCCTTTTTAGGTATCAAGTATAAGGGATAGGGTTTCAAAACAAGGAGAATCCATATTTAATCACAAATTAGTCATTGCATAGTTATAGACCTATAAATTAGATATTAGAAATGCATGCAAGATTATAATATTTAGATTTGGTGTATATCCCCAGAAGATAGGTTTGTAGCCCTTGAGATGGTTTCGACGCCAAAGATGTCCTACTTCCCATGAAATTATTCTGCATAGATTTCTAGATAAAGATATTTTTATGAGCGTACTACATACATCTTGATATGATTTATGTATATTATGACCACTCATTCACATGGTTTTTTCTATATAATATGGTTCCTCTCTCTAACCCTACAAATCTAATTGTAATTTATTATATTCTAATTGGATTTTTGTTTTTGAAAAAGTAAGAGGAACATGAAAAGGACGGTTAAGACCATTTTTAATTAGTTTCAAATTATCATTAATACATTATATATTAAATTAGGAATCAAACCCTAATTTATGATTACATTTTGGTGAAGCTACTTATCTAATAAATCTACACTAAACTAATATTTCATCTTTCACCCTTAGGGTTATAGATTCCAACCTATTTTCTCTTATTTTATAGTCTTAGGAATTTTGTCAAAAAAAATCTTACATTATGTACTTTACATCATAAAATGGACTCTACTTATCATCATTGGGATACGAAAACATTCGAATTGACAAATTTGTTCAAGTAAGTAATTCCTTTTTATCTAGAACACCCAAATCTATTTGTAGGAGAGGATTTCGTGAATGTACTTGACGACTGAGTTACAAAAAAGTAAATATGTTGGGATAAGATATTGCACTTGGTTAGTAAGATCTTAGATCAACAAGAAAATATATTGGTTCCCCTCTTAGCAAGATGGAATGACCATATCCATAGTAAATCTTTGCATTATGAAATAAAATATTAATCCCTATCCATCAAATTTTTATGCCTACTATACTCATGTTCCATCCCACACAAGATCTTGGTGCACATTTAAATTTTTTTGTAAAATCATGTGATACATATAGTGATAATTCCACTATCTTACTTAAGGCATTATTCAAGAGCTTATTTGGTATGACCTAGGACTGCTTATTTCATCCATCTCCTACTTTTTTTGGCTCATTCATTAAGCTAACACAAGAATTCTTTTCTTGCTTCCATACTTGTGTAAATGAGGGATCCGTGATTTCACATTTTAGAATAAAGGAATACCCGTTTCAAGTGGACTATTCACAGAGATGAGGGGATATTTTGAAATAAGAATGTCTCAAATATCCCTCTCTCAAATATCTCAAGTGCAATAAGGTCATTATAAACACTCCGAGGCGAGGTGAATCACTCCCTATAAACAAGCACTTAGACTTTAGTGAAGAGATGTAAATTTAAGATTGGATTTGTCCTAAGGATGAAGAAAAATGTAATCTCATTGTGGAATATACCCTTTATTATTTTTACTTTGTATTTTTTTTCTTTTGCAGTGTTGCCATGCTAAATATCTACATGCAAAATTAAAATTTTGGTCATGACAACCAAGCCCCCACTTGAAAACATCTTCTCCTGCTCATTATAAACCCTTCTTCTCACGCAACCTATCAATTGTGTCACCTGTGTTTCATGTGCAGAGAAGTATACTTAGTTTGACTCGTGAAGTTACTGAGATCCAACATGGAGTAGTTGTTCCAGGAGGCATAAAAAGGGCTATTTTTAGCTATTTTGCAACAAAGGAAAATCCTTTAGAGGATGATTACAAGGCCATCAACCCATCTGGAGTTGTGAAGAGGAGTAATAAAGATATCCATGGGTAGTTTCAAATAATTTTGTGGAGCCATATGGTGTTGGGAGTCATTCAAGAAAAATAGGTCATTGCCAGGTGTAGGGAATGATAGCTCCAATGGAAGAAAGTGGACTTATTATGAAGATTATGGGAGTTTAGGGAGGATTTGGAAGCTAAAAAAAGGAAATGGAAATATATTGGAATTCTCCACATGATAGACACATTAATTTTGGTCCAAGTCTTCAAAATCTTTCGTGATAGTCTGAGTCACTACAGCTGCCCCTTTGATCCAAAAGAGTGACTGGTCCTAAAAATAAAATTACAAGAAGAATTGTCTCTTTTAAATGGTTGGAATGGTCTCATAAGGTGTTTTTAGTCAAAATCATATAAGTTTTGACCTCCAAACTCCATGTCTTTCTCCTAGGGAGGAAAAATCACTCTTTGTGTTCTAATTCATATTGGCATGATGACATCAACATGGTTTTCAAGCTTGAGCACAATTTTCACCCTCATTTATCCCTTTTCCCTTTTCCCTTGGTTCAATGGGATAGTGGGGACACAAAATTGTGCTCCCCTTATTGAAGTTGTTTTGTCACTTAAGACTTGCAACTTGGTGTGTTAGAACATCAACTTAAAATCAAGCCCCCTCCTCATGACCCCAAGACCCTTGGTGCATTTTTCAAGGTTGTGTGTCCCTTTTTCCCTTGTCCCTTGGTGCAAGGGGATAACAGGGATAGTAAAGTGCACCCCCTTATGGATGTTATGTTTTCGTCACTTAAACACTTGTAACTTGGGGTGTTAGGAAAGTGTAAACTTGTTCTTGATTCACCCCATCCCTCATCATGTGCACATAGACTTGATCCATGGCACATTTTCACCTTCATCTATCCCTTGTCCCTTGTCCCAACATCCAAGGGGACAATAAGGACACAAAAATGTGTCCCCCTCCATGGAGTTAGGCCTTGGTCACATGCAAAACCTAGTTTCAGCTCCTGGGAGCCTGTTTTCAGCCCCTTCATCTTGCTCACATGAAGCCACATGTTGCCACTTGTCATGATATAGTGAAAAGCACACTTTGGTGCCCCTCTTGTCCCCTTACTTCATTTATCCCCTATTTTTAGGGTGTAACTCCACCTCCAACCCTTGATTGACTCGGGTTAAGCCTAGGTGAGTTACTAATGAGTTAAGGTGTGAAAATGGGAAGAAATGGTTATATTCAACACTTAACCATTTTTTATTTTTGAAAGATTTATTATTCCCTCCCAAACTCACCTCCATGTTGTTATGTTGCTGAAAAATTTACCAGAAACCTTCATACCCAAAAAAATAAAGTTTTTCATATCTCCAAAACCCCTCATCTGAATTCCATAAGATTTTAATAGCAACCTCTTCTCAAAAACCCCCTTGAATGAGTATAAGCTCATCCCCATTGATGCTTTGAATAATTTTTAATAGCCAAAATAAATTTTCAGCCATTCTACACTTGCTTTTTCAGATCTACGAAGTTCTAGCAATTTAAAATCTCTCAAAATTGGAGCAAAGGATCCTCGAGAAAAAACCTAAACTTTTGAGACTGGTTTCATTCCATTTCGACACCCAAAGGCCCACCTTCTAAAAATATTAAGTTTTGATAGGTCCTCTCATTCTAAAAATAGTAATTTTCAGAAACGGAAAACTTTTCAATGTCACCATCACTCCTTGCAAGTCAAAAACACTAAAAAGTGAAATTTTGGAAACTTACTAAAAATAGCCATCTGGAATAGGACCTGCTAAAAATAGAAAGTGTTGGGATTAGGGTTGAATCATTCATATCCATTCATACCCCACTTGTTTCACTACTTCCTAGCATCATGAAGGTCAAATATTCAGGTCTAGAGCCAATTTCCACCTTGAACATTGAATATCCCAATGTGGGTGACAATGATGTAACACACATGGACCTAGAAGATCTGAAAGCAAGAATGTTAGGTGAGCCTTGTGAACCTGTAGAAAAAAATATATTATCAAGTGGGATATTTAGAGTAGATGGTCATCCTTTGTCTATTCAAAGCACTGAGCTAGTCCTAGCTTGTGCACAACACTATGACCTAGACTCAAGGACAATCCTAGCAGATGAAAATTCCATTCTTGCAGTCCTCACACCAAAAGGTATTTCTCAATGCCTATAAATTCCTACCTGTAATAACATGGTAATCATCACTTGGGAGTTTTCCTCACAGGAATGGGAAAGAAAAAACTCATACTTGCAAGGCTTGGCAGTTGGTTCGTGGCTTAAACAGGGAAGGAAGCCTTCTTGGATCCCTAAGAATTTGTCCAAAGTGAATTTCATGAAGCATACTTGGATGCAATTGTTCTACTGAATAGAGTGATGGGAGAAGAAACCACAAAGTATTTCCAAGATTGGATGGCTCAGTTCATTCTGGTGGTCACAGAAGGAGATCAAATGATTGACTGGGGGAAAATCATAAGCAATAACATTCATCGGCAGTTGTTGTAGTTGCCTACCTCCAAGAAGTTCACCATGAATTCCTATCTGGTGTATGCCCTCACATACACAAGGCCTTTCTGAGGTCTCTCCACTGCACCTAATGTGCCACAGAAGTCACCAGCCTATGAAAAATACCCACAACTCATATATTGGGAAAGTAACTCACACTTCTCTAGGGTGAATGATGCATTCACCATGCATGTCATAACTTTACTTGAAGGAAATCCTTTAATGGAGAATATCATCTCAAGAAGCTAAGTTGGTCAAGAATTATGGAAGACACTTCATTCAGTTTCCCACCTTCACCTATCTCAGGGTCAGAGGATTTGATCTTGAACTCCATAGGCTACCGAGGTACCTGAGTGACAAGATCATCATAATTGAGTTGTGTAGGAAATTATCCCATGTTCACACCATTTGCAAGAAGTGAAAATAAGAAAGGTGTATCCTTTCCTATTTCTCTAGGAATCTACTCATGCAAGACTATCACATATGTAATAAACATTGATTCTTCTTTCGCAAATTTCAATTTGTATTCCTATGTGTTTTGGTCTTACTTCGACATTATGAAGAACCCTGAGACTTTCCTCCTACTAGGTTTGCATCATATTCCACAAATTGATTACTATTGGGATAATTGCACCAATGAATTTTAGGTTAGGAAATGAGACTACATGAGAATGATAGTGGATCAGATGAGGGACTTCAAGTTTGACTAGTTTATAGAAGGAATGAAGGATGATGGATCAAACCTATTTGATCTTGAATATCAAGTAGTGCAATCTTCTCCTCATCTACCCACTCCATGGAACATTTGAGAGTCTAGTAATATCAAGGAAAGAACCATGGAAGTGATTCAAAGGTTAAAATATTGGTTCAAGTGGAAGAGGGATTCTTTCATCAAATTTGGTGGTCTATTGTCTCCATCGAGGCAAGTGTCTCTCACTTCCTCTCTCAAGGCACCTAAAAGGGCCAACAAGTCTTCTCATTCAGAGGAATATTCCAAGAGGAAGCTTGTGGAAACTGAGTGCACTGAAGTTTCTCCCCCTAAGAGGCTTCAAAATAAGTAAAAAGTCAGAGAATATCCTATGGAGCCACTTGAATTAGGGGAAATTGATCCATCATAATCTCCTAATCATCCCCACAATCCAAGTGTTTCCTCCTCGACAAGTTGAGTCATCTCATCTTGGGAAGCTCTAGTTCCTTATCAAGTTCCCAAGAGTTCCCCTATGCCTGAATTTGTGTCCACACCAGTTGAGACCTTCCCATGGGTATAGGATTTTCTTGGAGGAGAATCAAGAATGGTGTAACAAGCCACGACACCTAACTTTGAGTCCATCTCAAAGTACATCAAAACCAAGCATACCAAGAAGGCACAAACAAATTCTCATTTCTTCACTGAGGCTTCTAGATCTCAATATGTGGAAGTTACACATCTAAAAGTTATGAAATCCATGGGAGAAATGACACAAGATGATTATGAGATGACTAGGATTTCCTTAGGATAGATCACTCATGAGGGAGATGTGTGCCTATTCAAAGAGTTTGTACAACCCGATTACTTGTAAGGAATGAAGAAAATAAATAGACTGTGGAGTAATTGGAAGAGCATGTGAGAACCCTCACTTCCTATGTACAATCACTCCTAGAACCCAAGGCACCACCACTTCCTCTGGCAAAGGATATCTCTCCCATCAGAAGTTTTGATCTTCAAGTGATCAAGAGAGCTCAAGGGTACACCATAACAGATAAGGGTAAGGGCTAGGAGGAATACCTGTTAAATGGTCGGTTGATGGTTGTTGCGCATGTTCTAACTTCTCAATCCAGTGCCAATTGTGAGAGCTTCCTTTTGGCTAGGAGGAACTACCTGTAATAGAAAACAAGACCACAAAAGAGAAGTTAAATGATATATGACAGTGGACTGCCTAGCGTATGCTAGTTCCGGGAAGTGTGATACTTCCTAGATGGCTATCAATCCACTATTTAAAACAAATTAATGTGAGAAATAAATAAATTCCTACTGTAGTTGATATGATTTAGGTATCTCATTCAAGTACAATAAGAAAATCCAATCACAACAGGCTAGGTTATAGTTGGATCTAAAGGATGGGGTAGGTGTCAAGGTACTGGAACTGGTCAGGGTCAGATTCTGGGTTGTTTAGGTCAATTGGTAGGAGGTTGTTTGGCTCTGTTATTGGGCAAGGTATAAAACACAGAGACCGATGTCAGTTGGGTATAACTAAAAACGATTTAAGGGAGACCAATGACGGTTATGGGTAACTGACATCGGTACAGTAGGGTGATAGTAGTTCAATTAAAACCTTATTGTAGAGTGTGGGTGAGGTTAGATGGTGCTAAAGAAGGAGATGGACGAGGTCTATGGGAATATTGAGAACACTCAGAGAGGTGGAAGGGCCAGGATAGGTGATCTGATAAATGTGGTGGGTGAGGTTTTTGGGTTTTTCAGAAAGAATGGCTATGGAGGAATGGGAATGTTAATAGAAGAATGGTAACATAAAATGATAACAACTCTATGAACAAAATAGGAATGGAAATGATTAATGATAAAACACTTACCAATGTTGTAGGTCCAATGGTTGGGTGGTGGTGATGATCAGTTGATGGAATGGAGCTTGGTGCAATAGTGATGCTTCCTAGAATGTTACCGTGAGTGCCAATGCTTCTAGATCTATCCTGGTGCTGGCTATGGATGTCTGGGTGCATGAAAAGACTCTGGTTCTACTTGCATGCAGCTCTCTTCTCATCTTCTTGCTCTCAGAATGTGCCAACCCAAAAACAAGGTTGCTTAGGTGAATAAATGGTAACCAACAACGGTTCCATGTTGACCGGTGTCGGTTTAGGGGTGACCAGCGTCAGTTAAGGTGGGATTCCCTAGGTTTACTAAAATGGGTAGATCTTTCTAATTTCTTGGGCCCAGTTGTTTTGTTCTCATGGATTAGAATGGAAGCTTCCCTTCTAATGGGTGGGAATGTGGTTAGAGAAATCTTAGGCATTGATTTTAGGGTTAGACCAAATCTTAGCTCATTAAGGCAAGTAAGACTTAGTTATTGTTAGTTATGGAAACATGCCAAGAATAGGTCTAGGGTGAGGTGGCTGGATGAGGTGTCTAGGTGAGGTGGAAATTAGGTCAATTAAGGTAATTAAATAATGGATATTGTGAGGATGAGGATTAATTTAATTAAAATAATTAAATTAATATTAATGAGGGGTGAAAAGGGCCATGGTTAGGTGCCCATGTTTAAGTTGGTTATTTGACGAGGGACAAAGGGGAGTGTGACCCAATTTTGGTGTCTACATTTTTTCCCTTTTTGTTGTGTAGCTTGTATTGGTAAGTGATGCTGAAAAAAAGAAGATGTGGGTGCCCCATGTGTGGGTGAAGGTGATCCCCCTCAAACTAGGAACTGATGAGGTGAAGAAGGAAGTGGTGAGTGGTTTGATAAAAGGTGGATGTGGTGAAAAGGAGCATAGATGTGGGTGAATGTGGGAAAGGATAAAGGTCAAAAATAGGGTAAAAGGTAAATGGGCCAGGGTCAAAGGTAGTGGGAGTCAAACACACGCACACGTTATAAACTGCGACACATGGTACCAGGTTGAAGATCATGTAAACTCTACATCACCCAAGGTCGATAGGTTTATCCAAACAAGGTTGAAGTGATTCTGGTATCCAAGGTATATGATATGGTGCAAAATCACATTGTAGGTTAGGTGTAGGATCGTGTAGGTATGTTCTGTTACACCAAAGGTTGGGTCAGGATAAATGACATGGCAATAGGAAAGGTAAGGTCATTAGGTCAAACAACACAGGTAATAGTTTCACAAGGTATAGTGAACATATGAGGTCATATGTCATTAAAAATGTTCTGGGTCCAGGTAGCTAGGTCACGGCATGGGTAGGGCCGAGGTATGGGTAAAATAACAAGTCCCTAAATGTAATTAAGGACAAGTATAGGTAATGTAGGCAGCTAGGTACAACAGGTTAGGTAGGAAGGGATGGTAATAAGGGTTAGTCAAGGGTGGTCAAATGGGAAGGGCCAAAAGGTGGAAATGGGGTAAAGGGTATTGTGGAGTATGAAAAACCAATGGTCAAAACCGGTATGGTCTAGGTAAGTATGACAGTTTATTAACCATGTCAGTTTAGGTAAACCGACCATGTCGGTTGCTAGGGCACAGGACCGATGTTGGTCTAGGTATAACCGATGTTGGTTAAGTTGATGTGGGTATATAAAAAGGAAAAATCCGTATAATACAGATTCATTTATACGTTTTAGAATTTGTGAAAATGACAAGAGCACGAGACTTTTGTGCTTGGCGAGAGGAAAGTACGTGGGACCATACCAAGGTGAGGTGGAGAGATCCAGGTGGGGAGAGGAGTCAGGTGGATGGGCCCATGAGATCAAGTAGAGTGAGTGGATTGGTGGAGAGGTTGGAGGGAGAGTTTGACATGGCGGAGGTAGGAGAGGGGTTCAGGTGGACCACCAGCACAAGTGGCTAGACATGCCACCATGGAGGTGATGTTGAGATGAGGTAAGATAAAATCCATTCATTGTTATTTGATATAAATGAAGAAGGGAATATGGGTAGGTCAGTTTGGGTAGGGTAGAGAATTTTAAATTTGGTGGTTAAAATTTTGAGGAAGGAGGTGGGAAAAGGTCATAGGTAGGTTGAAGAGGGTTGGGGAGGGATTTGGGGGAAGGTTTGGGTAGGTGTTTAGGAGAAATGGGAGAGAAATGGGGGGAAGAAAATCAAGGGTTTCAGGTTTGGGCATAGTAACAGTGACCGATGCCAGTCAAGGTATGGCCGACGTCAGTATGAGTATACTGACATCAGTCAGGATATTAAGAACCGATGATGGTTGTTTAGCATGGACCGGTGTTGGTCAGGTAAGTGACTGGCACCAGTTAGAGAATTTAGGGTGTAAAATGGTTAGTTAGGTTAGGGTAAGGGTTTAGGTTTACAAGGTGTAGGTTTGGGTGTTAGGGTTAAGGGTTAGGTTTAGGGTTGGTTGAAGGGTTTTAGGTTCAGGGTGTTGAATAGCATTTGGGTTTAGAGGTTTGAATATTAGGTATGGGGTTAGGTTTGGATTAACTTCTCAGTTAGAGGGTTTTAGGTTCAGGTAGGAAAAGGGTTTAGGTTGTAGTGGGGTTTGAGGGTTTAGGGTGAGGATGAGGGTGTTGTTGATGGGTTTTTCTTTGTAGGGGTTAGGTGGGGGTGGAAGAAAATGTTGGTTAAAGGCAAGTTGAATAGTGTTTGTAATTTGGTGGATGCAGGCCAGAGAGTCAGCTACAGATGAGGGATAGAGTACCTCCCTTTATTGTTGAGGTACGATCAAGTGTCACCGCCGATGAGTGGAGGCACATGATGGATGTCAGCTTGATAGGCATGAGAAATTAAAGGCATATAGTATGGGAGCCTAGCCTCATGGTCACACTCATCGATAGATGGGATACAATGACCAACACATTCCATTTTCCGATGGGTGAGATGACAGTCACCCTAGAGGATGTCTATCAGATCCTGCACCTACCGATAGTGGGACAAAAGGTGTATTCTATCTCCTCAGAGGCCTCTGAGGAGTTGATGCTGACATTTTTTGGTGAGGGTATGGCAGAGATGAGGTTCCATAGCGCAAGTCTGAGCTATGGTGAGATGTATGCAGCCCATCTAGAGGAGATGAGGCTAGTAGTTTTGATTATGGAGGTAGTGTTTTATTTTACACTGCTAAATGTAGAGGGTGGGAGATTCCCATGGGTGCTTGATGGGGGTCCTCCATGACATGATGGAGGAGAGAACCCAATTTGCTTGGGCACCAGCATACTTGGTGTAGTTGTACAGGGAGTTGTGGGCATATAGGAGATTACGGTGGTTCAGCCTATGTTGCACCTTTCTTCTCCACTGTTGGGCATATGAGCACATTGTATGTGTGAGGCCACTAGGTATGCCCCAGGCTGATGCATTCGAGCCAGGTTTTGTTCAAGTGGGTTATAGGCATTGGGTGCCAGTTACTGGAGTGCGTAGAGCTGTTAGGGCTACACACGATGTAGCCTATTACAGGCATTTTCTAGAGGGGTTGTCTGGCATGGACATTATTTGGAGGCCCTATGTGGGTTTTTCATCATATGGGTGGATGGCCATGAAGTTAGACCAGCTTGCAGCTGGTTCAATGGATAGAGGGGCATCACGTGGGGAGAGCATGAGCTGATACCCATAGATAGGGTCAGACGATAGTTTGGGCTATTGCAGGATGTACCACCTCCCTTCCCACAGTATAGGAGGGATGACATGGAGAGGCCGATGTCCCCTCCATGACCTACCATGCTGATAGGGTAGGAGGAGGCACCAGTGGACCGACACATTGATGATGTCAGGTGCACTGACAGATACAGACAGTGGTGGGCAGCTCAGCTACGAGCAGTGCCACCCAGACCAGGACAGCCAGACGTGGCCACCCTCACAGTCCAGAGGGACATGTTACAGGGATAGGTGGCCACCTTACAGGGCCAGGTTATAGGTTTACAGGGACAGCTGATGGGGTCACAGGAAGAGGTGGCCACATTATAGGCACAGGTGGTGGCCCTTCAGGCCCAAGTCACAAAATTACAGGGGCAGGTACCCGCACAGGGTGGGGTCGGAGATGGGGAGCAGGTGGCCACCCTACAGGCACATGTGATAGGGTTGTAGGGTCAGTTGGCCACTGCACAGGCACATATTGTGGCCTTACAGGCCCAGATTGCTACACAGGCACTGACACTGACATAGGTAGTAGGACAGGCTCAGGGATAGGGTCCCATGGTACAGGTATAGGTACAGGTACAATGTCAGAGACCCTTATTGATAGGGTAGAGTACACAGGTTATGGTGAGACCCATGTCACCTCCTCAGACAGTGCCCATGGTGAGATTAAGGGATGCCCTGGGTGAGGCAAGGTATTATCAGGATCATTTGGTAGCAGCAAGGATAGATGTCCCTTCATATGTGGAGTACCGAGCACAGCAGGCCTCGAGTGAGAGGACCCAATCCCACACTCATAGTGTGGAGAGCACAGGGGGCCAGTGAGCCCAGAGGTAGGAGCAGGGTGAGGCCACCAGTGTACGGAGGCCAGATCTAGGTGAGGGGCCATCGACTGCTAGATCGAGGCCCATAGTAGGCGATGAGGAGGGTGCAGGGCACCACACAGGAGCGACAAAGGAGTCAGGAGAGACCGACTCAGAGATCCGAGGGGCAGGTGAGGGATATCACTGTTTTGGATAGTATAGGGATTATCTGTGATATGGACCGGCCTGCGTGCCGATGATTTTTTGTATATGATACCGGCTTGCGTGCCGATGATGTTTTGTATATGATACCAACCTGCGTGCCAATGATGAGACATTTTGTATATGATACATTGTATATTTTGAGATGATCTTGAGACATTTGTATTGGAGACATTGTATATTGGAGATATTTGAGCAGACATGTAGAGATGTTGATGATTTATATATATATGGCAATGATGATGTTTATGGCATGATGTGTATATGTAATTTCGATGATGATGTTGTACATGTGATGGGAACTAGGTAAGTTAGGCATGATAGAGTCAGGTCATAGGCATGGATGGAGTAGGTCATAGGCATGGATTGAGTCAGGTTGGTTTAGGCATGGATTGAGTCAGGTTGGTAGGCATGGATTGAGTCAAGTTTAGGCATGGTATGGAGTCAGGTTAGTTTAGGCATGGATGAGTCAGGTTAGGCATGGTTGGAGTCAAGTTTTGGTTTGGATTTAAGTTCCATGTTATTGGTAACAAAGGAAACAAATGATGATGGATATGCATGTTATGTTTGAAATTTCTGAATATTTGTGAATTGTGGAAATTGGTGAATGTTATGATGATGTGTGGAAAAATGGTTGATAGTGATGTTTGTTAATTGGTGTTTGTTTGGTTTAATTTCTAGTTATTGATATAGAAAGGAAACTAACTAGGGTAGAATGTGAATAGGAATGGAAAAGGGGGAATGGGTCAGGGTAGAGAGTGGCCAAGCTAACCTCTAAGGGCCCCATGCCCTCGAAGTGTTGCCTATATAGTCCCAACAAAAAGGGACCTCAGGCCGATGTAGTTCTCCCATAAGCTAGGGAAGATTATGATGAAGTAGAAGAATGGGTTGGTAAGTGTTAGGCATTGTTGAATGTAGGTCATAGGCATGATTGAGTTTAGGTGAAGGTCACAGGCATAGTGGGTTGATAGGTCATCAGTTTAGGTCAGGCATGGTTGAGTTTAGGTCATGGTTGAGTGGTTTTTAAATATAGGTCGATGATCTGGTCCTGTATAGGATAATCAATAAGTAATGAGGAAGGTGAATGGTAAGAGGTGGTAAAAGAGATGCCACTTAATTGATAAGAACCCTAATGAGTTGACCATACCTAAGAGGGGCTCATGAACAAAAGACCCTAAAGGCATTGCATAATGGACCATTCTAAGGGTGAAGAAAGTCACATAATCACAAAATGTCACATTTGCGGCAAGTCCCTTGAGTAACAAGGAAATTAGGCAAAAAAGGCGAGGAGGTGAGAATGGGTGGTTTAGCGTAACTTAGTGTACGACAGCATGTCTTTCGGAACAAGAAACCCAGGATCAAGAATAGGCAAGTCCATGACAAAAATTTCATCTTTTTCTTCATTTTTTAATTTATAATAGACTGATCGATGCGGGAAGTCTATATGGGATGAGTATATTATCTCCTTGAGGTCTTCGTGAAGCTGATCGATGCGGGAAGCTTCTGGATATTTATTACATTTTTGTAATGACTTTATATAGTTGTCCTTCAAGGGAGCAGTCTATTTATAGTGGTGGAATTAGAGTGAAGAGATGTCCCTTTTGAGGGAGTCATCTTTTGCTGGAAGTTTGACTCAAGGAGTTGTATCCCTTTTTGTTTTTGGATGTTTAAGTCATGGACAAGACTATAGAGGAAGATTAGGTTCTTGTTTAGAAGACAAGACCATAGCACACAAAGATTTAACTATGAAAGAGGTGGTTTTGAGTGATGAACGACCATGGGATTCCATCTTGAAGAAGATGAAAAGTATCCATGAGAATCATGCTATGAGTAGAGTCGTGGTACTCATATTGAAGATAAGGCTGAAAGGTGATGGGAATCACATGATTCTTTTTAGTCATGGATCCTCAAAATGGGTAATATGGAAGGTGAACAACGCTCAAGGGATGAGCGATCAACTGACAGAAAGTGATATAGGACTTGATATCAACAATAAAATGGTCGAAGATGCAAGGCATTAAGGGGCTCAGGTTCAGGTTTACCTTCGAGTGAAGACAAATGATAAGCACCTGATCCATAGGCATGGGTAACGATATAGGGTCCAAGCCAATTAGGAGAAAATTTTCCCCATTTACTTTTCTCTTCTTTAGTTACATGTTGATTTTCTTTCAGGATGAGGTCACCGACCTAGAAGGTTCGTTCATGAACACGTTTTTCATATGCACATTTGATACATTTTTGGTAAATTTGGAGATGGTCAAGAGCATTGAGATGACGTTCATCTAATAACTCAAGTTGCACCAAACGATCTTGGTGAAAGTCATCATCGTTGAGCATGTCTTGTAGTGAGATGCAAGAGATGGAATCTAGACTTCGAGAGGTAAGACAACCTCGGTACCGTAGACCAGAGAAAAGGGTGTGGTGGCAGCAGTCAAGTGTGAATACTAGTACGATAAGCCCACAAGGTGAAAGGGATGTGCGTATGCCAATCTTTCCCAGTATCATTGACTACCTTCATAAGAATTTTGTTCAAGGTTTTATTGGTTGATTCGGCTTGACCATTGGTTTGTGGGTAATAAGGTGATGAGAAACTGAGTTGGATGCCAAAAGCATCACATAGTTTGCGTAGGGTTTTGTTTTTGAATTGTTTTCCATTATCAGTGATAAGGCGGTGAGGAACACCAAAATGAAAAATGATGTGATGGTTGATGAATTCACATATCTTCTCAGCTTTTGTAGAAATGAGGGGAATGGCTTCTACCCATTTAGTGTAATATTCGGTAGTGGTTATGATCCATTGGTGGCATTGTGAAGAATGCGGGTTGATCTCACCGACAAGATCCAAACCCCATTGAGAGAAAGGCCAAAGGTCTCGTGTGACCTGTAAGGCATGACTAGGTGTGTGATGGAGATTAGCATGTTGTTGGCATTTCACGCAACATTTGACATAATCACAACAGTCACGGTTTAGGGTTGGCCAATAATAGCCTAGGTGAAGGATGCATTTTGCGACAGCTAAACCACTAAAGTGACCTCCAAAAATTCCATCATGGACTTCCTTAATGGTGTAGGGAATTTCAGAACTTGTAAGGCATCGTAAGAGAATGTCATCGAAGCCACACTTGTAAAGAAGACCACCCATGATGACATAACGGGAGACACTTTTAAGAAAGGCACATTGTCCATTACGAGTGAGATCAACGGGTAAAATGGAAAGGGAAAGATAGTCTGCATATTGCTTATACCAAAGGTCACATGGGTCAGGGGAAATGGTTCCAATGGAGTAGACCTCATGAGGTAAATAAGAGGGTGATTGTAGCCTTTGTATGGTGACAAATATTTTAGAGTCAGCGGGTGAAGCAGGTATCTGAGAAGCCAAGCAGGCCATGGTATCCACAAATTTATTGGTAGAACGTGGGGTGGTTTGAAGTGTGTAATGGTCAAAGGTGGTCAAAAGTATGTCTACGTGATGCTTATACTTTTGAAGTATCTCATTACGACACTGGTATATACCATTGACTTGGTTTATGACCAACTGAGAATCACCAAAGATATTGATTGACTTAACATCTAAGGCATAAGCAGCCTGGAGACCCAATACGAGTGCTTCGTATTCAACAATATTGTTTGTACAATCAAAATCAAGTTTGAAAGACAAAGGCATAGGTTCACCATCAAGAGGAATGAGGATAACACCAGCCCCACCCCCACGCTGACACTTGGAGCCATCGAAGAAGAGTGTCATTTGGTAAGTGGGTTCATCCAGGGAAAGGGTAGCTATAGACTCATCTAGGAAATCAAAGTTAGATGGTTGATTCCCAGAAATAGGTGCATCAGCCAGTTGGTCAGCAATAGCCTATCCCTTGATGGACTTTTGATGAATGAATTCAAGGTCAAGGTCAGCCAGAAGCATAAGCCAACGTGCAACACATTGATGTTGATAGGGTTTGGCATACATATAGTGTAATGGGTCAGTATTAGTAATGACGAAGGTTTTGTGGTTGAGTAGGTAATGGCGGAGTTTGGTGGTGATGAAAACTAAGGCTAGGCAGAGTTTTTTTTGGCATGGGTATATCTAGTTTCATAGTCCAGAAGGGTACGACTTATGTAATAAACCACTTGCTCTCGGTGTTGGTCATCACGATGAGAAAGCATGGCACCTAAAGAATGGTCAGTGGCAGAAATATATAGGTAAAAGGGTTGGTCATCCTTAGGAGGAATGAGTACTGGTGGTTGAAGAAGGTATTGTTTTAAGGCCTCAAAGGCTTTATGGCATTCATCATCCCATTTGAATGAAACATCTTTCTTGAGAAGATGATGAAATGGTTGACAACGGTCAGAAAGCTGCGAGATAAAATGATGAATGGATTGCAACTTACCTTGTAGGCTTCAAAGTTGATGGAGATTAGTGGGTGGAGGCATTTCCAGAATAGCCTTGACTTTAGCAGGATCGACTTCTATGCCATGCAAAGAAATGATGAAACCTAGGAGTTTTCTAGAAAGTACCACAAAGACACACTTCTTTGGTTGAAGATGCACACAATACTTGATGAGGTGGTCAAAGATGACTTTAAGGATGGCTACGTGTTTGGTTCAATGTTTAGATTTGGCCAAAGAAGATCATCTACATAATCTTCCAATATGTGATGCATGATGTCATGGAAGATGTAAGTCATGGCTCGTTGATATGTAGCACCAACATTTTTAAGGCCAAAAGGCATGACTCGATAGCAGAAGGTCCCCCAAGGGGTGATGAAGGTAGTCTTGTGTTGATCTTCTGGAGCTAGTAATATTTGATTGTAGCCCAAGAAACCATCCATGAGTGATAGCATTTCATGGCCAGTGGTGAGATCAACTAGTTGGTCAATGCCTGGTAGGGGAAATCATCTTTGGGACAAGCTAGGTTGAGGTCATGGAAGTCCATGCAAATGCAGAGTCCCCCTGTCACCTTTGTGATAGGAACGATGTTAGAAATCCATTGGGGATAGTCAATGGGTAGGATGAAGGAAACTGAGAGAAGGCACTGAAGCTCTTCTTTGACCAGAAGAGCAATGCGAGGATGCATTTTCCGTAGCTTTTGTTTGATGGGTTTGGCATCAGGAATGGTTACGATATTGTGGACCATGATTTTTGGGTCAATACCAGGCATATCGGCATAGGACCAGGAAAACACATTGCTATGGTCCCGAAGGAAAGAGGTGAAGGCTTCCTGTTCAGTAGCATCTAAGGATTGGCCGATCTTTAGTGTTAATGTTGATTTCGATGGTCGATTCATTCAACATGGTTTACATCTCAGAGGGTAATGACCGATGAATATAAGAGTCTTCCACACCAAGGTAGGTGAGGATGGACTCATCATCCTGACATTGAATGACATTAATAGAAGGTGTATCATCATCGATCATGTCAGGATACAGGAATGGGAGAGAAGAGGGAGCCTCACCATCACATTGATAGGTCAGCGGTCCCAGGGAAATGGTGTTTACAAAAAAAAAGTTAGGAGGAATAGATTCGGGATCTATGGACTCCGTGGGTGAAGATGGTAATGTGGGTGAATGAGATGGGGAAGATTTCTCCATCTTGGATAAGGTCGACAAACCTTCTTGGAGGGTGGAGCATCAAAACCAATGCCACTACGGTCATTGTGTTTACGAGAGGTACAGGAAATGACAGTATGGTGGCCTTGTTCATAAAATATGAAGCCAAATCCTTTCCACGCGCACTGGTGGAGGAAAGTGTGAGTGAAGCAGTGGTTAGTGAGGGAGTGTAGGTCAGATGAAAATGGTTGGGTTTGGGATGGAGGTTCAGGTTTATAGGTGGCAATATCAAGTCCCCCATACATTAGATTAGTGCGAAGGTGGGGAGGGCCATAAGGAAAAACATCACCGATGCAGATGTCATAGCTGGGGTGTTGACACAGATTCCCATACTCTTGTGGGGTGAGGAAGGTGTCGATATTGTATAGGCGGTATTCCCCCAGAGTGAGGCATTGAAAAACACCTTCTAAGGGATCAGTAGTCGGTATGTGGGTAGCGGGGATAGATGGCTCACTAGATGATGGGGAAACAGGTGCATCAGCGGTAGAGGCTACAGCTGCAGTGGGGATAGCAAGGTTAGATGCAGCAGAGGTAGTGGCAGTTTTGGTGGATGGGCTTGTAGGTGAAGGTGAAGTAGGGATAGTGGCAGATGCCTTGACTGGTACAAGCACATCATTGGGCCGATATAGCATGTTACAGGTCTTGAAAGGTGATGGGTCAGTAGGGATGGTGTAATTATGTCCCTCGTGTTCAAATTTGAGGCAGCGATGTAAAGTCGAAGGGACACAACCCATGGCATGGATCCAAGGTCAGCTGAGAAGTAAAGTTATACTGGAACTCCCCTTCTAGGACATAGAAAAGTTTTGGGATAGTGCGGGGACCCACGCGGACATGGAGAACAATGGTACCTAGGGTAGAGGTCATGGCATCATTGAAGGAGCACAACATAACTGGGTTACCATGCATGTAATTGGCAGGTATTCACATTTGGTCATATGCATGGGAGGAGATGATGTTAATGCTAGCACCACCATCGATCATAACATGTCGTATGCATATATTATCGATAAAGATGGAGATGAAAAGAGTGGGGTCGGGGTCATCAGACTGGAAGGGAGTGATCTCTTCATCTGAAAAGTTGAGGGCGGCCACTTGGCGAGTAGGTGGAGGTGTAGAGGAAGGTGATGACCTAGTGAGAGAGGCTACGTGGTGAGGGGTAATGATGGAGGCTATGGGTGTGGGGTCATTTGGTAAGACTTCAATAGATTAAAGGACCTCCATAAGGGCTTGACGATGTGACTCAGAGGTTTGGACGAGGTCATATAAAGACATTTTGAGGGGGGATTGGTGTAGTTGTTTTAGCATTGTGTGATGTGTGACCCCATCAGAAATAGGATATGCAGGACCTCGAATGGTGACTTTGGGTATGGGTGTGGATGGTATGTTGGGTACAGGGTTGGTTGATGGGCCAGTTGCTTTTTCCTTTCCCTTGTCTTTCTGAGCATGGGTGGTAATGTTGATCATGTTAATCTGAGGGGAGGTGGATGAAGAGGGTGTGTCATGGAAGGTATAGTGGCATGAGGGACAAAACCCTAGTGGGGGATACGATCCTTGTGAAATGAGTAGGGTGCATTGGCATTTTGGTGGTGGTTTGGCCAACTCTCTTATACGAACCATGTTAATCTCAAATCTCGGGGGTGGATCAAAGAGTTGTGGGGGTGGAGATTTTGGTCGCTAAGTAGGTAATAGAAAGATCTATGGGGAAATTGGTGAAGGTGAAATGGGGTCCTCATCAAGAAGATCGTCATCATCAAAATTTTCTTCGGAGGACACAATTGGATAAGAGTGGTTTTTAAATCCTTACAGTTCTCTACATCATGTCCTGGCACATGATGGTAGGCAAAATTTTAGTTTCGTCAAACCCTTTTGGTTTGGGTTTGAGTGGGTCATAAGGTCTAAGAGGTGGTAATGTGATGACATAGGTTTCGAGGATATTGGTTAAGATTTTGGCATAGGACCTGGCTAATGGATCACAATGGGAGGTGGGCTTGGGTTTGGGTACAGGTGTGGCTGATTGATTGGGAGGAAGAGGCTTTACAGGAGGGGGAATGGGTTGGTCCACTAGTTTGGTTTGTGGAGTGGTCTTAGGTCTTGGTTACATCTGCTTGGGTACGGGCATGGTAGAAGAGCTAGCGATGGAAGGTTTGGTTGGTTTAACTACCTTATTGGAGGGTAGCATTTTTCTAGCTTTAGGTTACACCTTTTTGGGAAAAGGTGACACAGTTGTATGAGATGTAGAGGGAAAAGTAGATGGTGGAAGAGGACGGGTTACCCATGGGGGTAACCGAGGTGCTGTGGAGGTGGTGGTAGAGGTTGGGTAGAAGGTGTGAGTGAAAGAGAAGAAAGTGTCATGGGTAGTGAAGAAGTTATGGATGGTAGTGGTGGTATGGGTGGTAAGAAGGTTACGGGTGAGGGCAGAAGTTGTGTGGGTCACTTGGGTATATTAGAGGTTCATGATGAGGAGGTGGGTTGTTGCATTCTTGGTTTACCGGTGGAAGGAGGTTGCTTGGCCAGGGTCGAGGGGTGAGGTCCTAGGATGGACAGAAGGGGTGAAGGTGATAATGGTGTGGTAGGCGAGGTTGGTGTATGAGGCCTAGGAGGTTGGGTCTTCTTTTTAGGGGCCGGGGTAAGTTTAGTGTTAGTTTTGGAAGATGTGGCTAAATCTAATTTGATGGGTGGGTGAGTAAGGCTAGCTGTCGGTATGACCCCTAAGGTAGTGATAGGTTTAGGTAAGGGAGATGATATAGGTATGTGGGTAGGTGTTTGGGTGTAGATGTATGTTGGGTTATGGGTAGAGGTGTGAGTTGGGCCATGGGTGGTGACATGGAAGGTGTTGCAATAGTCATGGTTTTGTTTGTTTTGGTCATTCAAAACACTTTTGGATAGATAGTGGAGGTGTCAGTGAGTGACAACTGCATTTGGGTTGAAACAGGAAGTAGAAGGCATCCCCAAAGTAAGGCTCTATCAACATAGTCTAGGTGATCGGCCAAGCATGAAAATGGTACTGTTGTAAGTGGGGCCAATGTGGATCGAGTAGCAATCCCCATAAAATGTGTTTGAGACACAGGGAAATGGCTAGCCTCAGACTCTGTGGGTAAGAGAGCCGAAAGCAGATCAATGGGATCTTGAAGGTCCGATGGTGAATGGTCATCTAAAGGAAATGGTATTTCTATAGGATCCTCTATGGGTAGAGGAGAGGATGGGCTAGATGAGGTGGACTCTCCTTGTGATGGTGTAGGTTGTGGACATGTATCTCCTATGAGTAGGAGAGGTGCCACTGACAACTGCTCAGTAATTTGAGGGGTCAAAGGTGGCGTGCTAATTATAGGTTCTTCCATGAGTGAAGGATAAAATGAAGGGGGTTCCTTTGTGGGTGGAGGAGTAGATGAAATAGGTTCTTGTGTAGGTAGGGGAGCTTGGGCTAAGATTTCATCTATGGAAGGAACATGAGGCAATTGGGAAGCAACTGGTATGTCATCAAAAATAGCATGGACCTCACAGACATTGCTATCATCATTTGAAGTGTCACCAGCTTGGTTGGTTGGAAGATGGGGCATGATTAGGGAATGGCTTCTTGAAGATATGTAGGTTTTGGTTAGCGGGTGCATTCAGGCTATCCAAGACTAGATCTTGTTGTCTAACATTTCTTGGATGATATTCTTGAAGGTGATGTAATTATTGTCACTATGACCTTTGACACAATGATAGTTGCAAAATTCATGTTCTTTATACCATGCAGGCATGGGGTGCTCAGGGTCAAAACCAGTGTGTGGTTTTATAGGTGGAAGGGTAATGGCACCAGCCTTAATAAGATTTTCCAAAATAGAAGAATAAGGTTCTCCTATTGAAGTGTACTTTTGTTGTTCTCATCTGAACTGGAAAGCTTGGACAGGAGAGAGATTAGAAGGAGGTTTGGCTGGGTTTGATTGATGAGGGGGGCCAACCTTGAGAACTATGGCATTGGCAGATCCTTTGGGTTTTGAATAGTTGTTTTGGGGTTTCGAAGATGAAGAAGCATCATTTGATTTAAATGTGATGTTCTTGTTACAAGTGAATTTTCTTCTCTTCGATAGCACAAATTTCCAATTTCCATGCCATGGTGAATGCCTCGTCAAAAGTGTGAAAGGTCTGCACCTACAGGGTTGGTGAGATGTGTCTAGCACAAGCCCAAGTAAACAACTCTATGAGTTTAGTTTGAGGTAATTGAAATGTGAGCTGGTTAATTAGGCTGCGCCAGCGAGTGACAAAGTCAGCGATAGACTCATCATCATACTGTCGTGTGGAATAAAGATCAGTCATGGTGACCTTCTTAACAATGTTGATTGAGAAGTGGTCTAAGAAGGCTTGGGCTACCTGATTAAATGATTAGATGGAGTGTCTTGGTAGCCCACTGTACCAGTCCAATGCAGGTCCTGTCAGGGACATCGGGAAGGTCCATAGGAGTAAAGCGTCATCATGGGTGATCAGGTAACACCCATGTTTGAAAGACCACAAATGTTGTTGCGGGTCTTCTTTACTATTGAAATGGTTGAATTTTGGCATTTCCCAATGTACAGGGTATGGGTGAATAGGGATGGATGGATGAATGGGCTCATTACAGATTTCATCGTAGGTGAGAGAAATTTGTGAGCCAAAAACCAATGCTTCTAGTGTCTGCATCCTTTCCATCATTAATTTGATGAGGTCATTGGTAGGTTGTGATGGAAGGGCACCTCCTATGGCATAAGGAGGGCTGGTATTGAACATGTGATGTGGGTGGCATTCCATTGTATGGTGATGCTGAATAGGAGGTTGAGAATAGGGGACCAACACAGAGGGCGTGTGTCCAGAATGGGTGACATATGAGATAAGAGGTTGTTGATAGTATGTGTATGTAGGTGGGACAGTCGCAGTGACTCTAGTAGTGATTGGGGGCAGAGATTTGTGGGATGGAGAGGACAAGATTCTAGAATGGAGTAGGGGTCACTGACACCATGGGTGGTTGTGTTGCAATTGGTATTTGTGAGACAATGGGTGTGGATGGGGTTATGGTCTGGGTGGTCAATGAGGGGACAACAGATACTACAGGTGCGACTGATACTGCAGATGCAATGGTCATAGCGGGTATGGGGCCTAGCTGAAACCACTGGGGGTAAAGTAGGTGAAGGTAACACCACATTAGTAGGGGCTGATGTAGAAGTGGGAATAAGGGTAGGAGAGATGGATACAGGCATGCCATATATCAACTGACCTGAGGAGTCCTGGGTGGAAGAGTGGGAAAGGTAGAACTAAGGCCATGGGATTCTGATCAAGGAGTCAATTCCTCATGGCAAATGGTGGTAGGTAGGGTTGGATCCATGGGTGATAGGACAGAGGGTGGTGAAAATTCCTCATCACCTTGTACTAGGTGGTAGGTAGTGGATCCATGGGTGACAGACTTGGGTGGTGAAGGACTAGGAGAGTGGTTGAGACTTGATATAAGAGCGTTAGTTACAAGTCAACACATGTGAATGAATGTATATCAGGTGATGTTGTATCCTGTAGATGACACAGAGAGTAGTGAAATGAAGAAAATAGGTGTTTATAGGTGGATTTGGGTAATGTATCAGCTGAGATTCAACACAGGGTAACCGACAATGGTTAAGGATGACCGATACTAGTTCAGGGGTAACCGACGTCGGTTACTGTGAGACAAGAACAATTTTACCAAATGAGGCAAAGACTGGTGACAGTCAGATGAACAAGTTGTATGATGACTGTTTATCAAAGCATAGAGAGTACAAGAGACTCATAGGAACTCTGACAGTAAAGAAAATGAAATAAGTGTTCTTTGGGAAATTTAACCCAAAAGAACAAAAAACTGATGCCGGTTAAGAAAAACTGATGCCGGTCAGGGGGGGACCAACCGATGCCGGTGGATAAACCGATGCCGGTTACTGTGAAAATTGGAAAAATGTAGAAAAATGGATTGTTGTGAATTTGAGTCAGATAAATAATCAACCCAGAGGTCTGGAGATGATGCAATGAAGTCCTGACACACTCAGAAGAAGTCAGAATACTCCAACTGTGATTGTGGAGTGTGTAAGGAAAAAGAATGGAAAAATGGAGAAACGTATCCTCACACCTCAAAATGCACGTCAATCAAACACTAAAAACACGTACCTAACAAGTGATTTTTAATGTGTTGAGCTTATGCTATTTAGAAGACTGACTCATGAATTTAGAGTAGAGTTTTTGGTGAGGAAGGCTTCCTACAAAGAAGGATATCTAAAAGGAGAGGTTTCAGGTTATGTTATGGTGGGGGCGGGCCATCCTCTGAGGTAATGACTCGACAGAAGTAACGAGCTGGGGAGTACCTACCAATCCTCTAATCATGTGATCACTGACAGGTGTTCCCAGGTAAGATGTTGTTTAAGAAAGATGTGTATATTTCAATTTTGTGTAGTTTGGTAAGACACAGAGAGAGAGAGAGAGAATGTGCTTTCTACGATTCTTTGTGTCAACCATCAGCTGGGCATGACTTCCAGCATATAGGTTTCCCTCATTTTAATGTGAGCT
Organism: Taxus chinensis; assembly: GCA_019776745.2. Lineage (NCBI taxonomy): Eukaryota > Viridiplantae > Streptophyta > Pinopsida > Cupressales > Taxaceae > Taxus > Taxus chinensis. The sequence continues at coordinate 770,620 of JAHRHJ020002231.1, read as the reverse complement.
AAATGTAGCAAATCAGAATGTAATGCAACCAATTTTAAGCCCAAATAGAAAAATTACGTTCGATGAAGCAAATGATGAATAGGAGAGGGTATGCTCTTTCACTAAATGTAGAAAGCAAGAAAGAAGAATGATTCTTTTTAAATGCACCAAGAGAAATGTTTCTTTTAGAGAAATTAGAAAGAAGAGAGGATTACCAGGGAAGAAGATTAATGTGTAAGCCTTTTAAAGGGAAACAAACACACAACTTTCACCTAGGAATGAAGAAAATGCAATAGAACCCCTGATGGGTCCCACCGGGCATGCCAAAATGTTTCACCATTTTCTTTACGTTATTGAGATGAAATAGATAAGGGTAAGGGCTAAGGAGGAATACCTGTTTATGTTGGTTGGTTGATGGTTGTTGCACATGTTCTGACTTCTCAATCCAATGTTGACTGTGAGAGCTTCCTTTTGGCTAGGAGGAACTACCTGAAATAGAAAACAAGACCACAAAAGAAGAGTTAAATAATATATGACAGTGGACTGCCTAGCGTGTGCTAGATCCAGGAATCGTGATACTCCCTAGATGGCTATTAATCCACTATTTAAAACAACTTAATGTGAGAAATAAGAAAATTCCTACTGTAGTTGATATGATTTAGGTATTTCATTCAAGCACAATAAGAAAATCTAACATAACAGGCTAGGCTATAGTCAGATCTGAAGGGTAGGTAGGTGTCAGGGTGTTGGAACTGGTCAGGGTCAGGTTCTGGGTTTTTTAGGTCACTTGGTAGAAGGTTAGGTTGGCTCTGTTATTGGAAAAGGTGTAAAAACACAAAAACCGATGTCGGTTGGGTATAACCGATGATGGTTTAGGGAGACCGATGACGGTCATGGGTAACCGGCGTCGGTACAGTCAGGGTGACAAGGAATTAAAACCTTATTATAGAGTCTGGGTGAGGTTAGATGGAGCTAAAGGGAAGGGGATGGGGAGGTCTGTGGGAATGTCTCAGGTATACTCAGAGAGGTGGAAGGGCCAAGGATAGGTGATTTGGTAAAAGGTGTGGGTGAGGTTTGGTTTGAGTCTAAAGTAGGTATGAAGGAATGGGAATGTTAATGGAAGAATGATAACAAAATGATAACAACTCTATGGATAAAATAAGAATGGAAATGATTAGTGATAAAAATACTTACCAATGTTACAGGTCCAATGATTGGGTGGTGGTGATGGTAGTTGATCAGAAGAATGGAGTTTGGTGCAATAGTGATGCTTCCTGGAATGTCTTCCATGAGTGCAATGCTTATGGATCTGTCCTTGTGTTGGCTATGGATGTCTGGGTGCGTGAAAAGACTCTGGTTCTACTTGCATGTAGCTCTCTTCTCATCTCCTTGATCTCAGAATGTGCCAACCCAAAAACAAGGTTGCTAAGGTGAATAAATGGTAACCGACGATGGTTCTGGGTTGACCGGCATCGGTTTAGGGGTGACCAACATCGGTTAAGGTGGGATTCCCTAGGTTTACTAAAAATGGAAGATCTTTGACAATTTTTGGGCAGGTTGGTTTATTCTCTGGATCAGAATGGAAGCTTCCTTTTAATGAGTGGGAATGTGGTTAGAGAAATAATAGGCATTGATTTTAGGGTTAGAACAAATCTTAGCTCATTAAGGTAAGTGGGACCAAGTCTTAGTTAGTTATGGAAACATGCCAAGAATAGGTCTAGGGTGAGGTGGCTAGGTGAGGTGTCTAGGGAGGTGGGTGGAATTAGCTTAATTAAAATAATTAAGTAATGAATATTGTGAGGATGGGTATTAATTTAATTAAGTTAATTAAATTAATATTAATGTGGGGTGGAAGGGGCCATGGTTAGGTGAATATGTTTGAGTTGGTTATTCGACGGGGGGCCAAGGGGAGTGTGACCCAAATAAACTAATTAAGCTATTAGATTCCAACAAGGTCAAAGTAATCATAATAGTTTTTTCCAGTTTATTTGCACAAGGTATCGAACATAACCTTGAAAACGTTCTTGATATAATTTCATATTACCATAAATTCATTAATATGTACAGTTATTTTGAGAATTTTACCTTGAATATTTTATTAGCCAAGTCTTCTGAAGAGAACCTTGAGATACCGGGATCATAATGCATGCATTTTGCCTCATGGTGGTATCAAGCTTAAGAGTGTTAGAAACTCAACCAAGGGTTTCATTTTTTTAAGTTTAACAATGTTGACCATTGCAAAACTATGTTTTCCCATATCCCTTGGTTTATTTGAAACACATTTGTGATGCTTTCATGGTGGACACATGATATTATGGTCACAGAGAAATCTAAGCTCAAAATATCTCTTTAGATAAATTTCCCTGGCATTTTTTTTCCTGCTTGGAACTCCTTCGATTAGTTGATCAAAATTCTTGGTTACTTCACAACCAAAATTTTATATACTGAGTTTGTGTGGAAGTGGATCTCTCCATTGACCTCACAGAGTCCACTTATATTTTATTTGGTGTTAAAAGGATCACACTCCACGTGTTATATATAAATTATTCGAACACCTTATATTATCAAGCCACAAATTAAGAAATACAGGCATGGCCTCTAATGAACAATGTGAGTTCTACTTCACCACCCAAGGCCTCACCAACGTAAGTAAAAATTCTCAAATATCCTCTTATGGATGGACCATTATGACTAATAAGCGACATTCCTAACAATCTCACTTAGTAGGTAATGTCAAAGCTCTTATGAATAAACATCGAAGTGGTTTTACAACATTTGTTAAACGACCAGTTTCTACCATCTAGAAAGTGGTTTCTAATTTTATTCACAAATCACAATTAGAATATTAGAAGGGTTTTGAAGCTTGCATCTTTGTTCCAGAGGAGCTCATCTAGCTCATAACCGAGTTTTTTGATCTCCCACCGAGTTTTCTATTTCAAGATTGATCTTCTCATTCCTTCTGACCAAGGTAGTTCTGTGCTGTGGGAAGGAATGCATAAACATTTGGTCGAGATACTCTGGCAACAAACCAAGCTATTCTCAAAGACCGGCCTATGTTTCGAGCTCTTGATCAAGCTACATCAATACGGGGAGGCCGACCTCTTTTGATCTCCATGAGATATATGGGAATGAGCTCGGGTTATCTTGGTGCATCAGATGATAGACCGAGCAGTTGGCATGGACATACATGTAGGAGGGTCGATGGGCCAAGTCATGTCCACTCACGCAGGTAAGAAAGTATCTGATTGACTGGCAAGTAGAAATCACTAGCAAGTCATGTAGTAACCAAAACAAAGATGGCTCGATATGTGTAGTGAATATGGGACCGAATCACCTTGGAGAAATTTGTGGGCTCTTATGAACATCAAACCATGGAAGCGAGTCACGTTTCATCAAGAAGGTGCTGAGATGATCTCCAAAATTGACCAAGCCAATGCATTCCAACGAAGAGTCTAAAGAGGTCAAGCACGAAAGAGAGACGAGTTGGGGATATTTTCGAAGGGTTAAGCTATGATATCATAGACCGAGCTCTGCGATAGGATAGGGCATCATCACAAAATGTTGAGCCAACTCGGGGGCCTTCAAGCTGAGTTCGAGGGAAAAAGTTTTGTTACGGGCCCACAGACGAGAATGGAGTCGCATCGGAAGTTTCCACATGGCCACTTGACACAACATTAAAGAGTCAAAGAAAAGAGAAGGCCCCAAGGTTACACGGAGCCTCCACGTAGAAGTGGGGTAAGTGGCCATCGAGCTGGAAATAAATTTTCAACGCGATGCCGATATGTGAATGAGTTGGTAACTCGGAACATGGATAAAGGAGCTCACCAGAGGTAAATGGGATTAGCGATGGGTGACTCGAGTCGAGAGCATATTAGGCATGCATGTGTTTCTTGGTCAACTCTGAGCTAGTAATATGAAACAATCCCAATGCTTGGGATGGTGTGCTGATAGGCACAGTGGGCGAGGAGATACAAGGGGACCTTCGAGCTTGTAAGACTTTGTGGGCATCCTCAGATCCTTCTATCCATGTTTGTTACAAAAATCATTGTCTTAATGATGATCCTAATGATTGTATTCTTAGGTGTTTTAACATGGAATAATATTAAGAAGAATTGGAGAATGTAGTAGGTGCATGATAAGATATGAACCAGGTACAAAGAGACGATGAGCAATAAGAAGCACATGTAAGGTAAATACACATACACACATTGATAAATTGAATGAATAATTAATTAGATTAGGTAACTCTTTATATACATACATTATATAAATATTGATTTCTAAAGTTTGATGTATATTATACATTGAAAATGCTAGTACATGTACATCACTAATAAATGAAAAAATAATCCATAATGTCTTAAATATTGCCAAGTGCACATCATATTAGTTTTATGAAATCTCATAAATGTAATGTCTCATACAAAAATATTAAGTTCCAAATAATAACTTAATGTGCATAATAAATATAAAAAATACCTGAATAGGTCATACACCATCAAGTTTAAATGCCATATAGGCGTACATACAATTCCATGCACATAGGCATACAAAAAAAATGTCATGTAAGACATATCTATATTTCTTAATCATCAAAATCTATCCCACTCTTGGCCTTTCTCGAAGAATTCCCTCCCTTAGAAGATGGAGATCTATGAGATGAATTTGGATCGTCTGAGCCCATGCTATGAGTCCTCTACCGCTGAATACTTGCTTGTAGTTGAACCTGTAAATGCAAACATTTTTTTGTCAAAACTTAATTTATATATGTTTTCAACATGAATTTAAGACCATGCTAATAAAAGTATTTACAAAAATACACAAACTTACCACAATCTCTCAATCACCCCGAATCTGCATCTCGCACTCAGATGAGTCATCAGGAGCTCATAGAGTGTAAATGGGGGTATGAAGACAATGAGATAGAGGATTCCATGCCCTCAAAGTGAAAATAGAGGGGGTTTAAGTTCCTTACATACATATAAGATCACAAAATCAAACATCAGAATTAGCCAAAATAGAACTAAGTACATGTATGTGTAATGACAATATTTTACCTAATTTTATCAATATAGAACCATTTTCTTTACCAACCATGCCTATGAATCAAATGAACAAGGTTGCTACTTGTTGCAGGTAACTCTTGTGTATACAAAATGAAGGGAATTATTAACATAATTTAATAATTCTACAATGGAGGACATTATTAACATGTAATTTAACATAATATGAATTACACAAGAAATTTAACGAAAATACATATTGTTTGAATACTTCAATGAGTTTCTGTGTAGATGAAATTATAGTGGTAACACTTTTCTCTACTCATCACAGAGATGATAGGGTGTCTAGTGAAGTCAACATATTTATCAAACATGTATCGCGTGAGTTAGATGAACATATAAGAACATACATATATTTGACTTCAATATATATCATATATATGTATGTATGTAAAATGAAAATTTTACACAATTAACATTCTAAATTACCTCTATGAATATATGTGTATGCATGGTGCTTGTCGCCTGTGGTCGGGATGAAGACACCCCTCTTGGGCCCTTTGTAATATCAATGCATATATGTACAAATACAATTATTTCAAAAATGTAACTTATATAAGTAAATTAAGTACTCTAATATTTTTGTAACACACATAATAAAACATAACAAATACCTGCGAAGGTGATGTCGAGGACTGTAATCCAAATATCTCTCTCAAAAAGGCATCTAACATAGTGGCATTATCGTGTGCACTCTCAGCGCCAACTCCACCAAAATTAGTATGCACAAAAGTATCATCCTCCTCGGGCCCCAAACATATGCTACCACATGATGAGCAAAGATGTGGCTTCATGCTATTATTCCCTGAGGGAATACTCTGTGTACCTCCGTGAGCATCTGGATAAGAAATATCCCTTATATGTCAAACAAGGGTCGCAGATAGACGTTGAAGTGTGTGGAGTTTATCAATCTCTACTGTCTACTTCACTATTGGAGGGACAATCTCAAGGTGAGGGGGCTTCTGTGCAGGGACTCTACCCTGTTGAATAGGTACACATTGTGCACCTGGTCGATCCTGTGTAGATCATTTTCCTCGGCCCTAGAAATCTCAAAAATTAAAATAATTTGGGATATCATTGAGGATAAAATGGCAATAAATTTTCCTCATAAAGTATAGTGGAACCTCATTGTTATTTCAAGGTGGAAAATTAAACCCCATCCACCATCGGTCCAAAAAATTATTTTTAATCAAATCATTATTGCACCAATGGATGGGAAACCGTTTTCATGAAAATAGAATAGACAAATTAGTGCGGGGGTCCGTGAATAAGGTGTATATGAGGTCTTTTGTAATTTATTTTTCTTGACATCCACATATGCCAATTTGTTGGAATAATAAACCCTATAACCCTCTCTGTAAGATTTCCAACAATCACTTTACCCCGTTGCCACGTTAACTTGAGCCATTAATGCCTCCAATGTGTTTGAAAGAGAGGCATGGTGTGGGTTTGTAGATTGTGAATCCCTCATTATTTTGATTAAATCCTCAATTTCAATTTTGTTTTTAACTATGTGGGTTGCCAAATCTTCTTGACTTCCCAAGGGATGTTGATCAATTGTGGGAGGGTTGGGAGGGATGAAATGAATAATAGGGTTTGGTTTTGGTTGATTCCCTCGACCTCAAACTGTAACAATAAAAAAATTTATTCAATTCAAATTATACTCTATGATTACCAAATTTTAATGCGATTTTGAGAAAAGAGTTATTCCTACCTCTTCTCAAATGGAACATCATTGATTTAGATCTTCCTAGTGATTTAGAGACGATCATTTGAGATTGAGATCCAGCTGAATGACAAAATTCAAGAGCACGGTTAAGATCTGAAACTCACGTTTGAGGGAGATATAATGATAAAGAATTGGATTTTTATATATTTGTAACAGACATAATGTGTACACGTTATAACATATATGCGTTATTGGATTGGTAATTCTCAAACCTATAAAAACATATGCGATCGCGTTATAATATAACGTGTATGCGTTTTTTTCTATTTTCAGGTTTTTGTCCACTTTTTGGTCCCCAACTTGGTGCACTTACCCTCTTATAGATTTTAAGTTATTGCTAGACTAATCAAGAGCATTAATAAAATATAATGAGGCCATATATGTGTTATATCCTTCATCAATTATAACATGCTTGACCATAGTGTGACCAACATAACTAAAATTAAAAGGGGCGTATCACCTACACGAAGCAAGAGCTCATCTAGAATTATGGAGGCTATAAGAAAATAACTATTATATTCGATTTAAAAATCTTTTACAGGGACCGAGACTTTCAACTTAAATTTGGTGGTAATCATATGTTTTTGAATTCTCTCAATTTGCTTCCATTTTGATAATGGTATGCTGCTAGCCCATATTTCATACCCATAAAGAACAACAGACAATACCTAATATTTCAAAAAGTGTTTGGGTAGTTTTCCAATCCCATAACTCTACTTCTCTGCATTTGTTTTATAAAGCATAAAGGGCTTTCCACCCTCATGTCGTTCTCTTTTTTCTGTAAGTCTCCCAAGTAAGCTTGTTGTTGAAGTCAATCCCCAAATATTTGTAGTCAGTTACTTCTTCTAGAATACTACCCTCAAAGAAAAAATGGTTGTTGATTTCTTTTCCTTCTATTGCTAAAGACCATAATCTTGCTCTTGTTGATATTAACTTGCATACCTACTTTTTTGCAAAAGGCTTCAAGAGTGAGAAAATATTTTTGTAAACCTTGAGCAGATGTAGCAATCAATATAAGATCATCAGCATATAGAATAAGCCTTATAACATACTCACCCAACCAGATACCTTCACCACCCTCCATATTTAACAATTCTTCAAGTTGGTCTATATATAAGCCAAAGAGTGTGGATGATAGAGGACAACCCTGCTTAACACCAATGTCGCTCCTAAAGCTCTCTGAAATGCATGTTTTGGTTCTGATTTTAATACGCACCCTTTCATAAAGTCTATGAACCGCTACTCAAAACTGCAATGGTATACCAAGCTCTTGCATTTTACACCATAACTTATCCCTAGGGACCATGTCAAAAGCTTTCCTAAAGTCAACAAAACAACAGAAAATTTATGTCTTTTCCTCCCATGCTTTTTCAATGATATGTCTTAGTGTAACACCGTAGAAGATTGATCATGCGAGGAGGGTAGAGGAGTTGAGTGGCTCAGATGGTAATGGTCAATGGGATACAGGTTCTGAGAGCTCAAAGAAAATTGATCAAAACAATCTAATCGTGGCCCATTCCACAAAGTTACATGGTCGATCAAGCAATAAAATGGTTCCTCAACTTTATTCACCCACCTATGTGGGGAAAAACAAATTGACCTTCACCAAAATAAGCGCCAAAGGAGTGCTTCCACATGGGTAAATAAGGGAAGAAAATTACCAAAAGGTAGCTCGATTCAAGAATGGTAGATTGCTTTAATGCAACAGCAAATCAAATCAAATCTCACTTTTAGCAAAAGCAAGGTCAAAATTTTCATGGTTGGTCATTCTACATGTAGACGTGTCTCTTCACATGTTGGATGACATAATGAGAATCACAGAAAATCTAAACAAGAAAAATATAATCGGATACAGAGTGAGAATCATAGAAAATATGAACGAGCAATATATAATTGGATACGGTGGTACGCGTACTATTTATAAATCTGTAACAGACCACGGTCACGACCCACAAAATCTATATGAATTTGAAACTTGGCTGGAAACAATTAGATGCATCAAGCACCGAAATCCTGTGGATCTGCGTGGATATACACTTTCTTTACTTGGGGATACGTGGGCATACATGGATAAGTAGTTCTAATTCAGAGATTCCTACAATTATTAGCTCTTTTATTACTTCTTTCCATTAAATAACTAATATATGCAAGATTAAAGGGTACTTATGATAGTTAACAACAAAGGTTGTATTGTTGAATTTACAGAGGAACTATTAGTGCAAAATCACAGCACCCCTGGATGCACATCAGGTTTCTAAGTTGATGTTCAGGCATCCAGTGTGATTGCACAACATTGAATCCTTTCTCCAGGTGTGGGACCTGCAGAAATGAGAAAGGAATCTCCAGAGAAGGCTGGTTCCTGCTCCTAAACTACCTGCCACAAGCTATTCCAGTGCATGCAAGCTAATCTAATCCTAATCTAACCATGCCAAGGAGACAGAGAGAGAGAGAAAAGGGAAAAACAGCAAAAGCCTACACTAAAATGGCGATACACCATAGAAGGAGAATGTTGAACATCTATCAAAACTGCCATGGGACAAGGAGAGGTGAGCAATGAGAAGGATGGACAGATGCATCACAGGCCCAAGGATAGATTTCACACAGAAAATGTCCCAAAACTCCATGAACACAGCTCCAAACCTGCAATGAACATTCAAACATGCACAAACACCTGCAATGAAGAGAGGCAAGAAGAAAACAAGCGAAAAACGAGCAAGGATGGATAGATGCATCACAAAACACGTTTTTTGTTGCTTCAGAAGTTTGCACAGAACATCATTTCAATAGTAAAAGGCAAAAACGCCATTACAGAGCAAGGGAGGAGGTTCGAACTCCATTTTCAACCCTAGAGAAGAAAAGAAGGGAGGGCAGAGCCGAAAAGATGAACAACTTTTTTTTTTTAAAAAAAATGAGCCAAATCTGGCTTTTACATTGCATGGGTCGAGCCCAGGGGACAGAAACATAGGAAAACATGCAAGCCCATTCCTCATGACTGCAGGTGCATTAAATCAACATGGACCCAACCCATACCCTGCACATCTTGAGCATTAGGAAATGCGACTCATTCTGTTTAATTTGGTCACGCTAAACATGTCACTTCTGGCCATGCTGAAGAAGAATGCGACCCATGTGCATTAAAGCTGGTTGTTGAAATGTCGCTTCTGGCCATGACCACGTGCCAGAGCCGTTTCTTGATTTTCTCTCTCCAGACTGAACCAAAATGAAATATTGACCCTAGAATCGTGTAGAGAATTTCAACAGCTTTCCGTTGATATAAAGAACGTGCAAATCCGAGCTCTGGATCGAAAGATATGGCGATCTGAAGATTTAGGGCACGGAACAGGCCCAAAACGGATTTTGAAATTTTTTCCCGCACTCTGCCACCTGGATGACACGTGGCAGGAGCTGATTGGCTGAGCAATTCTCTCTCCTCCACCATTCCGCGGGCTTTCCTTTGAAATTTTGACGAAATTTTGAAAAATTTTCCATTGTGGGCCCCTTTAACTTTGGACACGTGGCGTCTATTTCATTGGTTCGAGGACGGGGCGCGGGATCATCCTTGTCTTTTAATCTTTTGGCCCAAGACTTTGTCACCTTTTGACTTTCCCTGGCTTTTCCCCTCCTTAGGACACGTGTCATGTTCTGATTGGTTGGCGGCCCTTTCGGCTCCTTCGCATCTTCCGCGTCTCAAGGTCCCAGATGTCCCAAACTGTCCGGGACAAACTCTTCCGATCCACCTGATCCGTGCTTCCTTTGTCCCTCTTTACAGTGAAGACACGTGGCGATATTTGGTTGGCTTTCGGCTCCTTCGGCTTTTCGCGTCCTTCACGTCCCACGGTCCCATTTGCCTTGGGAATGAAAGTTCCCTGTTTCGGCCGATTCCAGCCGGTTTCACGTACATTTGTTCCAGACTGTCCCAAAGCTGTTAGTGGGACAAAATTCTTCCTTTTCGGCCGATCCGGGCTTCCGTTGCTCTCGGCCACTTCCCTTTCCGTGTCCTTCGCGTCCCCACGACCCGGATGTCCCAGCCTTATCTGCACAACAGTTAGTCAATTTTTTCACCTTCGGCCGGTTCGCCCTTTCGCACCCCGCCGCGTCCCCACGGTCCCAGATGTCCCTTTGCTTGTTGGGCCGTCTGGCGGCCTTTTCGGCCGGTTCGCGCCTTTCGTCCCAAATGTCCCGACTGACCGCCTAGGACTAGGACTTAGCCAATTTTCATGATTTTTTCTGGCCCAAGCTTGATTTTTGCAACTTTTTCACATTTTCTCAGAGCTCGCTCTTTTCTTCTTGGACAGGAGAGTTAGAAAAATTTCGAGGGGACCCCAGAAACATGATTTTGGGCCTTAATCAATTTATTTTCCTGGGACTGAATATTCTGATGCATGTTATCAAAATTACCCTGGGGGGGTGAATTTTGAGACAACATATTAGAATTAATGTAAAACAACTCCCGGCGATGCATTAGATGAAGATTCTGTTGTCATGCATAGGTTTTGGATTCTTATGGTATAACCGTATATACAATTCCTTATTAAAGATGAGATTAATTCTCTTGCCATAAGTAATACTAAAATTTCCTTTTCTAAGTCAAATACTTCCTCTTGAAGATTGAATTGCATTGTGGGAACATGGGGAATTAAATCAAGTTTTCAGACCATGTAAAAGGATTGAATGGGTTGACATTGGATCCAATCATTGTGAATACGATTGGGAAGGGATTTTGTTTGAGAGATAATACATGGGTGAAATCGTGGTGAGAATTAGTGGAAGGATGTAACATGGACTTATATTCGCGGGATTAGTTCTTAAGTAAAGAGCTCGATTATTCGACTTTGGATTTAGGTAGGTCGTAGGTCAAAAGGAGATTTATAGCACGGGATGTGGATAGAAGCAGGAGCTTGCGAGAAAAATGAGGTGGGTTTGGGAAGAAGGGGATGGTATCTCAATGGATATGGAGATGAAATGAGGGGAGTTTGGAGCTCAGTTATGGTGATGGGAGCTTGTGGAAATGAGGGAAGTAACTTGGTGTGAGTGTGGCTGAGCTGGTTGGGTGTTGTGGGAGTTCAGTTGGAGATGTGAGATAGGTGGGGTAGTTTAGGAAAATGTTTTAAAAATTTTTTTGTTTCAATTTATTTTTAGATTTCACTTATTATAAATAGAGCATAGGCAAAATCTAAGATCTTAGATATACAAGATTGGAATAGAACAAAAATAAAATACTAAGATTTAGATATAAAAGATTATTTTCTGGGTTTGTTTCCCATGCCAGTAGAGCTCAAAGTGAAAACAAAAAAACCCGATCTGTGTTATTATTTAATTATTTTGAGCCAGAGCTTATTTAAAGGATTTTTTTTATAATCTATTTATTCATGTAATAAACATAGATTTTGTATTAACAATGAATAATCAAAATAGTAAACTTGTTGAAAACAACCAAATCACTTACCTCGATGATGACATAAACAACTAACCACACCAAACTGGCAAAGACAATACAAAAACCTTGCAAACAAGTGAGTACAATGAAATGTCTGCAATAGATATCTAAATGAGGGAGCTATGAAACCAGACAACCGTTCTACTTTCGATATGTAAAATTTGATGACTGAAAAATAAAATAATTAAACGAAACAATTCCAGATCTTAGATCTTCCCACCCGGCGTTGCCAAATATTGTATAGGAAACATTGAATATGTGGGTGAATGTCAAAATAGCTAGATATGCTACCAGCAACTTCAAATGATGGAGGGCTTAGTAACTCAGATGTGGATGTAGATCTGCAGTCACCAAGAAGAGAGATGCGTGATAATGCCTGCAAAAACTTAAAAAAAATGTGATTAGATCAAGATATTCGGGGGCTGCCTGGACAATCTCAGTTCCAAGAGGTTGTGAACTCCCTTGGAGGATGTCAATCCCCATGTCAGACAAGATGGAAATTAAATCGTGAAAGTATTAACAATAGATAAATGTATATATTGGTAGAAAGTATTGGAATACAAATAACAATGGAATGCTAAATAGCTTATGTGGGAGATATGGATAATGATCCGGGCTATAAGATGTTAGATAAGTTTGACATGGTTTCAAAGTTTTCCCCTTCATTTTTAAAACTTTAAAAGAATTTCCTCATCATTTTCTCAAAATTCTCCTTGATCAAAATTTATCTATTATTTTTTAAAAGGGGGGAAAGGGCTATATTTATAGCTTGAATATGGGTTAAATTTGAGGTTAAAAGGTAACCGAGGTTTAGTAAAAGTAAGCCTGAGTTAATGGGACATGATTAGATTTTATTTGACTGTGGGCTCATGAGAAATTTGAGATATATATTATATATATATATATATATAATATATATATATATATATATATGATATGATATGATATGAGTGGGGACATGATTTGAAATGTTAGGTGTAATAGTGAATCCCATATGGATTACTCTACACCATTGAATATTTGAATAAGATGTCAGATTTTGATAGTATTTGGGATGATTCCAAAATTATTAAATTTATGGGTGGGGTTCATATAGAATTAATAATTTTGGGGATTGAAAGGTTAATTAGGTGGGGTATTAGATTTGATTTGATTGAATTTAATTTGATTAAGTGGGGAACATGGAAATTCTTGATTTAAGTATTCGGTGGGTGTAATAGTGGAATGAGGTGTCACCAATAAGTGACATAATTTCTATAATGACACATTTGAGGGCCTCAATTAATTAATCAAAATTTATTAATTAAATATGTTGTTTTGGTGGGAGATGGGATTCGCATGGATAAGCTTGTTGAAGGATAGATAAAATGTGGGGTGATACCAAAATTTGATGTCTACATAATGTTTGGTGAAGCCACTTGTAGTGTGGTATTTACAGTTTTTCCTTGAACATGAATATTATTTATTTGGGTGTTTCCTCCACTCTTGTTACCACTTGTAGATAAGGGATTAGTTCTAAATCCACGTTGTACTGAGGTATTTCCCTATATGTATGCAGTCTCCGAGGTGAAATGATGTCCTTGATATTCACAATCTGTGAATCAAAATGTGATATTTGGTATATTATGCTTTAACTATTGTCTCCTTGGTGTTGTTTTGCAATGTCTGTAAAACATATGCTAAAATATTGTCTAAATATTTTTTCTTATTAGCTTGTTTGACTTCTTTGTCACTATTGCTTTCTATTAAAACTTTCTTTGTATTAGTTAATCCAGTTTCATGAGTAAACATGGAAGGTTGGATTAGGATGCCATTGGCGTTATGTTGTCCTTTCTCATCCTCTATATCCCGCATATTCTTTTGGCACACTAGCATTCCTTCTTAGAGCTCATTGTCGTTGTTTCTCTCTCCCTTCCCTAAAGAATGTTGATGGTTATCACCCATAGTTACTAGAGTTGAATTACATAGTCTTACTAGCTCTCTTTCCAATACCTTTCACCTTTTCTCTTCAAATATCCTCCTCCTAAGCGTGTGGTTATCTGGGGAATCTATAACTTGTTCCTAATATCTTCATGTCATTCATATATCCCATGTCACCCATGTTGTGGAATGCTTAGCCTTCCATTGGTAAATTTTCAATCCCCATATCAATCGTCATTTTCTTATTCTCTAATGGTAGGAGTTATAGGTATGATCCTCGTGACTCCCTAAAAAAAATTCATTGTGCTTTGTCTACATAATAAAAGGTTGAGGATAAATATTCAATAATATAGCTCTAAATTTTTCCGTTCCACAAGTAGTTTACTATGCATGTCCAGGTTGTGTCATGTTGTGTTGAATTCTTTGTGCACTCAAAAATCCAAGGATATTTCCAACCCAAATTACCGCTTCTTCCTAAACAATAAGCAACTAACCATACATGTAGGTGTACCAGAATCTCACATAAAAATATTTTGTATATTTCATCATAGAGATTAGCCTTAACCCACTTTCTTGGATACCAATCCCTACAACTTGGATGATATTTTGTAAAATTTTCCTCAACAGTGTGTGTCCAAGATTTGCCATTCTCTTATATTAAATGATATATCTTATGTCCAATTCCCTTATATATTATGATATTTTGTAAAATTTTGGAGTCTATTATTCCACTTCCCTTATGCATTTGTCATTCCTATATTCGTTGCACACAAATTTCCTTACCATTGTGTTGTCATATCATGCTTAGATAACTAAGGGGCGCTCACCTGAAGCATGAGAGGTTTCCAGGTCCTATCATAGTTAACAAGAGTGATGTGAATTTTTATGATAGGGTAAGTGCACCAAGTTGGGGGGCCAAAAGGGGGTCTTAAGTGGACACATTTTTCTGAAAAATAAAAAACTTCAACTTGTATGAGTTTTTTGAAATAGTTACACTCAAAATTGGAAGATGTTGTATAAACATGAATCGTAGCATTTTGAGTCTAGTTTCTAAGCTACTAAATTTTATTGAAAATGGATAAGTTTAAGTGGGTCAAATAACTAAAATACCAACAGGTGCTCCTATTTTTGTTAAAAAACATAACAGAGTGACTTTCGTGCCCCCCACCATTTTTTGAGCACCATTTAGTAGTTTTGAAAACCCTTTGGTAGAAAGATAGCTAGGAGCATCTAGTTTGTGCTAGAATTTTTTTTAGATTTTTTTAGCAAGTATTTATTTTTTTATGATTTTTCTAGTACATAAATTTTATGTTTTGAAAAATAACGGAGCTCCGACCGTGCCCCCCCTAACTACCTCAAAAAATATCAAAAATTAGATTTTTTTTTGAATATGTATAGAATTAGGCCTAGTTTGTGCTAGTATAATTTTTTTTCAATTTGGATGACCCAAAAAAAAGATACACGATGAAAGATAGACATATTTAAACTTCAAAAAATAGCTATAAAAAGGCATAGTTAGAAAATAAATAATATGGAAACCTTATATTAGTCAGAAAATTTGAAAAATTATATTTTTAGAAAGAAGAAACTCTGCTCTACGTCGTGGTATAATTTTTTTAAACGAATCGATTGTTTTATGTTGATTTATCATGGAGGAAGTGACATTTTTACATTTTCCTGCAAAAACACGTTGTTTGTTGTGTTTGTGCAGGTCCATGCCTCAGGCTTGGGGATCCAAACCGGATCCCAAGCCTTGAGGCATGGCTTGGAAAAAGTGAAAATGTAAAACGTGTACGCGCTATAATGCGTACGTGTTCTTTACATTGTAAACATTGTATATGCTTTTGGCATGCTTCTATTTACAAAAATAAATGTTTAAGTATAAGTTTTTCATTTATTATTATTTATATTTTATTATTTCTTATACTTTAAATTTATTTATGTAAATATAAGAAATTAGGGTCACTCTGCACCTTATGGAATTAGTCTCACAGCTCCATGAGTCACGGTTTAGGAGATAGTTTTTTATAGTATAATTTGGTCAGTACATAGGTAATTTTCAGGATTTCAGCATTCAGCCTAAAGCTTTTAGCGTTTAACTTCTACAATCGAAACCCTAAACCCTAGGCCATAAACCTAAACCCTAAACTGTAAACCTTGAGCCCTAAACCCTAAACCCTAAACCTTGAACCATGATCCCTAAACCCTAAAACCTAAACCCTAAACCCTAAACCCTAAACCTTAAACCTCAACCCTTACCCGTGAGCCCTAAACCCTGAGCCCCCTAAACCCCCTAAGCCCTAAGCCCTAAACCCTAAACCATGAACCATGAGCCCTAAATGCTAAACCCTAAACCCTGAACCATAAAAACTAAATCCTAAACCCTAAACCCTGAACCCCTAAACCCTAAACCTTAAACATAATCCTAAACCCCTAAACCCTAAGCCTTGAACCCTACACCCTTATCCCTGAGCCCTAAAATCTAAACCCTAAACCCTAGACCATATATAAGCCCTAAACCCTAAGCCCTAAACCCTAAACCCCGAGCCCTAAACCCTAAACCCCTAAACCCTCCTAAACCCTAAACCCTAAACCCCTAAACCTAAACCCTAAACCATAAACCCTAATCCCTAAACACTAAATCCTTAACCCTAAACCCTAAACCATAAACCTTAAACCCTAAATCCTTAACCCTGATCCATAAACCCTAACCATAAACACTAAAACCTAAACCCTAAACCCTAAACCCTAAACCCTAAACCTAAATCCTAAACCATAACCTTGAACCCTAAACCCTAAACCCTAAACCTTAAACCATGAACCATAAACCCTAAACCCTAAACCCCCCGAAACCATATTTCATCAATATTTCCTAGTCTCATGCCTAGAACCATCATTGAGTCTGCTTATAGAACTACCTTGTTTATGAGAGGTGGGACAAGTAACTAAATGGATATGACATCTACCTTGTGCCTTGCAATGCATATTACACATCTCTTCCAAACTTGTTTCTCCCCACATATACTTGCGCTCTTGAATGTAAATTTATTCACACTCTGAAACAAATTTCACATTTCTCATATTTCCATGTATGGTATTATGCAAGCCAGGATGACCCATTGGAAGCTGGAAAAAATAACCATCACAACACAAAAATTAATCTTAAAGGAAACAAAAGAAACATAGAGAATATACCAATGCGGAGGTGTAGGATCATAATTGAATTTCCTGCAGTATCCTCTCCTCTGGAGAAAGAGAAAGTTCTTGTTCTACTGGAATGGATAGTAAATTTGACAGAACTTCCTGAAGTGTTCAAAATAAGCATAGAAATAGGGGAATGGCTAAGAACACAAAGGGGTTATCAATCACCTAGTAAATATTTCTTGTTTAGTTCTAAATGGGAGTCACCTGGCCTACGACTTAGTGACCTTCCATTCATTGATAATTCCTTATATGATAAACCCATGGATGTTTTCAAAAGTGCCTTCAAAAAGATAGGGGTAGTCATCAATCCTAGTGAAGGGTGTGATGTGATTTCCAAGAAACTTGAAATTCATATAGATTTAGAGGTCATAACACGAATTTACAAATATCTCTATCATTATAAATGGAAGCCAAGTAACGGTGTCTCCCTGTATCCAAGGATCGAGGACTACTGGGGTCTGTGGAAGGATTGGACATTCAGGAATCTGACATTTCCCTCCTTCAAAATATCAACAGATGAAAGACATCAAATTGTGATGACTCTCTTTGAATGTTCTGCCTACGAAGTCGATGAACCCTTTTCAGTTGAATACTCTCTGTCAATTACTAATAAGAATGGGTAAGACACATAACATTACAATGAGTGAAATATTTCCCATGTGATGGGAAAAAGAAGATAGTTGTATTGGGTAATATTTCTTTACCCTGAGCCCTGAGCCCTAAACCCTAAACCCTAAACCCTAAACCCTAAACCCTAAAACCCAAACCCTAAATAAAGCCCTAAAACCTAAACCTTAAACCCTAAACCCTAAACCCTAAACCTTAAACCTACTAAACCCTAAACTATGAAACCTAAACCTAAACCCTAAACCCTAAACCCTAAACCCTAAACCCTAAACCCTAACCCCTAAACCCTAAACCCTAAACCCTAAACCCTAAACCTTGAACCTAAACCTAAACCTAAAACCCTAAACCCTGAACCTAAACCCTAAACCCTAAACCCTAAACCTAAACCCTAAACCCTGAACCATGAGCTCTGAACCCTAAACCCTAAGCCCTAAACCCTGAAACCCTGAGCCAAAAAACCTAAACCCTAAACCATACACACTAAATCCTAAACCCTAAACCCTAAACCCTAAACCCTAAAACCCTAAAACCCTAAACCCTAAAGCCCTGAGCCCTAAACCCTAAACCCTAAAACCTAAACCCTAAATATTGAGCCCTAAAACCTAAAACCTAAACCCTAAACCCTAAACCCCCTAAACCTTAAACCCCTAAACCTTAAATTCTAAACACTAAACCCTAAACCCTAAACCCATGAAACCCTAAACCCTGAGCCCTGAAACCCTAAACCCTAAATCCTAAACCCTAAACACTAAACCCTAAACCCTAAACCCTAAACCCTAAACCCTAAACCCTAAACCCTAAACCCTAACCCTAAACCCTAAACCCTAAACCCTAAACCCTAAACCATAAACCCTAAACCCTGAACCATGAGCTTTAACCCTAAACCCTAAACCATAAACCCTGAACCGTGAGCCAAAAAACATAAACCCTAAACCCTAAACACTAAATCCTAAACCCTAAACCCTAAACCCTAAACCCTAAACCCTAAAGCCCTAAACCCTATTCCCTTAACCCTAGCCCTAAACCCTAAACCCTAAAACCCAAACCCTAAATATTGAGCCCTAAAACCTAAACCTTAAACCCTAAACATCATTTTAGTAAGAAGTAGACAAGCATCATAGAGCTGATTCGTGGTCACTAAAGTGAATTATGGACCAAATTTCAAAATTAGTACCAATTCAAGCAGTGGTAGGGCCAAAATCCAATCCAGAAGGTCAAAAAACCTACAAAATGACTATATGTTTTCACAAAACAAAGACCGACTACAATATATATGGCTTGAAAGTTTTAGGTCATTGCTGAAATTCTGAAAATGAGTAAGTACTGACCAGATTAGATTTTGAAAAACTATCTTCTAGATTATCACTGTCAGAAATACAGGCCACTTCCATCAGGTGCATAGTGACCCTAATTTCTTATATTTAGTAAAATAAATTTAAAGTATAGTAAATTTCTTATAAAGTAATTAAAATTTAATACTTATACTTAACATTTATTTTACTGAATATGGCTCCTTCCAGCCCCTACAAACTTCATATAGAGAAAAAATGTACACGTTTTGTGTTCATAGAAACGTACGTGTTATAACGCGAGAAATAACGTACACATTTTAGGTTCATGAATTTCCAGGCCTAAGAAAACATAATGCGATCGCGTTATTGCATAACGTGATCCCATTTCGTTCATTTTCAGGTTTTTGTCCACTTTTTAATGGTAGGAACTTGTAATTCACTAGTCTTACATTAGCTAATTAATAGCCATCGATAGATTTACATTTCATAGTTAACTAGTTGACATATTAAAATTACCAACCCACAATAAGATAACAAATTGAGAAAATAACTCATTTGGGAGGCTTGGGATTAATCTTGCTAGCATTAGACTATGATTTTTATCCTTGGAAGTTTGGTCCATATTTTTTGGTCATCTGTCATGCATGTGTCCAGGGAGTGAGGCTGGTTGAATGTTCTAGGCATGAAACTTATGAGTGATTCATATGTCGTCATAGTGATGTAGGAAACTATTCCTGAGAAATTAATCCTAGTGGTAATAAGGAGATAAAGTCATGAAATATGGATAAGGATATACAATCTGATCTCATGAACAGTATCCACAAGTCATCATGTGATCTAGATGATGTACTTCTTATCATGTTTGAATGGTATGGCTAAACCTCCCTATATGCATTACCCTACTCTTATCTAGCACATCCCTTTGAGACCTTTCCGACGCGTATACAGAACTCCAAAGAATCATTGAGTCTAGATGTAAAAGTTATCGCAGGTCAAAGTTTTGGAATTGAAAATGGTAAACAAGGTACAACTGGTGAATCATAGTGCCTGACACGCGGATTACCTTTTGGCAGTGAGGATGAAAAAGGTTAATTTTTGTTAATTTTGACCTCTGGCCTTCAAAAAATGGTCTAAAATTTTGGTGGACCCCGTGTATTTGCACAATCTAGGTCTAGCTCGGTGCCCTCAGCCAGATTAAGGATGACCACCATCTTTTGGAGGAGTGCACTTGAGAAGATCCTTTTCATTCACATTAGGTTCATTATCGTTCATTAATGCATCCTTAAATGCCACATATTCTCTAACATTTCCCATGTGGGATTATTGTTATTGTAACCTACATTGACATACTCAGTGCATTACAGGATGTGCAACCATTGGCTCCAGGAGAGCTAAGTATTTTAGCGTCATGATGATAGGAAGTAATGAAATCGACTCCCCACCGAGTTGATATAAATGATTATTAGAGCCCAATCCCATTGTTCGGGTCAATTTTCTATTACCTTGGCGAGCACATATTTGGAGGCTCAACATTATAGCACATCTATAGTATATCCTAAAATACTTAGTGGAAGGCTTACGAATCGGCCATCAGGACAATCAACTCACCACAATGTTTTCAATTTATGAAACTCTAGCTCGACACCTATACTATAGGCGCAACCAACATAACTTATTATTTTTACAACTTGGCCCTCATTATGTCAGAATGGCCAATCAACATCCATACCAACACATCATAGCTCGACGCTCAAGATGATCAGCGTCTAACTTTCAAAGGTGGGAAGATTGCTAGAATGGTTGCAGATTTGAAAAGGCCAAAACGTGCAATGCCTGACATATTCTCTAACATTGGACCTATGTGGGATTATTTATTACCTCAATGGATAATTATATTATAGTGCATTGTAAAGGCATTTTCAACCAGCTCAGGATGAGCTATTGTTTTAGCTCGGTGGGGTGATCAACTCCCCACCGAGTTGATCATTTTATTATCCACATTGTTCAGGTCATTTTTCTATTACCTTGGCGAGCACATATTTGGAGGCTCAACATTATAGCATATCCACAGTATATCCCAAAATACTCGGCGGAAGGCTTACAACTCGGCCACCAGGACAATCAACTCACCACAATGTGGAAAACAAACTCCAGCTATACACCTATATATAGGCGTAACCAACAAACCAAACAACTCGGCCCTCACAGTTGGTCGATCAACATCTAACCAACACAACACAGCTCAACGCTCAGTTGCACATACGCTCAATAGAGGAAGATTGGTTGTGGCTACAATAAATATGGCCAAAACGTGCCCTAGAGGGGGCAGATGTAACCCTTATCTACCACCAGTGTTCTATATACACAGGCTTATGACAAGCTCCTCCCTCGACAAATGTGGGATCTTATCCCAAGCAAAGCAAAGTGTGCGACTAAAATATAGGGCCGATGAGCCTTGAACCTATGACCTCCACTCCCTAAGACCCGTCCGTCAACCAACACGCCAAAAGGGGCTCGGTGGTAAAGATTTGGGTGCTCTGGGATTTAAACACACACAGTGCACTGACTATGGAGGGACAAGGAAGGACCAGTTTGAAAAGATCACCATGGGTCCTTGAGTCCCATGAGGAGGCCAAATTTCTTCATGGTGTAAAAATGAGCACTTGCCTCATAATTTACCGAAGGACATCCAAATATGTAATTTGTTTTCCATTAAGTGTTGAACATCACATCATCGGTGTAGGTGCACAATTTATGTCCATACTATCCAGTTGCATGAAACGGGACACTGGGAGCAAGGTACATTCAAGGGTCTAAATTTTATCAAGGGTCCTAAGGGCCCAACCAGGTCTTACAAGTGACAAACATCCTAGGGAATTTGTTCATGAAGTCTTCATGAGGATTCCATAAATGTAATTTTTTTCATATAGTGTTTATAAATATCCATTTGTAGGTGTTTTTTAGGAATAGTTGCAGGGGGTCACACTATGAAGACATTGTAGGGGCCACGTATAGATTTGGGAACGTTTTCTGGTAAATTGCAGATGTCTTCATGTGAACATGAAATGTAGAGCATAGAGAATGCGGGTATCTTCAAATCCCAATCAAAAGTTTGAAGTGAGAAAATGTTGGAAATAATTGTCACTGATGTTTAAGAACACCTACTGAGTTTTATTCCAAACAAGTTCCAATATCCAATTTGAATTCTTGGAAATGTCCCCTTGATTTCAGGTTTAGTCACTAATTGATTAGTGCACAGTCGAGGTATCCTTTAATCCACTCCCCTTAGATTATCACAGAAGATTGTGAAGACTTGGACCAAAAATGATGTTTCTACTATGTGTTAAATTCCAAGATATTTCCATTAAATATTTATTTATCTTCCAAATCCTTCCAAAACTCCCAAAATCTTCAGAACAATTCCACTTTCTTTGTTGAAGCTATTATTCCGTATACCTACAATGACCTTATTTTTCTTGAATGACTCTCAAAACCATACGACCCCACATAATTCCCTAAAACTACCATGGATATCTTCAAGAATCCTCTGTAGAACCCCCATATGTGTTGTTCCATTGCAACCATACTTCAAAGGGTATTCCTTTGTTACAAAATGGTTTAAAATAGCCCTTTTATGCTTTCGGGAACAACTACTCCACCTTGGATCTCAACAACTTCGTGATTCAAACTAAGTATAGTCCCTTGCATGTGAAACACACTTGATTACCATGTTAGCACATTCCTCTCAGCTAGAATGAAACGGTTGATAGGATATTTGGAAGGGGAGGTTTTTAAGTGGGGGCTTGGTTGTCATGGCCAAAATTTTAAATTTTGCATGTTAGAAATTTAACATGACAATACTGCATAAGTATTTGCTAAAAAATGTTTTATCTTAAATATATACACATTTTACTATGTTAGTTAATACGCTATGTTGGTTTATATCATGTTCATGTTTCTATTGTGCTTTTACACAACTAACACTCCCTTTTGATCTAAGTCATCCTTTTGCAACATCCCTTATCTTAAAGGGGAGGCATATAATGGGATTTTCTAACAAAATCGTGCATCTTTTAAGTAGACTACTTCAAATGACATTATATGATGATATGCACACAATTATTATATCATGACATGTAAATGAATATTACATCAAAATATTTGTACATGGCTTCACTCAAGAAGCCCAACTTTTGTGAATAGTTTGCATGACTTCACTCATCAAACCTAATTGTTGTTGATGTTTTAATAGGCTTCACATAATAGGCCCAATTATTGTGGATGGTTTACATGTTTAAAAAAGTAGCCACAATTACTATTGTCTAATTCATATTCAGTTACTCTTCCCTCACATATAACACCGAGGGAAAACAC
Source organism: Taxus chinensis (assembly GCA_019776745.2). NCBI lineage: Eukaryota > Viridiplantae > Streptophyta > Pinopsida > Cupressales > Taxaceae > Taxus > Taxus chinensis. The sequence continues at coordinate 746,995 of JAHRHJ020002231.1, read as the reverse complement.
ATGTATATATATATAATTTGAATTAAATCTGATTTCATCATAACTACTATAACGAATGATATTCATGAAATAAACTACAATAATGTGCAAGAAATAAGCATTCAAAAATGTAAAAACCCTAAGAAAATGAGAGAGGGGTGATGACTTAGTTAATTTCATCAATCATACTTGTAACCTGCAAAATAGTTATCTACCTGCATATGCACATAATCCACATTAAATCTAATAAAAAAGATGTAGAATGTGGTGTCGAACTAACCTAGATGGTCACCCGAAGAGTGAAATTAAAATTGAGCATTGCATTACATCTCAGAATCCATGTAGTTCTTTGTGTGTGTATGTTTTGCCCTAGGTTTCCCTTGTGCAAGTTACACGATGATAGTGGGCTAGATCTAGATTGTCCCAAGTATGCAAAATGTGTGTGATGGAATAGAATGAACTCCCCTCCTATGTTGTGTATGCAGACCAATGCAACCCTTGTCCCTTGTATGGATATGCTAGATGTATGTACTTTGTAGTGCTCATGTGACTTTGTGCAAGCTTAGGTGATGATAGATAATGCTTATAGTGTTTGGCCCCTATTTAGAAGAAGTAACTAAGTATATATATGATTCCCTTGTTTGAATTTTGTAATTGACAACTGAAAGGCTGACCCAAAGTGTTAAAAGGTGACCAAAAGATAAAAGGACCAAAAGAGTAAGAAGAAGAAAGAGAGGGACAGGAGTGCACCAGGAGGGACAGGAGCACCTGGGTGCTTTTGTCCTAACTTGGGCGCTAGTGTCTGAGGCCATAAAAGATAAATCAGTCAAGTGCCAACATAGAGTTGTAAGATGTGTAAATCAAAACAATAAAATGTAAGAGATAAAGCAACAAAAAAGGCCAAAAGGAGTTGTCAACCACTAGTTTTCTTGCTTAGGAATCATGTATACATTAGTATGCTTTAGGACCTAGAAATGTACCCAAGTGCATAGATTTTGTGTTTACATTTTCCCCCACTTTATGCTATTGAGTGAATACTCGATAACATAAAGTAAATAAAAGATGTGTACCTTGTAATCTGTAGAGAGGAGTGTAGCTGATAGCATGTTGAGTGGATAAGTAGCCATGTGAAGCATGAATTGATCACAATGTGAAGCGTGGAAAATAGGAAAAGGAGGTAGACCCTAGGGGTGAATCATGTATGCATAGTAGCGTGTTGTTGGAGCTTGTACTTGTTGATGTGAGTTGCTTCTTATTGCTTGTAAGGAAGGACCTATAAAAGAAGAGTAAAAGAGTAGTCAAAGTCTCGTATATGAAAAATCATAGTAACATATGTATAAGTAAGTAAAAGTGTGTAAAAGTAGTAGCTAAGGAAAGAGTGCACCTGATGTATGAGAGAGTATAGATAGAAAATTTTCATTGTTTTTCTTGGAGATGTTGTTGATTTGATGTGAGCCATGGATTTGGGTGATCTCACCAAAGAGTGAGGTTTTTGGGTGATCTCACACCAAGAGTGAGTTTTTTGGGTGATCTCATGCCAAGGAAGAGTATTTTGGGTGATCTCATGAAGGTGAGTTTTTTTATCCGTCATGCCAAGAGAAGAGTGTTGGGAAGAGTGAGAGAGTTTGTTTTTCTCTCCTTCCATGATGCTTCTCAAATGATAAGTGCCACTGTAGATTGGCACATGTCTAATTTGTAACCGATTGTAACCTTGTAACTTTTAATAATGAATGAATTTTGTAACTGAAGGACAAGTGTTTGATACTATAGATCCATATTGTAAACTACTGGAAACTATGTTGAACTGAGAAACTGATTATTTTTTCCCCAGGACACAAGCACTCAAGTGGGACACAAGCACCCACCATTCTTGTCTGATATAGGTGCTAGTGTCTTGCTCTATGTTTGTTATCCGAGTCTGATTTTAGACCACTATGTAACTGTGTGCCTTTGTCCAATTTTGTACTGTTTTGTTCTGTTTTGGAGCTTTGTGCTTGTTGTAGAAGGGTGATTTTTCACCCAATAGTTTCCCCCCCTCATTTTGGGGTGCATGTGACGACTATAGGAGAATGTGGCCCAAAGTAGAGGACATGAAAACTGATATACATATCATGTATTGGATACCTGCAGGGGGTAGGGGATGTGCATGGTAGAAACCAAGGCACATGCAAACAAGATAGGCTAGAAACAAGTGTTAGTGTAAAAGATATAGCATGTAATAGAATACAATGTAACAAGCAACTATGAAGACAAGAGGGACCACAAAAAGTGGGTTGCATACATGGGACATCACTCACAATGTCACAAGACAATCAGGGCTGAAGCGGCCATAAGAAAACAATGATCAAGCAAGACATAGGGCATAGCCCACAAACAATAGTAAACAAGAGGAAGAAAGAAGTGATAGATAACCATGGTTGTATAGATCCTGCAAGGAAAATGTTACACATGAAGCACCCATTAGCATGTTAGAAAGATAAATAGTATGTCAAAGCATGTAGAGATCAGAGAAAAAAAGTGAAAGTGACAAGTAAAAGAGTAGTAAATATTGTAACAACAGGACATGTGATGTGTAGAGTATGAGAGTACAAATGATAGATGCCCCTAGGAGCCTCACTGGGACTGGTAAAGAGATGTGTTGAGCATCATGCATCATGTAAGAATCTGTTAAAGGTCCTGCATTCACCTCAAGATACCATGTGAATGTGCATGTGTGTATAGAAAAAGATAATGACATACTAAGTATCCAACTAGCATAGGAAACAAAGTGTAACATGTAAGTAGTATAAGCTAACAAGAGTAAATACAACCAAGATGTGTAGATGTTGTGTGAATGTGATGGTGTGTTGATGTGCAAGATGTGTAATGATGGGAGGAGCAACGTTTCCCCCAGTGGATGTGTGTGAGATGAGGTTCATTTAGAAATTGTGCCCTCAACAGTCAAGTATGAACCATAGAACAAGAGTGTGTCATCGGGTAATAGAAGGTATTGTATGTGATTGAGTTAGATGCTAGGAAATATTTACCATGAAGCAACAAAGTGTGTGCTAGAAAATATAACAATATAAAATAGATAAAGACATGAATAGTGGAGGTATGAGAGAGTGAGAAAGTGTGATGAGGTGTGAAGTGAGGTTCATTTATTAATTGCCCTCAACAGTCAAGTATGAACCATATAAAAAGAGTGTGTTATCGGGTGGAGCGAAGGTAAAGTATGTGTACCAGAGATGTGGCAATGCTTGAAAAGGTAGACATGAAGCACAAAGCATGAGAGATAAATAAAGAAAGTCACCAGGATATGACTAGTGAGGGGGGAAGTGTGTGCCCCCTAATTGTGTGCATGGGTGAGGAGTCAAGTAAACTCATCAAGGAGGTCATCAGTGTCAAGGTCATAACCGATAGGATTTGGATTGGAGACATAATATGCAATAGTGTGAGGTTGATCATAGAAAGATCATGTGTGGCATAAATTATACATGCCCATAGCATATTCTTCATCAGTAAAAGGGGGTTGTGGAAAATCATGTGCATACCAATGAGTTAGGTTTTGGGTATAGCCAAGGAAGGAATCATTGCAAATAGAGATGTGGCCAAAAGGCATAGGAAAGGTAATATCAGTATGGTTGGGGTCAAGGGTACCACCAATATAGTCAAGCCAAGATTGTCCAAGGGTGAGTGGAGAGGAACAATGTGTACATGTAAGGAAGACCGATAAATGGAAGACACAAAGGCCATAAGAAGCAGTAATGAGTACATATCCATGATATAGGTGGGGAGAATGAGGGGGGAGGTATCAGCAAGTGTGAATCCTAATTGTGTTAAGCCTTCATGTGTGCAAACAATGTCAGGGAAAGTGGTATCAAATGGAATATGAGGCCAATAAGAGTCATGTATGAGTAAGGTGCATGTGAATGGATCAAGTTGTGGACCAGAGGTGACCTGGGGAGATGGAGGAGGTGGCATGAGGTCTAGTGTATGTATAGTTTCCTGGAAAGGAATCATGGTTGTAGTAGAGGGAGGAGGTTTCTTGAATTGATACTCACCTAGGCCAATAGCAACAAAGGTGTCTTGGAAATAGGATTCATCTATCTCAAGAGGAGTAAAGTCAAGGTTGCAAACTTTTCATCGGTAAGTTCTATGACATTGACCTCATCATCAGAATCATCAGTGTGGACATTATCTTGTTGGATAACATTATCAAGGATATTAGGAGGGGTGGTGGATATAGGACTAGAAGTAGTAAAGGGTGGAATAGTGGTAGTGATGGAGGGAGATATGGTAGGGGAAATAAGATCAGTGGTATGTGTAGGGATGGAAGGGGTGAATGTGGAGGTAGAAGAAGTAATGGAAGTACTAGATTCACCGACATCATATGTATCGATATTATGGTATGGAATTGGATTAAGTGGGGGTATAGGCATGGCAGTGACTGGGTCTATGTGGCAGAACTTGAATGGTTTGGGGTCGGTGGAAATAGTATGCTCATATCCATCATGTAAGAATTTAACACACCGATGAACCATAGAAGGAACAACATGCATAACATGGATCCATGGTCTACCAAGTAAACAATTGAACTGAAATGATGTATCAATGATATAGAAAAAAGTGGGAAGGGTTTTGGGCCCAACTTGTAAAGGTAAGGTGATGGTGTCGATGCATGTTTGAGTAGTAGAATCATAGCCATGAACAAGGGTAGAGGATTTGGTGATCTGACTATCAGGAATTTGTAATTGCATGAGTAATGAGAGGGAACATAGATTTAGAGTGGAGCCATTGTCAATTAGTATGTGCTTGATATAATGGCAACCAATAGTAGTTGTAATAAGAAAAGGTGATGAAGGATCACCAATGGTAGTAGGAGGGATATCCTCATTACTGAATGATATGACATGTGGTAGGTTTTTGAGGGATTGAATAAGATGGGTGAAGGCAACAGAGGGAATTGTCACTTGCAATTTGAATGGAACGTAGGGAAACCTCTAATGTATGATGACAATCTAGTGCATTGTGTAAAATATCATAAAGAGATATTTTGGACGGTGTATTCTTTAGTTTCTCAATGATATCATAACCTTTAGAGGTGTCAGTAGGAACTGTAGAGGTGATAGGTGGTGGAATAGAGATGGGTGGAGCCATGGGTTGCCTATTATGCATCGAGTGGTGACCACATTAATAGTTGGGTCGGGCATTGGAGGGTTGAAGCGGGGAGGGTGTTGGGTACAGACTTGCATAAAATCAGTAGTGATGGGAGTCATGCAAGAAACCCTGGTGGGTGCATAGGATGGGTAAGAGGATTGGTCCATAAATTCAGAAGAAGGAGAGAGGATCTAATGCATGTTTAGAAGGTAGGGTTTGATCGATCAGGTTCACCAAATGATTTAATCTAAATTGAATTAAATATTATTTCAGAGTAACTACTGTAATAAATGATATTCAGATGATTAAATACAATAATGTGAAAGCAATAAGCATTCAAAATGTAAAACCCTAAGCAAATGAGAGAGAGAAGGATGACTTAGCTGATTTTGTGCAACCTGGGAGTGATCTGAGATTGTATAAGTGTTGGAACAGGCTGGAAACAGTGTCAAAAAGGCTCGATGAGGGTTTGGAACTCAGAAATGTGTAGGAAAAAATGCCCACAAGAGGACAAGGAGTGCCCAGGCACTAGTGACTGATTTGGGTGCTTGTGTCTACTTAGATGCTTAGGGTTCTGGTCTTTTCTGGGTCAGAGAGCTTCATTGTTACTCTCTTTTGTCACTCTGGTTTCACTGTTAGATTTCATCAATCATACCTGTAACCTGCAAAATAAATAACTACCTACACATGCCCACAAACCACATCAAATCTAATAAAAAGATGCAGAATGTGGAGTCAGAATGACCCCGATGGTCACCCAAAGAGTGAACTTACAACCAAGCATTGCACTACATCTTAGACTCCATGTAGTTCTTTGTGTGTGTGTGTGTAATGATGCCCTAGGTTTCCCTTGTGCAAGTTGCACGATGATAGCGGGCTAGATCTAGATTGTACCAAGTATGCATAATGTGTGTGATGGAATAGAATGAACTCCCCCTATGTTGTGTATGCAGATCAATGCAACCCTTGTCCCTTGTATGAATGTGCTAGATGTATGCTTTGTAGTGCTCTTGTGCCTTTGTGCAAGCTTAGGTGATGATAGATAATGCTTATAGTGTTTGGCCCTTATTTGAGAGAAGTAACTAAGTATATATATGATTCCCTTGTTTGAATTTCATAATTGACAACTGAAAGGCCAACCCAAAGTGTTAAAAGGTGACCAAGAAGTGAAAAGGACCCAAAAGAGTAAGAAGAAGAAAGAGAAGGACAAGAGAACCTAGGAGGGACAAGAGCACCTAGGCACTTCTGTCCTAACTGGGCACTAGTGTTTGAGGTCATCAAAAGATAAATCAGTCAAGTGCCAATAGAGCTGTAAGATGTGTAAAGCCAATAAAGTGCAAGAGACCAAAAGGCCAAAAGGAGTTGTCAACCACTAGTTTTATTGCTTAGGAATCATGTATACATTAGTATGCTTTAGGACCTGGAAATGTACCCAAGTGCACAGATTTTGTGTTTACACATTTATAACAACTCGTGACTCATTGTGCAATTAATTTACTAATTCCTACACATTTCTTGCTCAATAAACACTACCAGCCACTAGGTCACCCTTGTTATCTTTCATTAACCAATCAAAACCACATTCTTAGCATATATAACACGTCTCAAACATCTGTCCACCATCTTTGATAGACAAATTGCATTGTGCATTATGCCTAGACAAAGTCGTCCATGATAGGAAAAGTCACCTAACTGAATTCAATTTGAACCAATGAATTCATCCTTAAAACCCTCATGGTCACATTTTCAAATCCTTAAGTTACCCTAGTCGGTCATGTGTCATTTGAGTGGGAAATCTTATCGCAACAGTCACCTACATAAACACATTCATTTAACCCATTCTAAGGGTCTCACACCTTACATCTTTGGGATGTCTAGAATGTCACAATAAAGCACTCAGTTGTTATATTATTCTCTCAAGCATATTCATCCATCTCCATGTTTTCATGGATCATACAAAGCGTCCCTAAGCTATTTGTAAAGTCACATTACATGCCAAAGGTCATTATCAAGTGTCAACTTGGTCCTAATAGGGTCTTTATTTCCAAACACATTGTGATATACATCTCACACACATTCACCAAGTAGGGAACTATGAGGGTTTGATGCCTCTTCAGAGTATTGCTACGTAGGCATTGTGAGTTGCATACAACCCAAAATCAATAACCCCTTTTATGTCCCTAAGAAAAGAAGAAGAAGAATCCCTTATCATCTATACAATGCGATCACAGAAATTCAACAACAAGAGACGAAACTATGCACACAAATGAATACAATACCAAAGGCAAGATTCAGTCATAGCCAACAAAAGATAAATATATCCCTCTTAGACAAGTTGCTTGGGCGACTTTGTCCTCCAATAAAAAACACACTTCTAGATTTTCAGGAGAACTTGACAACACCCTACCTGCACATTTTTATATAATTGTCTTTGCATCTCAGTTCAAAATCAGCGCAATCCTTTCTAATACTCATAGTTAGCTCATCTATATTCGTGCAATTTACCATATTTTACTCGAATATGATTTATGATTTGAATGTTTATTTTTTTAATTGTAATATGACCTTATCTCATAAACACAATTGTTTAATATCTTAATTAGATTAAACCTAATTTTAGTACTATATAACTATAATATAAAAAATATTAATTTGTTTGCTCTCTAAATCTCTTATGAATATTTTGTGTATACTTAGTACAAATAAACTATAATACTTGTGTATTTATAGCAAATTAGATTCAAATTAGGACCGTTTTGATGCATGAAACAACATCAACAGATTAAAATTGAAAAGAGAGGAACAAAGAGGACGGGTATACTATGTTGACTTAATTAGCCCTTGAAAAAGGTAAGCGAACTAAACATCAAGCGAAAATGCAATTGACCATTACTCGATCACTATTCAGAGCATGACAGTCACTAGTTGTTGAGATTTTGAAGAACTACACGATAATATTGACGACTAACATAAATGTCCCAAGATACACGTGCAACAAGGTGGTAATAGCATAGTGTGAGTTGCAGGTGGTCATGGAATCAAATATGGTAATAGCGAGAATATACAATTAAACAATTTTAATCCACTATTTATCGGCATCGAGTAAAGTCGGTTACATTTATGCGTGATATTTAATTTCTTCCATGAAAAAACAAACTCACCAAAGGCAAAGTATCTCTAATCTAATTTAAATTAATGACTGAAAAGAGACGAACGTACTTAAAAACATATAAATTAATACTTAATAGCCACCTCGGAAACCTTTTAAAGTTAATCCAATATCAGTGGAGGTCGTTGTTGATATGAGGCATGACTGCCTAGTGCCTATACAAATAAATAATCTCGTACACGTAAAAACTTTATGAGTAGATTCTTGCTTAGTTCCCATCTCAAAGCTTTTTGATCCCTTTTTATCATTCTTCTTTGGGAAGCTAAACACCAAGAATTGCGAAGGAACCTACGAAACATCAATTGTGCAAGTTTTATATCATTGTGGGGAATGGGCATCAAAAGACCCGACAGTCCTTCCTTGACCTCACCTGGCCTGCAACTATTTTCTTCCATTTTTCCTTCAAAGAATGTCAGCTTACCCAACAAAAGCAACCTCACGTACAATTCTTCTTTACTTGCTGAGTAAGTATAGAATCACAAGAGAGCTGAATTATAATATTGATGGTTTTTTACTGAGGATTGTGCCTATAAATTCTCAATCAACAGACAACTCAGACTCGCACAATTCATTGGGTGTTTGAGACATTCTTATCGAGGTTGTAGAATGTTTTTTCCACATTGTTTTTAATATGATAAGACTTTGTTTTTAAACTCCGCAATTTTCAAACTGAACATCACATTTTAACAAATTGGGTTCGAGTTTCCGTTCTTTCTTTTGTTGAAGATGATGTCTAATTGGGTAGTGTTGAAAATGCTTCAGTTGCAGAACATAAGTTGCCATTGTTGTCTTTGAAGATGGACAATTATCACATTTTAATTTGTCTGGCTTTGCTTGTTTTGGTTTAATAGGACTTTCGAATTCTGTGAGTAGAAATGACGACTCCCAGAGAGCATATTGAAGAGATAAGGAGGGTTAAATTTTCTATAGGTGGAGAAGAAAATCCCCTTACAGAAGATCTTCATCATGCTGTCAAACATCTCTCAGCTGAACTCTACACCAAGGATGTCCATTTTCTCATGGAACTCATTCAGGTAGATGAATTCAAATTGGCTCTGTTTTTTTATATTTTTTGGTCCCTTTTTTTCCTCTGTAGAATTAAAAAAGTTTGTGTGGGTGGGTGTGATCTGGCAGAATGCAGAAGACAATGAATATCCACCCGATGTGGAACCAACATTAGAGTTTGTAGTTACTACTAGAGATATCACTGGTGTCGGTGCCCCTGCTACTCTGTTGGTCTTTAACAATGAGAAGGGCTTTAGCTCCAAGAACATTGAATCTCTATGCAGTGTTGGAAGATCTACCAAAAAGGGCAAAAGACAGGGAGGTTATATTGGGGAGAAAGGTATCCATTCTGTATTTGATGCCTGTAAAGTCCATATTTTGGTGCTTATAAAATTAGTTTTTCTACAATTATAGGAAGGTGTTTTTAGTAAATGAATTACGGGCATCTTGCATTCCAAGTGGGTTATACTTGACAATAGTTGATTAACAGATCATGTAGTCTATTGGTTCCTTGAAAGTAGGCCTGTAGTTGTTTTCAATATGAGTCCCTTTTAATCAATTAATTAGAAAAAGTAGTCGCTCTTACAAACTGCTGCTTATTGACGGATTTTTGTGGTTTCAAATCAATACATTGTACCACAGGTTGTGGATTGAAATTTTGTTCTCTTGTATTTATTAGATTAGGGAACAAAATGGAATTGCATACTCAGATGTATGTCTCCCTCATCTTTGGAGCTATGCATTTACAGTTATGGTGTTTCTACCATTGACAGTATGTATTCATGTACTTGGTGAACTCTGTGGTGTGTTGTAAGAACGGATATTACGCATGCTGCTAGTAGTTAAACAATCTAATTCATACCTCTTTAAATAAAATAATTTTTGAGATGAAGTTTCTTAAAGGAGGAACCATGCAGTGCTTCACATGTTTACCCTCTGCATTTGGGTATATACATAGAACCCTGTTTGACATGCAAGTTGAGACTTATACAGCCTAGTTTGTGATGCCCCTACGTTCATGTTGCTTATACTTCCACCCTTCTACTTTCAGCTGACTTACATATATGTGGACATACTTATGGGTTGCTGATTAATAGAAATCATGTTGTTATGATTGAGTTGAGTAAGACAACCAAATGGAACACTCAATCCAAGTTACTGAGTAGACAATAAAGATGGGGTGGCAAATGGTCTCTATGTAGAGATCTCAAAATGCCTTGAAATTACTTGGCTGCAATGCACAAATCTGAGAGTTTTGAATCTGTATATTACATTCATTTGCATCGAAAAATAGAAGGATATAAAAGAGGGAAGTGCTCACGGAAATTAACAAATTGGATGGCATGGTAGCTTGTAACATTTTGCAAATAAATAGTTTGAAGCGGTTATACTAGCTTGGAGAGATCATCTCTTTCAATTAGATTTTTTATTCCTCGTTATCTCATTCTCATGAAAATTGCGAAGCCCGAGCCTGAAGACATTATGCATTTCAAATTCATATACGGAACTATTGTGTGATTTAAGGGCTGCAATTCAAGTATATTGATCCATAGAGTGAAGGGAACCAAATGGTGTAAATCTTGTTGAGATTAGACAAAGCCTTAAGGTATCACCTTTATTTAGGATGAGTTCCTTCCAGCAGATTTTGATTAAATTTGCAGCGCCCCCATCCGCCTACCCTCTTCAATTTTCTGTGTTGAATTTGTGACACAGTATAGGATCTTTGAACTGTGACCATGAGTCATTTGCGTTCTGCTCCTGATTCGCAGAGTATGAGGCTGTTTTTTGCTTGGTTTTGCAATCTCCTTTGTTCTACGTCCAATTTGCCTTTTGAATTGGATTGAGTCCAACTACGAGATGGTGCATTAGCTGTGTAAATGTGACATTTAGTAGCACAAATAAAGTTGCTTTTGTAGCTGTAATATTTTAGCAGAGAAGTGGGGCATCTGTTACCAAATTCCAAATTTCCTTAGGAATTTAGCTACCATTTGGGTCTATAGAGGAGTGGAAAATCTACAAGGATATATTATGCATTTTAATGCTGATTCAAGCCTACAATAAAGTAGGAAACTTGAAGAGAATTGTGAAGTAGTTTTCCACCAGTAGAGACGGGTAAAACTTACAGCTTCCTTTGGTGAAGCATTTGATATTTGATAATTTGTTTTTTGGCTCACTTGTGCTTGTTTTTGGTCTATTGCTGGTTCACTGTTTTGATCACATATAGGTCACAGTTTTGAGTGGTTGAGCTTGGGCTGCAGTCTTGACACAATATTGGCTGCAACGTTTCCTTCTCTCTTCTTCATGGATTCAAACATTCCGACCAAGCGATTGTTTCCACGGGAAGTATTTTGATGGGGTTGGGTGGCACATTTTAGATGAAATTTATTTTCATGCAATGGTGCTCCAACAAATCCTAACAGTCTCAAATGGCATTTACACTCAACTCTGAAGGAATAACCAGAAAGAGAGTATACCAAGTATTTGATCAGGAGACAAATCCAGGGTATTCGGTGCCATCAGCAAATATTTTGGAGCATTTGTAGATGAATCTCCTGTGTCCCTCACTTTTTATTTTAATCTACCAGTCCTATTTGGCATGCGAATGGAAATGAATAACACTAATTGGGAATAAATGAAATTTAATTAATCCTATTTGGCATCTGAATGAAAATGAATAACACTAATTGGGAATATATGAATTGAATTAATGAAGAGAAATGATTGGAAGACATATAACTTCTACGTTACCCTCATAATAAATGAATTTAAGAAGCATCTCATACATGCATGGTTGTTGAGTTTGGATTATGGATTATGGTGCAGAAAATGTGATGTCAAGAGGTTTATTTTTGAAGAGTCGTAACCTATAATGGCATCCAGTGGTGGTAGTGGAGTGCGATGTCCACTAGTGTGTTCTTAAAAATGGCAAACCTTAAATTTGATGTCCTTTTGACTCTTATAGGTCAGTTTTTCTTCTTGCTTAGAGAAGGCGATTGAAAAATCATGATATATTGGGCATATGGCGGAGTTTGGATCCCATTTTTTCATGTGGAAATATTTGTTCAAGCCTAATGCAGTGGGGCAGCTAGATTGTAGCCATCTATCACCAATCAACAGGAAAATTTTTGAGAATATGGAGTCATTAGTTAGTATGGAACCCTTCAATGGACGAAATTATATGACAAATCCAAGATAGATAACTTGAGATTGATGCATCTCGATATTTTCAGAAAGAAATATCTATCTGAAGTAGTAATGTATACAAATAAAATGAATCGTTACTAACACTTCTCATTGCCAAGGGACTCCTCCACACATTGACCTTTGAATAGGGATTGGAGTGCACTCGGCTGGAGTAATATTGTCATGGGTAGGTACCCAGTTCCCTTCACTTTGCCCCCTCACTTTCTCCTCATTTAGCCCCTCACTTCATGACATCACTCATCTCCACTTGCCTTGGATGCCCTCTCTATCATTTTAGCCCTTAGGCATCCCTGGGTCCATTTCAGCTATTGTCGAAATAGTCAGTCAACTCATCCATGGTTGAAAAGGATCATTGGCAGATTTTTCCCTAAAGAAAGACAAAATAGTCTTCCTACTTGGAATTTAAACCTAGGAATTGATGTGTATAACTATAAATAGGGTTCCTGCTTTGTTTTGTCCAAAATCAGACATTATGACTTCTCTGACTTGTTCACTTGCATATACATCAGATTCTTCCATGGACTCTTCAGTACTTTTAAGAACAGAAGTTTTTCGGAAGGAATAGTATATCCTAAGACAGGTCTTGAACCCAAGAATGGAGGAACATCGGCAAAAAAGACTAGAGTCTTAGGAAAACCCTCCCTAATCTATTAAGTCTTCTCAGTCCCTCTTGGCTTCAAACTATGACAGGCTTGGTCCAGTCAAAGTGGGAGATCAAGCTAAGTAGTCCTCTGTCTTTCTATTTTTCTTATTATTTTGCATTTAATTATATAAAAAGTGAGGCCTCTCCTCTTAAAAAGCTTCTAAACTTATCCACAAGGTCCTTTTCTAAGTCTATACAGAATCAGATAGTTCATTTTTTTCCCCATTCAACAGGTCTTAAATCTGAAAGGGATTATGAGCAATGGGCTACTTTTTAAATCCCCTCCATCACATGTTTTAGCAGGTGTAGTTGGGTTGACTTATCTCCTTTCGTTGTATACAGTTATGGTTGCTTTTTTATGACTCTCTTTCAATGCCAATGTGAGTTTTAAACTAATTTTTTTTCCACATTCCTTTATCTCTGTGTTGCAAACATGACGTATCATCGACAGTCTTTCTTATGAGCAAGCACATGTTAGATATTTTACTTCATATGCTTTAAACTCTAAAATGAGAAGCATATGTAGGTGGATGTTGGGATCACATTTCTTTGAGTTGAGGTGTGAAATAATGGGTTTGAATCTATCTATATCATTAACATATAAAACATTGTTTCTCTCTTTATGGGCATTGGTAAATGGCATGTTCTTTTATATGTTCTGATAAATTTCAATCATTATCATAAATTCCTTGTGCCTCTTGTGCAAGCTAGGGTTTTCTGTAATTGATTCTTTTTCCCTTCTATTATAGATATTGTAGTGATAATAAGGGTGCATTCTTTTGTAACGAGTTTGAGATTCGCTTGAATGACTAATTCAATATTTATTTATTTTTTATAAGCACGTGCTAGTGAATAAGAATAGCTCATTTGTTTTTTCTTGTATATGCAGTAATGCTTGCTTTGGGGCTGATTATACTTCTTTAATCAATTCCTGAAAACCTGATTTAAAATATTTAAACATGTTAGGACATGGCAGGGATTTATAATCAAATTACATGCATAGAAGTTAATGGGTCGAACTCTTTTCTTAAGTGATCTGATGGAAATATGGGTAGGATTATTTCTCTACCACCTTATGTGATTTGATGAAGTACGAGAGTAATAGGACTGATTGCTTGCTGCTTTAAATGTGAACTGGATTCCCTTGTAATCTTTTTTCAGTAAGCAGTAAAATGAGTAATGTAAATCTGCAGTGGGGTTGATTGGAAGCTTGTTGTGAGGTGGTTTTGCATTCTTTATGTAACACCTTGTACTTTTCCCTTTTCTCAAGCCGTAGAAAGTTAGAAATCGGATACTCCTAGGGCTTAACAATGAAAGAATCTACTATAGGGCATCCCTTATGTCATGCTACAAGTGCAGATGCCATACATGTAGGAACAGAAAAGGGAACTAACCAGGTTAATGTTGATTCTGTGTAGTGATTTGATGATGCGTGTTCTTTTAAATCGTGAGTTAGAATTGGATGGCAGCAAGTTGCTCTACGTCTGTTATATTCATTGGTTGGAAATTTTCATATTAACTTTCTTGGGGTTTCTTTTACATAAAAGAATATCATGTAGATATTACAGGATGATTCAATGGCAGAGTTTGCAAACTTGGGTTACATCTTGATACTTTGAATGAATGGTTTGATTATGTTTTTGTTTTTGCTTCCCTTGAAAAGAAATATAATTGTTTTTTTATTTCAGGAATTGGATTCAAGAGTGTTTTCTTGGTAACGAGTCAGCCCTATATTTTCAGCAATGGATATAAAATTCGATTCAGCGAAATCCCTCCATCGGGGGTCAAAATTGGCTATATAGTCCCGGAGTGGATTGATGGCCAGCCAAATATTGAAGATATCAGAAAGGTATACAGTAGCCCATGCCAAGATCAGCTTCCCAATTGTTTATGTCCAAAATTAAAAGACTCTCCGTCCATGAAGATGACCAAAATCACAGTCCCCGAGTGAATGCAGTCTCTGTATCTCAGGAAATAGCATTCCAGACAGTGAAGAATGACCAGGAAGTGAGTCGTTCATTCTCCATCTCTCTGCAGAAGAAAATGGGAATGCCTCAATGTGAGAATGCAGTTATTACATGTGGAGACAGACATTTCCTGTCAAACAGAGAATCGGAGTGGAGGGAAGAAAAGACATTGCCAATTGGGTGATAACACTTGCTTTTCCCCGTGATGAACGGGTTACCACAAGCAACAGGGTGGGTGCTGGTATTTATGCGTTTCTTCCCACAGAAATGGTTACTGGATTTCCCTTCATCATACAAGCAGACTTTTTGCTTACATCTTCAAGGGAGAGTATTATTTGGGATAACAAGTGGAATCAAGGGATACTTGACTGCGTTCCCTCAGCATTTTGTGCAGCTTTTCTTTCTCTTGTGAAGAGCGTGAGATCGGCTCCTCCCTCTGCAAGATCATATTGCTTCAGGTATCTTCCCATTAGTTCTCCCTCGTATCCGCAGCTAAGACGAATTAGGAAAGAAATCCAGGCCAAACTCATGACAGAAGAAGTCATCTTATGTGAACCTGAAAATGCTTATTGCACGCCCATTCAAGCTCGCAGGATAGACCCTGCCTTCAGAAACATATTACACAAAGCAACAGAAGAAGGCCTGGAAAAGCCCAGTGCTTTGTGGTCTACTGGAACATTCATTATATACTCATGCATGGATAACTCGCCTTCTTTGGATTTCTTGGGAGTGGCATATGTAACTGATGACTGGTACTCCTCCTGTATTCAAAGTATCCCTGGTTGGCTAGCAGATTTCTCTGAGGATTTATATGTGCAACTTCTTTGCTTTGTTGCTGATCATTGGAATCGGGGAGTTCCAAACTCCCTCAAGCAATTTCCTCTGTTTAAATTTGACAATTGTCCCTATGGTGTGAGTTGGGCAAGTTTATCAGATATCTTCTTCTAATGGCAGAAAATATATTTTTCCTCAGAAGCAAGATATTGCATGGTTGACAAGATGGAATAAGGAGCTGGGAGAGGTGCCACATTACAAATTCATGCCGAATTCCACTCAGATGGCCATGAAGCGTTGTGCACTTCCATGAACGGTTAAAGTTGCAGGACATGGCTCAAATCATTATCCTAAGATCACCGAACTTTCTGTTTCAAGTTTTAGTAAGCAGGTTTTGGAAGAAGCTAAGGCATCTAGAAGTAAGGAATTCATAATCCGTGTTACTCAGTTTTTGCATTTTTCGTCCGCCAATGGTTTATATCAATTCAACAGAAATGGCGCTTTATGCTCAGATTGCCTGTAGTTAGTGATTCTGGATCAGTAAAGTCAGTAGTTGTCATGCCAAAACTTGTGCCAGCATCCATGGGAAAGTGGGCCAAGCTAATGGGGAACAATCCATGGGCAGCAGAGGGATAGTCGTGACACTGTCACCTGATTACATGAAATCCACCTCGTTAAATGCCACTGGATTGAAAGGGGGACAATGAAGATGAGCTTAAGTGTTTATTAGAAATGGGCTTGGAGCAGTCGATATTCCAGATCTAAGACCACCTAATGCTGCATTGCCTGCAGTTTCCTGTCTCCTGTTGGAGCAAAGAAAGCTGTTATGCTTTTAAAGTGGATTGAACATTTGCCATGAACATGAAGAGTGCCTTACAGGTTCAAAAAAAGCATCATGGAAGGAAAATGGCTAAGAACCCACAGAGGGTATCAGTCTCCCAATATGTCTTTCTTGTTTGATTCTCAATGGTTATTTGGTGGTGTGGAGAGAAAGTGACCTTTCCTTTATCGATGGTGCATTCTACAGCGAAACCCATGGCTGAATTCAAGAGTGCCCTCCAACAGATAGGGGTGGTTGTTGAGTTTGATAGGGGGTGTGAGGTAGTTGCCCAACATCTTCAAATGCACACAGATTTAAAAGCTATAACCAGGCTCTACAAATATCTTCATCGTCTCCATTGGAGGCCTTGTGACACGAGCTCTGTTAAAATTTGGATTCCACATGATAGTGGACTTGCAGGTGAGTGGAAGGATTCAAAAATGTGTGTAGTCCTCGATGACAATGGCCTCTTCCATGGCAGGCTAGAAATCCTAGAAAAGTTTTATGAAGCCACATTGCTTCCCTTTTTTTCCAGCTATCTTGGCGTGTCTCTACATCCCAGGATTGAAGATTACTGCAATTTGTGGCTGGATTGGATAATGACCAATCATCCAGTAACTGAGCGAGAATGCTGTTCAGTTTGGAGAAACATTTTAAAGCACTGGAATCATTCCCCTTCAATGATAAAAAGACATCTAGGAAAGAAAGGTCTAAAATTTCCAGCTCACACTAGTAGTGGACATATCCAACTGTCTGCTCCTAATGAAACCTTTATTCCTGACGACCTTTCAATGAAAGAATTGTTCAAACAAGCTTCTACTCGGATCAAATTTGCATGGCATCCTAATCCGTCAGATCCCGAAATACCATTGGACTCATTGTTCTCAATGTATGAGTCTCTCGGAGCTCGAAAAATATCAAAAGCAGTAAAGAAAGATGAGGTCACTGTTTCACGTGACATCTCTTTGCACCGGCTTCAAGCAGGGAAAGGGTTGTTCAGAATAGGCCTATATAGAATAATCCTTGGATATCTTGCATACCCATCCTTCAAATTGTCAGCAGATAAAAGGCATCAGATTGTGAAAGCTCTTTTGGGGTCTTCTGTTTATGAAGTCACTACACCATTTACAGTTGTATACACTTTGACACTAGTGACAGAAAGTGATGAGGAAGAGCACATTAAAGCAACAGCATTTTCTCCTGTGCGTTGGGAAAAAGATAACAAGAGGATATTGATACTGAAATATGATCCGCACAGTCAAAAGGCAAAGGTCTCCTTGGCAACTGAATTTGCAGAGGTTATCTCAAAAGGTCTATTATCAGAACATCCAGATCTTGTTGCAGGACTATGTGAGATGTTGCAATTCGGGTGCATTCTAGGATTTAATGAGGATGTAGTCAATGAGATGCTCCAGAACAAAAACCTCCAACTCTTTAAAGAGGACGAGAGTTTGCTTTCACAATATTTTCCGGATAAAGACTATGTTGGGTTGAATCGTTATCAACCAAGAAGACATCAAGGTTCTTCTAGTTGGGGAAGCAGGAACAGTTTAGGGACATCAGCTAGGCTGGTTAAGTCACCACAGGAGTTTTCACCTGATTTTCTAGAAGGATGGGAGAATAGGTTACAGATTTTTAAGCAAGCAATTGACAATATGAAAGACGCCACATCCAGCTCTTTGAAAATGAAGCTGGTGGGATTACTATTCCCTTCAGCAACATCAGATGAAGGGCAGCCAGGAAGCATTGCAGGCTTTCATCTTATGAATTTGATGGGGGACGCCTGCCTTAAAATGCTCATTGCTTCAGAAGCCCTGGGCGCCCATGAAACCAGTCAAATGGTGCCACTTAAACTGGACAATTTACTCAGTGAGGAAGTGCTCGAATCAGGGAAATGCTTGGGCAGAGATGGAACTACCGAGCAACCTTCTTCTTCGTATGTGGATTGTGTTGATCAATGTGATTTTGAGATGTTGAAGGCCATTGCGGGTGCAGCCACTTTGAACTTGTATGGAACCAAACACTAAATTTCCTGAACGAGGAAAACTCCACAAGAATGTCCCTCCATGCCACTTCTAATATCTGTAGGCATTTTACTGTATCTAGAAATAATGTAGTGTCATGTAAATGGAAAAGCATATATAAGATTTTAAAGGAGGGTCCATACTCATTAATATATATATATATATATTTATATATATATAATTTTGCCATTCTATATTTTTGATTGAGAAGTACACTTTTTGTTAACTAGCAATAGCACGTACAATGTGTGATGAAAATGTCGAAGGGGATGCATTGAAGAAGTTAAACATGATGGGTTCTCCCTATGAAGAATTTTGATGACGTTGTTCAACAATGACCACAGTTGCAAAACCTCAACCTTCCATTTTCGTGATGCTTATCACGCACAACCATTGAGGCTCACATTTAGAAATGCCTAACAATGCAATTAATGTTTAAGGCATTGGTAAACGAATAAAACTACATGTTGTGTACCTGCCTAGGTCATCCTTTAATCTTATAGATCATCAAAAATTTGAAAGTTATAATTTGGTCGATCAATTTGAAGAATATAATTTGGTTGATTGATTTGAAGATTATTATCTATCGATGAGTGAACAAATATGAATGCATGGAGTTGATCTAGGTGGAAGTACAATATTCAATGAGAGTATGAAGCCAAACAAAGTGCATGGCATAGACAAGGCATTCACGTTATAAGGGTTTGAGGAGAAGAACAACGTACCTGAATGATAACAAAATGAGCATTACAACATGGAAAGAGGAACATAGGACCCTTTCATGGGACAATGACATGTATCTATTGTGCACATTTAAATTAGAAAAGATATTCCCATTTCTGGTGTGGTTGTCAATGCCCTATTCTAAACTCCCTTTTTTCCTAGCTATGAGGATGGTGGTGCACGTCTAAAAAGGGTCAATGGAACCACATTACAGTTTAATGAAGCAAATATACCAGTTCACAAGACAATTAGAGGACCTCAAACAGATGCAAGTGATGCTACGAAAGAACTCTCTAACCCTTTTATTGCATGTATGCTTAGATCTGATATATTATCTGTACAACCTTGTGTTAACCCCAACAACTGGTATCAGAGCTTTGTTCGAGGGTTTTGTGTGTTGACAGATTTACTTACAGAGGGTTTTCTGATTGAGTGGGAGCTACAACAATGGCAAAATAAAACAAATACAATGTAGAGAAGTTTGACAACTGAAATTATCAATTATTGAAGATGCAGATTGAGGATTATCCATATCAAAAATATTTGTACTTACCGTTGGATGAAAATTCTAAACCTACGAAGATGACTGATGAAGATTGGAAAATTCTTGACAGAAAGGCTTTGGGATCTATAAGATTGAGTCTGGTAGCATCTGTGGCTTCCAATATTATAGAAGCGACATCTACAATATAGTTAATGAAAACTCTTGCTAATTTATATGAAAAACTTAGTGTTTCAAATAAAGTTTATTTGATGAAGAAACTATTTAGTTCTAAAATGCACGAAGGTGGATCTACATCTAATCATTTGATTGATTTCAGATCTATTGTAAATTAGTTAAAATCAGTTGATATTTCGTTTGATGATGAAGTGAAAGTAATTTTATTCTTATGTTTTTTACCTACTAGTTGGGATAACTTGGTAATGGTTGTTAGTAATGCAACATCTGCGAATAATATTTTAAAGTTTGATGGTGTGGTTAGTATAACCTTGAATGAAGAAATTCACAGAAAAAGTACAAAGGAATCATCATTTGGGAATGCTTTGAATATGGAAAGTAGAGGCAGGCAGAATGAGAGATCCAAAAGTAAGAATAATGGGAAATCAAAGTCAATGGATGACAAATCTAAATCCAGAGGTAAGGGAATTACATGTTGGAAATGTGGAAAGAAAAGACATGCAAAGAAAGATTGTTGGTCAAATGACAAAGAGAACCAACATCCAGACAAAAGCAAATATTCAAATAAGGAGGCAAATATTACAGAAGCGGTAATGCAAGATGCTCTTATTCTTTCTTTGGATAATAGAATAAAATCATGAGTTTTAGATTCAGAAGTTTCTTTCCATGCAACCCCTAATAAGGGTTATTTCAAAAATTATGTCTAGGGCAATTTTGGGCATGTTTATTTGGGTGATGATGAATCTTGTAGTATTACTGGTAAGGGGGAGTTCTTCTAAAATTGCAGAATGAAAATACATGGGTATCGAAAGATGTGAGACATGTGTCAAACCTCAAGAGGAATCTTATTTCTGCAGGGCAACTAAATGAAGTTGGTTGCATGGTTACATTCACAGCAGACTCTTGAAAAGTCACCAAGGGTGCATTTGTTGTAGCAAGAGGCAAGAAGGTATGAACATTATATTTATCTACTTGTGTTGTTGATTCATTTTCTGTATTATCTACTTCATAGTCAGATGCATGCATGTGGCATAATCAATTGGGTCATATGAGTTTAAAAGGAATGCATATCTTAAAGGTTAAGGGTAAGTTATCAGATTTGGAAGATTTAGATCTTGATTTTTGTGAGTATTATATCTTTGGAATGCAAAAGAGAGTGAAATTTCTCAAAGTCGAGACAACTAAGAAGGAACAGAAATTGAAGCTTGTACACTCATATGTGTGGGAACCAGCCCAGGTAGTTTCTCATGGAGGATCCCAGTATTATGTTATTTTCATTGATGATACTACAAGAAAGGTATGGGTTTATTATATTAAACATAAATCTGATGTTTTTGATACTTTTATAATATGGAAAACCCTTGTTGAGAATGAATCAAATTCAAATTTAAACTGTCTTAGATCTGACAATGGTGGTGAATATTGTAGCAAAGCTTTCAAAAATTATTGTTCAATGAATGGAATACGTAGAGAAAGGATGGTTCCAAGAACACCACGGGAGAATGGTGGTGCGGAAAGAATGAATAGGACAATCATGGAACGTGCTAGAAATATGAGGATACATTCTGGATTACCCTTGCAATTTTGTGTAGAAGTAGTTGATACAACGGTTTATTTGATTAACTGTGGGCCTTCAAGTTCACTAGATGGAGGAATACCAGAGGAAGTTTGGGGCGAAAAAAAGGTAAATCTTTCTTTTCTTAAAGTTTTTCGGTTCAGAATTTTTTGAGCAGATTAATAAAGAAAATAGAAAAAAAATGGATGTAAAATCTAAGAGATGCACTTTCATTGGTTATGGATTTGGTGATTTTGGATTCCGTTTTTGGGATTTAGAGAATTCTAAAATTATTAGGAGTCATGACATTGAATGGAATGAAAAGAGAATGTACATGGATCAAATTTTGGTACCCAAGGATGAATCGGTTAAGAAGTTTGTGAATGAAAATGAACTCTCGGATTTAAAATTAATACCGACAATGTTACACAGTAACCGGTGTCGGTTGACCCCTAACCGACATCAGTCATCAAAACTGGTATCTATTACAAAAGAGCCAAACCGACATCGGTTAGCAGAAATGACGTTGGTTACAGGTGGCTGGCGTCGGTCACAGTCAAATTTGGAAACAAATGTCTAGGAGGTCTAAAATGAGCCTCCGGTACCCCAAACTTATGTGAGAAGGTCACAAAGGGTAAGTAAACCTCCAGAAATATTTACACCTTCTCTATCTTATTTATTATTGATTAATAATGGTGAACTAAAAAGTTTTGAAGAAGCAATGCAGGATAAAATCCACGTGCAGTGGGAGCATGACACGAATGAGGAAATGGACTTCTTGGAACAAAACCAACCTTGGGATTTGGTTAGGTTGCCAGCAGGTAAAAGGACATTGCAGAACAAGTGGGTTTACAGGATCAAGGAAGAAGATGGTGGACAGAAAAGGTACAAGGCAAGGCTTGTAGTAAAGAGATTTACACAGAAAGCATGTATTGAATTTGTTGAAATATTTTCTCCTGTTGTAAAGATGACTTTTATTCATACTGTATTGAGTTTAGTTACAGTACATGATTTGAATTTAGAGCAACTAGATGTGAAGACAACTTTCCTTTGTGGTGATTTGGATGAAGATATTTATATGCAACAGTCGCTTGGGTATGAAATCAAGGGTAAGGAGAAATTAGTGTGCAGGTTGAAAAGGAGTCTATATGGACTCAAGCAAGCTCCAAGGTAATGATACATGAGGTTTTATAGTTCCATGCATGAGCATGGATATTTGAGATGTGAATTTTTTCATTGTGTTTATTTCAAGAAGCTTGAAAATGGGAGCTATATTATTTTGTTATTGTATGTGGATGTGTAATGAAATTACTTGTATAATTCAGATTATGAGCAACAATAGAACACCAAATAACACAATATTTCAGAATAATGATCTCAATATGCAATTAGAATAGCTTTGCCACTTCGAGGGGGAACCTCCAAACCATAAAATAAGACTCAAATGCTCAAATGATAATGAAATACTACCTATAATCCCCTATATATACTATTCATATGTTATGGCCATCACCAAGGCCGACCTACTAAGCATGAGAAAGTATAAATGATATAATAAAATGATATGGTAAGCCACAAGTCGGCTACTCATATCCTAATACAAGCAATAGGTTAAGGGTGTAGCATGCCCTTCCCCTTCAAACCAACATTGTCCTCAATGTTGAATAATCATGGATGTTGCTGCAGAAAACCTTCATCCTCCCAGGTGGTGTCTTCTATGCTCAGATTCTTCCACTTGATCAGATATTCCTTAATGTCTCTGGTTCTCAGCCTCTTAGTACGTGTTTGCAAAATCTTCTTTGGCTCCAAAATGATTCTTCCTTCCTCATCAAGTTCTGGTAACTCTGTCTGGGCTTCAAATTTCTGTCCAATAACCTTCTTTAGGCAGGAAACATGGAATACTGGGTGTATGTGTGAAGATGGAGGCAACTCTAGTTTATAAGCAACACTACCAATTTTCTGTAGAACCTGATAAGGGCCATAATATTTAGGAGCAAGTTTGTTTTCCTTTTTCTGTTGCTTTAGGGACATCTGCTTGTAAGGCTGGAGACGTAAAAAAAACCAATCACCAATTTCAAAATGTCTTTCACTACGGTGTTGATCTGCTTGTTGTTTCATCCTATTTTGTGCCAATGATAAATTCTCCTTCAAACTAGCCAAAACTTGTTGATGTTGAATGTGTTCCTCAACATCTCTGACCTTAGTTTGCACCCTCAAGGAGGAAGTGATAGAAGGTGGATGGTAACCATATAATGCTAAAAATGGGGTCATTTGAGAAGAGGTATGAAAAGATGTGTTATACCACCATTCTGCAAGTGGTAGCCATTTAATCCACCTTTCCTGCTTATCTGATACAAAACAACGTAGATACCCCTCTAAGCATTTGTTGACCACTTCTGTTTTCCCATCAGTTTGAGGATGATAAGATGAACTGTGAGCTAGCTGAGTACCCAAACATGAAAATAATTCCGTCCAAAAATTACTTGTGAAAATAGGATCACGATCACTTACAATTATCTTTGGGGTTCCATGTAGCCTTTGAACTGTCTCCAAAAAAATAGTTGCGACTGTACTGGCTGAAAATGGATGTGATAGGGCACAAAAATGGGCATATTTTGTGAGCCTATCCACAATCACCAAAATAACATTCTTACCCTCTGAACAAGGCAATCCGATGATGAAATCCATGGAGACCTCCTCCCATCTCTGGCTAGGAATTGGTAAGGGTTGCAACAGACCTGGTGTCTTAATTGTTTCCCCTTTGTTCTGTTGGCACACTAAACACTCTGATACAAACTTTTGTACATCCCCCTTGAGTCCTTCCCAAAATAATTCTCTTTTTATTCTATGATATGTCTTCAAAAACCCAGAGTGTCCTCCAACAGGTGAGGCATGTAGCTCTACAAGAATCTTATGCTTCAACTCAGAATCTTTACTCAAGTATAACCTGTCCTTGTACCATAGGGCATTACCTTTCCACTCAAATTTGTTAGATGTTATAGATCCTTTCTTGATATTATGTATTATAGATTGTGTATCCTTGTCTTGATTCCATTCCAATCTTGCTTCATCCACCGAATTGGCCATCAACATGGACATTCCACATAGTAAGGCATCTGCGGATGTATCCCTTCTGGACAACGCATCAGCTACTACATTTTCTTTACCCTTTTTGTATATGATTTCAAAATCATAACCCAACATTTTTGTTACCCACTTTTGTTGTTCCTCAGATGATAACCTTTGCTCCAAAAAGTATTTGAGACTATCATGATCAGTTTTTACCTTGAAGTGTCTACCCATGAGATAGGGCCTCCATTGCTTGACCGCATGAAGAATAGCCATCATTTCTTTCTCATAGACAGGTTTGAGCAGATATTTTCCTTTGAATTGGTGACTCTCAAATGCAATTGGTCTTCCTTCCTGCATTAGAACTGCTCCCAATCCTGATCCTGAAGCGTCACATTCAACAATGAAGGTTTTTGAGAAGTTGGGAGTAGCCAAAACTGGGGTGCTGCACATGGCTTCCTTCAGCTACTCAAAGGATTTAGTGGCTACGTCTGTCCAATGGAAGGCATCCTTCTTTAGCAATGCAGTGAGTGGGGTTGCTATTCTACCATATCCCCGCACAAATCTTCTGTAGTACCCTGTTAGTCCTAGGAACCCACGAAGATTTTTGAGATTTTTGGGCCTTGGCCATTCCACCATAGCTTTGATCTTCTGAGGATCAACTTTGACACCTTCATGGGATACAATATGACCCAAGTACTCTACCTCTTGTACACCAAAAGAACATTTGGATGGCTTTGCATACAGAGTATGTTTCTCCAAAACTTCCAACACTTTATTTACATGTTGTAAGTGTTCTTCCCATGTCTTACTGTAAATCAATATGTCATCAAAGAAAACTAATACAAATTTCCTTTAAAATGGCCTAAAAATAGTGTTCATCAAGCTTTGAAAGGTTGAGGGCGCATTTGTAAGACCAAAAGGCATTACCAAAAACTCATAATGGCCCTCATGAGTCCTGAAAGCCGTTTTATGAACATCTTCCTCTTTTATCCTAATTTGATGGTACCCCGAACGAAGATCTAATTTTGTGAAATAAACAGCACCATGCAATTCATCAAGTAAATCATCAATTACTAAAATAGGAAACTTATCTTTGATGGTGTACTTGTTGAGTTCTCGGTAATCTGGACACATCCTCCATGTTTCATCCTTCTTACGTACCATGACCACTGGTGAAGAATATGCACTCTGGCTATGCCTGATGATACCTACCTTCAACATTTCCTCCACCATTTTCTCAATCTCACTTTTCTGGGAATATGGGTATCTGTATGGTCTGATGTTAGGTGTTTGGCTCCCTAGAATCAACTGAATGGCATGATCATGATCCCTAACTGGTGGTAGTCCCTTTGGAATTGCATCAAAAACAGATGAGTGAGCATCCACAATCTTCTGAAGATCGAGGTGGCATTGAAGACTCTGTATTTTGTACTTCTATGGAAAATAGCTTTGCTATAAAGCCATCCACTCCTTTTCTGAGAACCTTCTGCATCTGATGAGAGCTAATAATCTGTGGAGACTTAGCTACCATCCCATTCAATTGTATTGTCCTTCCATCTGAATGAAATCGCATGAACAATTCTTGGAAATTCATCTCTATAGTACCTAAGGTTGTGAGCCATTGGACACCCAAAACAATATCTGCCCCTCCCATAGAAATAGCAAACATAGGTGAGTCTAACATGTAGTCTCCCATGGAAAGCTTGATACTATGGCACTTTCCTATGCACTTGACTGTCTCACCATCCACAATCATAACTTGCATTTCTAGAGCTGGGTAAATAAAACAATTGAGGCGGGCAGCTAACTTACTATTTATGAAGTTATGAGTACTCCCTGAGTCAATCAACACCGTCACCTTCTATTTTTTGAGATAGCCAATAACCTTGAGTGTTCGAGGATCACTAATACCTGATAATGCATGGCAAGAAATTGTAGGTTGGTGATCCTCTACTTCATCTTCTACTGGTTCCTCAGCCTCTCCTATAATTTCAGCTTCCTCATCATCCTCATTACCTCCGTCAATATAGAACAACTTCTTCTCAGCACATTTATGTCCCGGTCCATATTTGCTATCACAGTTAAAACATAATCCTTTTTCTCTCTTTTCTTCCATTTGTTGAGGAGTCAGTCTAATTGGCCTAGAAAATGAAGGGGAAGAGATACTACAGTCTCTGGTGTTAATGAAAGGTGGCCTCCTACTACAAAGAAATTTTTCCTCTGCTCGACGTGCCATGATAATAGAATCAGAAAGCTTGAGTGGATTAAACATACGTACCTCATGCTCGATGTGGTCCTTAAGACCCCCAAGAAACAGGTCATTCAGATTCTCTTCTGGAATATTCTCCACCCTTAAGGATAGGTTTTGGAATTGATGCACATAATCTTTGACTGATCCTATTTTTGTAACTTTGCTAATTGACTAAAGTAGTTCTCTGAAACACTAGAACTATAGTGCAATTGTAACTCCTCAGTAAAAATTGTCCAAGTGACACCTAGACCATTCTTCTGCCTCTGAGCACATAACCATCGATACCAAACAAATTGGTCTGGTTCAAGATATAGGGATGCCAATGTCACCTTTTGTCCTGATGGTGTTTGATGTAACTCAAAGAAGTTATTCCTTTGATTTATCCAATTCAGGGGATCCTTACCATCAAATTTGTGCATATCCACTTTCGGCATCATGTTCCATGGTTGCGAATAAGTTGGATTCTGATTGGGCTGGAAAAGTGATCCAACATGGTTATTTTGTCCATGATTTTGAACTGAAGATCCTCCTTGGTTGATATGGGCCGGATTTGGGCCATACTGTTTACCCTTTACATGTTGCATGATATCATCCAACCGATGATTGATTTGGGCTATGTCTCCTTTAGAGGCCATCTCAGATTGTACATTTCGCAGCTCATACTCAAGTTGGCTCACCTTATGATCAACTGAGGTAAACCCTAGTGCTGAGGAATCTGTATTTACCCCTTCTGACTCCATCTCTTCAATCACTACCCCATCTTTATCTGGGGTTTTACCCGGAGTAACTGGATTCTTTTTTGCTCTTGTGGAAGGCCCCACCATGATGTCAAACCTTAGGGTTTAGATACAATTTCGGCCAAACAGGAAAAAAACACAGAGAAGATACTAATACTATTTTTTTAGAGCTTTCCGAAAATGTAAATAACTTGAAACTTTTCCACAATTTGCACCCTAGGGAGTGATTTTATGAAAAACCCTAAATTTGTAATAACTTTTGCAAAATAAATCAAAAAAGTCTGAAATTTTCAGGGAACCTTACTTGAAATTTTTAAAACTCTGGTAAAAATATCTCCCACCAATTCGCTTTGGTTCACAATATATGGTGGAAACAAAAAATTAGGGTTTTTGCCCTAATTTTGGCCCAGATCGCAGCTCTGATACCACTTGTAATGAAATTACTTGTATAATTCAGATTATGAGCAGACAATAGAACACCAAATAACACAATATTTCAGAATAATGATCTCAATATGCAATTATAATAGCTTCGCCACTTCGAGGGGGCAACCTCCAAACCATATAATAAGACTCAAATGCTCAAATGATAATGAAATACTACCTATAATCCCCTATATATACTATTCATATGTTATGGCCATCACCAAGGCCAACCTATTAAGCATGAGAAAGTATAAATGATATAATAAAATGATATGGTAAGCCACAAGTTGGCTACTCATATCCTAATACAAGCAATAGGTTAAGGGCGTAGTAGGATGATATGCTTATTGCAGGATCTAGTATGCAGGGCATTGGTGAGCTTAAAGGAAAGCTAGATCACACATTTGCTATGAAAGATTTAGGAGTTGCAAAAAGAATCTTTGGCATGCAAATACACAGATAAATGAAGAACAAGAAATTGTATTTGTCGCACGAGGCTTATATCAATAAGATGTTGGAAAGGTTTAACATGCAAGATTCAAAACATGTAAGTACACCTATGGCAGGACACTTCAAATTAAGCAAAGATCAGTGTCCATCATCACATGAGGAGATCAAATACATGACACGAGTACAATATGCTTTAGTAGTTGGGAGTCTCATGTATGTTATGGTTTGTACCAAACCAAGCATTGCACAGGTAGTGGGAGTTGTGAGTATATTTATGGCCAATCTAGGTAAATAACATTGGAAAGCAGTCCAATGGATACTCAGGTATTTGAGAGGGACATATAGCATGTAATTATGTTTTGGAGGTTCGGATATTTCTTTATGTGGCTATGTTAATTCGGACATGGCTGGAGATCTAGATAGTAGGAGAAGCACTGCTGGATATATTTTCACAGTAGGTGGGATGACAATTAGTTGGATTTCAAGATTATAGAAGGTTGTGGCTTCATCTACTACAGAGGTAGAGTATGTTGCAGGTACAGAGGCTAGCAAGGAGATGATATGGATGAGCATGTTAATGGAAGAGTTGGGAAAGGAGCAAGATGATTGTAAATTGTTCAGTGACAGTCAGAGTGCAATTCATTTGGCAAAGAACTCAATGTTTCATTAAAGAAAAAAACACATTCAGTTGAGGTATCACTTCATACGACAAGTATTGGAGGATGGGCAGCTGAAACTGGAGAAGATTCATACAAGTGAGAATCTTGTGGATATGCTAACAAAGTCATTAGCAAAAAAGAAGTTGGAGCTACACTCCACTTCTATTGGTCTTCGATTTTGAGACTTGAAGAGGAAGAAACAAAGCTAAGGAAGGATCCAATAATGACATTGTACAGGTATAGTGCAATAATTTATCTCCAAGTGGGAGATTGTTGAGTTATGGAGCTCAATTACTTTAGATTAACATGTAAAATGAAACTTGCAGGAAAATACGGTAACCGACATCGATTATGGAGGGACTAGGTCACCTATGAACAACATCAGTCAGGAAAGGAGGAACCATTGTGCATCGATTAGGGCTAACTGGTGTCAATTGTTACCTTTGTGCATGGGTGTTTTAATTAACTCACGGGAATTAGATCTAATTTTAGTTAAAAGTGTATCTATTGATTGTAATTGAATGCCTAAGTGCCCTAAGTTTCTATATACCTATATAAGCATGAAAGCTAGGGTTTAGAAGTAAGAATTGAAGAAGTTGATTATTGTGAGAATAATTGTGAGTGAGAGAATTCTTGGACAAATAGCAAAAGCTTGAGAGAAATAAAGTACTGTACATTTGAGAGGTGTGGAAGATTGTAAATCTTCATTGTATACCTTATGAAAGCTTTGGATAATATATTGGCTTGTTTCTTGGTGGACATAGCTTTGCACACTGGGTGAACCACGTTAAATCTGGTGTTGATTTATATCTCTTATTTTATATATTTCTTCTGGTAGAATTGTCCACTTTTATTTGTATGCTTAGATCTGATATATTATCTATGCAACCTTGTGTTAACTCCAACATAATAGATTCTCCAAGGAAATATGGTCTATCATCTTAATTCCCAAGATTCTTCATCACAACTCTTCCTTATCCAATGTTTCACTACCAGTTCTTCTAAGAGAATTCTCTCAAAAATCTCCCTTCAGATCTAATGCATTTTAATGATGTTAGTTTACAATGAATAACCTTGGACTTTTTTGAGGGTAGATTTTAGTCCTTCTACTTATTCTTTTTCTCCAGTGACCCTTGGTTAATAACGTTGACCTAGGATATCATAAATAATCAATCCAATGTTTCACCTTCAATAAATATGAATTTAAGGTGCAACAATCTCCCAAGACAGTCGCTCGAGTGCATTCCTAGATGTTGATTACCATAGTTACAATGAATAATTTAGACTTACCTTTTCATTCCATCATAGTTCTTAGAATCATGTTGTATGAGTTACCCTTTACAGTGAAACTTATTGAGTATTGTAATCTTACGACGTCTTGTCATATGTCCCTTAATTGTCAGAATAGCAATTTCCCAAAGTAGGAAATTCAATTTTTATTTTCTTGAAAGGATATTAGGTGTGTTAAAACATAAACAAAAATGAACACTATAAAGTTGTTACTCCATATCATTTCAATATTTTGCGGATGAGATAAGATGTTTGAACTGCATAACTAACTTTCGGTTTGTTTTAGAAATTTGATGATGAAATGCCTACTCCATGAATATGCAGTAGCACCAAATTGGAAACGGTTTTCACATGTCAGAAATATGAGATGACAAAGATAAGAAAGTTATATGTGGGAAATGTATTCATGTTGAGCATTTTTTTTTCACAGTAGCCATTATTCTTCAAAAGAATAAAGACGGATCTAGGGTGGCCTTTCCATAATTTATAGAGGGTTCGTTACATCCAAAATAGGTAGAATAATGAGACTTTTCAATATCCCAACTTGGTCTAGTTTATAATAATTTTAATTTTTGAGAGGTGATAAATTTGGAAAGATATTTTGATATATATTTAGAAGGTATGATTAGAATATTTTCCATATTGAGGAGATAATATTTAGGGGTAGTACCTGGATATGATGAGATTTTAAGTGACTCCATGAGTCAACTTAATAAAAAATAATTGTAGAGCTTAAGAATATCTTTGTATTGTGTCTTAATTTAGGCATATGGAGGGGTGGCTCGGTCAACGCCGTTAACTTGTCTGTCACTTTTAAGGGCCAACAATTGACCCTTACACAACTGAAAGATTCTGAAAACTTTAGCCCCTGAAATGAGAGAAAGATGGGTTTTATTAAAATTTAGAATATTATGTTTTGCGGTGTGAGGATTTTTTATTGGATAAAATCATTTTAAGACACCCCTATAAAATTGAAGGTGGAAAATACCTGGCGAATATCCCCGTAACCACTTTCAGCGAAAGGCGAATTTGACAGTATTCAAAAACAAAATTTTCACCTGGTTTTTCAAGGCTAAATCAGTGACGTGCGACAACAGTAATCCGTAATGACGCACGTCACTGGCGCGACAATAGCTCCTGATGACGTGCGACACTGGAGCGACACTAGATCGTAATGACGCGCGTCAGTTGATTCTATTGACGCGCGACACTGTTCTCTATTGTCACTAATTGACGCGCGACATTATTGAGTCTATTGACGCGCGACATTGTCCTCTATTGACGCGCGACATTGCCCTCTATTGACGCGCGACATTGTCCTCCATTGACGCGCGACATTGTCCTCTATTGACGCGCGACATTGTCCTCTATTGACGCGCGACATTGTCCTCTATTGACGCGCGACATTGTAAACAAATGACGCGCGACACTGTAATCAAATGACGCGCGACACTATAACAAATGACGCGCGACACTGTCCTGATTGACGCGCGACACAGTAATCTATTGACGCGCGACACTGTAATCAAATGACGCGCGACACTATAAACAAATGACGCGCGACACAGCCTTCTATTGACGCACGACACTGCTTCCTATTGACGCGCGTCATTTGAAGCAAATGACGCACGTCAATAGGGGACAGTGACGCCCATATTTAGGTTATAAATACCCTTGTGCCGCTCATTTTCTCGTTTACGTTTTCCCGTGCTTGAATTTTTACAGGTCTAAATCTTTGGCAAAGACGCAATTATAGCTATAATGTCGACTTCACATGCCTCCCAATTGCAAGTTCAGCAAGAAAATGAAGAGAATCCAAGTCAATCGATTTCCAAGATAACCTACAGGAATCCCTTATGCCCTCACATCCATACGGCTTTAAGGATGTCTCCAGAATATCAAGGTATAATTGAAGAGTGTGGATTTACAGGGCTCGTTAATATGCCCCATTTCGAAACAGATCCGGATATTTTGAATTACCTTCTGTCATGCTACAATTCAGAGGACGGTATATTTTATGTGACTCTGAACGATGGCCAAATGTTCCAATTCACTATTGAACCGAATGACATACATCGGTTTACCGGCCTTCCTA
The DNA here is from genome assembly GCA_019776745.2 of Taxus chinensis. NCBI lineage: Eukaryota > Viridiplantae > Streptophyta > Pinopsida > Cupressales > Taxaceae > Taxus > Taxus chinensis. The sequence goes on along the minus strand of JAHRHJ020002231.1, from coordinate 714,334 downwards.
TCAGAAATTTACCAACTGTTACAACCAAGGCAACACTCGTGGAAGAAAACAAGAAATTTCTCGAATCAAAGTACGGTTTCCATGTTGATTGTAAGTATAATTCGTTTTAATTCAAAAAATTTATTCTGTTTTTTATTCTGATACAATTTGCTGTTATAAATTGATAGTAATTTTCACTGTTTCGCATTTGCAGCCCATGTCAATAAATCCAGGCGTGGTGTAGATACACAATCAATTGCACACCACTTTCTTGCTGCACTTATTGCATTTTTTCAAGCCAGAATTGTTATGCAGGGTCGCCAAACAGATATACCAAATTGGGCCATTGCATACATTTGTGCCACTATCTCAAAACAAAAATTCGATTGGTGCACATTTCTATCCAAAAAAATAAGAGCTGACATATCAAATTCGAAAATGTCAGAAAAACCTTTCATTTATTCAACAAACTATCTCCTCGGCTTCTACTATGAGGCACTTTTAAATTTAAAAGCTAAAGAAATTCCTACTTGCTCTGATGAGGCTTTGAAGAAATTCTCAATTCCATTTGCAGAACAACAGGTATAAACTATTTAGTTTGTAATTGTATTACAATTTTCTTCATTACAGTGCGAAGTTATTAAAACTTAAATTTTAATGTTTTGCAGAGAAGATATCTTGAAGCCATTCCCAAAAAAAAAAAGATGTCGAGAGGAAGAGGCCAACTACACGCGGAGGCTTCGGGGGACTCCCATTCTGAAATGGAAGCTCACTCCTCTCCAGACCCTCAACAGTTTGAACTCGTTAAACGCCAGAGAAGTAATACATTCTCATATATTAATTACAAATTCCAAAGTTGCAGATTTATTTTTCAATTTAAATTTTAGCAAAATGAATTGACAACATTTAATATTGATGAATAGCAGGGACTATGGAACCTTCTTCCCCAACTCACTCAATACAGTCGCATGCATTGATATCTTCTGAACAGCCACTGAGTACAACTCCTACAAGGCCACCCGTAGCACCGAAAAAAACAACCCCTCGACAACAAGGTACAACTTTTCTATAGAACGTTTAATTTCGTAGTTTTGACTTTATGAATTGTTTTAATATTTTTCATTTTTTCTTGTACTTTTCAGCACATGTCAGTCATGATCAAGCCACGGCACCGACACCCACTCAACCATTAATTTTTAAAATGCCAACCAGAGGAACAGTGAAAAAGAACATTGGTAAACGCATGCCTTTTGCTCCGGCCCCTAGTGGGACACTAAACCTTGACTCCTCGTTTCGAATTCCAACTCTCTCACTTGGTGGCTTGCCCAGTGCAACGGGCATATCTGTTTTGAACAATATAAATTTAGATGAAGATTATTTGGGCATTGATAGCAATGACCCAACTGGTTTTTTCGATACCCGCGAGATGATTCAAGGCCAGCAGGTATACTTCAGTCTTCAAATTTCAATTTTAATATGCTTTACAATTTTTAATTACATTCTGATTTATCTAAATCTAAATCTTCAGTCTTCAAATTTATTTATCTAAATCTTGATTTATTTTTTCAAAAACAGGATCAGCCCACCCAAAGACAGAAACAAGGAGCAGTTGATCTTGGTCATGGTGAAAGCCCCCACACTTCTCCAGCAAGATCGTCTGCATCAGATTCAGATAGTGAAGAGTTTCCACCTTTTCCTTTGGAGAACTTAATTGGTAATGATTGTCAATCCCATGTCAGTGAGTTTATTATTCCTCAAATCCAACAGCTTATAGAATGGGAGAAAAGGGCTAAAATTCTTATCAATGAGATTATTAGTCGTTATGAAAATTATTGGCAAAGGGATAGTTTATACGCTGCAGTCCAGAATCAACCTGCGAAGATGGATTCCTTACTTACCCAAGTAAAATGTGGGACTGTCACGTTTAATAACGACTATAAAGATGGCATTTTAGATAAGGCACTAAACAAATTGGAAAATATTAGTGCCGAGGCCCAGGCATATTTTAACAAATGGTCAAAGGACAAGGATTTGGTATCAATCGCAAATGCCGAAAGAGATAGAGCGGTTGTAAGTACTATTACATTCTAACAATCATTTTTGTTAATTTGAAATTTTGAATTTACATTAATATTTTGAATTGACGTTACTCTTTTTGTGCAGTTGAAATATGAAAATTTGAAGAGTCAGGCGAAGGTTTTGCAAGTTCACTTGGAAACAGCAAAGAACAGCTTATCCGCAGCAAAAAATTTGAAGCAAAATATTGTTTTGGTTAACAAACAAAACAATACACTAAAGCGGATCATTAAAGAGCATGGTCTCGACCCTGACATCTTGTTCAAAGCCAAAGCAGTTGCTGATCCAAATTTGCTGTCGCATGGAGATGCAACAAATCAAGAAGAAAGAATTATAAAAAATCTGGACAGTGCTGCAGAAGATCTTATAAGTTCAGGGGTTATTTCTGCTGTTGGGGAAAGAGGTGCAGCCAGAGTGGAAGAAGCCGTTGGGGAAGAGGGCAGAGCAGAATTTTCTAAAGAAAAAGAGGGTTGTGAAAATTAGAAACTTTTATTATTGACTAAACTTTTAATATTGAATTTGAAAACTTCAACTATTGAGTTTGTACTATGCTATTTGAATTTAATTATATGGTGATTAGATGGTGATTATCATGAATTATATGTATGTTTCTTGTTTACTTGCATTGTCATGAATAGTATGTGGACGTAGATGATGAATGATGACAATTGATAATCAATGATAGATGATGATGAAAGACGATGATCGATTTAATGTGTATAATGTAAAATTTAGTGCCTGAATATCTTGTGGGACTTTAATTATCTTGAAAATTATGTCGTGGGACTTTAATTGTATCTGTGGGGTTATACTGTCTATGAAAGTAGACTTAAGGTTGATAGGTTAAGAATCTGTGTTGTACTATGATTTTTCAACGTGTTGAGGACTTCAAAGTGTGTTTGGATTTTATGAATGACCTTTATCAGTCTAAAATAAAGATATCCAAGTCAATGATGCTAAGGTCTAGCAATCTGTCCTGTTATCTAGTTGGTAAAGCTCATCCTTGTTAAGGAATTCATGAATTGAATATTGGAGTGTCAAGTGCAAGTTACTCTGTCAGTGCTTCAAGCTGACTCAGTCCTAGTTGGTGATGAAAATTATCAGTGCTTCATGATGTACAAAGTGAAAGAATTTCATCAAGGAGATTTATAATTCTCTAAAAGTGGTATAAGACCATGTCAAGGTGTTGATTCATCAATGTCTTGTAGTTCTAAAAGGTGACATATTAAGAGGACCTTGTTTTATGCCTTAAGAAATGTTTTCACATCTTTGAGAAAAGCTCAAGGTCTGTCAAGACCCAAATGTCATGCTATATGTCATTATGTGGTCTATCATGGTGCTGAGACAAGAATGTATTGCTACTACAAGAAGATGTATTGTGTAATAGAGGTTATACTTCTGATTCATGCTCAAAGTTGGGAAAAATGAGTATCTACAAATGTTATAAAGTTGAGAAATCTCATATTGATGTTACCTTGTCATAAGATTTGTGCATAGTAAGGAAGAGTATAACACATTGTTTCTATATGTCATTATGTGGTCTATCATGGTGTTGAGACAAGAATGTATTGCTACTACAAGAAGATGTATTGTGTAATAGAGGTTATACTTCTGATTCATGCTCAAAGTAGGGAAAAATGAGTATCTACAAATGTTATAAAGTTGAGAAATCTCATATTGATGTTACCTTGTCATAAGATTTGTGCATAGTAAGGAAGAGTATAACACATTGTTTCTTAAAGGATTCTTAGAGGTCAATGCAAGGTTTGACAGTGGCTCCAGGAATGCGTTGATTCAAATGCTCATCTATCTTTGCATCACAAGGTTATTGCCTATAAAGGTTGTGAGTTAATGAAAGTGTGAAAGATGATGTGATATGTGTAAGGTAATTGGAAACAGTCTCTTCCAGTACAAGAAGATTCATGGTGTATGGTCAGGTTATCTAAGATGAGCTTTGTAACTTTGTTTGACCTGATGAGTGCAGTGGAAAAGTTTAAACAAAAAAAAGATCTTAAGAAAACTGATGGAACCAAGAAGGGGAAATTAATTGATGTTCCCAAACTTGATGCAAATCAAGCAGGAGGGAAGAATTCTGATCAATGTACTTTAATATTAACGGAGGGTGACTCAGCCAAGGCTCTTGTGGTTTGAATCAGGGAAATGTGAATATTGAATTTGGTAGTATTGTGACATGTTTCGACATCACTTTCCAATTTAATTTTTTGTTATTTTAGTTATCTTTATCCTATCAGGTGGCAGGAATATCTATTTTTTGGGAAGCTACCACTCACCAACAAATGGAGAATAAAGAGATAGTAAATAGAAAAAAAATCCTTGGTCTACAGGAAGATAAAATATATTAAAAATAAATTAATATAATTCTAAGAAATCAAGAAAGAATCATCACTGGTAAGAAATTAAACATAATTGCAAATATGCTAGGGTTTAGCTTACCTCTTGCGTATTAGATTGCTGTGAAATCATCAAGGGTAACGTGCTAGATCTTTGTTTCACATGACATTGTAGATAGATGGAGGGGTGAGTTGCTTGACATTGTCAGTCCTGAGAAGTGCCAGCAACATCTTTAAATATATAGACCAACAATATCTTTAAAGGTCAAGTAAATATAAATATTATGTTGAAGAAGATACCTATTTAAAATTGAAATCATCACTAATGTGCTAGATCTTTGTCTTAAAAAATTCAATTGATTAGTACAGAGGGTGAGTTGCCTGACGTTGTCAGTCCCGAAAAAAAGCTTCCTCGTAAGGTAACAAACAATAAGATTATGTTGAAGAAGAAATACCACCTGTAACATTTTAAATTGAAAAAATCATCACCGCTTAAAGTAATGTGCTAGATCTTTGTTTTAAAAAATTCAACACAAAAAATTGATTAGTAGATAGATGGGTGAATTGAATAAAGAAAAAGAGGGTTTTGAAAACTGACATTGTCAGTCCCGAGAAGTAACAGCTTCCTCGATAAAGACGGATGATCAACCCACGTTTTCAAAAAATATTAAAAGCTTTCAAAGTGTGTATGTTAACTAAATGTAAATACATACACCTGTAACATCTTGTAATTATAACCAGAGCTGAAATTGCTCTGTCGAAATGAATAGTAACAAACAATAAGATTAAGGGGAAAAAGATACCTGCTTAAAGTTGAAATCATCATTGCCACTGGTAATGAGCTAGATCTTTGTTTTAAAAAAATCCAACACGAGAAATGGATTAGTAGATAGATGGGTGAATTGCCTGACAGTTTTAGTATATAGACCTGTAACATCTTTAATGATAAAGATAAAAGATAGATAAAGAAGATACCTACTTAAAGTTGAAACAATCCATTATCAATAGCTTCATCAAAGTCGATGTTGTCTTCTGTAGAATGTGACGAAGAGCCAATTACACTCTCAAGGTTGGGAATATTTGTACTTGTAGCTGTATTATTTACATCTCTTTTTTCGCAAAGGGAATTCCAGTGAGCAATTGCTCTGTCAAAAAATGAATAGTAACAAACAATAAGATTAAGGGGAAAAAGATACCTGCTTAAAGTTGAAATCATCACTGCCACTGGTAATGAGCTAGATCTGTGTTTTAAAAAAATCCAACACGAGAAATGGATTAGTAGATAGATGGGTGAATCGCCTGACATTTTTAGTATATAGACCTGTAACATCTTTAATGATAAAGATAAAAGATAGATAAAGAAGATACCTACTTAAAGTTGAAACAATCCATTATCAATAGCTTCATCAAAGTCGATGTTGTCTTCTGTAGAATGTGACGAAGAGCCAATTACACTCTCAAGGTTGGGAATATTTGTACTTGTAGCTGTATTATTTACACCTCTTCTTTCGCAAAGGGAATTCCAGTGCGCAATTGCTCTGTCAAACGGAAAGGTTTCGAGGGAGTATCGTGAAACGTAACACCTCATGCAACTTTCCAGATTTTTATCCAACCTGTTTCTCAGTTTTGATTTTATAAATGACAATGCACTGAAAACTCTTTCATCCTCCACAGACCCCAAAATCATTGTCTGGCATAATTCATATAGTCTGAAATACTCACTGATATCTTCTTGTAAGATAGAACTTTGATAGATTCCTCTCCACAGCCTTGTAATAGCACCACTTTCAGAAGGTTGATCTAAATTCTTATATTGGTTCCTCATTGTTGTTGCAAAATTGGTTGACTGAAACTTTAATAAATCGGCATTCAGTATACCTTTGATTTCCGTACCCTTGAGCTCTGACGTCTTTGTAAATTGTTCCATTATTGTACCCATTGATTTATGGGAAAAAGATACCTGCTTAAAGTTGAAATCTGAGCTAGATCTGTGTTTTAAAAAAATCCAACACGAGAAATGGATTAGTAGATAGATGGGTGAATTGCCTGATATTTTTAGTATATAGACCTGTAACATCTTTAATGATAAAGATAAAAGATAGATAAAGAAGATACCTACTTAAAGTTGAAACAATCCATTATCAATAGCTTCATCAAAGTCGATGTTGTCTTCTATAGAATGTGACGAAGAGCCAATTACACTCTCAAGGTTGGGAATATTTGTACTTGTAGCTGTATTATTTACACCTCTTCTTTCGCAAAGGGAATTCCAGTGCGCAATTGCTCTGTCAAACGGAAAGGTTTCGAGGGAGTATCGTGAAACGTAACACCTCATGCAACTTTCCAGATTTTTATCCAACCTGTTTCTCAGTTTTGATTTTATAAATGACAATGCACTGAAAACTCTTTCATCCTCCACAGACCCCAAAATCATTGTCTGGCATAACTCATATAGTCTGAAATACTCACTGATATCTTCTTGTAAGATAGAACTTTGATAGATTCCTCTCCACAGCATTGTAATAGCACCACTTTCAGAAGGTTGATCTAAATTCTTATATTGGTTCCTCATTGTTGTTGCAAAATTGGTTGAATGAAACTTTAATAAATTGGCATTCAGTATACCTTTGATTTCCATACCCTTGAGCTCTGACGTCTTTGTAAATTGTTCCATTATTGTACCCATTGATTTATGGAAATGCTTACTGACAAAGTCTGCACGGCCACCTTCTGTATTCCAAAAATTCGGATTCATCACACCCATGGCTTCCAGAATTTTATCTTTATAGAAACGTTCCCTAATTTCTGATGACAAGGTTTCTGAAATTTTTTTAAAGCTTTATTCTTGTTTCAACTATCACAGACTCAAACAAATTACGTGTCACAGGAACATCTTCTCGTTCCGATCCTGTAATATCTTGACATCTTTGCAAAATGTGCATTGGTATTTCCCTCCCATTAACAGAGATGCATAGGTGATCGTGGATATTAAATCTCAAAAAGGTGTTAGGATTTTTAAGATCTAATAAATCTCTCCAATTTTCAAAAATAGGTGCATCAAAACTATCTTGGGAACAGTACAATATATCAAGACTTTGACGTACCATTTTCCTCATCCGTATAAAATCCACAATATAGATCAATCTACCCTGTGCATGCTTCATCAGTGTATTGATCTCCTTTAACATTGGAAGAATACCAACCAATGTAAGCAAAGTCTCCAAATCAGTTAAGCGGAACAACAGGTCCCTTGCCCTATCAACTTCATGATGGTATTTGTGCATGAAACCAACCAATGAAGGATACTCCTCACGAACTCTGCATGCTGGTTCATACAAAGAGATCCATCTAGTCTCCACATCCTTCAGAAGTTTTTTTCCATCTGTAATTCCAATTGCAAATTTTTGGAACTCGAGAAAACACTTTGGGCTGCTTGACATATAGGCATGAAGTTCTCTTATGAGGTCTTCTAATTTAGCAACATTTTTGTGGTTGCTTACCATTTTATACGCTAAATTCATTCTGTGAGCCATACAGTGAATTGGTAGCATATATGGGGCCATTGTTGTTTGTAATCTAACACACAGCCCTTTTCAGTGACCCTGCATGACAGATGCACCATCTGCTCCAACGCATACCAACTTCGTAGCAATTTCATAATCAGTCATACCAGCAACATCTTTCAAATGAGAAACAACTATTTTATATAGGTTTTCAACATTGCAGTTTTCAACCATTTTCATAACACCCAATAGATGAGGAGTCCTTATATGATTTTCTAAAGTATATATGTGGATACATACCCATGCGGTGTTGTCGACTACTGTCACTTCATCAATTGAAAGAGAGATAAAGTTTGCTTTTTTTACATTCTCTTTCAAATCTTCCTTCTCTATCATCGAGAGGCATTTTGCCATTTCCCATCCACTACTCTCAGACCAATGAGACTGAGGTACATTTGCATTCCGTTAAATTGATACAAAACTTTGAAATCAAGGAAATCTGACATCGCCCTTCCTTTTTTAAGTATTTGAAAAAGAGTAGAGAATTGTATGAATTTTGCATGTAGATTTGTTTCTTTCATCTTACCAATATGCGATGTGATTGTTCCTCCCTTTTCCAACATATGTCTGTGTTTTTTCTGCTCTGCCTCATATTCTGCTACGTATCTGACATGCATGCACTCCTTTTCAGTTTTCCACCTATGTGTTTTGATTTTCTGGCCATCCGCCCCTGTTATAGTTAAATATTGTTTTCCACAATGTTTTTCTATTGTGTCCAGCTTCAGTTGCATTTTTTGTTGCTTTCCCAATTTCCACGTACATATTGTACATGTACATTCACATGGGATTTCTTCAGAATTAGATGATTGTACAGGTTCAATAAATGGAAATTTAGCTGCCCAATCAAACTTGTATGTCCTGCCAATGGTCCACATATTCTTGTTCGTTTTCAATGCTTTACTTTTTTTAGTAGAATTTTGAGCAATATCGCAATCACCTGGTTTCCTCTTTCTTGGACCAGAGTTTGATATTGATTTTTGTCTTCCATTTTGCTGAGTGTTTGTATCTGTGATATCTAGCTGCACTTCTGGTTGCACCCCAATAAGAACAATATCTTCAAGATCTGGCATATTATCGTAGGTTTCATTTGTTTGACTGTGATACTGTGCAGAATGCATGTCCACCTCAATAATACCTTCCACACAGTCAGTATTCTGATTCTTTTTGGTGGCATCTATATGATTGGTATTTACATTATCTGTATCCGCAGAGTTTCCAAAATACTTGAAGAGTGATTTCTGAGATTTCTTACTTACTTTTAGGTTATTCGTATTCTTTGAGCTGGCACCTTCCATTATTCTGAAAAGATTCCTGCGTCAGCAAAAGAACCAAGAAGCGACTCTGTCCAGTCTCTGAGGTCTTGTCGCGCGTGAACTGTCTGATGTCACACGTCAACACTGCCCAAGTCGCGCGTCAACACTTCCTGTCTGTCGCACGTCAACCCTTCCTCTGTCGCGCGTCACTTCTTAGCCCAAGTCGCACGTCAGTATAGCTCTTGTCACGTGTCAATACAGCTCTTGTCACGCGTCAGTACAGCTCTTGTCGTGCGTCAGTACAGCTCTTATCACGCGTCAATATTGCCCTTGTCGCACGTCAACACTGCATTTGTCGCGCGTCAACAATCACAGGATAACAGTAATATGAATCTCTGGTGCTCAAGGGTATGCGAGTTCAAATTTCACAGTATTGGTAATTTGGTAAGCTACTTGAGGTATACTACCTGGCGAATCACATAGGTTTTTATAGGAGATGTTTTCAAATGAAGGTGAAGCCGACCCCCCAAAAAAAATATACTTTATATTTTAGGCGAACAGGACACCGACCCACTCCGAATAATTCACCTTTTCAAATTTTCCTAAAATGAAATTTTCACCATATTACGAATATTCGCCGCTAAAATTATCCCGGTATTTTTATATGCATAGTGACCAACTATTTAATCCCTGTGGATAGTGTTTTAATATGCATCATGACCCAACTATTCAATGCCCAATTCTTGTGTACATGAAGGTGAACAATATTGATTTGTGGATGTTGTAAAATTTCCTCAATATGATCATGTGTGCTATGAGTGAAAACATTTTACAATGTTACTAAAGTGTAATTATCAACTCTCATTAATCTTATCTTTATAGTTGAAATATTCAACCAAATATTAAATTATCTTCTAAATTCAATGTTCCTAAATATAAGAGAGAAAATAATATTTGAGGTTATATAATATATGGTTTAATTTCCTATAATAAGGGTTACCTAGGTGACAACATTTCATTCAGGACATTTTAAGAAATAATGTGCGTGCCTTATCTATACTTATATATTTGTCATACATGTCTATAAACACATTTTTTTAATGGATCGAATATGAAGCTTGCAAGGTTTAAGTGCACATAAATATTAGGCCTAGTTGTTAAGGATTAAGGGGTATACATTCTGCCAAATTCACCTGGGACACGATCTTGACCTCATCCCTTTTTAGTTAGTATCTCCTCAAATTTGTACCTTGGCGAATAGTTAGGTAACACCTTTTACACCATTATATATATCATTGGATTGCAACCCATTTTATTATAAACACATTTGTCACTAACATATCATATTTTGATCCATTTTTTGTTTGCTTTATCATTATTCTCTATACAAATATCTTTGAATTCATCATAACGTTAGTGAATTACATTGGTTTAAAATGTTCCAAATTTCATCATCATACCTACTTTATGAAAATCCTATAATCATTAAATTGTAGAACAATACATGTGATGTGTCTCGTTGAGGCATTCCCCATAAGAACTTCATGGCCTCCTCAACTAACCCATTATGTGCAAATCCTAAAATCGCAATATTGCAAGAGACCATCTATCATTGTTTTTTGGATCTACCCCAACAAGTTCATTTTATTCATATCTCACAATCATTTTTCTTGACAAATATGCATCTCTTTTAGCCATTCCTTGTAATAGATTTAGAGACTTATTGACCTTCCCTCTCTATGCAAGTCTTGCAATCAAGGTATCCTTTTTGAAATTTCAAATATTTAACATTTCACTATATTATTTTAATCCATTTAATTTTACAAATGATAGTTATTCATTTTCTACATCTTCATGTTCATATACGAAACCCACATATTCTGTGAATTTTTAACTAAACTAAATAAATTATCAATTAAACCAAACTTTCTTGATTAATAAATATTTGTCTAGACATTATCTTATGTAGAATGGGTCTTAGTATGTATAAGTAAAGGTTTAAATGTAGTTTTCTACTGCATAGTATTACTAGTTCAGATATCTTAAATACATATATATTAGAAAAATACTGATAGATATCGATCTCAAGGTTATTATCTATTTTTCTTATACCATTTTGATTAATAAGTACATTATATTTTTTAAATGATTCCCATGACCTATGTGGTAAATGGCGCCAATCTAGTTGCACCATTATATCAAGCGAAAAATGTATTCCTTAGGTAAAAAGGGACTCCAAACTCCACCTTGTGGGAAAGATATTACGGTTGACTTCTACAAAGAAAAAAGAAAAAAATTAAGTGATGATCATGTAGAAATCAAATTTAAGGTCATAAATTAATTATCAACAACTCACGAACACTAGTTCACCCCACCAACCCCCCACCAACAACCATTGTAGAATGCATATCATTGTAATTATATTAGTTGGACTTTTGTGAACATTTTATTAGTCATTGCATTAAAACATACATACAAATTTCAATGCAACATGCAACTGTCGATTATTATCGTAGAACGCCTATTAATATAGTTATATTATGTGTATTAAGTTTAAGGGTTTCACTAGCAATTTTCGGTAGAAATTAATTTTTACAAGATTTTCATTACATATTATTTGGACTTTCATGAACAATATTATTGGTCCATGTATTAAAACATACACACAAATTTCAATACAAGACACATTATAATGGCAGGAATTAGTTGGGACACAACCCTTGTTTACATACTCAATTCAAGAGTTTTGTCCTCTTTAATCAAATAAAGGTTTCCAATGTATCATAGTATTGCCTAGGAGAACAAATCCTAATATCATATTCTAGGGATTTATCTTACCCGTTATTTACAAAAGTAAATCATATACCATTATTTATTGTTCTCACTAAAACCTACTACAAACAAATACTAAATAGAGATGAACTAATCACTATGTATATCGACATGAATCAATTTTATATAAAAATACACACAGAGAATCAAATTTATATCAAACTAATCGAGCTTTGCAACCTTGTTTAATAGAGTGACACATCTTTATGGTCGAGTAATCTCCCTATACAAATTTGCATGTTATTCAAATTTGACACCATAATGTACTTATAAGTGTATTATTAGTCATTGCCAAAAGGATGGTATTATAGCATTCGCTTTTGTTTAATTTGATTCAACTAATTATTATTATTTGGTGTTTTTAATGGATCACAAATTAGTTTTATTTTTATATGTTGATTTGCTTATGTCTTAAAGTTTGGACATGCACATTTTAATCCAAAAATACTAGAAAATGTCTAGTTAAAAACTTTCCCACTTATTATCCCTTTCACGTAGATAGAGGCACCATAATGTTATCACATTCTTTGAGTGGAGGAAAAATAATAATTAGCGATCATTCATGGAGACTTTTTAAGTTATTACTTAGTAATACTCATCTTCCCTCTTTTTTATGCAAATTGCCAACATTGTTTGGCACATTTGATGTCATGTCGTGGAATTCTTTCATATCCTATGTAATGATTGGTCCCATGATAAAAACCCAAAAAAAATGCTGTCCTAGGGATCCTCGCTGAGTCCGTGCCATTTAAGCTCCTGTCATGTGACCGTGGTGTACCGTGTGACAATTCAAAATTCCAAAGCAACGTACCTACTGATATAGGAATATGTGAGTGTTTATGATGACCATAGGTACATGTCATGCATTTCAAAACTTTTTAAAATTTAATAAAATTTGCATCATTTATTAATAATTCCGAACTCTCGCGCTAATGCTTTCAATTTATTAACGGACTATTGTTTTTGTTTGAAATATAGATGGAACTAGACAATCATTACTTGGGGAGACAAAAGGGTTTTTTTTTTTTTAAGGGAAAGGGAAAGGTACTTAATGTTATAGGAGGCAGTTAATTATCTTTTAAATATAAGACGTACATGCTTTACTGTATATAGGATTCTAATTTGTAACTGTTTCAAATTTTGACCATCTTTTTAAGAGAGTAAGCTGTCTACAATTATGCTAATTTAGGTCTACCAAAAGATATGTGCAATCTTATTTAAAACTAAAAGCTAATGTCACATCCATCGAGTATAGAAAATACATTAATATGACTTAAATTTAAAAATTCCACAATAAAAATAGGTGTAAGAGGATTATAAAGGTTTTTCTTTTTCAATACGTGGGAGTACGAGGTTCTAAAGGGTTTTCAATACATGATGAAGAGTGTCATGTTTTACATAGACGTAAGGAATGAATATAACTATGTAGATGTGGAAAGTGGTTTTACATTGATGTTTTAAAACCAACTAATTAGCTTTAAATTAATATAAGTCGGTGAGTCAAACTTAATTGCATTAATTATTATATTTGGAATATGTTAGGGTAGAGGGAAAATAATAGTAATTGAAATAGTTGACATTACTTGGTAGAAATGGGGTTTTAGAGTGGTATACATTTTGTTACAATTCGGGAAACAAGCATTAGGAACAAACACTGGAAATTAGGTGAAGAACCTTTGATTAGAACTATATAGTACTCCTTAAATGGCGTAACCATAATCATATTAATACAAATTTAGAAAATACAAATTGATTTGATGACCCTATTCTTTTGGTCTTATGTTTTAAAAACCTTTCTCACTTTTCTAGAATTCACCATGTCTAAGACTACTCTCCTTCCTTGAAATCATAATATGCACGTAACACCTTGCAAAACCATATCTTATGGAGGTAGTTGATGTGGCATATGTCATCTCGTCATCACTATTAGGCCCTCGGGACTACCAACACAAGTATAATATAATTCAACATAAAATTCAATGTAATTTATGTTTTTTAAATTCAAATCCTAGAGGTCCAAGAGACAACGAATGAGGATTTAGATTTGTTGTATGTGTATACTGAAAAATAATTATTTAGAGAAACATAATAGATAAAATAATATAATTGGAAGAAAAACTATATTGATCCATGTCTTAGGTACATGACATGCTCTTGAAGGAAATGTATGGTTTTTTATCTTCTACACATCTAATGTTTATTTAATACTACAAATGTGTATATATATGTATTACAAAGACACAAATACATAAAGAACCATTGTGGAAGATGAACCACTTGGGAACCCATGTATGAATCTTCACCTTTCGAATGTTACATGGCTTGGCTTCTCGATGCACAATATGTTGTCATATGCTCTAGCATAACACAAGCCTTGGAAGTGTCATTTGACATGGTGTAATGTGGCATAAAGTTTCTTGAGGACGATGCACAATTTGGGTATTTTGTGCAGGAATTGAGTTGTTTGATATATCTACAAGTGGTTTGTAGTGCTACGAGGTACTATATTATATTGTGAGATGTTACAAGTGTTGTGTGGTATTGAAAAACGCTATGAGTATTATGTGGTAATGTGAGATGGCGTGAGGTGTTGATAAGTACGTAGGGTTGTGCCAAACAAAGGTGAGATTGAATCTTATAATTTTGGAGTACAACATTTACATTCAAAAAGGGATAATGGCATGAAACTCATGTACTTCTCACCTTTTAGGTGAAGTGCAAAGTATGTGCTTTTGTGTTGTGGCATATTCCTTGACATTGCATAGGAGGCACATGATGCAAGGGGTTGTTATACACACCCAAAAATTATATTGTGCAACACTGAATGAATGTGTCTTTGATGATGATAAAGCTACTTCCAAAATGAGAAGAATATCTAGATCCCTCCCATTTTCTCTTACACGCCCTTGACTTGGCAAAATCCTCACGCTATATTTTCAGGATTCAAAAATCATTGTTTCCCCCTCTATGACACAATTTTCATTGTTCTTCAAGGGAAATTATGAACTCACCAGTCTAGAAAAAGGGGTGGTTCCATCACAATGAAAAGAAAATCAAAACAAACTTTTTTGAATGTTTGTTTTGATTCTGATTCAATTTTCTCCAAGTTTACTTTGTCAAATCCTCCAAGAATAGGCTTGTTGGAACCATCTTTGCTTCCTTCTTTGCTTTTGCTAAAACATAGCCAATTGATTTTTCCACTTTGGTTGAGTCATCCCTTAAAAATTAACATTTGTAGTATGAATTCTTTATTTTCAACACCTTACATGCACTTTTCATTTGATTATTTCAAGGGTTGGTCATTTGAAGTTTTTAAGAGGTGTTACGCTAAATTTTTTTGGAGAGATCATTGTGTAGATAGTCAGTTTCTATCCTTTCTTTACTTTTCCTCACATTCCAGCCACCATTTTATACCATACTAGCTAGCTTTCTTTTCTTGATTCCTCGTTGCCATTTGCTGCTTTTCTCACCCAGATCAACATGATTTTACACATTGGAAGGAGCTTGAAGCTAAGGAGACAAAGGAAACATCACCAATAACACCAAAACAAACTTCCACAACATTGTAGTGACCAAGTTGGTAATTTTTTTAATATATTTAAAGCTTTAATGTAGTATTAATTAAAATCTCGAAAACTTAGTTATATTTGTAATTAAAAAAAAAAAAAATTTGATAGTTCCTTCAAACATATGTAGTTGCATTCATTTGCTAAATTTCTTCTAAAAGTTTCTATAATAGATAATCACTTCCCATCCTTTCCCCATGGATTTTCTCTAGAAAAGATTGGAGATAAAGGGGAAGAAATCCACAAATCTTTTATTATCTTTTATATTTTCTCTTTAAATAAAAGCAATTTTGTCAAGGAAATTTTGTCTATGAAGAGAATAGCTCGAGGCTTCCCTTCCCAGAAATCATCAGGTAGAAACTCTGTCGTAAATGATTTTATTGTCATTAATTGCTAAATGCCATATCCATATTGCCAAAATCTATTGTGTTAGTCTTAGTAGTTAAAACCCCTGTAATGGAAGATTAATTATACCTAGTTATTCTCTGTTTAGTTTATTTTTAGTTAAAATAAGTAATTAGTTAATCTTTCATTTAGTTTATTGTTTATTTAAATTATTAGCTTTCCAGTTATTCTAAATAGTTGAGAAAGATCAACAACATTAATCAGTTGTTGATTTAATTTCATTCTTCTATACAGTTTAAATATTTGAATATAGAAAAAAAAAGGTTTAAAGTAGTTCAGTTATTTAATTGAATGATTAATTACAGGATGATTTAATAAATTAAAGTTGTCTTTCTTCCCTTTGGTTTGTTTAAATTCCCTTTTTTAGTTATTAATTCATTGTTAGATCTTATAATAATTTAGGAACTAAAAGAAAAAGAAAAAACATGGCTATTTAGAACTCAAGCTACCCGTTCTTAGCCTCTTATTCTCCTTTAGTCCCTCTCAGTTCTCATTCTTTATCATGAGTTAAATCCCACACATGACCATTCCTATCTTGACTCAACCTCATAGAAGAATCTTTGAACCCATCATTACTCTACTAGGTATTACACTAAATTAAGGAGACACAGACTTAGGAATATGTGTGTTATTATCTCACTCTTCTCCCTTGCCCCCATAGATTACCAACCAATTTGAATCTCTAAACGAACAACTATCTGTAAATAAAAAATTATGGTTCGACCAAGCAAACCATATCAAACATCCAAATCCTCAATTAATATTACTTTATATCATTCACATTGTTGCACAACCCTCTCTAAAGAGGAATAGTTAGAGACCGACTTTAAAAAAATATAGATATTTATTAAACCCTAATTAGAGACTAACTGATAAAAACAATGAAGTACAACTGCTAGATACATTATGACACAAACAATAAGCTAACAAAATGTAAGCCCTAAGTGCAAGAGAGAGAGAGAAAAGGACTTAGTTGGTTTGTGCCTGATCCGGGACTGATGTTGAATGGGGAAACTGTTGAACAGAAAGGACAGACCATCATAACTATGCACTGTAAAATCTAGGACTGTCAAATGAGGCTGGACTAGGGTGCCTGGCCTGGGGCAAGGGATCCTAGGTGCTAGAGACCTCTATTGGGCATTCGTGACAATGAAGATGGTCAAAATCTAATTTTTCTAGTGTCACACAAGTGTTGTTGATAGTCATTTTCAGTTGCATGTGTATCATACCTTGATCATTGGATGTACCTATAACTTTCAAAATAGTTGTTCACCTGCAAAAGCCAAAAAACTAAAGATGCAATATGGGGAGTCAAACTGACCTCAGAAGCCACCTAAATGAGTGAACTTACGACCAAGTGTTGCACTACATCTCAGGCTCCATGTAGTTCTTGTGAGTCTGTGTAGGATTCGTGCCCTAGGATGCCCTAGTGCAAGTTGCACTTGATAGAGGGCTATATCTAGATGTAGCAATGTAAATAGAATGTGTGGATGGAATAATGAACTTCCCCTTCCTATGTTGTGTATGCAGAAAATGCAGTCCCTTGTCCCTTGAATGGATGCTAGATGGATGCCTTGAAGTGCTTTAGATGCCTTTGGATGCAAGCTTAGGTGATAATAGTAATGCTTAGAGCTTGGTCCTTTATTTTGAACACATAACTATGTATTTATATGATTCCCTTGTTGAATTTCGTAATTGACAACTGGAAGGCCAACCCATAAGAAAATAAGATGCCCAAAAGATAAAAGATGACCTAAAAAGAGTGAGTAAGTAGAAAAGAGGTTAGAGGGCACCCAAAGGGATGAGGGGTCGCCTGGGCGTTGGCTGTCCTGGTGGGCGCTGGTGTCTAGAGTCATAAAAGATAAACAAGTAAATTACCGAATGGGTTGTAGGGTGTGTAAGACCAAATAGAAAACAAGAAACACAGAAAAGAGGCCAAAGATAGTTTTCAATTACTAGTTTTCTCACTTAGGAATCATATGAATGTAAGTATGTGTTTAGGACCTAGAAATGTACACAAGTGCGTGATTTTGTGTCTACATTTTCCCCCACTTTATGTTGTTGAGTGAATACTCGATAACATAAAGTAGATAAATGATGTGTACCTAATAACCATGTAGAGTGTGATGGTGATAGTGTATTAAAGAGACGAGTGAAAGCGTGAAGTGATAAAAATGAAGCGTGGAAACTAAGAAAAGAGGAAGTGACCCTAAGGGTGAAGCATATGTGTTGTCATGTTGTACCTGTTGTTGTGCTTGTTAGCTTGTTGATGTAGGGCTTCTTCTTGTTGCTTATTAAGGACAACCTACAAAAGAAGAGCAAAAGAGTAGTCAAAGTATGTATTATGAAAACTTTGATTGCATGAAGGTATGTAAAAGTATGTGAAAAAGTAGTAAAAGGAAAGTGTGTGCACCTGATGTGAAAGAGTGTAAAGGATATAAAATGTCCTAAAATGTTGTGAACAGTGAGTTTTTTGGGAGATCTCATGCCAAGAATGAGTTTTTGGGTGATCTCACGTCAAGAAAGAGTTTTTTTGGGAAATCTCACATCAAGTGAGTTTTTTACCTGATCCATGCGAGTAAGAATCTACACACCAATGTTGGGGAGAGAGGTCTAGTGTTACTCTCCATCCATGACTGCTTCCCAATAAGCACCACTGCAAATGGTGTGTCCTTGTTTTGTTCAAATTTGATCCATTTCTCCAGTTTGATCCAATTGTTTTAGATTGTATGAGATGCATGCATGTTGTGCTAAAGGATTGCCTGTACTATAAAATGTCTAAATGTGAACTGTGATGATTGAGAAAATAACTGTATATCTGTGCCCCTTGGACATAGGTGCCTAGGGGAGGACATCGAGCACCCAATAGTTGTAATGTATGTGTTGGGCACTGGTGTTTGTGTTGTGTTTGAGGACCCAAGTTAGATTCTAGGTCATTTCTGTAACTGTATGACTATGTTGATTCTATACTGTGCAGGTTTGTATTGTAACTGTGACTGAGTTGTTGTATGGGGTGACTGATTCACCCAATGATGCCCCCCTCATTTTGGGGTGCATGTGACGTCATTAGGAGTATGTGGCCAAAGGAGAGGACCTAATGATGATGATGCTGAAATGGATAATTCCTACAGGGGGGGAATGTGCATGGTAGAAACCAAGGCACATGTAAACAAAGTGGCTAGGAACATGTGTTAGTGCAAAAAAGTATACAACATTGAATAGAAGACAATGTAATAAGAAGAAAGTAAGAAGATCAAATAGACCACAAAAAGTAGGTTTCAGACATGGGACATCTCACAATGTCACAAGACAATCAAGGCCGAAGCGGCCAAAAATACTATACAATGTGCATACAAGACATAGGGCATAGCCCAAAACAATAGTATACAATGACAAACAATGGAAAAAAGTGTATCAGAATTCCATGGTGACATATAGTCCTGTAAAGAAAATGTTGTACATGAATCTCCCTTTAGCATGTTATAAAGATAAAGAGTATTCAAAACATGTATATATCAATAGAAATAGTGTGCTAGTAAAATATAAGTAGTAAAAATTGAAACAATAACACATGTGATGTGTAAGAGTAGTCTAGTAGATGCCCCCATGAGCCTCTTGGGGGATAGTAAAAGGTACAGTGCCAAGCATCATTTTTGCGTGTAAAATCTTGTAAAGTCTGCATTCACAACTAAAGGAAGTGAATGTGCATGTGTATATAGAAAAGATAATGACATATTGTCTTATCTAACTAACATAGTAAGAAAAGTGTATCATGTGTAAGTATAAAGTCAAACAAGAGTAAGGTGCAACCAAGATATAGTTCAAATGTATGTGTAGTGAGTGAATGGAATGGAATGTAAGATGTGAATGTGATAGGAGTAGCATGCCCCTAAGGATGTGTATGAGTATGATATGAGGTTCATTTATAAAATATCAAATCAATAGTCAAGAATGAACCATAGAACAAGAGTGTGTCATCGGGAAATGGTTTGAAAGTATGCTAGAAAGATAGATCATGAAGCATAGAGCATGTGAAGATTACAAATGAGGTGAGGTTCATTTCAGATTTAGACCCTCAACAGTCGAGTATGAACTGTGGAACTAGAGTGTGTCATAATGGTGTATGTTTGAATGTAGAAATAGAAAGTGATCGTGAACAATTGTTGTGTAAGATTCATTAGAAAGATATACATGTCCTCAACAGTGGAGTATTGATGCATGAAGCATCATAATGTGTATGTGTAGAGATTGATTATAATTAAATCATGAAATGTATTTTAGATCACTTGGGGAGAATGTATAAAGTATGATTCCCCCTCAGTGTATGATGTTGTAGATGCAATCAAGTAACATCATGTAAAGATCTTCATTGTTCAGATGTGAAGCTAATGGATTTTATAGGTCATCTTGGTAAATGTATGATCAATTGATCAATATAAAGATCCATTGTTAGAAGTAAATTTTACATGGAACATTCATATTCTTCATTAGTGAAAGGTGGTTGTGGACAATCCATGTGCATACCATATGTAAATTTTGGGGGAGCTATAGAAAAGAAACAGATAAGAATCATGAATGCCCATCTAGACATACATGTTCCAAAAGTGCATGATCCTTTTAGATATCAAATAATGTATAGTCAGTCAATAGATCCTTGGAAGGACTCTAGAACTATGATTAACTAAAATTGGACTAAACTAATGTAGTGCTAAGGTAGTTAATCTAATCTATGAGGACATTGTAAACATAAGTAAATAAATGTAGCTAAAGAAATATGTAAATGATCTAAGTAAATATATAAAATGAAATACTAAAACCCTAATGTGCAAGAAGGGAAGAGGAAAGAACTCAGTTGATAACAGATGCTTGTCAGACTGTGTCGCAGAATGAACAAAAAATCAGAAGTAGGAACGACTGTGTCGGGGTCCCGCAAAAGGACAGATCTAGGTGATGTGGCTAGACTGGAGCACCTAGGAGAGGACTGGGGTGCCCACGGGTGCTCTGGTAAGAAAAATATGGGTGCCATGGTCTGGGAAAAAGGTCTAGAACTAGTCTTCACAGGTCTGGGAGATGATCTGAAACCTTCATTGTGTGTCGCATTAATTTCTTTGTACTTACGTCAATGCTCTAAATATTCCAAGAGGAAGAAATAACCTACAAAAGACCAAAAGGAAGTATCAAAACCCTAAAAAAAGAAGATGCAAATGAATGGGTCAGACTGACCTCAGCTGCCACAACAGTGGGCTTACTAAACTGAGCGTTGCACTACATTTCAGACCCAAATGTAGTTCTGGTGTGTGTGTGCATGTCATGCCCTAGGTGCTCTTGTGTCAGTCGCACTTTGTGAAATAACGAGCAATAACTAAATGTAGAAAATGTAATAGAATGTGTGCATGGAATAGAATAGAATCCCTCCCCCTATGAAGTGTGATGCAGATGTCCTAGCTTGTGCCTTGATGATGGAGCTATGTGGATGTCAATGCAATAGATGGATGCAACTCTAGATGGAGTGATAGTAGTGTATGATGTTAGGTCCCTCATTATGGTCTCATAACTTTATATTTATAGGGTTCTCTTGCTCTAATTTCATAATTAACCCCGAAAAGGCCAACCACAAGAAAGATAAAGATGAAAAATGGCTAGAAGAGGCCCAAAAAGTGGCGGGAAAGTGCTAGAAGGATCAGGGCACCCCCAGGTGGGACCAGGGCACCCATGGGTGCCCCAGTACTAAATCTGGGTGCCCCAGTCAAGGCTAAAATAACGTGGGATGTCAGAAAATGGTTGGGCATATGGGTGCAATAGGTCACAAATTACGAAATAAAATAAACAAGATGGCCAAAAGGACGGGGGTTAATTAGTACTTTCTTCACTCAAGAACCTTCTAAATAGTAGTATGAGACCGGATAAATAAATGTCTAAAGTGCATGATTTTGTGACTACATTTTTCCCCCACTTTATGTTGGTGAGCAGAAAGCTCGGTAACATAAAGTAGATAGAGATGCATACCTGATGTCCATGAAGAGTGTAGTAGAAATGTGCCGAAGGACTAGACAAAAAGCATGGAATGACAAAAATATGGAGGAGCATGGAAACTATAAATGAAAAATGTGCAAAGAAAAAGTGATGAGAGTGAACCTAGGGTGGAATGCATGTGTGTAGCTTTCCGCAAGTGTGTAGTGTACCTGCATGGTTAGTAAATAGCATGTGTGTTGTCCGCGGAACATATGTTGTTGTTGATCATTGTTATTGTTGTTGCCCTCATTTGACTACTTGTTTCTCATACGGCCGAACCTGCAAGGAGAAAATTATCATGTAGTCAAATATGCATGTATGTAAGTGTAAAAATTCTGATGTAAAAGATGTGTATGTAAATACGTAATGTAAATGGAAAATGCAAATGTAAATGTAAATGGAACATGTGCACCTGATCCATGTCGAGAAAGAGTGTAGAAGGATATCCTGTACTGTGAGTTTTTTGGGCGATCTCACGCCACCCTAGGCTAAAGAAGTGTAGGGAGGAAATGCTTTGTGTCCTCCAAGCTCTAACCACTTCTGTGAAATGTGTGTGAAGAGATCTTTGTATCATCCTAGTTTTTTGGGTGATCCGACGCCACTGGCCGAAGTAGTGTAGAGAGGCACACCCACTGTAACCTCCAAGCCTGTAACTGCTTCCCAAAAATGCTAAGGACACCATGTCCTGTAAAATCCATTGTGTATGGGGTTCGTAGACTGGTCTGAACCCACTCGTTGTATGTATGCCAACTGAAAGTGTAAATATGTAAATGTGTTGTGTTAGTATGTAAAACCCCCAAATGATGCCCCCCTCTTTGGGGGTGCATGCGACGTCACTGATAGGAGACATGCGGCCCCAAAAGAGGACCAACCACATGTACGTTGTAACCCTGGAAAGTGCTTGGTAGAAACCAAGGCACACACAAACAAGAAGGCTAGCCAAAGACAAGTGTAAACAAACAATGCATGCATATAGAAAACATGTGTAAGCTACACAAACACAATACCAAGTAAATGTAAACACAAAGAAAAGCAAGTAAGCCACACAAAGTAGGCTCAAACATGGGACATCACTCACGATGTCACAAGACACGCAAGGCCATCATGGCCGCAAACAACAAACAAGTGTGCACACAAACATAGGGCAAAGCCCGCATACAAGAAGCAAACAATGACATACAATGTAACTAACAAATAAACAAGAAGTAGTCATGGAAACATGTAATCCTGCAAAACAAGTGTTGCACATGGAACACCCGTTAGTATGTTAGAGAAATAACCAATATGTCAAGAGCATGTATGATCAAGTAATGTAAGATGCTAAGTACAAAATGAAACAATAACACCTGGAAGAGACAAATGTGGATGCCCCCAGTGACCAGTGTAGGAAGGGTAGAAGGTGAGCATCCATGCCACATGTAGGAGTCATGTATCTGTGATCACACTAAAAAAAGGCGTGAATGCGCATGTGTGGATGGTATAGATAATGACATATAAGAAATCAATCTAACATGTGTAGTAAAGTGATCATGTAAAACACTAGTAAACAAGAGTAAATGCTCCAAGACAATGCAATATGTTGTGGATGGATGGAATGGAATGCAAGATGGAATGATAGGAGCCATGTGCCCCCTAAGTGAATGGAAATGTATGTAATGAGGTTCATTTTGTTTTCCCCCTCAGAAGTCAAGAATGAACCATAAACAAGAGTGCGTTATCGAGAAATGGTCGAGTAAGATGTGTTTATGTCTAACGCGTTGTGATGAATGTGTAAGTGTATGTGATGAGATGCATGACCTAGTAACGATGTGTGTGTGAACCCTATAGCCGAAGCGTATATCACGACTAGATGAATGTATAAGTGATGATTTAGCCTAAATGTATATCACTATAAGATGAATGGATGAGTGATGATTTATCCCTAAGTGTATATCACTACAAGATGAAAGGAGGGAGTGGTGATGTAACCTAAGGTGTATACCACTACAAAATGATAGAATAGGTGACGATTTAGCCTAAAGTGTATGTCACTACAAGATGAAAGGAAGGAGTGGTGATGTAACCTAAGGTGTATACCACTACAAAATGATAGAATAGGTGACGATTTATCCTAAAGCATATGTCACTAGGTTGGAAAATGTCACATGATGAAAGGTCAAATAGTAAATGTGTGATGAGTGTAAGGTCCATTTGATTTGTAAACCCTTGGCAGTCGAGTATGGACCGAGGAACTAAAGTGCATCATAGGGTGAAGAGTGCAGTGCATAGAAAATAATGTAGTGTATGAATGATGAATGATGCTACCATGTGATGAATATAATATGTGAAATATGCAGGTGTAGAATGTGAATGTTAGATGTGTAGAATGTGTAAGATGTAATGCATAATATAATATATGTAGATACCATGATTTTTTGTAATTCAAAGGATTGAGACATTCAGTGTGATTGCATAACATGAAGTTTTTCCCAAAGTGTGGGACTTTGCAATTGGGAAAGCTCTCTAGAGAAAGGTCAGCTTCCTATTCCTGTATCTATCACCACTTACCAGCCTAAGAAACTAATCTAAACCCTACTCTAAAATTCCAAGGATACAGGGAAGAAAGATGCATGAAAAATAAAACCTAATTCTATTGGAGGTGATGCACCAACAAGGAATGTTGAACACTTCCTTTGCATGGAGATGGAAAAAAAATCAAGATTAAGGAGGATGAAAATACACATAGATCAATCTACTACTGTGAATCCACTACCCAATAAACACAAACCATTAAACATGTAATACAATTTAACCATGCACAGATAACCAAGATTGCAATGAGAGATCAGGAGAATGCAATGAACACAAGAGAGGGTTGAAATTCATCCAATGACTTATATTATTGCTCCACATATTTGATACAGTGCATTACAATGGCCAAGAGGAAAAATTTCATTTACAGTTAAATGGGAGGTTTGAAACTCCGCAAAAATCCTTACAGACAAGAGAAGAAGGGAGGGTGCATAGTAGAATTATGCAACATTAGAACAACTCCCCTCATTATAATTTATAGTAGAAGATTTGAATGAAGGAGAGAAAAGAAAATTTGCCCAAAATCTTTCTTTAATCCTGTAATGAGTGCATTAAGATTTTCAAAATCTCTTTTTCATTAATGGTTTGCCTTGAGCTTCAAGAAATTGACCCTGTATTGCACCTCATGTCTAGTCTAGCTCCTGTAGACTCATGATGCCCTACTTTTCACTAACCTCATTAATATCTTCACCTACCACTACATTTTTTTCCATTCATTTTGAGGTTCAAAACCTCTTCTGCAAATAAGAAAATCCATGATCCATTCTGTAAGATCCTAAAATCTTTCCAATGACTATAAAATTGTAAGAAATGAATGAGTATGTTGGAAGATATCACCATTTTCCCCCGATTCAATTTCATTGGGATTTTTCCATGTATTAGCCTCCCATGAACAAAAAACTTGGTCTTTACCCTTTGAAATACATTGAATTACCTTTCCAAAAAGCAAAAATTTTCCAACTTGGATTTTACATGATATATCAGGTTTGAAGATTCAGATTTCTGGTTTAGGGTTTGTAGGACTCCACCAAGCTCCTTTTCACTTACCCATGCCGAGCTATTCACATGCATGACGAGTTGGCTTCCAGCCACTAAGTCGAGTTTTGAATTTTTTGGCTCAACCCCCTTATTTCATTCAACACAATGAAATCCACTTGAAACCTTAGTTCAGCCAGCTCTGGCTTGATCGCAATCGATGTTATCGAACATTTTGGTTTTCAGAGATTTACTTGTTTCGGGACATTACTCGCTTGCATTTCAACTCCACTCCCACTTCAAATCATTGACCTTTAGAAGTCTGAAAAATTTGGATTCCCAGAGTCTTCCCAAAGAGTTCGGAACTTCCAATATTCCTTTTCATGGAGTTCCTTGTTCTAGACAGTTCGAAAGGCCTAGAGTCCCGAAACAATTGATCTCGGAACCACCGAGTTAACCTTACACCTCTCATTTTGAAACGAGTTTTGACCCAAAACCATAGTCCGCCAATCGACCACATCAAGGGGAGACCTTTGAATTTTCAGAATTTTCATGGGACTGAATTTAATATTGGACCTTTTGTGTTTTCATTTGCATGCGATTCCAAACCTCCACAATGACCAAGTCTGACCCATTTGGGGTTCGACATCTTTGGGCTATCCACCAGCTCACAGTTAGCTGAAGAAACAAGTTTCAACCAACAAATTCGGTTGTTGCAATCCTCCAGAATGGTCGACCCTTCATGACTTGATGACCGAGCTCAGTACATTTTCCTTCATGAAAAGCCATGGAAATAGTGGATCTGCTTTCCTTCAGTGAGCTACTCCATTTCAAAGGTCTACTAATGACTTGATCCTCCATTTTCACCATCAGCCTGGCTTTGACTATGATTCCTTCCTGTACATTGAGTTCATATGATCTACCCCATGTGATTTTGTCCAAATATATGACTCTTGGAACTACAATCTCATGTATTGAATGCAATAATTCCTGATATTTTTTGTGATTGTTTCATCCCACGAGGCTCAACTAAAGACAAGAGTCATTTTCCCTAAGAAGTCTAGAGTTGAATCAGCCCAACCCAGGGTAGCACTTCATTGCAAGGCTCGGAACATTTACTCTGAAATGGATTCAATGTGTAACCTCGAAAATCAACACCATGTTATATTAGTGGTCTTTTTTTCGACTAAATTGCCGAAACAAGCCCCATCTTAGATTTTCATTTCACAAGGATCTAAGGCTCCATCTCACATCTTTGATATGACAATCCTACACGAGCTGAGATAAACTTTCATACCTAAGTGAGTCACTCCCAACTTACTATTTTTATCCTATTGTTTGTGACTCCACTTACTCACCTGAGTTGAATTTCGAGCTGCATTTCTCAACATAGCTTGAAACCTTGGCCCAACCTAAGGCTAAATGATTTAATTACATCCATTTGGTCACTTCCAATAATTTCAAATCAACTTTTATTTTTCATTATTTAATAATAGGAGTTAGAAGGGGAAAGGGTGCCTCAAAAATAGTACAAAAGTTACATTTCATTTACATTGAGTCCATGAGCTATTTCATTACCATTTTTTGGAGGGATGGGGAGGAATAATGTAGATATTGCACAACAAGACTGGGATCTCCATCATGGACTTAATCTAATGGAGGCCATGCTTGCACATTGGATGAATGTAGATCCAAAACACTTACACTTGCAATTGCTCCCTAAGTGTGACAACCTGTGATCTTACATCCTAGTGGGGCCCACTAAAGCTTCTCGGGAACTACTTCATAGGACCCTGTTGGGATAATTTTGGCCCATGTGGAGGGGGCAAAAATTGTCAGACACATTTGGTGGTTGCAGGACATCTGATTCATTTCCATGGAACTAGATGCTTGAACTAGTAGCCTTGATGTCATATCCATTGGAATGGAGTCACTCTTTTCCCACATTTGATCCTAAACCTGTTGAAATCTGGAACCCAACAGATTTAGGTGCAACTAGTGTGAAAAGGCTTGCACTCTCAATTTTTACAAGAAAATCTTGAAAATTAAGATTTGTGAGAGTAGAAAATTGTCCTGACTCAAGGATCTTCACATGTTCCCTTCTATCAACCCCTTGTTCCATGAGACTCAGATGGACTGTCTCTGAAACCTAGTTTATCTAAGTTTGGATGCTAACATGATTGACACTTGGAGGCATATATGGTACATGCTATAGAATTTTGAATCAAGATAATTTCAAGAAAAATTTACCTCATGGGACCACACTTTATTAGGTCTAAATTTTCTCTTTCTTATGAATTCAGATTCCAAAATTCGACATGACTTTTGTTGTGGATAAGGCCCAAAATTTGCAGCTTATTGAGTGTGAAACTTTGAAAATGACAAGTTTTGGAGCTCCATTTGTAGGTCATGCTTCGGGTGCAATTGTTATCTTTTCAAGATTTTAGAAAAATTGGCCATCCACTTGTAAAATTTCTCATTCTTTTGCCTACTGAGATCTGAAATATTGGTTCATTAGGATTATCAGTAATAAAGATTGTGGCACTAGTCATAATTTTAAAGAATGATGATTTATACTTAACATATTAGGATTGCACCCATTGCTTGTTGGCCTTAACCTGAATAGCTATCGGATCGTCTCTTATAGATTGTAAGTACATTTCATAAGGAAATCTTTTCTAAAGACATCTTATTATAGTGGTTTTGACAGAATTTTCCTTCTCAAAGTCCAAACGCTGATTGCAAATTGCATATTGAATTTTATCTGCAAATCTATTGTGTTATTTTGGTGTTAATTTCTGCTCATATGGAATTATATCAGAATTTCATTAAGTAATCAATGTTTTTTGGGCTCAGATGAATGTGAACTAATGAATGATTTCAAGTTTAAAGGATAATAATTGTGCTAAGAGGGAACTTAGGGAAGGCAGTTCCTGTCTAAACCTAAACTAACAATAAGGACAATGTTTGCATACAAACTTAGAGGAATTAAAATTCTAGTTATGTCTAATATGTACAAGGGTGAAATTTTCCTTTTCAGTAGACAATGTTTAAGATAGATTCCATTGATCTTAATCAAAAGATCCTCTCCATCGCAATGTTAGACAATTGGAAGGAATAATGACTTCTTTTAACATCTGTGTGACCATGTAGGGGCCACTCCAAATGGCATCAAACTTGGAATGCCTACCCTTGTTTTTCCCAATCTGCATCCCATTTAAAACTAGTCCCCCTCCTGGAAGGTCCTTACTTTTGATTTCTTATCAAACCAATATCTTGACTAGGCTATGAGTCTTTTTCCATCATTGTGAACTATCTGGGCATGTTCTATGCTGATTTCTTCTAATTCCATTGATCTCTGGATATGCTTAGCTTGCCATAGAATAATATCTGACAAATCCAATAGTCTTCATGATATCCAATGCTACATGCCTCCAATGATATGGGCAACACTGCTTCTTGTGTACATGTATTTATAGTTAGCAATGCCAAAAGAATTAGAACTAACACCTAGTAGTCCTAAAACAAAGCTAAATAAAAATCAATGCACCATCATGCTTAGAGCTTAAACAAGACTAATCTACTAACATCCTTGCATTAGAACATGAATAAATATTCAAACTAACATGTTAATCCATTAATCTCTATCTCTATTGAATGGTAATCAAATTAAATGAACCTATTTAGATCTTTAGATATCAAAGGTTTGATTGTATGTTTGAATCCCAAGGTTTTCAAGAATGGAGTCTTGTCAATCCATGACTACAAGACCATTTGACATATCCCCATATGACTTCAAAACTTGGATGGATGAATACAAGAAATGAAAATAGCTAGCTCCTCCAATGAAGAATGCTCTAAGATGATAAAATGGCTATAGCTTAGGCTCTATGCTCATCTAGGAATGTAAAGGTGTAAGTGTAAAGGTAGGAGGAGGGCTCTTTATATAGCCCAATGGATAAAGGAATCTCTACATCCCTTTGTATGTGGGATAATAGAGATGTTGAGTTAGTTGTGGATAAGGGGGGTTTAGAAAGGGTTGAGTTAACTTTAGGAGAGTTTAATTTGTCCTTTAGTGACTCATGGGGATAAAGGGGGTTTATTAATTAACCAAAGTGATTAATTAATAGGTGTGCAAGCTTATAAAATCTTTTTAGAGGAATATTAGCATGATTTAGACTATAGAAGGGAATTAAATCAACTAAATAATGATTTATTGATTTAATGAAAGGGGAAGCTAATTAATTAATAATAATTAATTAGTCTAGATAGAAGGAAGGATTAATTAACGGAAGGTCGTTAATTAGGGTATTTGTTGAATAGAAGACTTAATTAATTAATGCAATGTAATTAATTAATGATGATAGAAGAGAAGATGAGCATTATTGATGATATGTCACCAATTTGTGGGAAAGGGGATAATTAGCACAATTTAAGTATTTAAATTGTTCAGGCTAAATTATAGGTGTCTACATTTTCCC
Organism: Taxus chinensis; assembly: GCA_019776745.2. Lineage (NCBI taxonomy): Eukaryota > Viridiplantae > Streptophyta > Pinopsida > Cupressales > Taxaceae > Taxus > Taxus chinensis. The sequence continues at coordinate 684,270 of JAHRHJ020002231.1, read as the reverse complement.
CTCTTTGGGGTGGCGTAAGTGACTCCACTTCAAAGATAGTAGACAGATAAATTTTGAAGGGGTAGAAGAAAAATTAGTAGAAGTGAGAGATGCCCCCTCGAGTGTCGATGGGGTGATGAAAGAAAGACGATCGACGATCGAAAAAGGTGAGAGAAAGGATATAGAAGAATGGGTAGGAGCAGGATGCCTTGAGCAAATAAGAAGAATAGTGTTGATAGGAGAATGATGTAGAAGAAATGATGATGAAGCGAGAAATGAGCAAGCTTTCATCCAGTGTATTGAAACAACTTTATTGTCATCATATTGCCAAAGATCTACATCATCGGTCCTTATTAAAAATATAAGCATACAAAAAAAGTAGAATGACATGAAAATCCATACTACGAACAATTGTCCATTGCTGAAAACACCAACTCCATGCAACATACAAAATGCAATGCAATACGAGAAAGTAAAAGATGCCTAACTCCTTGCAACATACATAATGCAATGCAATACGAAGAAAGTAAACAAGCTAACCTAACAGAGAAACATAATGTAATGTTTTTATTATCAAGCTTTGATTCTGACCTGTGTGAATTAATGACAAGGGTTAAAAGATGGTGCCCCAAGTAAGGATACATGCAAGGGGAATAACAAGGACACTTGGGTCCTATGAAAAGCAATCATGCACTATGAAACAGTACCAAGCAACTCATTGTGCCCCAGAGTACAAACATAGTAAGCAAACTAGCTTTGTTGATGGAGGTAGATCAAGATGATCCATGAGTCGCACACATGAATAGGTGAGAACCAAAGAGTGATGTTTTGTAGGATGATTTATATTGTTTTTTATTTTTCTTGAAACATATTTGAATGTTTTTGTGATTTTCTATAAGTTTTTTGAAGCTAAGCATAGGAAGACAAAGAAGCGTGGATGCCCCCAGCGATAGATGGGATGTACAAGGCAAAAATTGCCACATGCATACAAGAAAGTGAAGATGTGATTGCCCTAACAATTAGGTGGGAGTATTCAAAGACAAACTCTTCACACGTAGAAGGGGGATGAAGGCCAATATATAAAATAGGTTCAATCATGAGGGAGAAAGGATGCCCCCAACGTAAGCTGGCCAAGAAACACATGATATAAAGGAAGTGGGCGATTGATTTATTAAAGGGGGACAAAGGTGTCCAAAAACATAGAAAAGGGAATCCTATACACATGGATGTTCTAAATGATTTTCGAAGAACAGAAGGATGCTATGAAAATATTTAGAAGGTGGTTGATGAAAAAGTGATTAGCCCAAGGCACAAATCATGAGACAAGACATGCACTAAAGCAAGAGTTTGAACAAGGTCCAAAAAGTAACACTTGGTAACATACTAATCCTGTTTACTCATCGAGATCCCATGTGTGCACATGGAAATGAATTACCTCTTGAAGGAAAGAGTTGATAGACGATAAGTGAAGACACTAGCCAATGTGTAGGAATGATTTAGTTTGAAAGGTGATTTGTGAATGGATTGTGGAAGGAGAGTCGTACATTTCTTTGCTTCTAGCCAGGCATCCATAGCCCCGAACAAGATGCATTTGATTCTAATCACAACATTTCTCTACTTCCAGTCAGGCATCCATAGCCCCGGTAGAGATTATTGGAAATACCCCAAGAGAGAGTTACATATCAATTTTTTTTGCTTTTAGCTTTTGCTTTTTGATTGATTGATTTTGATTCTTTTGCTTTCTGAAAACTTATTTCAGCTCTCTTGTTTGACAAGGGGTTAAGAACCACTGATGGCTTGATGGAAGGATGTGGAAGTGATTGTGATGATGAAATTGGATAGTGTCAACAAATACACCCAAAATTTCTTCACAACAATTTTATTAGATGAGAATTGTGATAGGATCTCTAAGAGGTCAGTCATTCTTTAATTTACCAAGGTTATGAAAGACCAAGGTCAAACGGATACCATAGAGATAAATGTCACAAAATGTGTGTGAATAGGCTAACCACAATAACATCAAAGGGATGAAAATGGTGGATGACTTGCAGAGGAATATGAAAGAAAGGGAAGAAAGAACATCCATGTGTACGTAATACCTGATTGCAATGTTTGATCTTTGTACCTTTGATTTTATTTTTGTAATGTTTTAATGTTTTTTCATTTTTTTGTATTTTTTTAAATTGAACTTTTAACTATTTTATGATTTTTTATTTTTTTTTTGGAAGTTATCGGACCAAAATGTCACTCTGCGTGATAGGATCCAACAATGATGTGTGTGACTTCCTTAATAAGGGAGACTAAGCACGTTTTTTTATCAAGAGTGATATTATCCCTGATCTCAATGATCGTGGTGAGTTCACACTCAACAAATGACTGTGATTTGTTTTGAAACATGGGTTTTGTATGTGGGAGTTTGAGTTCCATATCCATATGTTTTTGTGCTTTGTGCCATACTTGATGGGTATGCTGGTGTGCATTTTGGAATTGCATTTGATTTTGAATTTTATGATCATTTGAGTTGTTGGGAGCTTTGGAGCTCTTCAGATTTTTGATCTTGGCTTGATAAAAAACTTGTCTAGGTTTTTTATAAGCTAATGCTTGACTTTTCTGATCCTGAAGAAGTGGAGAAGAATGTGGACATTTAGAATTGATGAGAGGAATGTGAGGAATGGGGCTTGCCACAATCATTGGTAGAAGAATAATGTGATGGATGAAAAGGATATGGTCCTAAGGATTGAAGAAGATGGGCTACATGGAGGTGAGCCATAGATAGAAGAGAAGGGCTACTAGGATGTGACCCATAGATCAGAAGATGAAGGGCTACTAGGATATGGCCCAAGAATAGAAGAAGAAGGGTACTAGGATGTGACCCATAGATGTAAGATGATGGGCTACTAGGATGTGGCCCAAGAATAGAAGATGATGGACTACCCAGGGGTGATCCATACATAGAAGACAAGGGGCTAGTTGGGTGTGCCCCAAGAATAGAAGATAATGGACTACTCAAAAATGTCCCACAAATAGAAGGGAGGGCTACTAGAAGGTGACCCACACCTAGATGAAGATGAAGGGCTACTTGGCGTTGACCCTATAAGAGATTGTGATTGAGGAATTATGATAGACAAAGAGTGATTGGGTGATGAGAAGATAGGCCATGGATCAATGCAAGACCAAGGATTTTCATCACATAATGAAGAATGTGCAAAGATGGAAGAATAAGAGGATGATCAAGTTGCATGATTTGAGGTTTTTCCTCTATTTCTTAATAAAAGGAATCAACCTTTTCCTTACAATATGTGGACACATCGAAGTCTAAAGAGAATCCTTGTTTGTAATCTTCTAAAGGAATATCTTCATGTGCCCCTATAAATGCCCTGATTATTTCTTCATTCTGAAAGAGGTCAATCAGTATGAGTTGTTGATCGACCACCATGGGTTGATTGGAAGAAAGAGGTTCACTTGGTGTGGGAGACTTAGAAGATGTTTGATGCTGATTGATAGAAGAAGATGATTTGGGGGATCAAAGAATATGTGTAGCTAGATGTCTCAGAGTAGTAAGAAGGTTGTGTGGACCTACCTATACGATGGTATATCGTCTGCAAACTAGTAGGATTAATATCCAAAGTAGTGTAGATTGCAACGCATGGGTTGATTCAGAAGTTTTACCAGAAGAAATTTTAGTCACACGAATCTTAAAAGAAGGAAGAATTCAGTGGTGGTGATTGATGAAGAAGGTCATGCAAAGAAGAGGAGGACCGTCAAAATTACGTAGCACTTTTAATTCAAAATCAAGGTAGTAATGGAATCAAACTAAAAGCTTATAGTATAACTAAGAATTGTTAAAATGTGTATAGCATAACCTTACAATGCAAATATTTAGGTCAAGTTTGCAAGAAACAAGACATAAATACCAAAATTGTAGTGATACGATATAAACAAGGTAACCTTTTTGAGGAAGTTCAAGGTGATGAATCAAGCCTAACTATGATGATGATCTTGACTTGGGTATCAAGATCAAAAAGGCTACCAATGATATGAAAATGTCTCCACACACTTTAGACATTTAATAACCCACCCAAAAACATGGATGGGTGTAAATGGACAAAAAAGTGGTAGAAACAATCAATTGATAACGCAAAGGTAGTCACTCTTCTTTTGATCAACAAAGTTTCAAAAGAAAGTGAAGGAAGTAGATCAATTGGGGTTGAAAAATGTTGGCCTCACTTTGGAAGAGTTTCACCTTACCTTAGGGTAAGTGAAAAACTAAGCAAAATTAATGCTTCCCATGTTTCATGATGAACAATGGCTCACAACTCAAAATTGTTTTGAAATGGTCAAAGTTGGCTCCTGGTCAAATATATCTTCCTAGGTGGTTCTCTCAACTAGGTGTTACAAAGTTGTCTTAAGCGAGCTCGATTTACCCAAAAATTTGCAATGACTAATTTGGGAGTATCTCAGCTTTACTTTACCCCCTTCAAGCACAATGGGCAACTAGTGCATGTCCATGTGTACTCTCACAAGGGTCGTCCATACGACAACTGGTAACGCTAACTCACAAGGAAAAACTAGTCAAGTAGGTTGTGCGGAGCACTTCCCATGTTTCATCCACAAGGTTCCCTCTTGTGTGGACTACTTTGGGGTTCCTAGGACCACCCCCATTGTTGTAGCTTAAGGCTTATGCCAAAGGGGTTATGTCCTAGTTTTAAGCAGACGGGACGTACCCTTATCCGAACCTGCAAATACAGTGTTTTGAATGTGGTGTTCTTTTTATCTTGTTTAATTTGATGTGGTTTGCTTGAACACCTTTTGGAAACCTACACAGAAATTATATTAGTAGCTTAATTTTGTTTCAACACCACCTTTCTTTGACAAATGTTTTTGGTCCTACACAATGGATTAGTAATTTTCCATAAAAAAACAGGATAAAACATCATTTCTGATTCTCAAGATCGTCCTAGGATGCAAGAGAAGAGCATACATGCGATGTAGAATCCAAGAAATAAAAATGGAAAACACTTAATTCAAATGCAAACCATTTGTTCTTTTTAACCAACTTTAAAGATTCATTCCTTTTAAGAACAAGCATTATTCAAAGCAAAAAAGATAATAAGAATCATTTATGATGCCCAAGATTGCCCAAAAGGACATGAGGGAAGAGCATACACGACCTTAGCCTCTTATAAGCAACATTCATTAACCTTTCAAGAAAAATTAGCATCAAAGCATGTAAACATACCCTACAAAATAGGCATTAGATTCAAATAAAACCTGCAAGGTGTTAACACATCAATTTTAAGACCAAATTTTCCAAAATGTTTAGACATGTTAGAAATGAGTAGTTAATAAAAATAAAAACCTTAAATTTTTGGTAACTCAAAACACCAAAATTTATGTTTCTATTGCACGTAGGCTTCAATACCTTTCTAACCAACAAAAATAGATTCGTTTCAAATTCGGGAGCAAAATTTATGGCCTCCAGAAGAGGTAACATGTGCCAGTGCACGCCCTAGGGTGTATGTGCACCATGGTTGGCTAAAAATTTTTAAGCGGTGCATCCTCTGTTACGATAATAATGAGAAGTACCTGTGCCACCCGATGGTGCCTAAGTGTGTATGCCAGGGTTACAGGTGCGTGTGCCATGGTAGGGTAAAACAGTGTGCACCAAGTTCTGAAGGTGCACCTGTGCTACCCAAGGGTTCTGCTTGCGCTATGGTTAGGGTACCTATGCGCCATAGTGGTAGATAAAAATTGTACAAAAATGAATGGTGTGTGCCACCCAAGGTTTGGGCTGTGCAACAAGGTTAGTGTGCTATATGTGTGTTAATGGTGCTGACAAGGTTTGGGTGCCTACTGCAGTGAAGGTAAACAGTATGAGTAGTTAGTGTGCTACACCTGATTTGGTGTGCCTACTCCTTTCGTGGGTGACGTCAAAAATACGTCATTTTAACATAAACAACTTCAAAAAGGTCAAATTTTTGATATGTTAGCTCAAAATGTGACAACAACCCATCAAAATTAAACCCCTAAACAAGACTCAACACATGTAAAGTTAGCAAAATCATAAGAAATTTAACATTATTTCGCACATGTAATATTAGCAAAAGACACCAAAAAGATCAAAACACTCCAAATTTTAGCATGTTAGCTCGAAATTGACAACAACCCATTACAATTAAAGCTCTAAATGAGATCCTACACATGGAATATTAGCAAAATCCTAAGAAATTGAACATTATTTACCATATGTGTGTATCAAGGGTTAGCCAAAAACTTGAAATAACAATAAAATTTGAACTAGAATTATAAGGAACTAAGGACCCATCACATTGGGCGTGCCAAATGTGTACATGTATTTGTTAGCAATGTTAAAAAATTAGAACTAACACCTAGTAGTCCTAAAACAAAGCTAAATCAAAATCAATGCACCATCATGCTTAGAGCTTAAGCAAGACTAATCTACTAACATCCTTGCATTAGAACATGAACAAATATTCAAACTAACATGTTAATCCATTAATCTCTATCTCTATTGAATGCTAATCAAATGAAATGAACCTATTTAGATCCTTAGCAATCAAAGGTTTGATTGTATGTTTGAATCCCAAGGTTTTCAAGAATGGAGTCTTGTCAATCCATGGCTACAAGACCATTTGACATATCCCCATATGACTTCAAAACTTGGATGGATGAATACAAGAAATGAAAGTAGCTAGCTCTCTCCAATGAAGAATGCTCCAAGATGATAAAATGGCTATAGCTTAGGCTCTATGCTCATCTAGGAATGTAAAGGTGTAAGTGTAAAGGTAGGAGGAGGGCTCTTTATATAGCCCAATGGATAAAGGAATATCTACATCCCTTTGTATGTGGGATAATAGAGATGTTGGGTTAGTTGTGGATAAGAGAGGTTTAAAAGGGTTAAGTCAACCTTATGAGAGTTTAGTTTTTCATTTAGTGACCCATGGGGTTTGAGGGGATTTATTCATTAACCAAAGTGATTAATTAATAGGTGTGCAAGCTTATAGAAGCTTTTTAGAGGAATAATTAGCATGATTTAGACTATGAGAGGGATTTAATCAAACAAATGATGATTTATTGATTAAATAGAAGAGAGAATTAATTAATTAAGAATAATTAATTAATCTAGTTAGAAAGGGGTATTGATTAATTAGAAATAATTAATTAATCTAGATAGAAAGGAGAGCTTAATTAATTAGAAATAATAAATTAATCTAGATAGAAAGGGGAGCTTAATTAATTATAAATAAATAAATAATCTAGATAGAAAGGGGAGTTGATTAATGAAATGTCATTAATTAGTGTCGTTGTTGGATACAAGAGTTAACTAACTAACGTAATGTAATTAATTAACGATGATAGCAGAAAAAATGTGCGATATTGACGATATGTCGTCAATTTGTGGGAAAGGGTATAATTAGCGCAATTTAAGTATTTAAATTGCTCGAGCTAAATTATAGGTGTATACACTTCTTTTCAGTAGACCAGCTTATAGGGAGAACTTCCTATTGAACTCTTTGGCATTATTCTATTAGCCCACAATGTTGATTTGAGCTTAGTATGTCACGTCCTTTAGTTTTCATCCAGAGTCCTCTGATGATCTTGAGTAGATTCTTGTTTGTGGACTTTGCTTGTCCATTACCCTGCGGATAATAATTTGATGAAGTGCTCAAATAGATTCCATTCCTGACATCCCACTCTGTGATCTTGGAACCTAGGAATCCCAACGCATTTTCTAAAATGATCGTGGCTAGTACACCGAACATTGTTACTATTCCTTCATAGAAGTCTAGTATACTAAACTCGTTTTGTTCCTTGAGAGCCACCGTTTCGATCCACTTGGTGAAATAATCTGTTGCCATTAGAATCCACTTGTGACCTGGGCTTGAATTTAGGATTAATGAACCCAATGAAGTTCCAATCCCCATTGCATGAATGGTTGATCAACTAAAATTGGATGTAATGGAAGTGCTACTAACTTTTCCTTTCATGTGAAAAATGCACACTTTTTACACTTTTTGATCCAAGAGTAGCAATCACTGAATATTGTGGGCCAATAATAACTTTCCTTCATTATCTTGAGTGCTGTCACCCGTAGAGTGAAATGACCTCCAGCCTCTCCATCATGAAATTCCTGTAACACCTTGTCAATTTGACCTGTTCCAATGCATCTCAATAGAACGCCATTGATGTCCTTCTTGAATAAGACACCATCAACAAGTACATAAGGAATGGATTGTAATCTAAAATATCTCCTCTTTGATTTTTCTTATTTCTGGAGGGCATAGTCCTGTTTGTAGGAAGTGTATCATGTCTTGGGTCCAACATGGAATAGGCATGTTATCATTTTCTTGCTTCTGATCATCTTGTAACACCAAAATGTTTCCTTTTCATTACCTGCTTCAGACCTGTTGACTTGAAGCTAATTGTTCACATAATCCCTTTCCACAGACTAGTTTAGTGACTTTAATTTCAATGTCGTACTCCATGACACGAGTGATCCATCCTGCACGTTTCTCATTCAAATCCTTGTTCAACAAGAAGTCCTTGACTCCTGCATGGAAAACTAACAATTGGATCTTGTTGTTTGAAACTAGGTGCTTGAATTTTTAAGCTCCTGATTACTGCGAGAACGTGCTTCTCAATGAAGGAGTACCTAACTTCATAATCCTCCAAACCTTGACTGAAGAATGTAATTGGTTGCTCGGATCCCTCTTTGTTTTGTTGTAAAAAGATTAGGGAAATAATTTCTGAACCACCGAAAGCATAAAGTATGAAGTCCTTAGAAAATTATGGATTGACGAGAGTTGGAGCTTGAGATATGGCTTCTTTAATTGCCTTGAAACTTTCTTTACCTTCTGTAGTCCACTTGAATGCCAAGTTCTTTTTCAACATCGGCGTTATTGGCTTCACAAGAGCAGCAAAATTTGGTACAAACCTGTGGAAAAAATTAATCCTTCCTAAGAAGCTTGTGGAAGAGCCTTCTTATGGCTTGGCAAGGGTAATGCTCGAATTGCTTCAACTCTTTCTAGGTCAATTTTCAACCCTTCCTTTGATACAATGTGGCCTAGAAGCTTTCCTTCATGAGCTAGGAATACACACTTCTTCAGGTTTAGGGAAACCCCGAACCTTCTACACCTTTGAAACACCTATCTTAGATGAAAGAGGTGATATGCCACATTTTTGGAGAACACAGTGATATCATCAAGATAGATAAGTACAATTTCATTTGATCAACCCTTTGAATGTCATATCCATTTCCCTTTGGAAAGTGGCTCTAGCATTTGACAATCCAAATGGCATCTTCTTGTAGGTGTAGGTGCCCCACTTGGTGGTGAAAACCATCTTGAAATGGTCACTTTATTTCATCATTATCTGATTGTACCCTAAATAGCCATCTAAGAGAGAGAATTTTTCTGAGCCAGCTACCACCTGTAAGATTTGCTCCATTGAAGGGAGTGGATAATGGTCCTTGAGAGATGCCCTATTCAGATCCCAAAAATCTACACACAACCTGATTTCTCCCTTTCTTCTTTCCTAACCAGGCACCAAGTTTGCAACCCAACTTGAATGCTTGATTGGAAATATAATGCTTGCCTCTATCAACTTGTTTAGCTCTTTCTTCATTAGAGGCTCAATGTGTGGGTTAATTGGTCTTTTCTTTTTCCTGATGGGCTTAGCATTTGGATCCAGTTCTATTGTATGTTGTGCCAACTTCGGATTGAATCCTTGCAAATATCCTCATAGCTCCAGGTGAAAACATCTGGAAACTCTTGGAAAACTTGTATGAATTCATATCTTTCTTGTTCAGTGGCCACTTTTCCAATTTGGAGTGTTTTGCCTTCCCTATTGAAATTGGTTCTGAATCCTCTCCTTTGACCTGTATGTTAGCTTTTTCTTTACGAAATTGATCATTAGGATTGAAGATGGACTCCAACATCACCAAACCTTTTGGGAGCTTGTTTTTCTGCAGCTGCACTACTTGATCCCCGTACTGCTGCTCTAGTCTTTCCTGGTTCCTAGTTGATAATTCTGCCTCTTCCTGCAAGAAATTGATGATATGTTGATCATTCTCAAACACTTTTTAGCTTGTGTTGTTATCTAGAACTGCTGGTCTTACAATCACATGTATGTTTGGTTGCATTTTATCTCTTTTGATACTATCCACCACATCGAATGTTTCTCCAACTACTGTGAGCCTATCTGCAGCTTCATTTTTCTTCTTAGGTATGGAACTTGATGTTGAAAGCTTTGAAGTCCTCAATGAGATCCCATACCCTATTTTTGTAACTCTTGAGTAGGTCAATTTTTGTAGCATGTTGTCCCCTGACCTGATTCACGATTAGCTCGCTATCCTTGAACACCTGCAAGTTCTTAATGCCTCTTTTCCTAGCCCAATGAAGTCCATGGACTAGAGCCTCATATTTGTTGTGTTGTTTGAACATGCAAACTGAAATATGAAAGTTGAATAGTACTTGACATTCTGTGGAGACACCAACATTGCACCTCCTCCTTCTCCTTGTCTGCTTCTCAAACCATCGGAAAATAATTGCCATACCTCATTGTTATCTTTATTTTCTGGCTTGGTGAGGTTGGGAATGGTCAAATCTTCTTCATGTACACAATACACTCCCAATTCAGCTTCTTCCATTTTTTTGTAAGGATCAAATGCATGTCTTTTTTTTCCCATTCATCTAGTGTTAGATCTGGAATATTACCCACTTTGGTGTCTACTTCACGATCATTTGAGCACTCTTCCTGATCAAAAGCTAAAATTTGCATTGATGGGGCTAGGCACATGCGGCTCAATGTGGAAATTGGCAATAGGCTCTGACCTGATTTTGGCCTTAGCTCCATACCTTGTCCTGAAAAGCATGTGTGACCAATCTGTAGATAGGTACCCTCCGATTTTTGTTGTGAAGACCCTTGATAGACATAGGCAAAAGAGTGGAGGAAGTCAATTATAGAAACATCCTGCAAACAGTGACATTGGGACATGCATGTAGTGTTAGGCTTAACCCTTTGATGAACCCAACTATTCCAACTATTGGCCCATCTAGTTCTACTACTCCCCTTAATATTGGCTCATATTTCAAACCCAATTGGTCTGTTATTTTTTTGGCATCACTGAGTTACTTGCACCTGAATCAATCATGCAGTTGTGTACTAACTTATCTCCTACAATCAATGAGACATAGAAGGGTGGAGGTTTCATATTCTTACTTGGTTTACCTCCATCTTGTTGCAATGCATTGGTAATAACCTTCTCCTGATCCTTAGGTGTCTCTTTTGAAGCAAACCAATTTTTCATCGCAGCTTGCAACAAATCTCGCTACCCTGGAATTGTCAGTGACTCCCACATGGAGATGTTCACATGTGTTTTATTCATCTAATCTATGATGTTGAAAGGAGATGGATTATCCTTTTTCTATCCTTTAGTGGGCACAACCTTTTCTGAAGCTTGAATAGGCACATGTGCTACTGTTGCATAATGGGTGCCTTAGGCTGATTTTGCACATTTGGGGCTGCACTTGGCTTATTAGCAACTTGTGATGTGAGAGTGGGCTGAGAAACAATAGGGTTGAACGATTGTTCCTTCCTCTATGTTCCTCTTCTTTGACCTTTGTGTTGGTAGTCACACCTTGGAAAGGAGGTTGATTGATTCCACAAAAATCTTCCACCTACCAATTTACCAATGTTGTTTCAGTTTGAGGGGCTTCTTGTTGTTGCCTGTTGTTGATTTCTTCTTCAATTGGTTCTTGAACACACCAATGGTTTGAACCATCAAGGCCTGATTTACTGCACCATTGAAACAAGTAGATTGGTTATGTGGTTGACTGTAAGGATAACACCATTCATATTCTTGAGCAATGTTATTTTGTGTTGGGACCAAGGCTCTTAATGTCAAAACTGCATTTGGATCATATGGTCGGAATTTCCTGTTAGCTTGTGGTTGTCCTTGGTTCTATTTTTGGTTTGTAGCTTGAACTTGAGGCCTATTTGATTGGAACAGAGGCATGTTTTTCTAAGATTAAGGCTGATAAGGCCTAGAACTCTGAGCTTGTTGTCTCTTGATAACAACTAGCTCATTCCTGAAAGCTTGTTGCACCTTGACCATTTCTTGTTGTCCTTTTGCTATTTCTTGCAAAGCCTTCTTAAGTTCTTGGGTTTCAAATGGATTGCTTGAAGAAGTGGAAGCCTCGTTATTGCTTTGATTTCTTGGAGCCAGAACAGGGGCTATTTTAGGTGCTTGACTAGTCGTAGGAGTTCCCATTTCTAGATATAGAGGCATTGGTGGCCTTGGTGCTAACTTGCCAGCTTGAATGAGGTAATTTTCAGCTCTAATAGCTATTTCATAGGCGCCTGGAAACATTGTTCCTCCCATGGACTGGATCATCATTGCTATATCTAAATTTAGAGCCTTCAAAAAGTAGAGGAATGCACCTTTTGCTGCCAGCCTCACGGAAAATGAAATTTGGTCCCATGATCACTGGAATCAGAAATTGAAATCCATCATCTGCTCATTAGGAGCCCTCTTGATGGTTGTTAATTGTTCCAATAAAGAAAAATTGTCTCCTCTTTCTCTGAAATTGATTGCAGAGGGCTGTGCATATCTGATCCCAATTTTGGATAGATCCCACTGTCAAGCTCCAAAACCATTGTACCACCTTGCCTTTGAATGAGGAAGCTAGTAACTTGACTACAACATCTACTTAATTTATTTCGTGAATAGTACAGATGTTTGCAATATCTTTTATATGATCAACAAGAGTTGTGTGATTCTCACCAGTGAAATAAGGGATGTTTTGAGCATTAAGTGCCAATGGGCTGCTACCTATAAAGTGAACATAAGGATTCAGTGGACCTTGCGGTGGTTGTTGTTGTAGATGTGCCATTATGATTGGCCTAAGAACCCTATTTTTTTGAAGGAAGGGTCTACTAGTGGAGGTGTAGATAATGCTCTACTTGGAGGAGATGGTGATCTCTGTGGTCTTCTTCCTCTTGTACCTCTATGTGGAGATAATTACAAGTACTCAAAATTACCTTCCTCTCTTGCTTTTGAATGAGTTTGGATCCTTCTCATATACTTGAACAACCTGTGCTACTATGCCACCACCGAGTTCTATTCCCTTCGGAGTCACCAGATGTGTTAGGAGATGAGCCTCAAAAGGCTATATTTTTCCAAACCACACACCAAACTTGACAAAAATAAAAATGAAACTTTGAAGGGCTTGAAAGATGATTTTCTGGAGGTTGAAATTTGTTTTGAACTGACAGTCCCAAAATCCCAAAATGCAAAGATCTTCGAAATTGAAAACCCCCAAAAGTCTGAAATTGAGGAAACCCTGAAATTTGAAAGTATGAGACTTCCAAACCTTGAAATTCAAAAGGTCTGAAATTGATGGACTTCCAAACCTGAAACCTTGAAATCCTCAGAAGGTCTGAAATCCTGAAACCTGAAATCCTGAAATTGAGAAAACCCTGAAATTTTGAAAGTCAAAATTTCAAAAATCTAAAAATACCCTTTTGAATCTTAGGTCCCAATCTATCAGCTGGTGAAATTTGGACTTATTTTGAGCAAGTTAAGCCCTTGAAAATTGATTTCAGAGTTCAACCTGAGAGGTGAAAAGTCTGAAATTGAAGAACTTGTAATTTAAGTCTAAAAAAAATGATGAAAATGCCTTCAAATCTTGGGGAAAAGACTTCTTGTCCCACCAGGCATGCCAAAACTATTGATGTGTAATCACAACACCCCTGATTGTTTGCAATTCGAAGGATTGAGACAGTCAGTGTGATTGCATAACATGGAGCTTTTCCCAAAGTGTGGGACTTTGCAATCGGGAAAGCTCTCCAGAGAAAGGTTGACTTCCTATTCCTGTATCTATCACCACTCACCAGCCTGAGAAACTAATCTAAACCCTACTCTAAAATGCCAAGGAGACAAGGAAGAAGGATGCAAGAAAAGTAAAACCTAATTCTACTGGGGTGATGCACCAATAAGGAATGTTGAACACCTGCTTTGCATGGAGATGGAAATAACAATTAAATTAAGGAGGATGAAAATACACCACAAATCAATCTACTGTTGTGAATCCACTAGCCAATAAACACAAACCATTAAACATGTAATACAAAAACCATGCACAGATAACCAAGATTGTAATGAGAGATCAAGAGAATGCAATGAACACAAGAGAGGGTTGAAATTCATCCACAAACTTATATTATTGCTCCACATATTTGATACAGTGCATTACAATGGCCAAGAGGCAAAAATTGCATTTACAGTTAAATGGGAGGTTTGAAACTCCACAAAAATCCTTACAGACAAGAGAAGAAGGGAGGGTGCAAAGCAGAATTATCCAACATTAGAACAATGCCCCTCATTACAATTTATAGTGGAAGATTTGCAAAGGAGGAGAGAGAAAATTGAATCCTGAATTTGACCAAAAATCCTCCAAAAATCATTGTTTAATCCTATAATGAGTGCATTCAAATCTTCAAAATCTCCTTTTTCATTCGAGGTTTGCCTTGAGCTTCAAGAAATTGACTGTGATTGCACCTCATGTCTAGTCTAGCCCCTATAGACTCATGATGACCTTACTTTTTACCAACCTCATTAATGACCTTCACCTACCATACATTAATTTCCATTCCCAAATTTCAGAGGTTCAGAACCTCTGAAATCCCACAAATGATGATCCATACTGCAGATCCCAAAATCACCTTTCCAATGACTGTAATTTCACAAGAAATGGATGAGTAGATTGGAAGATATCACCATTTTTTCCCTGATGATTCACTAGTATTTCGCCTATATGTAGCATCATTGGAACTTAAATTGGTCTTCACCATTAAAATAGTCATTGAATCCCCTTTCCAAAAAGCACAAGTTTGTCCAATTTGGATTAAAATTGCATGAGATATATCAGTTTGAAATTTGGGAAAAATTAGGGTTTGTATTGGACTCCACCGAGTCATTTCTTACCCTTGTTGAGGATGTCTCCATGCATGCCGAGTTGGCTTCACCAACTATCAATTTTTTGGGCCTCACTTGTTACCACTTGAGCCCAACTCGACGTTTGTTATCCCCATTTGGCTCGGAATGAGCCCCAAAACCTCAACTGGCGAGCTCTTCTATCACACATCGTCCAACCCATTTGTTAGGTTGTGCAGCCTATTT
Source organism: Taxus chinensis (assembly GCA_019776745.2). Lineage (NCBI taxonomy): Eukaryota > Viridiplantae > Streptophyta > Pinopsida > Cupressales > Taxaceae > Taxus > Taxus chinensis. The sequence goes on along the minus strand of JAHRHJ020002231.1, from coordinate 669,089 downwards.
TCATGTGTGAAAGTGTTGAAGACTGTACACTAAGAGTATTGTACACTTTTCATGTATCCTTGTCTCACCGGGGTTTGGGGTAAAGCCCCCAAATTTTTTTTTTGGGCCTCGAAAAAATGCACCCGACATATCGGGAAACGTGCTTTTCTCATATGGGCGAGGATTTTTGACCCATAGGTTTATGGGATGGTTTTGGCCCATGGTTTTGATACCCACGGTTTTGTAAAACTGCTTAAGCAGTTATCCATTTATATGGTTTTATGCATATGATAGGGTATAATGAAAAACATTGCAGATGTGCTTTGAATTCAGCTGTGAATTTTGTAGAGTTTGTTGAGCATAGCTCCAAATGGATCTGGGTATTGTATTGAGAGAGCGGTGGCTTGTAATAAAATATGAGCAAGTGATTCTTGGTGGACGTAGCCCAAATTGGGTGAACCACGTTAAATACTGTCTCTTTGTGTTGTGTTATTTTATTCTGCAATTTTATTTGAGATCTGTAATAATTTCTGCATATTAGTTTCTACTGTTGCGATTCTGTGAGGGATTATTCCGCATATTTTATCCCTTATTTCCTAACAATTGGTATCAGAGCCTGGTTTGGTTTGCTGAAGTGTTGAATCACAGGGAAAGTTTTATCTTGAGTGGGAGCTATGGCAGATGATGGAAGATCTAGGGTTGATAAATTCAACGGGCAGAATTTCAGTCTTTGGAAGATGCAGATGGAAGATTACCTTTATCAGAAGGATATTTATACTCCATTGTTTGAGAAGGTGAACAAACCCTCGAGCATGACAGATGCGGAATGGGATTTTCTGGATAGGAAGGCACTTGGGACAATCCAGTTGTGTCTTGCATCTTTGGTATTATTTAATGTTTCAAAGGAAAAGACTACAAAAGAACTGATGGATGCATTAGGGAAGTTGTATGAAAAACCCTCTGCCTCTAATAAGATATTTTTAATGAAAAAGTTGTTTAATATGAAGATGTCTGAGAATGGTTCAGTAGCAGATCATCTAAATGATTTTAATATGGTTGTAAATATGCTAGCTTTGGTTACAATAGAATTTGATGAAGAAGTTAGGGCTTTATTAGTTCTGTGCTCTTTACCTGAGAGTTGGAATAGCTTGGTAATGGCGGTAAGCAACTCGGTTCTAGCTAACTCAAAGTTGAAGTTTGAGGATGTTGTAGGGGTGATTCTAAGCGAGGAAATGTGAAGAAAAATCTCTGGTGAATCTTCTACTTCAGGGAATGCTTTGACAGTGGAAACTAGAGGGAGACAGAAGAATAGAGGAAGCCGTGGAAAATCAAAGGATCAGGAAAGGTCAAAATCCAAAAGCAAGATAGTATGTTGGCACTGTGGAAAGTCTGGGCATGCAAAGAAGGATTGTTGGGAGCTTCGGGACAAGAAGAAACAACAGGAAGAAAACAAGGAGGAAAATGTGGCAACGGGTAATGTATGTCAGGATGCTTTGATTCTTTCTTTGCACAATATTACTGAATCTTGGGTTTTAGATTCGGGGGCTTCTTTCCATGCTTCTCCACATAGGCATTATTTTGTTGATTATGTTCAAGGAGATTTTGGGCATGTTTTTCTTGGTGATGATGAGCCTTGCAACATAGTTGGAAAAGGTTCTATTCAGGTTAAGATGCAGAATGGGAATACTTGGCTATTGAAGGATGTCAGACATGTGCCTACATTAAGATGAAATTTGATATCGGCAGGGCAGTTGGGAAGTGATGGTTGTACTGTGATATTTACAGTGGACTCTTGGAAGGTTACCAAGGGTGCTCTTGTGGTGGCAAGAGGTAAGAAGGTTGGAACCTTGTATTTAACCACTTATAGCACTAATGTTTGTAATCTTGTGGCTTCAGAAGTAGATACAACATTGTGGCACTATAGGCTCGGTCATATGAGCCATAAGGGCATGGAGATCATAAAGAAGGATTTTCCTGGATATACAGAAACAGGTTTGGAGTTCTGTGAGGACTGCATATATGGGAAACAAAAGCGAGTAAGGTTTCTCAAGGTTGGACCTACAAAGAAAGAGAGTAAGTTAGAGTTGGTGCATTCTGATGTGTGGGGGCCAGCTCAGGTATCATCTCTTGGGGGTTCAAGTTATTATGTTACTTTTATTGATGATGCAACAAGGAAAGTTTGGGTTTATTGTATTAGAAACAAATCTGATGTATTTGACACTTTTGTTAAATGGAAAGCCTTGGTAGAGAATGAAACAAGTCTTAAGCTAAAATGTCTCAGGTCAGATAATGGAGGGGAGTATTGCAGCAATGAATTTGATGATTATTGTTCTAAGAATGGAATCCACAGGCAAAATATGGTTCCAGGAACTCCGCAGCAGAATGGGGTGTCAGAAAGGATGAACAGAACAATAATGGAATGTGCTAGGAGCATGAGGTTACATGCAGGACTGCCTCTTTCTTTTTGGGCAGAAGCGGTGAGCACAACTGTGTACTTGATAAACAGAGGACCCTCAAGTGTCTTGGATGGAGGCATACCTGAGGAGGCTTGGTATGGTAAGAAAGTTGATTATTCATTTCTTAGAGTCTTTGGATGTGAGGTGTTTGTTCATATAGACAAGGATGATAGGACCAAGCTAGAGGCTAAATCAGAAAAATGTACTTTCATTGGTTATGGTGGTGATGACTTTGGATATAAATGTTGGAGTATTAAGGACAAGAAAATCATTCGATCTAGGGATGTGGTCTTTAATGAGAAAGTCATGTATAAGCAACAGTTACAGGAAAATAGGGAAGAATCCAAGAAAGAATATGCAGTGGTAGAGGATCTTCCGGATGGGAAAGTGACACATGAATCAGTTCAGGAACCTCCTCAACAGGAACCCCAAACTCCTATATTGAGGAGGTCTTCTAGGGTAAGAAGAGAACCTGAACATTTTTCTCCTTCTCTTTATTATTTATTACTCACTGATAGTGGAGAGCCAGAGAGCTTTGATGAAGCAATGCAGGTAGATGCCAGGAAGAAGTGGGAGCAAGCCATGGATGAGGAGCATCAGGCTCTCATGGAGAACCAGACATGGGATTTGGTGAAGCTACCCAAAGGCAAAAGAGCATTACAGAACAAGTGGGTGTTCAGAGTCAAAGAGGGAAGGAGGCAAGAAAAGATACAAGGCCCGGTTGGTGGTCAAGGGGTTTGCACAGAAAAAGGTATAGATTTTGATGAGATTTTTTCTCCTGTAGTAAAAATGACTTCTATTAGAACTGTTCTTGGAATAGTTGCAGTAGAAGACTTGCACTTAGAACAGCTTGATGTAAAGACTGCATTTCTCCATGGTGATTTGGAGGAGGAACTATATATGCAGCAACCAGAGGGCTATGAGGTCAAAGGTAAAGAGGAGATGGTGTGTAAACTGAAGAAGAGCTTGTATGGCTTGAAACAAGCTCCACGTCAATGGTATAAGAAATTTGATAGCTTCATGATGGAGCAAGGTTAAATTAGATGTCATTCTGACCATTGCATGTATACAAAGAAATTTGAGGATTGCAGTATATTATCCTGTGTCTGTATGTGGATGACATGTTGGTTGCAGGTAAAAACATGTCTAGGAAATAAAAGTACTCAAGAAGCAGCTAAGTGAATCCTTTGCTATGAAGGATTTGGGGGCAGCCAAACAAATCCTTGGTATGAGGATATCTCGGGATAGGAAGGAACGGAAGCTGAACTTTATCTCAGGAAGAGTACATTAAGAAGGTCTTGGAGAGGTTTAATATGCAGGATGCTAAACCGGTTGGGACTCCTTTGGCAGGCCATTTCAAGTTATCAAAGGAGTAGTGTCCCAAGACAGAGCAGGAGAGAAACCAGATGTCCAAGGTACCTTACTCATCAGCAGTTGGTAGTTTGATGTATGCCATGGTGTGCACTAGGCCTGATATTGCCCATGCAGTGGGAGCGGTGAGTAGATTTATGAGTGATCTAGGTAGAGATCACTGACAGGAGTAAAGTGGATCCTTCGGTATTTGAGAGGGACCATGGGGACAGTTTTGTGCTACAGTGAATTAGACACCACTTTGTGTGGTTATGTAGATTCAGATATGGCTGGAGATGTAGACAGCAGGAGGAGCACAACAGGTTATGTTTACACTGTAGGTGGGACAACAGTGAGCTGGATTTCACGACTACAGAAGTTGGTGGCTTTGTCAACCACGGAGGCTGAGTATGTTGCTTGCCACAGAGGCAAGCAAAGAAATGATTTGGTTACAACAATTACTTGAGGAGTTGGGGCATAAGCAGGAGGAAGGAAAGTTGCATAGTGATAGTCAGAGTGCTATACACCTAGCTAAGAACTCTGCTTTCCACTCTAGGACAAAGCATATACAGTTAAGGTACCATTTCATCAGGACAACTTTGGAGGAAGAGAAGTTGAAGCTGGAGAAGATTCATACCAGTCAGAATCCTACAGACATGATGACCAAGGTGGTCACAAGGGAAAAACTAAAGCTGTGTTCAGCTTTGGTTGGTCTTCATAGAAACTAGTGAAGGGTTGAGAAGCTTGCTCAGAGGAAAACTAGTCTCCAAGTGGGAGATTGTTAGGTTGTGGAGCCTATTTTGATGTGTGAAAGTGTTGAAGACTATACACTAAGAGTACTGTACACTTTTCATGGGTGTATTTTTTTGGTTCGGTTAGCCTTGCCAAATGAGCCGATAGCCCCCGGGGGTTCGGGGGTGCAATGTGCTTTCTCATATGGGTGGATTTTTTGGGCCTAAAAAAAATGCACCCATATCGGTTTATGGGCAATATGGTTTTGGCCCATTTTGGGTTTTGATACCCACGGTATTGTAAAACTGCTTAAGCAGTTGCCTACTTATATGGTTTTATGCATATGGTAGGGTATAATGAAAAACATTGCAGATGTGCTTTGAATTCGGCTGTGAATTCTGTAGAGTTTGTTGAGCATAGCTCCAAATGGATCTGGGTATTGTATTGAGAGAGCGGTGGCTTGTAATAAAATCTGAGCAAGTGATTCTTGGTGGACGTAGCCCAAATTGGGTGAACCACGTTAAATATTGTCTCTTTGTGTTGTGTTATTTTATTCTGCAATTTTATTTGAGATCTGTAATAATTTCTGCATATTAGTTTCTACTGTTGTGATTATGTGAGGGATTATTCCGCATATTTTATCACTTATTTCCTAACAAACGATTCGAACTCAACTCTCAAAGATTGACCTCCGAATAACATTTTAGTTACTGAATGAAGTGTATGTGCATCCTTGTTTGAATGGGTATATGAATAAGATCATGGCATCACCTTGAGGGAATGCATTGGCATGGAAATCTATGTGATAGAGAAGGCAAAGGTGGAGAAGACATGATGGAACAAAATGACTAGATCTGATGTCAAGATTTTGCAGTATCATTATGCTAGGAAGAGGCCTCATACTTATTATATGGGATAATTCTTCAAAAATGTGGTTGTATGATGATCATATGTGATGGTAAATTAGGGTAAATTTCTTTCTTAGCGGCATACATGTGAGGAGCTAGATGAAGTAGGAATGCATTAAAACTGTTCTAAATTTGGATATAGTAATACCTGGCCATTAGTAGATGGAGAACACAATCAATTCCTAAAGGGAGATTGTAAATATAAATAAATTGTTAGGCATATATGATGTCATAGAAATGATAGATTGCGCCGAAGCCAATATGATACCGATCTTGAAACATGTCATCATCCCTAAATGTGTTTCCAACGAGGAATGGTATCTAAATAGTAAGTGGTCCAACTTTAACATGTGACTATAGGACAAACCAAAGGGTTTTGTGAGGAAGGATATTCAAATTCAAGAATCCAGGAACCTGATATCTTTAAGGAGTTTTGACAATTAACATGCACTTAATGGGCAAAGATGGGTTAACTTTAGTATTGTTGATGGAGGTTGAGGCTCATAGATTTCTTGATGTGTAAATGATTTGATGTAAAATTGGCGTGATAATCAACCCATGGAAAAGGAAGATGAGGTATGGTATAGCAAAATGAATGTTAAAATGTTAGCAACTAAGAAATCTAGAAGCTAATGGGGAAGAACCCACATATGTGCAACATAATTAATAGAGGAATTCGATCATTTTAGTATCTATGTTTTAGAAGGGGTTATTAAAAATTTAAGTTTGTGACATGTCATTAGTAGGTGTGGATGGTAAAGATTCAATGTTTAATTTGACCACATATCAAGAATAAAGATCTTGAATGAGATGTCATAACCAGAAACATGTTCCTATGCAATGGAAGGGTCCAATGCATTGATGATAATCACAGGTTTAACTGTCATCAAAATTAATGCCCTTTAGGTCGAGAAGGATCAAGTTTATCAGTGCCAAGGGTAACATAAAAAGATAAATAGTATGGCAATGAGTTATGGTAGAACATGATTTGGAGATGCACCTAATCTTAGTAAAAGTAGTCTGTATGGGTTGTGATCGAAGCTCCCTAGGAGTATTCGAGACTGCATTTATAGGAGTAATGTTTGTTGTCGATGGGTTTAGTTGCACATGAATTTGAATGGTGGTGTAATTTGAAAGTGTGTGGATTATGACACTTGTTATTGATGTTTAAGATTGCATGTGGCTAATAGTTTAGTCTCAAACGAAAGCACTGAGAGTATGAGCAAAGTTGTTCATATGGAATATGAGTTTGAAAGAGAACTATGATCTCTTCTGTAACCTTAGTGCTAGATAACTCTGGATGAATAAATCCTGAAGCTATAAGATCAAGTGTAAGGACATATATAATGTGTTGGCTAAAAATCCTGTGTTTGTAACACAAGACATAATCAGATAAATGTTCATTAGGGCCTTTTTTGAGATTTTCCAATTGAGAATAGGATATCTTAGTGAGCCAATATTGATATAGAGAATGCATGAGAAATGCATCTCCAGATGCATAAAAGAGACTTCAAATGGTACAAGTCATAGAACCAATGTGGCCATCGCATAGGATCTTGCAAAATACAAGGAAAAAGATTTGTTAAGAGAATATGATCATCCACATAGTCAAGGCAAAATGCAACTATTTCAATGCATGTAGATGTTCTTGTGGGTCACCATGCCCTTTGAATATAGGTATCTTAGGAGAATAAATTTGTTGGGAATTATAAGAGATATGGCAGGCAAAAAGGAGTGTGTAGCAATGAAGGTAAATCTCCTCTAGAGATGGTGATGCAATTTGACGTAGCTAGTTGAAGCTATTCCAATTCGAATCTGGGTTTTAAGTCCTGATATAATGAGGTCAAATCAAGGGAGTTAAAAGATGTGAATCATGAGATGCAAAGGAGGAGTACTAAGTGAATAGTGGGACTGGAGGGAGGGATAGGATGGAAACATAAGTTTTTTGCAAAGTGAAGACCATGTAGCATAGGAAACAACTATGGTATGTTGAAGCATCGTGAGTACAATTGAGGAAATGATTAAGTATGCAACATGAGGGAGATGAGTAGGGTTTTCATGCAATGCTTTGCAAAAAAGTAATAGCATTGATTGGTCTTGACAACATTGGTGTTTTGTTATCCATAAGAATTTTCACTATCAGATGGGCTCAATTTTGTGAAGAGGCACATTACTGGAACTATCTAATGGATTGCTAGCGGGAGTGATATGAAGTAGGTATATTAGACTATTGGTCTACAGGAACCCTAGGGTGAATCAAGGGCAGTTCACAAGTTAAAAAGATCCAAAATACCATTGCATAACGGGTAACCAAATTCATTTGAGAAGATCTAGACAAATTTGCAAGTTGGGTTCACCAAAATGATTAACTAAAAATGGACTAACTATGTAGTTCTAAGGTAGTTAATCTAAGTTATGCACAACTATACTAAAGTAAAAATAAATGTAGTATATGAAATATATAAATGATCTAAAAAAATATATAAAATGAAATGTAAACCCTAATGTGTAATTAGGAAGAGGAAAGAACTCTATCTGAATAACAGATGTTGTGTCAGACTATGTCATACATGATGAACAGAAAATCATTCTAGGAATGACTACACAAGGTCCTGCAAAGGACTCCGATCCTAATGGGTGTCTGTGGCTGGACTAGAGCGCTTGGGAGAGGATTGGGGCCCTATGGGTGCTTTGGTCTAGAAAACAGGTGCCCTGGTCTATGAGAAAATCTCTAGAACTGTTCTTCATAGGTAGAAATGGGACTGAAACCTTCATTGTTTGTCATATTTCAATTTCTTTGTCATTGCAAAATTGGATTCTCCTGATATTCCAAGAGGATAGAATAACTTGTAAAATACCCAAAAGGAAATAAAAAACCTAAAAAAAGAAAGATGTAAATGAATAGGGTCAGACTAAACTAAGTTAATGACTAGTTCCACAATAGTGGGCTTACTAAATTGAGCATTGCACTACATTTCAGGACCCAAATGTAGTTTTAGTGAATGTGTGTGTGTAAATCATGCCCTAGGTTTTCTTGTGTCAGTCGCACTTTGTGAAGTAGCGAGCAATAACTAGATGTAAATGTAATAGAATATGTGCATGGAATAGAATAGAATCCCTCCCCTATGAAGTGTGATACAAATGTCCTAGCCTTGTTGTGCCTTGATGGATAGGGATGCAATGTGGATGCCAATGCAATAGATGGATGCAACTCTAGATGGAGTGATAGTAGTAAGTGATTTTGCTAGGTCCCTAATTATGGTCTCATAACTTTATATTTATAGGATTTTATTGTTCTAATTTCGTAACTAACCCCAAGAAAAGGCTGACCACAAGAAAGATAAAGATGAAAAACAACTAGAAGAGGCCCAAAAAGTGGCGGGAAAGTAGTAAAAAGAGCAGGGAACCCCCAGGTGGGATTAGGGCACCCATGAGCACCAGAGGTTGAGTGCTAAATGTGAAATGCCCTAGCAAAGGCTAAAATAACTCAGGATGTCAGAAAATGGTTGGGAATATGGGTGCAATAGGTCCAAAAATTATAAATAAAATAATCAAGATGGCCAAAAGGACAGGGGTTAATTAGTACTTTCTTCACTCAAGAACCTTCAAAATAGTAGTATGAGACCGGGATAAATAAACTGTCTAAAGTGTGTGATTTTGTGACTACACAAATTCTACCAAAGTGTGAGTGGAAGTCACGGAGAAGTGTGTGTAAAAAATATTGATAAATGGAAGACACGAAGGTCATAAGTAGCAGTGATGCAAACATATATGTGATAGAGGTGCAGAGAATGAGGTGGAGGGAGGAGATCAACAAGTGTGAATCTGAGCTGGGCTAAGCCCTCATGCGTTCTAGACAATGTTAGACCAACTGGGACCAAAAGAGTGCATGTGAACGAAAGAGGTGTCGACATAGAGTGTTCCTAAAGAAATGAAGTAGATGGCATAATGTACAATGCATTAAGAGATCCTTAGAGAAGAAGCATGTCATTGGTAGAGGCAGGATGTTCCACGAGTTAGTAAAGCATCAATGAGATATGTATGGAGGATTATTCACACAAGCTATCTTAGTTTGACATTATGGATATAAACAAATTGGAGTAAGGTAGAATTTTGTTTCAGTGGGTCTAATATGGAAATATTTAAATGGGTCGCGGTAAAAAAAATAGTATATGCATCTCACCTGTCATGTGGGAAATTAATGCACTGAATGAACTTGTACAAGGTATTGCCTTCACAGTGTGAAGCCATTGCCTTCCAAGTGTAGCAATTGTATTGGGACACAAATTGGCATTGATAACAAAGAATACTGTAATGAACATTTTATTGAACATGTGAATTGAGGTAAGGTTATAGTTCCCATTTTTGCCGGATGTGTAAATAAACATAAGCTATGGATAGAAATTATGATGGACAGATATTAGCCAGGAAATCCAAGTTATTGAATAAATGTTATTATTGCAAACATTGACTATATCCATTTTTGACTAGTACTTGTCTAATGCATATGTTTTAGATATGAGCTTGGATATAAAGAGGAGGATCATTGTTCATGAACAAAAAGAGTGGTAAGCTACATTAATGGGAAAGTAAATTTACCATTAAAAAATGTTGCTACGAATTTGATTACATGGTTCAAATGATCCTTTAAAAGATTGAATGTAAGTATTAACCTAAGATTTAGAGTTGATCCTAACCTTACAATCACTCTTATTTTGCAGTGAGGCATGGATTCGAGACATCCATGATCAGAGGATCCTAAGATAGTGAAACCTAGGAAGCAATGAGGGTCCAAGAGTGTTCAATGAGTTATGGTTCACTGGAAATTATTTAATAAAAATAGATATTTATCAAACCTTAATTACAGAGTAATTGATATAAATAATGAAGTACAACTGCTAGATACACTATGACACAAACAATAAGCTAATAAAATATAAAACCCTAAGTGTTAGAGAGAGAAATGGACTTGGATGATTTGCGCTTGATCCGAGACTAATTATACCTGGGAAAATTGATGCACAGAAAGGGAAGACTTGTTGAGAATTCGAGACTGGGGAATAGTTTTATGATTCAATAACAATTGACTCAATCATGCTCGTGTCAAGATCTAAACAATTCCCCAAAATCTATAGCAGTGTAAGTATAAACTAGAATAATCCAAATTAAAACAAAGTACACACACATAACATCAACATGTATCGTGGTTCGCCTAATGTGTGATACGTCCACCAAAGATAGAGATCTCATATATATATATATATATATATATATGATATATATATATATATATGACAAGAGTATAAACCAACTCTTTAATACACGAGTACAATACATCTCTCCAAGAGTATCTCCTCCTTCAGATATCTAAATGGATCTCCATGAGTGCACTACAACCATGCCTCCAAACAACCACCAATATATATCACATAACCAGGAACTACTACATCTATGAACTGCTACCAAGTTCTCTGTGGATCTGCAACAAGACCTCTCACATGGGTCTACCAATGTGCAACTATAACTGTGCACCAAGAAGTAAGTGTATCTCTAATCATTGCATCAACCTATGCAAACATGAAGACAACCTCCTCTAAAATATCTATATCTAACATGGATCATCAATACAACATGATCTCATGGATCTATGAATACAAGATCTCACAACAACCTGTAGATCTAACAATATAAGACTAGATCTACATGGATCAACAATACATCATGATCTCATGGATCTACAATACAAGATCTCACCAACATGTGGATCTACAAGAAGAAACTCTATGTGTTTTGCATACTATGTAAGCCATTACAATGTGACAATAACTATATAAAGGATATACAATAGAAGATGTTACCCTCTTCTCACCATTTAGATGTACCTGCCATAGTTGTACCTGTTATTTCCTTTTGTCCAGAGGTAACTCTCCATGGAAGCTTTGTCTTCATGTAACCTGTTCTTTCTTTCTCTTATTACTCATCCTCTCAATCTAGGAGAATCAAGGATCTAACTCAATCCTTCTCTTCGTTAACCTTCTAACCCTAACTTTAATTTTTATATAAGCTTAGAAAAACTTAGGGCACAATAGCCACGTAATTGTACATCCAATAGATTTCCTAAATTAAAACAAAAGCTATATTAAATCTGGTGACTAATAAATAAAAAACTCCCACACAAGTAGACTAGGATGTTGGTTACTACCTTGACCGATATCAAAGTGTTCCTAATATGGACTGGGAAACTATGTAACCTAGTTACTTTGTCATGCATGCTTCACTAAAGCTATTTAGCTCCATAATGTAACAAGACCATCGTAATTGTGCACTGTAAAATTTGGGACTCTCAGACGATTCCGAACTAGGGAAAGGGCACCAGGAGACCTCTATTGGGTGCTCGTGAATGTGTAAATGGTCGAAATCTGATTTTTTTGGTGACACACAAGTGTCGTTGATAATCATTTTTTCTCTCATGTGTATCACACCTTGATCACTGGTTGTACCTATAACCTACAAAATAGATTTTCACCTGCAAAACCCACAAAACTACATCAAATCCAAAAAATAAAGATGCAATATGGGGATTCAGACTGACCCCGACAGTCACCCAACTTGAGTGAACTTATGACTGAGCACTGAACTACATCTCAGACTCCATGTAGTTCTTGTGAGTGTGTGTGAGAATCGTGCCCTAGGAATCCCTTGTACAAGTTGCACTTGATAGTGGGATAGATCTAGATGTAGAAATGTAAATATATTGTGTGGATGGAGTAATGAACTTCCCCTTCCTATGTAGTGTATGTAGAAAATTCATTCCCTTGTCCCTTGAATGGATCCTAGATGGATGCCTTGAAGTGCTTTAGGTGCCTTTGGATGCAAGCTTAGGTGATAGATAGTGATGCTTAGAGCTTGGTCCTTTATTTTGAACACATAGCTATGTATTTATATGATTCCCTTGGTTGAATTTCGTAATTGACAACTGGAAGGTTGACCCATAAGAAAATAAGATGCCCAAAAGATAAAAGAGGCCTAAAAAGAACGAGTAAGGTAAAAAGAGGTCAGGGGCACCTAGAGGGGACAGGGTTCCTGGGCGGTGGCATCTCCTGACTGGGTGCTGGTGTCTAAAGTGATAAACTATAAACAAGTAAAGTTCTAATCACTGGGTTGTAGGGTGTGATAGACACAAATAGAAAATAAGAAACACAAACAAGAGGCCAAATATAGTTGTCATTTACTAGTTTTCTTGCATATGAATCATATGAATGCTAGCATGTGTTTATGACCTAGAAGTGTACCCAAGTGCATGATTTTGTGTCTACGGAGACCAACAAACACTTCCCAATATGCCTATGAAAATATGGTTGAAGCATTTTTGACCTAATTGATATAGATCCAAAATTACATGCAACAATTATCCTAGATCACAATATCCCACACATGGAGATAGGTAGAGTGTTTATTGTCCTTATGAGAAATTCTCACACTTGAAAGTTGATCGATCAAGAGTCACCCGTCCACTACATCTCAACTTGTATCCATTTCTATTTTTATCATATTTACCATTTCTAAATATCCCACCACCATATTCCATTCCCCATTCTCACCCATCTTCCACATTTTGGTTGTCTCAACCCAAACTTAAGAATTCAAGTACACATGATACTCAATGATCCTTGTCAGAGGAATCAACGACATTAGGGTTTGTAGTAATGAATCATATTCTCTTTGGAATCAATTTGACATGAAACTTTACATCGAAACATTCATTATTTTCATCAAATATATTAATGTTAATGCTCTTATACTCTACACCTCTCTTTCCCACAACAATTCGACTACTACTTGTTTTGGTATTGGTATAATCATTGCTCTCCACATTTACAAGGTAGGCATATTTTCTCTTCTACTTGAAACCTATTGGAATGTTTTATGTATATGATGGGAACGTACCAAAATAAGTGACACCCTACATGCCTTTGTTCATAAAATTTCCTTGTGAGAATAGAGGATTATTTTTAGAGGACGATCAACCCTGATTATATCCAAGATGGATACAATGTGAATCCTACATCATACTGCCTTCTCTCATAACCAACCCTTGTTTATGTACCCCTTCAAAGGTCCACTCAATACCAATAATTAGCTTATAAACACTAGACAAGGTGTGAGGGATTTGCATGACATCAGTGCATGCTTCTTGCATACTATATACGTGTCATGGTGAAAATGAGGAACTAGTGCGGTGAGCCCTTAACATTTCAAATAACCAAATATTACAACTTGCACAACTCTGAAGTGTTCACCTTGTGTGTATAACTTCATTTCTGCTACGAACTTTGCCAAATCGGACACAACTACCAATCAGGACACTCATTCACAATATTCATTTTGGATCGAGGACTACTTACATTGTGTATACATCATGCTATGTGTATGAGGTTTCTGTTCACAACAGGTCCTAATTCTAGTGGGATTTTATGCATGTGTCTGCTTCACGTATTTTGGGTATCCCCTTTCTCCTGTCAATCCACTTCGTAGAAATGACAATTAGTTACATCGTGCGTGACATTACTGAAATGTACAAGAGGATCATAGATGTTGGAAGATTGATTGTCTGTATATTCGGGGGTTTTAGTTGGGACTTTGATGACTCATCCTTAGCATGTCTCCAATTGCATCTCCTTTGCAAATTCAAACACAAAACGTTGTGTGCACCATGTACGCCTTTAATGCCCTGTCACACTTGTCAAAAAATATAAAATCCCTACCAATGTGTCTATTCACCCATGTATTCTTGTGTTGATCATTTGCTAGTTATACTGCATAGAAGTATTATATACAATTTATATGTTTGATTCAATAAGGGTTTATTGAGTTATAATGGTTAGAAGGGCATAATTGGTTTTGAATTATATATTTTGGTTTTCGGTACAATTCCTAACAGGATGCATGCAGGTTTAGCTTAGAGATAATGTTCTTTCAATGTGTATGTAAATTAGTAGAGTGTGGAGAGAGATTGCATGAAGACTTTATTCTGGGTATCCCCAGGTGTCTGTGTTGGGGTCTCAAGAGTTATTCTACACTATTTACCTTATTTGGGTGTCCATCAGAGTATAATAACACTTATATCTAACATGGATGTATTTTCACTTCTAGCGCACTCCCATGATGTGCGAAGATGAGATATACTAATGATTACAAAGTGGTTAATGCAGCTAATTCCTCTCACTAGACCATTTTTTACCATATCTATCCACCTTGGAAACTCTTCTTAGAAACATTCGATCAACCTACCCTGTGCAAATATTGAATCCACTCATTGTTTATTCAAAATGACATTTGCCTACAAACTCAACATCTGAATGGGAGATTAAGTATGGGGCATGGATGTTGCATTATAACATAGTGGAAAGATTTAGCATCTGGAAGTATCATTAAAGTGCCAATATGTCAGACAAATTAATGTCAGAATAATGGAGTGATAATCACCTTAAATATGTCATTAGTGAACCTTGTCGACAAAATGCCTCAAGAGCGATGGGGTGCTTATGCGACAAATGGGTTTTTTCGAGGATTGCATTTTGTTTTTATAAAATGTTAGCATTTGATCTTAGATTGAGGTTCCAAAAAGTTTGAGGGTTTGAAACATAGTATTTCTCAAGCCCCCTTTCAAGCCACACCTTAGGTACTCTCACCTTAGTTCAGGTAGAGCCATAAAATAGCATGTGAACAACCATACCCTTAGTCAGGTGCTTTCAATGTTATATCTTCATAGACTATGAATCTTGAAAAGGAAGCCAATCATTTTTTGGAGCCTTCTCCTCGCTCAAATAACTCATTTAGGTTTCCCATTCTTCAAATGCATACTTTGTAAAATGCATATTTCTTGTTGAGTTTATGATGCACTATTCCAGATTAATGAAACTTGTCACTTTAGTTTTCAACCACTCCTTGTACTGCAGATTTAATACTTTCATCCATTTCTTCTGAAAATTGTCCTTGGTAGACTTTGCCCATATCTTACCACTCTCACACCTAAGATGATGTGATCTGGAACACTCTACTAAACCATGTCAATATCCTAGCCTTGCCTTTAAGAGCAATATGTAGATACAACACCTTTATTCCATTCTCTCATGTAGGGTTGAACTATTTAGATTCATGGAGGTAGAATGTTTGGGTCAAATTGTTTCTCACAAAGGAGTAAAAGTGGACCCTCACAAGATCTAGGCCATGGTGGACTAAAGATACCTACATTGGCATTAGGAAATAATTTCAAGGGATTCTTAGGGATGTCCCATTTATATCATCCACTTGTGAAGAATTCTACTATCATTGCAACGTACAAACTTGTTGTACGGTCTAGCTCCTACTCATTACGACCATTTTGGGTCAGTGATGGTTATCCTATGTTTTCAACCCTTTTTAAATATCTTATTAACTGGCCATAATGTCGATGCACTCCAGTTCGGGAAAGTCCATGTTTCAGTCCAAAAGGATCACATATGGAACTGTTGATGCTTCCAAGTTTGGCATAGCTGTACTAGTGATGAAGATGGCTTTTGGATTACATCTGTAGATTCATGTCTCACAATTTTTATTTGACACACTACTCAAAACCATACTTCATGACCCAAGAGGAAATGACTAGCTATTATTCATGCACTCAAACAATGAAGAGGCTTTAGCTCAAGGTGTTCCAATCCCTTTAAGGTGATTTTACAGATCTTGTACATGTCCTGAAATACTTATCAAAGAAACAACTCTCGTTGAAAAAACAACAAAAATGGGTCACAAAGGTGTTAGGTTATGAATTTGAGATCATTTGCAACAAAGGACAATTTCAAGGTATTTGTAGCTCTTCCACTATTTTTAGTGAGGCTGAGTCCTTTAAAAATTGTTATGTAACATTTTACTTCTTCCAGATATATTAAGTTGAAAAAATTATGACTTTGGTATTGACTAAATGTTCTCTTACATCCCACACTCTCCTGGAAAAGGAGTATCCAAAAGGCCATCAAATAATTCTAGGAAATTTTATATGGAATGGGGATAGTTTATTACAAGGATTAGAATAATATCATATATGGATATAGAAGCTAGCATTCACACAGTTAGGTTCTCTCGAACTGGATACCACCCCTATTTGTTTTGTTTTACCATTCTTCAATTTTATCTATGTATAAACTTATTACAAACAATAGGAGATAGAGGACATCCCTTATTTTGAGAAGGATTGAAATGTCGCTATCAAAAAATTTAGACATGCCCTTGTTAGTTCTGATGTGTTATCTTTAACTTGCTCATAAAGTTTATGCATGACAACTCTATACTCATTAGGAATCCTAAGTTCCTCTATCTATTCCTAGTCAGCGGTGAGCAAAGGTTTCCATGGATTTCATTATTGGATTCCCAAAACTTGAGGAGAAAAGTTTCATTATGGTGGTTGTGGATAGAATCGCCAAATAAACTCATTTTTGTTCCTTTTCACATCCCTTTATAGGCAGTACTATCACCATACATTTTAGGGATACAATTCAAAAGCTACATGGCACACCTAAGACTATAATCAATGATTGTGACCCTATACTTACCAATAATTTTTGGATTGATTTATTCTCATGCTTGGGTACTCAACTAGTTCATAGTTCATCATATCATCCCTAATATAATGGATAGACTGAGGCAGTGAACAAAATGGGTTTCTTTGATGCTTTGCTTCAGATAAACAAGAGAGATGGGTTATGTGGCCACCACTTGCAGAATGGTGGTATAACACTTATTTTCATACTTGATCCAAAATATTTCCATTCTTGGAATTTTATGGTTACCATCCACCATCATTCACCTCCAACTTGAGGTTCCAACCTAAAGTGGTAGAATTTCAGCACATTCAAAACTAAGAGGGGGTACTCTCTAGCCTTATAGAGAATTTGGCAATGACACAAAACCGTATGAAGCAACAAGATGATTAACAATATAGTGAGCAAAGATTTACAGTTGGAGACTTTATTTTTCCATATAAACAACTATATTTGAAACAAAAAAAGAAGAAGAATAATCTTTCACCTAACTAGTATGAACCTTATCAAGTATTGCAAAAAAATGGTAGTGTGACATATAAATTGGACATCCTCGGTTAACTAAAATACATCTAGATTTCCATGTTTCTTGCTTGAAGAATGTCATTGGGAATTTTTTTCATCCTAATAAGTGTTACCCGAGTATTATGAGGAGGGAAACATCATTTTGGACCTAAAGCCATATTGTTGATTATGCTAAAATGTAAATAATAGCCTAATCTAATGCAAGTTTGCAGTAAATAACAAACAAATAAATAAAGGAAATAACCCAAGAAATCTTAGCAATGAAATGTAAAACCCTAATTTGTAAAGAGGGTTAAGAAGGCCTTAGCTGATTCGATGATGTTGTGGGACTATGTCGCAGTAGAGACCAACTGAACATGAGGAGGAAACCTTTCCACAAGAGTATGGAAAACTACAAATCTAGACTATCTACCCTGGACCTGGTCTATGGAAATGACCAGAAAACCTCCTCTGAGATGTCGCTGAGTATTCACCTGTGTTTTCTTCCAATCGCGTGAATGTCATTGTATGATAACTAAAGCACTGGTAAACCTGTAATGAAGAATCACCTGCAAACCCCCCCCCCCCCCACAAAGCATCAAAACCATAAAAATGAGTGATGTATATAAAGGGGTTAGACTTTCCTCAGCTACCAAATTGATGGACTTATCACTAAGCATTGCACTACATCTCAGACCCAATGTAGTTCTCTGTGTGTGTGTGTGTGTGTAATTGTGCCCTAGGTGCTCTTGTGTTAGTCACACTATGTGAAGTAGTAAGAAAATAACTAGATGTAGAATGTACTAACTGTGTGCATGGAAACAATAAACTACCCTCCTATAAAGTGTGATGTAAATGAACCAGCCTTGTGATGGAGCTAGATGGATGCAAATGTAGTTATAGATGCCTTTGATGGATGCAACCTTAGGTGGTGATGGTAAGTGCTTAGTGTTTGGTCCCTCATTATGGTCACATAACTTTATGTTTATATGGTTCTCTTGCTATAATTTCGTAACTAACCCCGAAAAGGCCGACCACTAAAAATATAAGAAGCTCAAACGGCTAGAAAGTGCCCAAAAGTAGGAGGAAAGTGTAAAGAGGATCAGTGCACCCATAGGGGACTTAGGGTGCCTAGGGTGCCCTAGTCCTGGCTAGGTGCCCCAATAAGAAATAGGAAAAATGCAAAATGACAAAAAAGACTGGGAAATTATGGGTGCAAGATCAAAAGTAACGACATAAAGCAAAGTATAAATGGCTAAAGACACTGGTTAATTATTACTCTTTTCCCTTAAGAATCAAATGAATAGTAGTATCAAACTGAGACTAAATAATGACTCAAAGTGCACAATTTTATGTTTTCATTTGCCCCCACTTTATATTGGTGAGCAGAAAGCTCGGTAACATAAAATAGATACAAATGTGTACTTGATATTCATATAGAGTGATGTAGAATGTGCGCCGAAGGACTAGACAAAGCATGGAGTGATAAAAAACATAGAGCATGGATAAAGATGTAAAAAGTGTTGAAAGTGAAACGAAGGTGAAAGCATGTGTGTAAATGCCAATGTGTGTAGTGTAAGTCTATGGTCAGTATCATGTGTGTGATGTACCCGCCATGTGTGTATTGTTGAATGCTTGTTTCCCATACAGATGGAATTGCAAAAGAGAAGACTGATCAAGTAATCAAATACGTATGTATGTGTGTAATGTGTAAAAAGTGCATGTATATACGTAAAATCATTTAAAGAAAGTATGAAAATGAAATTTTAAGGAACATGTGCACTTGATCCATGATGAGAAAAATGGTGTAGAAAGGATCTTGTCAATGTTGTGTGATATTTTTGGGCTATGAACTCACGCCACTGGCCAAAGAAGTGTAGGGAGGAAAGCATGGATGTTCTTCCAACCTCTAATTACTTCCCGAGAGTGAAGAGATATTTGTACTATCTATTTTTTTGGGTGTTAGGGTTAGCACACAAGTTATACAGATAATATATTAGATCTAAGCATACATGCAATAAAATTGGATATTCTCCCATAAGAAATATACAAAACAACAGATATAAATCAATACCAAACTTAACGTGGTTCACCCAATGTGGGTTACGTCAACTAAGAAACAAACCAATCTATTATCCAAAGCCTTAAGAAGATATATAATCTTCCACACCTCTCACAGTGTACAATACTTTCTTTCTTTCAAGCGTCTCCTTCTTCTCCAAGAAAACTCTCTCACAATTATTTTCACAATAATCATTAACTCCCTCTTCTAACCCTAGCTTTCTAGCTTATAAATACCTTATACAAACTTAGGGCACTTAGCCATGCAATTACAAGCAATAGATTTGCTTTAATACTAAAATTAGATCTAATTCTCGCGAGTTAAATAAAACACTCACACACAGGTAACTAATGTTGGTTAGCCCTAACCAATGGTGGTTCCTACTTTCCTGACTGATGTCGGTCATAGGAGACCGATGTCAATCCCTACATAACCGATGTCAGTTACTGTGTTTTCCAGCAATTTGATAAAGCATGATAAACTTAAGTAACTGAGCTCCACATCTCAACATTGGGTGATCTGATGCCACTGGCCAAAGTAGTGTAGTGAGGAAGGTCTGGTTTATCCTTTAACCTGTAACTACTCCCCAATATTCCCCATAAAACCCATTGTGTATGGAGTTCGTAGACTAGTCTAAATCCACTCATTGTATAACCCATTGTGTCATGGACAAAAAAAGATAACTGAACTATACTGGTACTAACCCAAAGGTTTTTGAGTGAAGAAAGTACTAATTAACCCCTGTCTTTTGGCCATCTTGCTTAATTTTACTTCGTCATTCCCGACCTCTTACACCCACATGCCCAGTCAGCTTTTTCATTTCACATTATTTTAGCCTTGACTGGGGTGCCTAGGCTAGTACTGGGGTGCCCATGGGTGCCCTGGTCCCACCAGGGGCACCGATCCTTTTTGAACTTTCCCGCCACTTTTTGGGCTCTTTCTAGCCATTTGAGATCTTTATCTTTTTGGTGGTCAGCCATTTTGGGGTTAATTATGAAATTAGATCAAGAGAACCCTATAAATATAAAGTTATGAGACCATAATGAGGGACCAAGCACTAGTCACTACTATCATCCACCTAGAGTTGCATCCATTTGGAGATCATTTGCATCCATTAGCTCCATCACAAGGACAAGGTTAGTTCATCTGCATCACACAAGCATAGGGGGAGGGATTCTATTCTATTCCATGCACACATTCTATTACATTTTCTACATCTAGTTATTGCTCACTACTTCACAAAGTGTGACTAGCACAAGAGCACCTAGGGCACATGATGCACACACACACTCAAACTACATTTGGGTCTGAAATGTAGTGCAACACTTAGTTAGTAAGCCCACTGTTGTGGCAGCTGAGGTCAGTCTGACCCATTCATTTGCATTCTTCTTTTTTTAGGGTTTTGATACTTCTTTTTGGTCTTTTGCAGGTCTTCTATACATCTTGGATTATCAGTGACATCTAGCATAGAGAAATGAATCTGATGTGACACACAACAAGGGTTTCAGACCACCTTCCAAACCTGTGAAACTCAGTTCTAAACCTTTTACATAGACCAGGGCACCCATTTTGTAGACCAGAGCACCCATAGGTGCCCCAGTCCCTCTCCAGGTGCTCCAGTCCAGAGATCAGTCCAGATCCATCCTTTTCGGGGCTTTGCATAGTCATTCCTGCTTCAAATTTTTCTCTAGTCATTTCTGCGACACACAGTCCCAGCAAGATCATCTAATCAGCTGAGTTCTTTCCTCTTCTCTCTTACACATTAGGGTTTCATTTCCATGTTTATAGTTGTTTGTGTCATTTTTATATTCATTTACTACATTTATTTACTATATTTACATGTTGTTCTAGATTAGATTAACTATCATATATCCACATTTTAGTTAATCATTTTGGTGAACCCAACTCGATCATTCACACTTCTAGATTCTTCATTCATACTTTATCATTCTAGGGTTTATTCTCCTTTCCATGGCTCACTCTCATACTGATTTTACTGAAGAACATCTTAAGGCCATTAATGATCATATTGTTGCACATCCACAAGATCTAGACTTACTTTTACATGTGGCTCATGAGGAAGCTACTAATTTGGTGAACTCAATGCTTCCACAGCCATACCCACTTATGTTACTACTCAACCACTTGCTTCTACTCTTCCACCTATTTCTACTATTCCCATTTCTATTACTACTCCTACCAATCATTTTACACCACCCTTAGTTTCTCATATACGACAAGTTTCATCCATTGGCAATCAAGACTTAACTTCTCTTTATCATGATCTTCAAGCTCAAATTCGTAAGTTGCAACAGGCTACTTCGCATGCATCACCATCTTTAGATTCTACCTTATTGTTGCATACTCCATTCACACCTGCCATCTCTACTTATCCACTTCCTCCTAGCTTTTTCACCCCTAAGCTTCCCATTTTCAATGGGCATGGTGACCCACAGGAGCATCTTAGAGCCATGTCACTTGTCTTGATTTTGGCTAAAATATTTCCTCGTAGTCTTTATGATGACCTTTTTAACTTCATTCACACATCTAGCTGTGCTTTCCTCATTCTCTCCAATATATTCACTCTAACCTACCCATGTTCACTCGGTAACTTCTTCACACATCTAGCTCACTATTTCTCCATCAATATCATTCTAAATCTCTTATGGAGCACAACTTAAAATGGGATCAAATGAACACCTCGCTAACTATGTTTTGAGGTATAAGAACAATCTAGCTAAGATGAAAAATGTGCTTGCAGACTCTGAGCTTCAAGACTTGTTCATTCAGAGTCTTTTACCACCTCTCCAAGAGAGTGTTCTCTTTGAAACCTCTCCTTCATTTGATCAGCTTTTTCATACTCTTAAGCTTCGTGAGACCAAACTCCTATCCATAGGAAAGCTTAAGTATCAGGAACAAACTTCATCCTCCACTCGTTTTGCAAACAAGACACCATTCAAACCATCTACAACCAAGCCAACTGACACTAAGATCACTATCAACACAGTCACTCCTACTAAAGAGGTTCATTCACAACAACCTCGACACACATTTAGTAACTTTCTAATGGCTCCACATCTCATATTGAAACAACTTCTCAAAAGTTCTTGAATCTTATTACTCTTCCCCCACCACTCGAGTTAAACCCATCATGACCCAAAGGTAGGAACTACAATGAGAAATTCCATTGTGATTATCATCGATGCATAGGACATTCTACAAATAGATGTTTCAAACTTTGTACAATCATCCAAGATCTAATTGATGACAACAAACTAGAGTTTCCAGAGTCTACTAACTCTACCCCAACCAACGACAAGGGTAAACTCAAGCTATTTAACAATGAATCTCAACAACATGACAAGAAGACATCTGAATCTTCTACCAATCATACATATCACACAGTACCTCCTCTTGGTTCAGGAGCTTTGGATTTCTTAGTTGCAACACTGACGCTTCACCACCAGTTATATTTTTCTCTAATCATGATTATCATGTGAATTTTACATCTAATCATTTACATATCAATGCATCTATTGGCTCAACCTCCATTAACAACACTAAGGTTGACCCATCATGGCCCATTAGTGCATGCTCTATTTCACTTCTCAAGGCTATCAGTTATCCTCCATCACAAATTGAGTACCCTTTCAACAAACCCTTTGGTGTTGTTAAGCTACATGTTACAGTTGGTCCTCTTACACTGCTTGTGCCTTTCCTCATTGGAAACACAGTTGATGGATGTGACATGCTTCTTGGTCTCAATTGGATTTGTCATCTCTCAATCTATCATTTCTATGAATCATTTGTGACTCAAATTTATTCACAACAATCAGGTCATTTCTATTGATGGTGTCCCTCCATCTACTCCATGGTCATCATCTCCTCACATAGTAGCTAGCACATCATCTACTTCATCTAGCACATCACACTCTATGTTACTCAAAGCACAATCTACTCCTAGTTCACCTACTCGCGCATTATCTACATGACCTCAGCACTTCCACTAGTCCTACACATAGGTATAGGCCCATTCCTAGGATAGTTACTACATCTCGACATAGATCACCACCTCAGTTTATTCCACATGGGTCTTCATCATCTTCACATTCAGCATCACATAGATCTCCATCACCGATGCATTTTACTATGCCACAACCTTCTTCATATATTCATCCCTCGCATGCACATAGGCTTAATTCACCAAAAAAACATTTGTCTACTATACCACCATTATTAGAGCATAGTCATACACTTTCATCATCACATGCATCGGATGGAGGACCTTCATCCTTCATTGTCATTGGTTAGTTAATTTCATTCATGTACACTTTGGGGGGCATAAAATATAATACATCCCCCCATTCTTAACATATTACATATCTACATCATCTTTGCATTCTATACATCAATCTTCTCATACATAGCATACATACTCATTACATTTTAGCATTCATCATTACCCGATGACACACTCTTGTGCTTCGGTTCACACTTGACTGTTGAGGGATTACTACACATGAACCCCACACACTGCACAGTAGGTACTACACACTGCATCTTCATTCACACATCATTACATCTTACATCATACATTATATAGTCTACATCTTTTGATTTATTTACACATACATACATCATACATCATACTATTCCTCATCATACATGTGTCACACTTGCATCTAGCATTACATACTACTCATCATACACATCATATAACACATATCTTCACACTATTATTATATCTATGCATTTTTGCATTGCATCCTATACATTGCATATCACACATCCTACACATCATATGGTCATCTATTATCATCACATATACTACATTGTCTTCTACGTGCTGCACTCACTACCCTATGACGCACTTTAGTTCCTCAGTCCATACTCGACTGTCGAGGGTTTACAAATCAAATGGACCTTATCTTCATCACACATTTATCATTCACCTTTCATCATGTGACATTACTAGGTTAGTGACATACGCTTTAGGCTAAATGGTCACCCATTCTATCATTTTGTAGTGGTATACACCTTAGGTTACATCACCACTCCCTCTTTTCATCTCGTATAGTGATATACGCTTAGGGATAAATCATCACTCATCCATTCATCTTATAGTGATATACGCTTAGGCTAAATCATCACTTATACATTCATTTTGTCATGATATACGCTTCGGCTATAGGGTTCATGCACACATCATTCTTCTATATGGTCACATCTCATCACTACACCTACACATTCATCACAACGTGCGTTAGACACAACACACACTTCGACCATTTCCCGATGACGCACTCTCGTTTACGGTTCATTCTTGACTGCTGAGGGGGAAAACCAAATGAACCTCACTGCATACATTTCCATTCACTCGGGGGGCACGTGGCTCCTATCACTCCATTTTGCATTCCATTCCATCCATCCACAACATACTGCATATTATGGTTGCTTTTACTCTTGCTTACTTTTTCTTGTTCATGGTCACTTTATTACACATGCTAGTTAGATTACTTGTATGTCATTTATCTATATCATCCACACATGCACGTTCACATCTTTTTCTAGTTGTGATCACAGATACAGGTCTCTTACACGCAACATGGATGCTCACCTTCTACCCTTCCTACACTGGTCACTGGGGGCATCCACATTCATCTCTCACAGGTGTTATTGTTTCATTTTGTACTTAGCACTTTACATTACTTGGTTATACATGCTTTTGACATACTAGTTATCTTTCTAACATGCTAATGGGTGCTTCATGTGCAACATTTGTTATGCAGGGATATTTTCTTCCATACTTGTTTGTTACATTGTCTGTTATTGTTTGTTTTTGTATGTGGGCCTTGCCCTATGTTTGGTGTGCACACTTGTTTGTTTGTATGCGGCCATGATGGCCTTGTGTGTCTTATGACATCATGAGTGATGTCCCATGTTTGCAACCCACTTTGTGTGGCTTACTTTGTCTTCTTGCATGTTTACATTACTTTTTTGTTTGGTAGCTTATACATTGTTTGCGTAGCTTATACATTGTTTTCTATATGCATGCTTGTTCATACTAACACTTGTTTTGGCTAGCCTCTTGTTTGTGTGTGCCTTGGTTTCTACCAAGCACATTCCCTTCCCCCTGTAGGGAAGAGTTTCAGAGTTCATGTGGTTGGTCCTCTTTTGGGGCCACATTCTCCTATCAGTGACATCGCATGTGCCCCCAAAGAGGGGGGCATCATTTGGGGTTTTACATACTACACAACACTTCTACACACTCACAATGCACTTTACACTCTTGGCATTGTGGGTTACATACAACGAGTGGGTTCAGACCAGTCTACAAACCCCATACACAATGGATTTTACAGGACATGGTTGTCCTTAGCATTCTGGGAAGCAGTTACAGGTTTAGAGGTTACAGTGGGTGTGCCTCCCTACACTACTTCGGCCAGTGGCATCAGATCACCCAAAAAACCAGGACGTACAGAGATCTCTTCACACACATTCAGGGAAGTAGTTACAGGAAGGATAATAATATAACTTTCTCCCTACACTTCTTCGGCCATGGTGGCATGAGATCGCCCAAAAAACTCACAGTACAGGATATCCTTCTACACTCTCTTTCTCGACATGGATCAGGTGCACATGTTCCATTTACACTTTTTCATTTGTGTATTTTACATTTACATACTTTTACATGTGTCTTTTACATTAAATTTTTACACATACATACATACATATTTGACTACTTGATCATTTTCTCCTTGCAGGTCTGACCGTATGAGAAACAAGCAGTCAAATGGGGGCAACAACAACAACAATGTCAACAACAACACTTCGTGACAACACACACCATACTAACCATGCAGGTACATCACACACATCAACAACTACACACACGTTTTCCACCCTAGGTTCACTCTCATCACTTTTTTTGTGCATTTTCATCTTTAGTTTCCATGCTCCATCATCTTTTTTTCAATCCACGCTTTGTCTAGTCCTTTGCAACATTTTCTACTACAATCTTCATGGACATCAGGTACGCATCTCTATCTACTTTATGTTACCAAGCTTTCCACTCACCAACATAAAGTGGGGGAAAATGTAGACACAAAATCATGCACTTTAGACATTATTTAGTCTCGGTCTCATACTACTATTTAGAAGGTTTTTGAGTGAAGAAAGTACTAATTAACCCCCATCTTTTGGCCATCTTCTTTATTTTATTTCATCATTCCCGACCTTTTACACCCACATGCCCAGTCATTTTTCATCACTTTCCTTTATTTTAGCCTTGACTAGGGCACCCATGCCAGTACTGGTGTGCCCATGGGTGCCCTGGTCCCACCAGGGGTGCCCCAATCCTTTTTGAACTTTCCCACCACTTTTTGGGCTCTTTCTAGCCATTTGAGATCTTTATCTTTTTGGTGGTCAGCCATTTCAGGGTTAATTACGAAATTAGATCAAGAGAACCCTATAAATATAAAGTTATGAGACCATAATGAGGGACCAAGCACTAGTCACTACTATCATCCACCTAGAGTTGCATCCATCTTTGGAGATCATTTGCATCCATTAGCTCCATCAAAAGGACAAGGTTGGTTCATCTGCATCACACAAGCATAGGGGGGGATTCTATTCTATTCCATGCACACATTCTATTACATTTTCTACATCTAGTTATTGCTCGCTACTTCACAAAGTGTGACTGACACAAGAGCACCTAGGGCACATTATGCACACACACACCAGAACTACATTTGGGTCTGAAATGTAGTGCAACACTCAGTTAGTAAGCCCACTGTTGTGGCAACTGAGGTTAATCTGACCCATTCATTTGCATTCTTATTTTTTAGGGTTTTGATACTTCTCTTTGGTCTTTTGCAGGTCTTTTATACATCTTGGATTATCAGTGACATCTGAAGTGCAATGAACAATCTGATGTGAAACACAACGAGGGTTTCAAACCACTTGTCAAACCTGTGAAACTCAGTTCCAGACCTTTGCATAGACCAGGGCCCCCATTCTGTAGACCAGAGCACCCATAGGCACCCCAGTCCCTCTCCAGGTGCTCCAGTCTAGCTAATCATCCTAGATCCATCCTTTTTTTTGACCTCTGCACAGTCATTCCTGCTTTCCATATTCTCCAGTCATTTCTGCGACACAGTCCCGCAAGATCATCAAATCAGTTGAGTTCTTTCCTCTTCTCTCTTGCACATTAGGGTTAGCATTTCTTTTTGCATAGTTGGTTGGGTAATTTACATACTTCTTTACTGCATTTAATTACTACATTTACATGTCATTCTAGATTAGATTAACTATCATATATCCCATTTTTAGTTAATCCCCTAATATCTAAATAAATAAAAAGAAATATCCACACACATAAGTGGGTGAGGATAAATACAATAAAGGTAAATAAAGTACCTAGGTGAACATGAGCTAAGGTAAATACTACTCTAACACCCCCCTCAAGTGAATCTAGGGGCCAAAATAGAAGTGGCATGTCCACAGTATGAGTCCTAAAACTAGGCCTGATGAGGTACTCATGTACAATATATCCATGAAGAAATCTTGAACCAAAAGAAGGAAAGAATCCTGCTAGAAGAAAAGAAAGAAGAAGAAGAAGGAAGATGTTCTCACAAACATCCCCCCAAGAACAACTTCCGAAACCCCAAGCATTCCATACAACTCAAGGTAGCGAGGTGATGCAAAAGGCTTTGTAAAGATGTCCACAACTTGTTGCTAAGTCAAAATGTACTCCAAGCTAATAAATCCATCATGAACGTGTTGACAAATGAAGTGGATGTGTATTTCAATATGCTTGGTCCACTGGTGCTCAACTGGGTTACGAGAAATGTGAATTACACTTTGGTTGTCACACCAAAGTACAAATGAATCCTATGGGAATCCAAACTTTGTCAATAACTGTCAAAGCCAAAGAATCTATGACTCGATGTAACTGCTACCCTGTACTCTGCCTCTAAAGATGAAAGTGCAATAGCCTGTTACTTTTTATATGCCCAAGGAAACTGGAGAAGAACCAAGACTAAAAAAGGATAGCCAGAAGTGGAATTTAATGTCATCAATAGAACCTAGTAATCTGAATCTGTATACCCAACCAGTCTGAGTAGAACCCCTAGTGTAGTGTAGTCATCAGTGGGATGTGCCCTGCAAATAACGTCAAAATCCTTTTAGCATCCTACTAATGACTACTATGAGGAGAATGTGCAAACCGAGATACAAGACCTACTAACAAATGAAATATCAGGGTGAGTATGGGTCAAGTACATGAGACTCCCAACCAACTGCCTATACAAATAGGATCACAAAGTGGAGTGGTACATGTGGAAGTAAGAGTAACCCTAAAGGTAAAAAGGATATGGACTTGGCTTACAATCAGCCATATCAAAGCACCAAAGAAGATCATGGGTGTACTTTTGCTAACAAATGAATCCCTGAATATGTCTGAGAAATATACAAACCAAAAATAATGGCAATAACCCAAGATATGTTATGTCAAACTGTGTAGAAAGAGCCCTTTGAATAGTCTGAATGTGGGAAGAAGAGCTGCCATAAGTAACATCATCAACATACAAGAATAAGTATCAAATATCCTCACCAACATGTTGAGATACACTATATGATCAGAGTGGCAACGAACAAAACCAGTAGATAGAACAAAAGAATCCATCTTCTCATACCAATCCAAGGGGCTTGTTTGAGACCGTAGAGAGACCTTTGCAGAGCCTACAAATAAGAGAAGAATCCTAAAAAAATCCATTCACCTTTCTCCATGATATTTCAGTAGGTCTCCATATAAGAAGGCACTCTTCACTCCATCTGCTATATGGCCACCCCTGTGATGCAGCAATGACAAGTGCGTACAAAATGGTAATGTGTGCAAAAGTCTCATAGTAATCAATACCTTCAACTTGTGAAAAACCCTTTGCAACAAGATGAGCCTTATACTTGTCAATGGACCCATCATAGCTGCATATTTGGTTCTATACCCACTTACACCTAACCATCTTTCCTTTAGGAAGAGATAACAAATCCCAAGTATGCATTCTTCATTTAAGAAGAATACTCAATTGATCGCATCATCCCACTCATATATCCCATGAGCCTTTGAAAAAGTTGATGTTTTACTTCACACTTCAAATTCTTCAAGGCTTTGGTCGAGAAACAATCTTCTAGTAGCATAAAGAACCTTCGTACTGATAATGGGGGGGAGTACTTCAGCAATGAGTTTTCTGACTTTTTGGCAACTCAAGGCATTATTCACTAGCATTTTTTTCCTCATACTCCACAACAGAATGGCTTAGCAGAAAGGAAGAATATAACTTTGAAGGAAATGGCTAACTGTATGATGCATTCTAGAGATATACCTCCTATCTATTGGGCAGAAGCAGTTAATTGTGCTAACTACATTCAGAATCACACACCACATAGAGCACTTGAGCATTTGACTCCAGAAGAAGCTTGGTCCAACACTAAGCCATATGTCTCATTTTTTCGAGTCTTTGGGAGCCATGCTTGGGCCTTTGTGCCAAAGAAGAAAAGGAAATATTTGGATAAGAAGAGTAAACCCTTGATATTTGTAGGGTATTGTGAGGACATGAGAGCTTATCATCTTTTAGATCCTGATACACATGATGTTCTTTTTCGAACACATGTTCAGTTTGATGAGTGTTTCACTCCTCATGATTCTTCATTTTTTTCCATTCCTTATTCTTCTTCATCTCATCTTGAGGATCCTTTCTTTGAGGAGATTGATGAGGAGGTTATAGATGTCGTTGAGGATCCTATTCCCACTGATGTTGTCACTATGCCTAAGTGGGCTCGTACTACAATTTCTAAGGCAACACCTTTCATAGAGGATCTTCCACCCACTAGGCATCATCATGCACATTCTATAGGTTCTGGACTTTTATGTCAGGTAGTTTCTAAGGATCCACAGTTTTTTTCAAAGGCTCATGGGATACATGAGTGGGATGATGTATGGCAACTGAGTATTCTTCTTTGATGAAGAATCATACTTGGGATTTGGTATCTCTTCCTAAAGGAAGAAAGATGGTTAGGTGTAAGTGGGTATACCGAACCAAATATGTAGCTGATGGGTCCATTAACAAGTATAAGGCTCGTCTTGTTGTAAAGGGTTTTTCACAAGTTGAAGGTATTGATTAAGCTGAGAATTTTACACCCATTACCAAGATGGATTTTTTACGCCTTGTACTTGCTATTGTTGCATCACAGGGGTGGCCCGTATACCAGATGGACGTGAAGAGTGCCTTCTTACATGGAGATCTACAAGAGGAAATATATATGGAGCAACCGAATAGATTTGTTCAGGATTCTTCTCTTATTTGTTGGCTCCAAAGGTCTCTCTACGGTCTCAAACAAGCCCCTCGGGCTTGGTATGAGAAGATGGATTCTTTTCTTCTATCTACTGGTTTTGTTCATTGCCACTTCAATCATACAGTGTATCTCCAGTATGTTGGTGAGGATATTGTGATACTTGTCTTGTATGTTGATGATCTGTTACTTACTGGTATCTCTTCTTCCCACATTCAGAGTATTCAGAGGGCTCTTTCTACACAGTTTGATATGACAGATCTTGGGCTATTGCATTATTCCTTGGTTTACAAATTTCTCAAACAGGATCAGGGATTCATTTGAGTCAGCAAAAGTACACCCATGATCTTCTTAGGCACTTTGATATGGCTGATTGTAAGCCAAGTCCATCTCCTTTTTAGTTTGGAGTTACTCTTACTTCCACATGTACCACACCACTTTGTGATCCTATGTTGTATAGGCAGTTGGTTGGGAGTCTCATGTACTTGACCCATACTCACCCTGATATTTCATTTGTAGTAGGGCTTGTATCTCAGTTTGCACATTCTCCTCATAGTAGTCACTGATAGGATGCTAAAAGGATTTTGTGCTATTTGCTGGGCACTTACCACTTTGGCCTACACTACACTAGGGGTTCTACTCATTTGGTTGGGTATACAGATTCAGATTGGGCAGGTTCTATTGATGACAGGTGTTCCACTTCTGGCTATATTTTTTTTATCTTGGTTCTTTTCCAATTACTTGGGCATATAATAAGTAACATGCTATTGCATTTTCATATTCAGAGACAGAGTACAGGGCAGCAGTTACATTGAGTCAGTAGATTCTTTGGCTTCACCAGATATTGACAGAGTTTGGATTCCCATAGGATTCACCGACTGTACTTTGGTGTGACAACCAAAGTGCTATTCACATTTCTCACAACCCAGTTGAGCACCAGCAGACCAAGCATATTTAGATACACATCCACTTCATTTGGCAGCACATTCAGGATGGAGTTCTTTGCTTGGAGTACCTTCCGACTCAACAGTAGGTTGCAGACATATTTACGAAGCCTTTTGCATCACCTCGCTACCTTGAGTTGTGTGGAATGCTTGGGGTTTCAAAAGTTGTTCTTGGTGGGTGTTCGTGAAAACATCTTCCTTCTTCCTCTTCTTCTTCTTTCTCTTTCCTTCTAGCAAGATTCTTTCCTTCTTTTGGTTCAATATTTCTTTATGGATATATTGTACATGAGTACCTCATCAGGCCTAGTTTCTGGGACTCATAATGTGGACATGCCACTTCTATTTTGGCCCCTAGCTTCACTTGAGAGGGGTGTTAGAGTAGGTATTTACCTTAGCTCATGTTCACCTAGGTACTTTATTTACCTTTATTGTATTTATCCTCACCCACTTATGTGTGTGGATAATTCTTTTTATTTATTTAGATATTAGGGGGATATTATCTAGTTGTTAGGTATAGTTCTTTCCTTGATTGACTATGGTATTGACTAGATCCTTGATGTCTAGTTCTCTCATAAATCTATGGTCTTGACTAGTTCTTTGATGACTAGTTCTTTCCTTGATTTATGGCTTGATCTACGACCTTGACTGGTTCTTAGATTGTTATTCCTTGCCTATATAAGCAAGGCCCATTCTCATTGTATTTCATTGAGTTCCATAATAATATATGATATTGTTGCTCATTTGTTTGCAAAGGTTTTATGTAAAGTTATTCTGGTGAATTGATTTCATCTTATTGATCGTGGTGTTTGATTAGCATCTGTGTTCTTAGCTTGGTACGATCTGGTTATCATTCCTTTAGTTATTTCTACGACATAGTCCCGCAAGACCATCAAATCAAATGAGTTCTTTCCTCTTCTCTCTTACACATTAGGGTTAGCATTTCCTTTTGCATAGTTACTTGGGTCATTTACATACTTCTTTACTACATTTACATGTCATTCTAGATTAGATTAACTATCCCATATATCCCATTTTTAGTTAATCACAAAAATGTAGCTAGAAAACAAGTGTTAGTACAAACATGCATGTAGAAGACAAGTGTAAGCCAAACAAAGAATGTGTAAGCTTGGATTAAAACATAAGAAGATAATGTAAACACCCAAGAAAATGATGTAGTTTGCAAAAAGAATTGTTAAAAACACAGGACACCACTCATGGTGTCATAAGACACTCAACGTTCACAAAGTTGCGAACAAACAAGTGTGCACACAAGACACTCAAGGACATAGTAGTTGTAAACAATACAAGTGTGCACAGAAGACAAAGGGAAACACCCGAAAACAAGAACAAGCAATAACATATAGTGTAACAAACAAGTATGGAAGCAAATATCCAGAGCATAGCAGAATGTTAGCACATGAAGCACTCGTTAGCATGTTTTAAAGATACAGTGTATGTCAAATCGTGTATAAACCAAATTAGTGTGATATGAATAAATGAAACAATAACACATGTATCGTATGAATGTGGATGCCCCTAGGAGCCACTATGGAACTAGTAGTCAAGCATCCATGTTGCATGTAATGTCCTTATATAGTCTACAATCACATGTTTAACTAGAAAAGAAAGTGAATGTGCATGTGTGTTAGGTATAAAGTAATGACATGCAATATATCTAGCTAGCATGTGTAATAAAGTGGACATGTAAAAACAAGTGCAAGAAAGAGTAAGTGAAATCATAAAATGTAGTATGTTGTAGATGGATGGAGTGGAATGCAACGTGAATGATGGGAGCCACGTGACCCCCAAGTGAATTAGGAATTGTATGCAGTGAGGTTCATTTAGTATGTCCCCTCAATTAAGAATGAACCATAAACAAAAGTGCATCATTGGGAAATGGTCAAACTATGTGTTGTGTGTAGGGAACTCTGATGAGTGTGTAGTGATGATATGCGACATAGAGATGAAGTATGCATGACGTTGTATAAGTGTATACCATTAAATGATGATGTAGCTT
The DNA here is from genome assembly GCA_019776745.2 of Taxus chinensis. Taxonomy (NCBI): domain Eukaryota; kingdom Viridiplantae; phylum Streptophyta; class Pinopsida; order Cupressales; family Taxaceae; genus Taxus; species Taxus chinensis. Next base: position 635,206 of record JAHRHJ020002231.1, on the reverse strand, counting down.
ATGACAAGATGATGCTAGAAGAAGTGACCTTGTAGCCTAAAACATATGTCGCTTAATCTAGGTATGTCGCATGAGAAAATATTGAATAATGAACATGTAAGGGTAATAAGGTCCATTTGTGATGTATACCCTCAACAATTTGGTATGCACCACAAGACTAGAGTGTGTCATCAGGTAATGGGCATTGCTTTAGGTGTAGTATTTTTTGAGATGCATGACATTGAGTGGGTTGTTAAGTGGCTTGCCCAAAAGGGTGGTGAGGTGATAAACTCCACCACTGATTTTTTCAGTGATGATGTAAGGACCAAGCCAATTTGGCTTAAATTTACCTTTAAGAGTAGCATCATTTGTATTTTTCTAATTTTGTTTTAAGACAAGGTCGCCAATGTTGAACTCTCGAGAATAGATTTTATGATTGTATGCATGCGCAATGCGATTTGATTGATATGCGTTAAGGTGTTCAAGTGCTTTCACACGACATGAATCTAATTAATTCTAGCTCATGTAGGCATTTTTGTCAATATTCATTATCTTTAAGAACACCTTTGAGTGAAACTCGCAATGAAGGTATTTCAAGTTCAAGGGGGATGATGACCTCGACCCCATAAACCAAGGAAAATGGAGTAGCATTAGTGGGTGTGGGAATTTCAATAGTACGATAGGCCTAGAGAACGTAGAATAACTGATTATGCCAGTTAATGCCACTAGAAGCAACGATTTTGCGTAGTATTTTGACAATGGTTTTGTTGGCAGCTTCAAATTGGCCATTGCCTTATGGATAATAAGGTGTAGAAAATGATTATTTGATTTTGAATTTGGCAAAATTTTTTTAATGTCCTCATTTTTTAAGGAAGATCCATTATTTTAACAATTGATGGTAGAAGGCACAACAAAGCATGTGATGATATGGGTGGTGAGGAAACCACAAATTTCAGTACCGATAATATTTGGCACAAGGGAGCTTCCTTGAACCATTTAGTAAAGTAACTTGGTAACAATAATAATGTTTTGTGTCCTTCGGTGGATTCAAGATTGATCATGCTAATGAGGTCCTTGCCACCACAAGAAAAGGGCCAAGTTGGCGCAATTGGTTGGAGGTCATATATAGGTGTGTGATGGAAGTTACCATGCTTTTGACATTGCTCATATTGAGTGACATATTCAAGGAAATCTTTCTCCATTGTAGGAAAATAATATCCTTGGTGAAAAATGTTTTGTGGTATATCATTTTCTAGAAAAATTCCCACTGCACATGTTGTCATGTATTTGCGAGATAGCAAGTGGGAATTTCTATGAGTCATATGCAACATAAGAGTTGGTTGTCATTATATGTTTAAACAATTCAGTTCTAACAATGACATAACGAGTAAACTCACATTGCAAACGATGAATTTCATGAGGTTGGAGATTATCAGGGATGGTTTGTTTATATAAGTAATTGTAAATTTCAATTGTGAACCATTCATAATTGTCTTAACTGTGTATTATACTCGCAAGCTGTGAGAGGCAATGCTGAGATAAAAGGATGTCGTAAGTGTGTAATGATGTATGTGGCTTGTTCATCGATGATTTCTTGTGGGATGAGAGAATGCCACATTAGCCATGGCATCCGCATGACAATTATCCTTAAAGACGATGGATGGTTGTGATAGTGTAAGACTCAAATGTAGCCAAGATATCTTTGAAAATCATGGTATATGGATTAAGTGTTCCTCTTTTGTGTTATATTTAATCATTTACCTAGTTTATGATGAGTTGAGAATCACCATGAATGCATAAGTTACGAATGAGTAGTTTTTGAGAGGTGATAAGGTCAAGGATTAGAGGGCTTATACTCAACGATATTGTTTGTACATGAAAATCCCAATTCGATATGTAAAGGAGAGTGGATCACCATATGGGGTGATGAAGAATATGTCTAGCCCCTGAAGCTAAGCGTAGCAATGAGATCCATCAAAGTGCATTTTCCATGTGTCAAAATCGACACCATAGGAATTAAAATCATCATGGAAAGAGTCAGAAATAGGAGATGTATTAAGAAGGGGTACTTGTCACTAATTTAAGCAATAATGATTTGGCCTTTAATTGATTTTTGCGGTATAAAATTAAAATCAAATTTGGTAAGAAGCATAACGCAACGTACTAGACGTCCCAATAGATGTGTATGGGACAATAGGTACCGTAAGGGGTCTACTTTGGTGATGATATGTACCTCATTGTTGAGATGATAATGCCATAATTTATCTATGACAAAGACCAACCAAAGGCACAGTTTTTCGATGTAACTATAGTTACATTCGTAAGAGAGCAATGTTCGACTAATGTAGTAAATTACTCTTTCATTTGAGAATCATTATGTTGAGCCAGCAGAGCCCCTAAGGCATGAAATGTGGTAGAAATTTATAACAAGAAAGGTTTATTAGCTAGTGGAAGGCACTAAGACATGTGGTTATAGAAGATACGCCTTTATTTCCTCAAATGCTTGTTGGCATTGCTCATCCCATACAAATTTAGTATCCTTATTCATGAGTCATGTAAATGGTTGAGTGTTATCAACAAGTTGTGAAATGAATCTCATAGATGGCTTGAATTTTTCCTTGTAGTGATTGCAGTTGATGTAAATTTTTAGGTAGAGACATGTCGATAATGGCTTTAATATTATTTGGGTCGATATTCAATGTCACGTTATAAGATGATATATCTAAGCAATTTACTAGTTGTGACTCTGAAAACACATTTTTTGGGATTTAAGTGGATGTGGTATTGACATAAGTGTTAAAACAACATTCATAGGTCTCGTGCATGGGTTGAACGATGTCTGGACTTAGCTAAGATGTCATCAATGCAGTCTTTGATAATCTTGTGAATATAATCATGGAATATATGTGTCATTGCCCGTGGATAAGTGGCCCCAAAGTTATTAAGGCCAAAGGGCATGACAATGTAACAAAATGTTCCTCATGGTGTGGTGAAAGAGGTCTTCTCTTATTCAACGGGGTTTATTTTGATTTAATTGTAGTATGTAAAACCGTCCATGAAAGAGAGGATATCATATCCAACAATAGAGTCGACAATAATGTCAATATGAGGTTAGGGAACACTATTCTTATGAAAAGCTTTATTTAAATCACGAAAGTTGGAGCAACAACAGACACAACCAAAATGATTATGCTAAAATGTAAATAATAGCCTAATTTAATGCAATTTTGCAGTAAATAACGAATAAATAAATAAAGGAAATACCCAATCAATCTAAGGAACAATAAATGTAAAACCCTAATGTGCAAAGAGGGTTAAGAAGGCCTTAGCTGATTCGATGATGTCGCAGGAATGTGTCGTAGTGGAGACCAAATGAATATGAGGAGGTGACCTTTGCACGGGAGCTTGGTAAGTGCAGATCTAGAATATCTAGCTGGACTAGGCACTTAGAGAGGGATAAGGGTACCTGTGGGCATATTGGTATGAGATTTGGGTGCCATAGTACGTGGAAATGACCAAAAAACCTCCTATGAGGTGTCGTTGAGTGTTCACATGTGTTCGCTTCTTGTTGCGTGAATGTCGTTGTGTGATCACCAAAGTACTAATAAACCTGAAATGAAGAATCACCTGTAAAACCCCAGACAAAGCATAAAAACCCTAAAAAAAGAAAGATGCATATGAAGGGGTTAGACTGTCCTCAGCTATAAAATTGATTGACTTATCACTGAGCGTTGCACTACGTCTCAGACCCAATGTAGTTCTAGGTGTGTGTGTGTGTATAATTGTTCCCTAGATGCTTTTATGGCAGTCACACTTTGTGAAGTAGCGAGCAAATAACTAGACGTAGAATTTAGTAAATATGTGCATGGAAACAATAAAATCCCATGTTATGAAGTGTGATGTAGATGAACCAACCTTGTGTGCCTTTTGATGGAGCTAAATGGGTGGAAATGTAGCTATAGACCCCTTTGATGGATGTAACCTTAGGTGGTGATAGTGAGTGCTTAGTGCTTGGTCCCTCATTATGGTCACATAACTTTATATTTATATGGTTATCTTGTTTTATTTTCATAATTAGCCCTGAAAATGCCGACTGTAGACACCAAATTTGGGTCACACTCCCCTTGGCCCCCTTCAATTAATCAATGGCCACGTAACACATCATGACCCCTTCATCCCATATTAATATTCATCCTCACATTATTAATTAATTTAATTATTTTAATTAAGCTAATTTCATCCTCACACCTCCACCTCATCATTACACCTCACCATGGACCCATTCCAAGGGCATTTAACTCACAGTGACCAAGTCATCACTCTCAGCACCGAGTCCTCATTCCCAGTGCTAAGTCACTACTTGACCTAACTAACCAAGAATTCTTCCTAAACATAACTAGACTTCTTCTAAGATCTTCCTACCTTCTCTAACGAGAAGTCCACTTCCCTAAGCGGACTCAACTTAGAAAACACGCCAAATCTGGGAAGATTTGCCTATTTTTGGTAAACCTAGACTTACCCGCCTTAAACAACGTTGGTTATCCCTCGACCAACGCCTATCACCTAACCACCATTAGTTACTTTATACACAATTTTACAACCTTTTACCTAGGTTGGTCATTTTTCAGTTTTAGGAGAACTATTGCATTCAAGCATGAATCCAAAGCCTCTTAGCATCCAAACGACGTAAAATACTCAACCACAGGTCCAAACAAGCATCCGATTCTCCTTCAAGAGCATTGGAATACTCACGGGAATAATACCATGACACTGACTCCAAAATCTCTTCACGAATCAACTACCCCCCACCTTCACCTACCAGATTTGTAAATGCAAGTAAGTATACTTGATTTCAATCATATTGTGCTTGCTTAAAGTATATATTCCTTACCTCTTTCATTATACTTTATTTTTTCCTGTATTCTTTTATCTCCATCCTCCTCACCAATCTACCAAACCAACCACCTATATCCTTTTTGCCCTCCATGACTTCCCCCTTTGTATCCCTAAGTTTTCTCAGTAATATCACAAACCTAACCACACCCTTCTTACTCTCTAGTGCAATCATAGAGAAGCCCAAAATCATTTTTATCAAACTATTGTCAATTGCCCCTACCAACGCTAGTTACCTAACCACCGTTAGTTTCACCTATATACCGACGTCGGTCACTTGACTGATATCGATCTCTGTGTCATTTCATTCCTTTTGACTAGCGAGCCTCTCAATCAACAAAAACTAACCCAGACCTCACTCGATCAACTTTAGACCCCTGTCAGACTTGCAAAAATCCAGAATAACCTACCAAACCTCCATATTTAATCATAACCTTGCATGTTAGATTATATTCGCTTATTGTATTTGCACGAGATACCTAAATCATATAACTACAGTAGGATTTCCTTACTTCATGATATTTATATTAAATTGTATTAGAAAGTGGATTGACAACCTTCTAGGAAGCACCTCGCTTCTCGGATCTAGCAATCGTTAGGTAGTCTACTAACCTATGTTATTAATACTATTTGGTGGTCATGTTGTGTTTCTTATAGAGGTCGTTCGTCCTAGCCAAAGGGAAGCTCTTCACGATCAGCTTGGATCAAAAATTCAGTAACACGCACATTTAACCTTTGACCTACATCTCACAGGTATTCCTCCTAACCTATTTCCTATTCAGTTTGTAACCAAAAAGCAATAAATTAGGTGAAACACCGACCACCAAAAATATAAGAGGCTCAAACAGCTAGAAAGTGCCTAAAAAGTAAGAGGAATGTGTAAAGAGGATCAGGGCACCCAGAGGGGACTAGGGTGCCCTAGTCAGAAATAGGAAAAACATAGAATGAAAATACAGACTGGGCAATTACAGGTGTAAGATTGAAAGTAACGACAGAAAGAAAAATAAAAATGGTCAAAGACACGGGTTAATTATTACTCTTTTCACTTAATAACCATATGAATAATAGTATGAGACGGGACTAAATAATGACTCAAAGTGTGTGATTTTGTGTCTATAATTGCAGACATACACTAAGAAGTTGAGGACATGGGTCATTACCAAGTATTTGATCAAATGGAAGAATTTGGACATTGAAGATGCACCATGGGAAGATGAAGCATTTTGACAACAACATCCAAAGATTACCAACATAGGGGAAAATGTTACTTTGAAGGGGAGGGGCATGTTTTGATCATGCTAACAGGTCATGTATCATGATAAGTATGGTCGCCTTATGGATAACATAATTTCTTATCATGTCATATCACATTTGTTTCATGCTTTCATATGCTTAGTAGACCGACCTTGGTGTTTTGCATAACATAACATGGTATATACAAGAGTTTGTAATCAATAGATAGGCATCATATTGAACACTCGAGTCTTATTATATGGTTTAGAGGTTGCCCCCTTGAAGTGGATAAATCATTCTACTTGCATATTTTATGGGGAAAATGTTACTTTGAAGGGGAGGGGCATGTTACACCCTTGATCATAGGTCATGTATCATGATAAGTATGGTCGCCTTATGGATAACATAATTTCTTATCATGTCATATCACATTTGTTTATGCTTTCATATGCTTAGTAGACCGACCTTGGTGTTTTGCATAACATAACATGGTATATACAAGAGTTTGTAATCAATAGATAGGCATCATATTGAACACTCGAGTCTTATTATATGGTTTAGAGGTTGCCCCCTTGAAGTGGATAAATCATTCTACTTGCATATTTTAATCATTTCTCTATATTTTGGTGTTCTGTTGCTACTGACATCCAAATCTATCTGAGTAATTACCTTACATTTTTCCAAGTGGAAAATGCAATTAATTGGCATTGTAAATGCATGTTATTTTAGTAATGGACATTACATAATTAAATAAGGGTTGAAAGACTGTTGAGAAGAAACCCTTAGTAATCATCCCAACCAAATTATGTTTATGAAAAATAATGTTGCTTTACACCATAACATAATTGTATTGTGCCCTAGTAATGTAAATAAATTATAATCATGAAGCATAGCTGCATTCATAATTGAATCACTACTATCAAACGAGTTCACGATTGTGAAGGGTTTTAACTACATAATTAAAACTTTCTCATTTGATCAGGTAACATAATAGAGCATGTTTTTCAATTAATATTACCCATAACACATTTTTACATGCAAGAATTTGAGAACATGTACAAGTCAATAAACATAATGTATTTTCAACCTCTACATGTTGTCAAAACCATGCATGTTCCATATGTGTTCAAATATTTCATTTCTACAAAGTGAAAACTACAACTACTTACTGTCGTAAATGCATGTTGTTTCAGTCATTGACATTGCATAAGGAAATATGGGCTATAATATATCACATAAAGAAGTTGAAAAAACATAGTGTGTTTTTCAACTGTCGTTATCAAACACAAATGGAACATGTAAAAACTTTAAAACACATACATGTTCTAATAGTTGAGCGAATTCCATCTTTGTTCAAAAATATCTTTCCAACAAGGTGGAAAATGTAACTACTCACATAAATGTATGTGGTTCCACTCATTGACATTGCTTAACAAAATCTATGTTGAAATATTGTTCAAAACATGCCCTTGTTACTCCACCTAATCCAATTATTTTTATTGGAAAACAACGGTGATTTACGTGCCATAACATAAGTTTGTTGTGCATAAGCAATATAAACATATTAACATTGTAAAACACAATTGGATTCTTTAATTGAGTTACTTGCTAAACAATGATGGAACAACTACCATTAGTTCTAAAACATTGCAATTGAGATTACTCATAAAATATAGTTTTAAATTTATCGTGTTTTTCAATTTCCTCTTCACTTTCCCAGTGGTCATCTGCTTAGCTTAAAAAATATTATGTATTTTCCGAATAACAATGTGTTTAATCTCCTGGATTAATCAAGAAAGATGCCACCAATGTAAGTGAATGAAACACACCTCTATTTTCTATCTAGGCTTTCTTCAATAAATATTGTTGTTTAGGGAAAAAAATTCCGTGTTTTGTTCAATACTTTATTTACTCATATAAATTGAAAAACACTTCAACTGACGTAACCGTGTTTTTCAATATACTTTTCACTTTCATAGCATCATATCAACTTCAAAAAATAGTGTCTTTCCCAAAAATCATTGTGTTTAATCCCTTGATCGATCAAGAAAGCTGCTACGTATATAATTGGGGGAAATACACCTCTGTTTTCTATCCAGGGTTTTTTCAATAAATGTTCTATTTCAAACTTTTTGTATTTTTCAATATCTTATTCACTTTCCTAGCATCTACTTAGCTTCAGAAAAAAAGTCTTTTCCAAAAAACATTGTGTTTAATATCCTGATCGATCGAGAAAGTTGCTACATACGTAATTGGATGAAATACACCTATGTTTTCTATTCAGACTTTCTTTATCAAACGTTTTGTTTCAAACTTACTGTGTTTTTCAATATACTTTTCACTTTCTTAGCATCTATTCAACTTAAAAAACACACTATCTTTTCCAAAATACACCATGTTTAATATCATGTTCGACCAAAGAAGTTGTTATGTATGTAATTGGAGGGAATACACATCTGTTTTCTATCTAAGCTTTCTCCAGTTTCAAAATTGTGTTTTTCAATATCTTCTTCACTTTCCTAGTTGCTCTCTACTCAGCATACAAAACACTGTATTTTCCAATTAACACTGCATTTTATCTCCGGAATCAATGAAAAATGTTTCCATCAATGTAATTGGGTGAAATACACATGTGTTTTCTATTGACACTTTCTTCAACAAACATCCTCCTATGAAAAATTAAAATTCTTGGTTTTCTTCAATACCCTTTTCACTCGCAAAAACATTTTACTTGATTGAATGAATGATTTTTTTTAATAACGCTCACAAAACCAAACAATCTATTGGATTAAATACTTTATTTTAAAAATTCGAGAGTCAGGAGTTAAAATTCCGCACCTCTAGTGAATACAAAGCCTTCACGAGCCCTTCACCTAACCTAACTATAAGAGTTGTTTTGGATGTTACAATTACAATTGAAACAATTGGCAAATTAATTGCCATATCAAAACACCATCACACACTTAGGCGCTGAACTCCCAAATGAAACAAATCTAACTTGAGTTAAAGTCAACCACTTAATTGTGTATGAGGATCATGTCAAAACGTTATTCCGATAGCAAATTAGAATATCATAGGTGCTCATTGGTTAGAATATGCAAGGACCCTTTATGAGCGTTCCCAACAAAAATATATTCCTCCCATAATCGAGACTTCGTTTGAGCTTTTTTCGATAGAAGACATCAAACAGGGCATAAAGAATCTAGCAAGTGGTAAAGCTCAAGACATCAATGGTCTACAGGCTGAATTTTTAAAATGGGGAGTTGAGGTCCTCACGCCACACATTAGAAAAATATTCAATGATGTCAATCAGGATGGCTTTCCGACAGAGTGGACAACTAGCGTTGTTATTCCTCTATTTAAAAGTGGTGACATTAATAACCCATCTAATTATCGCACCATTATGATCAACCCTCTTCTTGGTAAACTTTTTGGAGGCATGATAGAACGAAGAATCAACAGTTGGGCCAAAAGAGAGGGTAAAAGAGCAAAAGGGCAAGCAGGATTCTGACCTAAACACTCAACAATTGGCCATTGTATCACTCTTAGGAATTTGATTGAGAAGGTTTGGGACACCCAAGGAGAAGAAGCTTTTTGTTGTTTTGTTGATTTCAGGAAAGCTTTCGACAAAGTGCCCAGAAAAAAACTTTGGAATAGGATGGAGGAACTTGGGATTCTAGATGAGCTTAGAGCAGCATTTCATAAACTATATGAGCAGGTCAGAGCTAAAATCAGAACAAGAGAAGGTATGTCCGAGTGTTTCGGCAGTGACATTGGTGTCAAGCAAGGTTGCCCTCTCTCTCCCACTTTATTTGGTTTATACATTGACAAGCTTGAAGAATGGTTAAATAAAACTGAGGGAGGAGGTATACAGTTGGCAAGTTACGTGGTGAAGTTACTTCTTTATGTTGACGATCTTATCCTAATTTCAAAAACAACCCAAGGTTTGAGGGAACAACTAAAAGCGCTAGAGCTCTTCTGCCAAGAAGTTGGGATGCAAGTGAACACTAACAAAACAAAAATCATGATTTTCTCCTTGAAAAGGAAAGAGAGACAAATTAACTTTCTTTTTAAAGGGAGCCCTTTGGAAATAGTCACTGAATACAAATATCTTGGGATTGACTTTCACCACAAACTCAGTTGGGAGACTTGTAAAGCAAAAAGGATACAGGGAGGCTGGAAAGCATCTTACCTACTTCAAAACAGGTGTAGGAAAGCTGAACTTTGGGACTGGAAAACTAAGAAAACTCTTTTTGGATTGTTGGTCACTCCAGTTGTTCTCTATGGCTGCGAAGTTTGGGGAAGTAGCATGTCAAATCACGGGTGGAGACAAATAGAACAAATTCAGAAACATCTAATGACAAGCACTCTCAAAGTCAAATCGACTGTTCCTTATGAGATCCTGTTGGTTGAAGCGGGTACTTCCTCGTTGGAAGCTTCGGCAATATCTCGGATGATAAGCTATTTGAAGAAAGTTGAAAGCATGGACAAACTTCGCTGGCCCAAAATAGTTGTGGACGATACTCTGGAACGCAGAAAGAAAACCTGGATGAAACAAAATACTAAATGGATGAACAAATGGGGCATCAACTTGCAAGAGTGTCCTAACAATAACAGGGAAATAAAAAATTATGTGATAGAAACGTACAGGACTGCCATGTGGAAGGGACATATTGGTCGAAAGAAAGCGCATTATATCAGAGAATTCAATCCCACTGGGGAACATGATGAAAAAGCTTATCTAGGGGCTGCTATCAAGGGTAAAGCAAGGATTCTAGTGGCACAGTTAAGGACCGGATCGCATCATCTTCGATGTGAAACTGGTAGATGGACTATTCCAAAGGAAGATTGGGAAATGAGAATTTGTCTTTTCTGCAACAAAGGGGTCGTGGAGACAGAATGACATTTCGTCATGGAGTGTTCGGCATATGATGATATTCCTATCTAGTACGAAAACAACTTGAAGGTGGACGGACTTGAGGATCTCTTCGAAGGAACAAGGGGAGAAGGGCCAGTATGCGAACACCCTAAGTTCGCAGGTCCATGGAGCCAATTCCTTGCCACGTAGGAGCGCCAATTTGACAGCTAGTTATAAAATAACATTTTTTTATCCTAAGCCTTTAATTTCGTATCCAATTTTAATAATGATTTGCTTCCATATGATCGATCAAATAAAATATCTCAAAAAAAACACATTTACTGGTGGAGACCGGTAGTGGTCCACCGAAGAGGACAGGTGTTGAGCATTAAATTCGAAATAAAAGAGGGAAACGCAACCTGTCCTCCGCCATCTCCACGCGCGTTTTAGATAAGGAACAAATAAATGTTCAACCACCTTGTGCGGAGCTCATTAACGGGCCTTACGGGGCTCCTGCGCAGGATTACATAAAATATTGGATTTTTTCATTCTGGTTGGACTGGGCAGAGCGACTCCTTTCATTAGCATTTCGGAGGTCATGCTTCACAGCATCAGGCGGACAGAAGACTTGCTCGTAAGTATTACACTTCAGATTATTTTTTCGAATTTATTTCACCTGTTCAGAAGCCTTGTGATTTACGTGGTATCGCACTCTTCCAGACTTGTTTTTCGTTTTTTATCTGGTAGACGGATTTTCACGAATAGAATCACTATGAACATGCAAGGCCACATTTAATCTGTAGAATTTCGTTTTTTCTTTCTAGAACCTATGTCTGAAAAATGAAGTTTCGATTGATGTCCCTTTGAACTTTTCTACTTACTTACAGGCTTCTGCCTTGGAGTTTCCTTTAAGCTTATCTACCTACTGGAGATTTCCAGGGCTTGTTTTGTCACCTCTTACCAGGCCTGCGAGTTATCTGTCCTCTACGAGAACCACCAAGTTGCTGATCAGTCTCCACTCAGGAAGGGTTACGAGTTCACCAATAGAATCACTATGAACCCTGCAAGGCCACATAACCTTGCCCATCTGTCTCTTTCATTTTTTCTTTCTCTAGAACCTATGCTTCTGAAAAAAAGTCGATTGATTTCCCTTTGATATTTTCCAATTGACTTTTTCCTGTATTAGTACCTGTAACTTAGTTTTTTTAATCAACAACTATAAGGCAAAAAATGAAAAAACATTACAAAAATCAGAACATATGCAAAATATATTTACTTTCAAATTTTTGGGAATTTCGATACGAATTTTGAAAAGTTCAACATAATATGATTAAATACAACCAGGCTTCCATGAGAAAAGTATGCACTCATTCTTCGTAGAAATAATTTGTTTTACAGGGATAAATGTCATCGGATCTTATTCTCTTTTGTAAAGAAGAGTTGTTAAGTAAATTTATGTAACGAACCCATGTTGTTGGATCATCGTGTACAGACACACAAACATCCATGCCTAATTTTTTGCTACTTACGTTCCACTGCAAATTTGTCTTTTTTGTTAAGAAAATTACAGTTTTGCTGCTGGTTCTCACTTTATAATTTCATAGACTACAATCTCTTTCTCACTGCTTCTTGATCGCTTTTCATTTTTCCATACAGGTGCGCACTCATTTTGCCAGGCCCAATTGGAGAAAGGTCTTCTCACGAATATGCACAAAGCATCCCAATGCCAAAGTTGGTGAGTATTATATCAACATGGACTTTGTGTCTATTCCCATTAGGTCCCTGCATATATTTTTTGGCATTTCCACTCCATACGCATGGTCTAGTACAAGCTTCTAGAATGCGATGTTTATTATTTATCAAGAAAATTTTGTTTTTGGATGGACGTGTAGGAGTATTTTATTGTGGAGCTCCAGTGTTGGCGCAAGAGCTGAGAACTTTGGAATGGCAGTTTTATGCGGCAAGATCGTTTGAAGCAGGGTGGAAACAGTGTGTATTCACACTACTAATACTCAAGGAAAATGTTACCTACAGTTCTATGTTTTTAAGCCATATAGAGGTGAGGTTTCAACCTCACCAAGATTCAAATAAATCCTTGTCTTTCAGTTTTTATTTAACGGTGTTCATTTTAAGCTGCAACAATTTTGTTTATGTAATTTTTTTGTTTTTAGTAAAGTTTTATTCCAAGCATCGCTTTAAATTAATTTTATGTTGATCCTTGATTGGTTTTATGTTGGTTATTAACATATTTGTTCAGTCTTTCTCTATCACCTATGTATTTAATTGAATATGTCTTTGTATCTTGGATTTGTTTCTATCTCGATTGAACCATGGATTAGTTGATGAAATGAAACCTCCCGAGCTGGGTGAGAAGAAGAAGATTTTCAAGGGAAATACAGAATTGGGGGGATCTTTTACAGATTTTTTATGTTGTTTTTTCTAATTAGTGGGTTTTTGTATAAACAAATGTTCTTGGGCGCTTTTGCTGTATTAAGTTGTTTTGATTTTGTTTGTAGTCAGTTTGTTGTGATCTTCAATGTTTTATCTTTTTGTTTTGTACAAGGTTTTGGGAGCCTTTTAAAACACTAATCCGTTTACCTAATAAATAAAATCTTTTTATACTTATAAAAAAAAATACATTTACATTATTTAATGGTGTTCATTTTAAGCTGCAACAATTTAAATAAGGTTATGAACAAATTCTGAGCTGATTTGGTTTCCTCATCTGAAACAATGATTACATTTCGAGCAAAATGTAGTAATCTAAACTGCATGTCTTTATATTTCTTACATTTGGAGCAAAACATATAAACTTATACTGTATGTGTCCATATTCATTACATTCGGAGCAAAATATACCAACTATAACCTATAATCGTGAATGCAATAATGCAAGCACAATTGATTTCGATACATATTTTTCTGCAACACAAAAAAGAATTCTCCTCGAATGCTGCCCTGTCTGCCCTTAGTTTGGACTATCAGGAACGATTGTATCATTGACAGATGTTGTTGGAGTCATCAAGAGGTTCACTGGATGAACCCATGGTGGAATAGGAAAACCAGATATGGTATGAAAGGTTGTGTGTGAAGTAGGAGGTTGTGGGATAATGGGGTGTGTAGTTGGAGTTGAAGTTATTTGCATTCTGTTGGTGTCAAGGAAGTAAGGGTGGTAATCTGGGATAGGAACTTTCAACATATCTTGTAACAGGGAGTTCTGTATGGGCATGGGATGATGCATGGGAAACAAAACCTGCGGATTGTTGAACTTGTTATCTCTTTCTTGTTTCTCTTTCTCCCTTTGATGGCGAGTGGCTTCCTTCTGTTGTAATTCCAATTCCTTTTTTTGGCGAGCTACCTCCCGTTGTTTCTCGCGCTCCTGTCTTTCAACAAACTTTTGTAGATCCCTTTCTTGCCTCTCTTTAATGCGTTGCAATCTCTCTTCCTTTTTCTGCTCCTTTGCTGCCAACCTTTCTTGCTTTTTTGCCTCAATATGCTCCTTTTTACGCTGTTTCCCTTCACATATTTCTTGTTTTTTATGTTCTGTATCTTTTAACATCTGAACATAAGCATCAGATGTTAACAATTGTGAAGCACGACTTATCCGGAGTGCAGCATCACTCTTACCCTTGGAAGGATCCCGTACAAATTGTGTCGGTAACCTTAAAAATTTACCCAATTTCTTCTCATTTGCAGCAACACCATCATTTGATATACCACTTTCAACATCATGGCCAGTTGTCTCTTCCTCATTTTTATCTTTATCAATGACCTCAATTTCCTCTGCGTCAGCATAATAATGAGTAAAGTTTGCTGGTTCAAAGTCTGCTGGCACAAGGTTGGTTGGCATCGAAGGTAAAGATATACTTTCATCCTCAGTGTTTCCAATCTGATCAAGTCCCAACTCTGCAATATGCTCTTGCAGCCATGTAGGTTGTTCTGGTGCACTTGGCAATGAGAGATCGTCCTCTCCAAATCCCTGGGCCTCAGTGTTGCAGCTGGATGTGCCTTGGTCACGAGTATTCACAATGTGGTTCACTTCATAATCTTTGGTCTGCATTATACTTTGGCTTTCTCCCTGTATACTTGGTTCCTCCGTCTCTGTATTAGCAACAACCATTGTTTCAATGGTTGGATGGACTTCTTGTGTTGTTGACAGATTCTCAACTGATTCCATTAAGTAATTTTCTCCAATTTTGTCACCAACTGGTGGAGCTACATCTCTTGACAAACTTAGGATGTTTTCAGCAGCATCAACATCTATTATGTTTTCAGTACCATCAACATTCATAATGTTCTCAGTAGTATCATCATCTGTGACATTTTCAGCATCATCTTCGTTGGCATCTTCTTCAATGATATATAGTTTACTACATTCCATGTCATTCTGTAATGCATTTGGATCAAGTGGCCATATACCTGTGCGTCTAAAACCAGCACGAATATTTGCAGGTGTCAAGGCCTTTGCGAGAGCTCTACTACCTATTTCTGCCAAGTCTGAACGTTTGACTTCTTGGTACTTATTATTACACATCCACTGCATCCTCTCAGATCTGAAATATGCTTTAAAAGGACCAAAGACACTAACATCCAGTGGTTGCAACCTGTGTGTAGTATGTGCTGGCAATGTCAATAAATCAATCCCCAATCGCCTGGCCTCTTCTATAGTTGACAATGCCACATGGCTTCCATGACCATCAAATATAAGTAAATGCCTATTTTCAGGGCACACCCCTCCAGGTACAGACTTACTGAAATGATACAACCAGCTTATAAAGAGCTCTCTAGTCATCCAAGCACTTGGATGAGCAGCCATGCAAGCACCTGGTTCACATCCCTTGATGTAATTTTGTGAAACTTTCTGACCTTTAAATAAGTAAAAGTTAGGGATACATTGCCCTGCAGCATTTACACAACATAGAATTGTCATCCATTCTCTGCTACGAGGAATGATTTTGGGAACATTCCTGCAACCCTTGGTGGCAAGCACCCTCATGCCACAATTTCTCCCTGCTTGGATTCCTGTCTCATCACAATTCCATATTTTGCCTGCACCATAGGAATTGATATGAATGTTAGCTAGTTTTTCATAAAACTTGCTAACCACCTCTGGACGTAAACCTATTGCACGATCTCTTTCTAGACCTTCAGCAGTCCGAAGGACTATGTCTGGGTGTCTTTTTCTAAATCCTTCACACCAAGATTTTCCAGGTAATCCTTCTCGAAATGGAGTCTCTCTAGTTTCACAAATTTGTGCAACACAGGCCCTCAGTTGCATAAATCCCACTCCATGCCCTAAATCTGCCATTTGCTTGCACCATTCAACTATCTCTTTCTCCTCTCCTTCACTCAAAACAGGTGCAGGGCCCTTCCTTTTTGTATGGGTCAGACCATTCAGCCAATAATGAACAGATGTAGGAGGTAAATTATATTTCAGTGCAGCAGCTCTAATAGAATAATTGTTGAATTCAATATCATCTATGGCCTTTAACATATCTTCTTTTGACCAACTAGACAAAATTCTAACCTTCTTGGTCGAAGAGTTGCCTCTAACAACCACAGTCTCCTGTAGTTCATGCCTATTTAGTTCACATCCAGCAGGTTCTGGCTGATGATCATCAGTTGTGTTTGTATCTCCTTGATTTGTTATTGCACCATCCTCTTCGCTTCTTATTGTAGCATCCTGTTCATCTGTTCCATGGTTAGATGTTTCAATTTCAAATTGTACACCTCGTCTTTTGGGCATACGTTGTGCTCGATGTAAACTCCTCTTTCTCTTCATCTTCTCTAAACGCTGCAGTATGAAACAATATAAAATTAGTAAAATATGTATTAATATATCAATAAGATCATCTACAATGGGAAAATTTTAGCAAGCTTATGATACATGACAGTATGAATTATGAACTTGTAGGTGAACTTGTGATTACCCCGTTGGGCGCCATTAACGATGATCGAATACATGTTTTATTAATTTCATATTAATTGATAAAGACAGAATTTATAAGCTGGGTTGTTGATTACATAGGGGAGAAGGGCCAGTATGTGAACACGTCCCAATACTTGAACACTATTTTTCATTTAAAATATCCAATACCTGATGGAATAAAAACCATGAGGACAGATTGCATTTCCCTCTTTTATTTCGAATTTAATGCTCAACACCTGACCTGTTCATATTACAATATGATTCGAAATTAAAGGCTTAGGATAAAAAAATGCTTATTTATAACTAGCTGTCAAATTGGCGCTCCTACGTGGCAAGGAATTGGCTCCATGGACCTGCGAACTTAGGGTGTTCGCATACTGGCCCTATATAAACTTCAATAATCAAAATTTTGGTTTTTATTCCATCAAGTATTGGATATTTTAAATGCAGAATAGTGTTAAAGTGAAATATCATGTCACAGATGACATGATATTTCAGTGCAGCAGCTCTAATTGAATAATGCGAGAAACTCAATATCATCTATGGCCTTTAAGATATCTTCTTTTAACCAACTAGACAAAATTCTAACCTTCTTGGTCGAAGTGTTGCCTCTAACAACCACAGTCTCCTGTAGTTCATGCCTATTTAGTTCACATCCAGCAGGTTCTGGCTGATGATCATCAGTTGTGTTTGTATCTCCTTGATTTGTTATTGCACCATCCTCTTCGCTTATTATTGTAGCATCCTGTTCATCTGTTCCATGGTTAGATGTTTCAATTTCAAATTGTACACCTCGTTTTTTGGGCATACGTTGTGCTCGATGTGAACTCTTTCTCTTCATCTTCTCTAAACGCTGCAGTATGAAACAATATAAAATTAGTAAAATATGTATTAATATATCAATAAGATCATCTATAAACACTTCTAAAGATGAGGTGTTATCAAATAACACTACATTCATAAGCTTGTTTGTAATTGATCAATATCAATTAGAATGTTTCACTGGAACATGCAGTCGCCCCTTTCCACATTGTAATTCATATCGATCAATTGACGCAGGTCTTGTTAATGTAATGTTTTGTGACATCAAATCATCTTCAGAAGTGAATGCATGTAAGAATCGTAATTGTAATAGCTTGACTACATATGCTGTTATGGTGGCAGCAAATCTGTTGTACTTTTGAATGTCTTGGTATGGACCTCTTCGGATCTCCACCAGTAAATGTGTTTTTTTTTTGAGATATTTTACTTGATCGATCATATGGAAGCAAATAATATTAAGATATGATAAATAATTAAAGATATAGGATTAAAAAGTGTTTATTTATACCTAGCTGGCATACTGTCACTCCTACGTGGCAAGGATTTGGTTCACTTAACCTGTGAAGTTAGGGTGTTCGCATACTGGCCCTTCTCCCCTAAACTCTTATAAAGATGAGGTCTTATCAAATAACACTACATTCGTCGGCTTGTTTGTAATTGATCAATATCAATTAGAATGTTTCACTGGAACATGCAGTCACCCCTTTCGACATTGTAATTCATATTGATCAATTGACGCAGGTCTTGTTAATGTAATGTTTTGTGACATCAAATCATCTTCAGAAGTGAATGCATGTAAGAATCGTAATTGTAATAGCTTGACTACATATGCTGTTATGGTGGCAGCAAATCTGTTGTACTTCTGAATGTCTTGGTATGGACCTCTTCGGATCTCCACCAGTAAATGTGTTTTTTTTTTGAGATATTTTACTTGATCGATCATATGGAAGCAAATAATATTAAGATATGATAAATAATTAAAGATATAGGATTAAAAAATGTTTATTTATACCTAGCTGGCATACTGTCACTCCTATAAATAGTTAAGAATAAATAGTTAAGTTGAAAGGTATGAATAAACATTTTTCTTTCCTATATCTTTAATTTCTGGGAGTAGTGCAATTATGTCAACACCCTAAGTTCATGGGTCCATCGGGCCAATTCCTTGCCATGTAGGTTTACCAATTTTACAGCTGGCTATAAATAAACATTTCTTTATCTTATCTCTTTAGTTTGGAAACTCTTTATCTTATCTCTTTAGTATTGGGCAGTGTTCACATAGAGTTACAGATTTCTGTTTTGTATCAATATGTGACTGTAAAACAGGCCAGAAAAACCTTTTTTTGTGAGCACGGAAAGCTTTAATCCCGGAGCTCTACTTTGGATTTTCCTCTATGCTTTGAAGATATCTAAAAGGGTAGAACTAGAAGCAACTTCGAGAGAAATGGGTGAAAGACATTTTATGTAAATTGGATAACTGGAATGGCGACGATTCATCTTGATGATGGGTCAAACATCAGACGCAGTTATTCCAGAAAATCTTTGTCTTATTATTATGGACTGTGGAAGCAGAAAAGCTATAACGGAATGATGAGGTTTTCTGAGGTGTACATACGGCCTCTCTCTTGTAAAGGAAATAGTTTACACTGATGCTCATGGGCTACTAGAAGCAGTCGATGGTGGAACTTGAACTTAGAGTCTAGAAGTTATGTTCATATATACATGTGTGTTTATATCACACTCCACGAAGGAGGATGGAGGAGGAGGACGAAACTTAACTTAGTAGCTTGTACACTTTTAGCTTTCTTGGTTTGAAGACGAGCTTTATAGACTTTCAGAAAAGTTACGGTGTGCTGAGTAAGATAGGTAGCAATCACGGTTAGGACTGTGACATCTCATTTATAATAATGTTTATAGGCCATTCTGACCTGTTCTACTGATTCAAACTGTACAATTGAGAAGGATTTTCTGTTAAAAATTCAACGGTGTTCATTGTAATGAAAGATTCAATTTTGATTTGTTTGCTAGCTGTTGCATCCTTAGGTGAAGCCAATGACGTCTTAGGTGAAGCCACAACTCTGACGTATGTTAGATGATTTCTCTCTTACCTGCACTGTACTACGATTTATATTCACTACCATTAATCTTTGTGGATATTGATAATGGTTTGAATTTCAGTTTTTCAATTTTATCTCCACGCACGTTTTAGGATGCAGTGGATGTTGTTTGTGAGAAAATTCAGTTCTCTATATTTTGCAGATGTCTATGGGTTGAGGACGAAACCAATTGATATGTCTTGCACATTCTTGATATATCTGTAGATGACTTATTTTTAGAAAAGGCCTATCCCCCTCAGTTCGCAGGTCCATGGAGCCAATTCCTTGCCACGTAGGAGCACCAATTTGACAGCTAGTTATAAAAAAACATTTTTTTATCCTAAGCCTTTAATTTCGTATCCAATTTTAATAACGTTTGCTTCCATATGATCGATCAAATAAAATATCTCATTAAAAACACATTTACTGGTGGAGACCCAAAGTGGTTCACCGAAGAGGACAGGTGTTGAGCATTAAATTCGAAATAAAAGAGGGAAACGCAATTGTGTCCTCCACCATTTTGACGCGCGTATTTTAGATAAGGAACAAATAAATGTTCAACCACCATTGTGCTGAGCTCATTAACGGGCCTTACGGGGCTCCTGCGCAGGATTACATAAAATATTGGATATCTTCTTCTGGTTGGACTGGGCATCGAGCGACTCCTTTCATTAGCATTTTTAAGGACATGCTTCATAACATCAGGCGGACAGAAGACTTGCTCGTAAGTATTAGATTTCAGATTATAATGATCATTTGGGGAAAGAAAAGGCAGATGGGTGGCTAACGTTGATTCATTTGTAATATATAGTTAAACGGTTCTAGGGGAGAAGGGCCAGTATGCGAACACCCTAAGATCGCAGGTCCATGGAGCCAATTCCTTGCCACGTATGATCACCAATTTGACAGCTAGTTATAATTTAACAATTTTTTATCCTAAGCTTTTAATTTCGAATCATATTGTAATATTATTTGCTTACATATGATCGATCAAATAAAATATCTCAAAAAAAACACATTTACATTCTGAAGTTATTAGTTCTATTGTGAAGTTAATATTATTTGCTTTTTCTCAAATATATCAAAATACGTGTGCAATCCTGCTCTTTCTTTGCAACACATGCATCAATCCTGCTCTTTCTTTTTTGGGAATGCGTGTGCAATCTTGACTTTTGCAATGCCTTTTTGATTAAAAGTGAAAATGCTAACGAGTGTTTTCTGTGATTTATGATTGCAATTTTTTGGTTGAACATGTTCTTTTTCCTTTGCCTTGCTAGGTACTACTGGTTTGGAGCTTTTCTTTGCGCAGATAGGCACTAGGTTCTCATAGTTTACTCTGATCATGTGCATATTTTAGCAGTCTGTGGTCATTCTCAGAACTAGTCCACAATGGTATCTAAATTAAAATAAATTGTAAAAGGCAAAAAGAACACTGCTGAGGGCCTTTCTTTAAATTCTATTATTCCAGACTCGTTCTTTACTATAATTCTATCAGTCCATAAACTTGCAGTTCTGCTCAGCAATCTGTTATGTCTAATTCTAATCTAATTGAACAGACCTTTGGTATGAAAACTAACCTGTAATTTTTGCAGCAGGTATGAAAACTAACCTGCAATTTTTGCTTTGCTGGACCTTTCCTTTCCCCCTTGATAGAAGTAATCTCTTCTTATAAACTCCACTGTAATCAGGCACCCTGCAGAAGTAAATCAGCAGTAAACAAGACTAGGAAAGTGAATATATAATACTGACATTGATTTGGGAGTATCCAATCAAAATGTAAGACATGGATCAAGGTGTAGGGTCTTTTTAATCAAAGGTTGAAATTGATTTTGAGATGATCTTGTGGCTGAAATTATTTGATTTGATATTCATATTTATTTTTTAATTTCAAGTGTACAATTTTGTTTGTGTTTTTAATGGATGAATTTGAATCTTGAGAAGAAGGTTCCCTCTTTTTTTGCAGGTTTGTATTAATGTCTGGACATGAAAGATCTGGTGATTGAACAGCCCAACTTGGAATATGGAAAGAGATGAATTGAGAAGACAAATATTCAACCCATTAAATAGATATGATGGGTTTGTCAACTGATATGTTGTTTTTATATTTTGAACAAATGAGTCTTTTATTGTAGAAAATGAAAGTACCAATCAGTATTTATTGTGTACTGAGTAATACTGAGATGTTGACCCTATGCACATATGGTTTATAAAAAAACAAATTTTTGAACTTCAATAATCAAAATTTTGGTTTTTTTTCCATCAAGTATTGGATATTTTATATGCAAAATACTGTTCAAGTATGCTTAAGGTCTTAAACCAAATTATAGCCTAAAAAACTAAAATCACTTCAAATTATTACGAGTATAATTTGCAATTCATTCTTGAATCCCACAAGTATATATAACCCTGAACAATTGCATATATATATATATATATATATATATATATATATATATATATATATATATATGTATTCACACTGGTAATTTGATCGCTAAAAGAATCAAGTAAAAACCCTCCTTAACAATTGTTCTGGTAATTTGATCGCAAAAAAAAAGAATCCACAAAAAAGAATCCAGTAAAACCCTCCTTTACAATTGTTCACACTGGTAATTTGATCGCAAAAAAGAATCCAGTAAAATCCTCCTTTACAATTGTTCAGGGTTATATATATATATATAGAATCGCTCAAGCTTTAAATGTTATTTGATTCATATTATTTTTTTTCCCGTCTGAAAATCACTATATTTGCTTTATATTTTTTGTTACGTCTGAAAATCTGCACCTGTAAAGACAAATTATGTACTTATTTTTGTTTATAACACTTTGTAGGGAGGAGAAGAGCAAACACGGTACTGTACAGACCATAGTATTCTATTCAGGTATGTTGACGTGCTGCACTTTCAATACATGAAAGCTATGTTACAAGATATGCTGAACTTTGTGTGAAAAGTTTAAAATTCATCGAACTTTATTCTGGCTGAACACAAACTCAAACTTTATCCATTATTTTTTATATGAGAGGTTTTTGACTTGTTTTTGTATTATTCTATAAATGTGTATATACATATACCTGACTGAAAACCGAGGACTGAATGCTCTATCCACTTCATCCCTCTGTCATATTTAAGCATTTACTTTTTTCAGGAAATTAAAGTGATACAAAGAAAATTTTATTGTTTGAATAAATTACATTTTTTTTTTTTCAAGCTTCTTACATTGGCAAACTTGTGCCCAAACTTTATCCTCACTGAACCTGAACTCGAGACCGAACCTTGTGACTCAGCTTGAAAGAAAGGAAGAACTAATAATTCATTTTGATAATGGGCCACAAAGTGTGGTCTGAAATGTTGAGTATCCAAAATTGTCAATTTTTTTTAGAGTAATCTGCTTAGACATTTTTATCCCAGATATTGACAAAAATCTTCATCCTAAGCTTATCCAAATTTTTATTGCAGTTTTTACTGAAATCTGTTTTTCAATAATCATGGACAGTGGAAGTTAGAAATCATTATTAAAAGAAAAGAATTTCAGGAAAAAACTGTGTAAGATGTTTGAGTTTGAAAAATTAATGTTTTGGGTCGTGCATGATGGATGAAGAACATTCATGTATTGGGTGGATCTTCTTACACTGAAATTATGTAATCTGGGCAAATGAAGTTTTTTATTTATTTAGATATTGTGGAAAATTTGATATTTAGCTAATATCAAGGTGTCACTCAATGCAGGCATTTAAATGTTTTTCCCCATTTTGCAATTTACCACCATTTTTTTTAATTTTTTTATCTCCCTTGAGGATATACATGTGCAAGAAAGCTATCACTCTAAATGTTTCCCTTATTTTTAACATGACACCACTTGATACTCTTTAAGTGCTTGTTTTTATACATTTTTGGTGCACTGAGTGTTGTGCCCTTAGCCTATAGAGTGTATTGAGATAGGTGTAGGCTGATTTAGGGCTTACATAACACTTATCTTTACATTTATTAGTTAGTTGTTTCTTTAGGCCAATCTAATTAGGATGAAGGGGTGCAACCCTACCTAATTATGTCTATAGTAAGGATGAGCAAATCTCTCTCATATCATCATATTGTGAATTATATTCTTATTGAAAGGTTGTGGGGATTGCCCCCTTGAAGTGGCTCAGTTTATATATAGAGGATTCTACTTTTCTTCAATTTATATTGAAGTATTTTATTCCAAGTGGTATCAAAGTGGGTAAAATTCTATTTTGAAGAATCGCCTGTATCTTCCAAATTGTGTGAAATTTTGTGCATTTTTTTGAAGTCGTGGAGTCATTCAAGCAATCTGCAACTCAATTTTCAGCCTTCTGTGATCAATTTTGAGTGAATTACTGCAAACTTGGTGTTTTTCATAATTTCACTCTACAAGCCACAATCTCCGGAACTATTTTGAATTCTTTACATTTGTGGATATCTCGCAAAAGTTTATTAGGGTTTTGTTCTTTGAATTTTCTGATTTAAGGTCAAATTCAGTGGGAAATCATGAGGTCAAAGTTGGTTGAAGGTGAAAATCAAATTTTGCACTGTTAAGCCTTAAATTACGAAGGCTGCAGGCTAGAGGATGGGGCGAAATTTCACACACCATGGAAAACTCCTAACAAATACAAGATAAAATTAGAGTGAGGGTTAGGTGGGACTTCAAACATGATGTTTCCTTTGTTAGATGAAAAGGTGCACCTACTAGATGAGAATATGCAAAACTTGAAGTAAAAAATGGCCCCGAAAGGAGATTTGGGTAGTATCAAGTTTGAAATGGCCAAACAAGGAAATTTGAATAACTGTACGTACCCAAAATTGTAAGGTACTGTACTGCCAGAACAGTGTAACAAGTGCCCCGATGATGATACAGGTCTCCTCGCAAGGTGTTCGGGATCCGGAAAAGCCCTCGGAGTATGCGTTAACATCCCGCATGCCCCGCTTAGCCCCCGCGCCCTTTGTTTTCCCCTTTTTCCCTCTTTCCTTGGCCTCTTGACCTTCAGTGACGAAACCGCCGCCCTGCAGGGCGGCGGTCTCGTAACCGCCGCCCTGAACTCCTGTAACCGCCGCCCTGCTCAGAGCGGCGGTCCTGTGCGCGTTTTCCAGAACGCTCTTTTGACGCGACTCGCGTGAAATATCACGATTCACCAGCTTTTCTTTGCCGACTTGAGCATGCATTTATGTTTTTGGTCCCCTGGAATAGTGTTTTTCCTTTGTTTATTGTTTAGGAGTTCAATTTGGTTTTGGTTTTTGAGTGTTTGAATTCCTATAAATGCATGGCTTGTGCACATGCAAATGGTCTGAGTTTTTGGTGAAAGAATTTGGTTTGGAGCTTTGGTCACCATTTTTTTTGTTAGAGTCTTCTGATTTTTAGTGTTTTGGTTAGCTTGCTTAGGATTGATAGCATAGTTTGCATACTTGGTTAGTATTGCTCAGCTGTTGGTAAGCCACAGACCCATCTTGTGCAGGCAGTGCTGTTGTTCATCCAATCCAGTTAGAAGCTTGCCTCTGAATTCCTCTTTGCTGTAGATTTGTTTTTATTGTGTCTTGGAGTTCTTAGTTCAATTCATTATATACCTGGTTAGCTTTATTCAGCTGTTGGTAAGCCACATATCCAACTTGTGCAAGCAGTGTCTTTATTTTGGAACAGAATAGCTTAGGAAGCCATTAAAGTTGCAGGTTTTGCTCTTCGTATAGGATAGTTACAGGTTCTGGTCGCTTCATGTTGCATGACTCGCAGTAAAATCCCGCTAGGAATCGCATAAGCCAAGCTCTGTACTCTTGCGCTATCCCTCTCCTACTCGCATTCTCGGTCTGCATTCTGAGCTGTCCTTGTCCCAAAATCTACTCCTATCGGTGCTAGCATTACACGCTTTTCTGGATCCAAGTGAACACGAAAGAACGAGAAGATCATACTGAGGGGACGAGATCACACACACCATCGGATTCGCCACTGTTCTGCGGAATCCAGGTTTTAAATTTCAAAGTTCTAGTCAGAATCATATCAAATAGAGTAGTTAATCGCTTTATTTCATTTCATTCTATTCTCGATATTGCCAGGGAAGCTGTGGGGATTGATAGTTTCTGAGAAACTATGATTCACTCCTCACTTCTGAGGTAGGATCGAGAATCTTGCAGGTAGATTAGACAAATTTTATTTATTTAGAATAATTCTACAAATCGCACAGGCAAATAACCACACTCGGTTATCTTGTCTGTTTTAAATTATTGTTTAGTTATTATTTCTAGATACGCTTAAAATAGTTTGCTTTCCTTAAAATTGTTAAAATATTTCAGAGAAAAATAAAAGTTATATGCAGTTAGATTTATTTCACGTAGTTAGAATTTGTTTCATTACAGTTAGATTTGCATTTTGTTTCGTATGACAATCACGGGACCTCAAGAGCCCAGGGAATATATATTTGAGCCAATCGTGCCTCAACCAAACCTCGTCACAGCAATAGTTGACATAGACCAAAATCTCAGGATACAAGTATTCCGAACAACCACAGATTTACAACTGATCAGTTCACAGTTAAGAGGATTAAACATAGAAGACGACCAAGCACATGCGTTTTGGTCAAGTCAGCCAAACTACAGATTACCCTAGAAAACATCCACATGACTGTAGAAGGGCTCGAAAGAGAACAAACATTCGGGTGTGATCCTCTAGTTCCACAGCCAGACGCTGGAGACACCCTCGTAGATATAGATACCAGCTTAAGAATCCAGGTTGCGAGAACGCCTGTAAGGTATTCTGAGAAGATTGCACAACTATTGGTTCTAAACATAGAAGCTGAGAAAGCATACGATTACTGGATACTAGGGATTAGAACTTGATCTCGCGTATGACCATAACAGGACCGCAACAACCAAGAGTCTATGGTTGTGATCCACATATCCCACAGCCCAACGAATCCACAAGTCAATTAGATATAGACACTAGCCTACGCACACTAGGTATTTCAGTCCACTCCACTTCCACCTATCATCATCGAACAACTGTCCTTACTAGATATAGCGGCTAACGAAGCTAGGGAATTCTGGACTAGGCCAGAAAATCATCCATAGAGTCAATTATATTCATCATCCACTATATGACCTTATCAGGAGATATACACGAAACAATCCCAGGTCATTTTCCACGTATTCCGCAACCCATAGATCGAATCACGCCAGAGCTCGATATTGATTGGAGCCTTCGAGCAGTCATCCTCGCTGATCGATCTATCACACCAGTCCAAGTTAGAAGGGCCTTCTTTGCCTTAGATTCACAAATTCCACTAGTGCGTGTCGAAGACATTAGACTGCCTAACTAGTTTGTCTGCATATTCTACCCCCACCGGCTGTCTCGGCACGACCTCGGGAGGTCGGGTACGCGGAAGAGTCACTTGTAGATTCTCACGCTCGCCTGTCACTTTTCCGGCGTACAAAATTGGTGAACCCGACGTGAAACAAACAACTGTTTCACCTTCTCTTTGAGAAGTTTCAAATCTTCTCTCATCCACCTTCGCTCCTTCCCATTATTCTGCGGGTATTCATATACCCCCCGAATATGTCGGGATTCGATGCATATGGCAGACCCCTCCTGGGTCTTGAGGCATACTACGCCCAACAGAATAGGCAATCATCACCCTCGCTCTCAGTATGGGGTGACAACTATTCAACTAATCAGTTGTCAACACAAACCCCAAGAATCAGATATAGTTCGTCTTTTCAAACTGAGGAGTTAGATCAACCCCCTCGAACCCAACAAACAGAGCCTTCAGGTTCAAACAATATGACGTTTACCGGAGAATCTGGTTCATCTCCTCAAATGTTACTCAGACCACAAATTAGTAGGCAATCAGATCCATACCTGGTCTTAGATGATGGACAGTCAACACGTTATCCTAGGAGTGAACAACGCTCCCGGGGAATGTACCCACCTATAGGAGGTTTACAAATACAACCCGAAATCTCTTTTCAAGAAAATACCTCTATGCCACTGCATACAGGAAATATTCTTGGAGAAACTTGGCAAGATAGCGATCAGTTTATGACAGGATATCACGTACCTTTACAACACCAAGGTATACAACAAACGCCGCTCAGGCAAAGTACCGTGACTTCACCAAATGAAGTCATTTCAACGTTAGTAGAAAGAGTGAGAGGGTTAGAACTGGCTCAAGCAAGTCAAAATTCTCCGTTCATACAAACAGGAAGTTCCAATCCTCCATACCACTCTGGCCAGGTAGATCTCCTTACGGGAGTAGGCACGTTAGGCATGCCTCCTCAATATCCACAACAAACGCCAACAAGGCCTATCATCTCTAACACTATTCCTCCCGGTCTAGTGTCGAACAATCCGTTCCTTGACAATACCCCGTCCTACTTAAACATGTACTCTAAATCACCACAAGGAGATATGTTCTCCTCTCCCGGCATGTTTGCTCAAACGCAGGGACCTCCCTATGCCCCTGCCAACGCATACGCTGCACCGTATCAACAACCTATCCCACCACCACTCCCTCAGCAAACACCATCAATGGTCGAAAGCTATGCGATAGGGACATATTCAGAATATCTAAAGGAACCCTTAGATTTCACCATACGAAGCGTCATGCTTCCAAGACCTCTCCCTGATTTGCCCAAGTTCAAGGGTGAGGGAGATCCAAACGCACATATCAAAGCTTACGCTACAGCCATACGAGAATTACTCCCTTGGGATGGGGTTGTTGCTAAAATATTCCCCAAAACCTTGGAAGGCATTGCTCTCGATTGGTATTATAGAATACCTGAGGCTTCCATACATTCATTTAAACAACTCGTGTCAGAGTTCATCAAAGCCTTCGACATGAACAAACTATTGAGAACAGGAATCAGGGAATTCTTGCATATCAAACAAGAACACAATGAATCTGTCGCCCATTTCATCCAGAGGTGGCGTACAGTTCTTTATTCATCAGCAAGTGCTCCAAACATGGATCAAATGGAACTATGTGATTTATTCCTTCATTCTCTTAGCAGAGAAGTGAAGGAAGAAGTCCAGAAGTTCCCACTAAGGACTTATGATGAAGTACTTGAGAGCGCTCTGCGAATAGATCAAGCAGCGATAGATAGTGGTCGTAAGACATATGGAGCAAACGGGAGGTTGATCACCTCCACTCAAAATACTACAACTACCACAAATGTCAATCAAGGACCCAAAATCCTTAACAAAAATCGTGGGGTAACAACGGATGGGGTAACCGACCAGCCCAAGAGGGTAAATGTTGTTAATACTCCGTCACAAACAAACAACCAGCGAAACAACAACTTTACCCCAACGGTCAATACAGTGGATTTTAACCATCCACAACAACAACAACAACAACGGTGAAATCCCATACAAGGGCCAAGCCAAAACTCATTTGGTTACCAAAACCAAAGTCAAAACCAAAAACAACAATTCCAAAACTTTGGTCCTAATAGGCAACAGTTTGATCGGAATTTTAGGCCACAATACACACCAAACCAACAAAACGGGAATTATAACCCCAATTCTTATTGTGGTTTCCATAAAATTCATGGTCACGACACTAGAACGTGCCGTGACTACAATAAATTTATGCAACGTTTGCCAGAAGAACAAAGACAGTTCTTCACAGACCTGTTTTTGGCAGATCCCGTCTCATCATCACCAAATACTCTCGCAGGGGCAGTTTCTCCTCAGAATGCTCCCCTCAAGATCTTTAATGATCCGCTCCCAAATCATGACAGCAATAGGCTGAATCCAACCGGAACAAACAAAGGTGCAGTGACGGGAAACAATGATCATGAAGCCTCGACTTCATTAAATCCGTCAGTTGCGCCACAGTTGGGAGCTCAACCGAGACCTAAGATAGTCAGTTTGGTAGAATTAGACGCTGAACTACCTATCGAAGCTATAACAAGAACACGAGAGTATTTCTCTCAACCAAGCCCAAGTCATCTGCCAGAGACAGATAAGAGTCAGCAAATAGTTGAAAAACCCATCGGTGCCTATGATTTAATTAGTGACCTAACAAAGACCTTCTCACACATTTCATTTTTGGACTTACTAAAGAACTCTCCCCCTCACAGAGCTGCTCTTTTAGAAGCATTAGGTCTAGGCCATCTAATTAACATCACTCCACCTCCCGAAACACAAGTAAATCACGTAGATTTTGATATCCACCCTCCGGGGCAGCCGGACAAGGATGTCGAATTCATCTTCGAAATAAGTAAAATGCCCACAGATGCTGAGATCGCACGCCGAGGTGACCCAGCCTTACACTTGCAAGTGTGGGTTTATAATAACTATGTAAAACGGGCAATGGTTGACGATGGGGCCTGCAGTTAACATAGTCCCTTTCTCTTTCCTCCAAAAACTTGGATATGGAGAAACAAACTGTTCCACTACACGAAATACCTTGAGAGGCTATGATAGCCTTAAAGCCACTTCGATAGGAACTATAATACTGCCGGTCACCTTAGGGCCCAAAACCATCTTGACTGAGTTTTATATTATAGATCGGGAAACTAACTATAATATGATCCTCGGCCGACCTTGGATACATCGAATGAAGGCAATCCCTTCCACGCTATTTCAAGAAGTAAGATTCTTGCATCTGGGAAAGGTATTTGTAGCCAAAGGCGATCCAAAACCTTTCGATTTGCACCTAGCTGATTTAAAGAAAAGACCAGGGGTGCACTCAGAATTTGAACTGCCAACAAACCAACTTAATAAACCCTCTGACCCAAAGCCAGAGGAAAAGTTGATACCTACGACGGATCTTGAAACTACCAGCATAGCCAAAACAATTCCAACCCCTAAAGGTAAAACTAAAGAAACAGTATCATTAGGGACTACTGCGAAAATCGTTGAGTTGATAGAACAAGATTCACCAATGTTCTTACCATTCGATTCAGTAGGCATAGGATTTTCCCTAGGTGTTGGTTCCTTGCCAGCAGAGGATCTCTGTATGGTAGAAGTAGAGTGTGCAAACGCAGCAGATGCCCCAACATCTACACTCCCGGCTAAGTATTGGACTCTCCATTTCGATGGAGCTAAATGTCGTTATGGAGCGGGGGCAGGTATAATTCTTACTTCGCCCGAGGAGAAGGTCCTCCCATTCTCTTTTAAGTTAAACTTTGAATGCACAAACAATGGCGCTGAGTACGAAGCCCTCCTCCTTGGCCTCACCTTCGCCAAAAGAATTGGTATTGATAACATCAGAGTCTTGGGAGACTCGTAATTAGTAAAAAATCAAGTTTCTGAAGTATATGAAACTAAAGCCGAACATTTACAACTCTACAAAAACATTGTGTTAGATTTAAGCAAGGCGTTTAACTTCATATCCATTGAAGCAATCCCGCGAGAGAAAAATCTTCTCG
Source organism: Taxus chinensis (assembly GCA_019776745.2). Lineage (NCBI taxonomy): Eukaryota > Viridiplantae > Streptophyta > Pinopsida > Cupressales > Taxaceae > Taxus > Taxus chinensis. The sequence continues at coordinate 604,021 of JAHRHJ020002231.1, read as the reverse complement.
CCAATTCAATAGCAACCTCAGCATCACGTTTCACTCCAAGCAATGAGCTAGAAGACACTCACTTCATAGTATCCATTCGTGACGAACCATTGATAAAAACAATGACAAATCCTCTCTTAAGCGGAAGTGAATCTACCATCCTAGACCATGTTGGAAATGATGCGGCTACTTTGGATTATTTAAATGCCTATGCAGCATTACATCTCTCCTATCACATGCTAGATTTATCCCTGATTCCACATTCGTCTTCCTACTTCGGAAATCCCGTAACGGATCTTCCCTCACAAAGGGAACCTAGCATATACGCAATAGAAAATGGGGATGATTAGATTTACCTCCAGCACCACCTGAGTTCGAAGAGGGTAACGCCTCTTTAATCGAAGAAAGAATCGATGTCAACATCGGGACAGAAGATGAACCAAGAATATTGAAACTAGGTTCTTCGTTAACACCAGAAGAAGTGGAAATACATACTCAGGTTCTCAAAGAACATCAGAAGGCGTTTGCATTTAATTACAAGGAGATGACGGGAGTCGCACCCCACATTGCGGTGCACAACCTCGTCACTAGATCAGATGCAAAGCCAATTAAACAAAAATCAAGACCCATGAAGCCCAAAGTAGCTCTCATGGTAAAAGAGGAAGTAATAAAACTCCTTCAGGTAGGATTCATCAAGCCAGTTGACTACTCCCAATGGGTATCTAATATCGTTCCCGTTCTCAAGAAGAACGGAAAGATACGCATTTGCATAGATTTCCGAGACATCAACAAAGCGTGTCCTAAAGACGATTTCCCATTACCATCCATAGACGTTATTGTTGATGCAACAGCTGGTTTTGAACTCTTGTCTCTCATGGATGGATTCTCGGGATACAATCAAATCAGAATATCCGAGCAAGATCAAGCTAAAACCACGTTTATAACTCCTTGGGGAACCTATTGCTACGCTGTTATGCCATTCGGTCTCAAGAACGCCGGTGCTACGTACCAGCGGGCCATGACATACATATTTCACGATCTAATTCATAAAATCGTGGAATCCTACGTAGATGACTTATTGGCTAAGGCCAAGAAGCGTTGTGACCATCCCGAAGTACTCCGCATCATTCTTTCACGTTTAATAGAATACGGAGTCACGCTAAATCCAGAGAAATGCGTCTTTGGTGTAACAGGAGGAAAGCTCCTAGGTTACATCATATCGTCACGAGGGATCGATGTTGATCCAACCAAAATTCGGGCTGTCCTCGAAATGGTCCCACCTTCGAGTGAATCTGGAATCAGATCATTTCTCGGAAAGCTGGGTGCAATCCGGAGATTCATCCCGGACTTAAGCTTCGCCGTTCATCCAATCAACAATTTACTCAAGAAAGACTATAGCATTGATTGGACCGAAGATTGCAATGAAGCTTTTGAACGCAGTTAAGCGTTTCTTGTTATCACCACCTACGCTAATGCCACCTAAGCTGGATCGCCCGTTAATCCTATATTCACGAGCTACCAATGTCTCGCTGGCCTGTATGTTGGCCCAAGAAGACGATGACAAGAGAGAACGTGTGATTTATTTCATTAGCCGAACACTGCTCGACTATGAAACACGCTATACACAAGCAGAACGAGAATGCCTTGCCATTGTCTTTGCTACTAAACGTTTAAGACATTACATGTTGAATCAAGAAACAAAGGTCATGGTAAAAACGGACCATTTACGGACTTTTCTCACACAAGGTTCCTTATCCAAAAAGGCTGGACGTTTTATAACCTTAATGGGAGAGTTCGAATTAACATTTGTAAATCAGAAGTCAGTTAAAGGACAAATCATCGCGGATTGGTTAGCTGACAACCCATTAGACGGAGGCGATCTAGTAGATTTGGATTTTCCAGATGAATGCGTATACTACATCGAAACTCGACCTGCTATCTCTGAGTGCCCTTGGTACACTGATATCATTAATTATATCATGGACCATACGTACCCGGAGGCAGTTACACCGCAACAAAGAAGGCGGTTACGCATAATCGTAGCCAAATATGTCATTATAGAGCAGGTGCTCTATCGAAAAGCATTCGATGGAATGCTCTTAAGGTGTGTCGACACAGAAGAGTCCAAGAGGATTCTCCATGAATCCCACAGCGGTATATGTGGAGGCCACTTCGGTGGCCATGCCACTGCTCGAAAAATACATCGAATGGGCTATTTCTGGCCCACTCTAGAACATGACGCGATAGAGTTTGCACGCAGGTGTCATAAGTGCCAAGAATTCTCCCACGAGATCCACATGCCAGCACAAGCTCTACAACCAATCGCTACTCTGTGGCCCTTTTCTACATGGGGCCTGGACTTGATAGGGAAGTTCTCTCCCTCGTCCACAGACGGCCATAATTTTATAATCACGGCCACTGAATATTTTACCAAATGGGTGGAGGCCATGCCTCTTACTACTGTACCTGGTTCTGTAATCGCTAAGTTCATTTTAAATCAAATCATTTTTAGGTACGGTGTCCCGCAAATCATTATCTCCGATAATGGAACTTCTTTCAAGAATGAAGAAGTTCGTGAACTATGCAACAAATTTAAAATAAGCCATCATACGGCTTCCTTGTATTATCCCCAAGCCAATGGACAGGCTGAAGCAACAAACAAAACACTGAAAGCCATTCTCCTTAAAACGGTGAAAGAAAACAAGCGAGATTGGCATTTGAAGTTATATCCGGCCTTGTGGGCCCACCGAACCTCAATAAGAACACCAACGGGAGCAACTCCTTTCTCGCTAGTATTTGGGGCAGAAGCAGTTCTCCCGCTTGAGGTCGAAATACCCAGTCTCCGCATTTCACTACAAGGGATTCTGGATGAAGACGCTTACAGAGAAGCACGTCTTTCCCAACTAGAAAGCCTAGATGAAACTAGGTTAGATGCTGAACAGCGGCATAGAGCTTATGCTGACCGAATGTGCCGGCAGTATAACAAGAAGGTTTATGAACGCGATATATACGAAGGTGATCTAGTTCTAAGACTAGACAGCCGGATCGACAAGAAGACCGGCGAAGGAAGGAAATTCCGGCCCAAATGGTTGGGCCCATACCGAGTCATGAAGGACTATGGAAATGGTGCATACCTCTTATGTACGCTAGAAGGTGAGGAGTTTGGCGAAACAGTCAATTCCCTGCACCTCAAGCGTTTCTACGCATAAGCAGCTAACGCTACCTATATAACTATCTACATTGCATTTTCATATAGATTAGGATCATTTTGTCCACTTGTTCTTACACAAATTGTGATCAAGGAATCTATTCTCAAAGCAATTCATTACAAACTCATGATGTTGTTGGCACAAAACTTTCTAATCATATCTCTCCATTTTCACGATATCATCAATCACTTCAGAATCTTTTATCAAATAAAATCAAACATGACGAAGTCTTAACGGTAACCATACCAAGATCTGCAAGTTTGTTCTCGCTTTGATTTCTTCTTAGGATAGGTGTCTTGCCTATGGTCTGTTCTAGAAGCTTCATGGTGTCACATCTATCCCATATACACATCTCTTTGGAAATAAGCATATACTGACATTTTACTCAAAAAGACAAGTCAAAAAGTGATTAAACAGAAAATTTTATTTTTACACATTTCCTTGCCCCACCAACCTTCGGTGATGAGCTTGCGTCTCTTACTAGTGACGTAGGGTTGGGAAAGGATGGAAATGCCCTTACTCGCCTATGCCTTGCCCACGGTGATAAACCCATGCTTCTTACTAGGTAGCATGGGGCAAAGTGTAGGGGGTCCTCTAGACAATGCAAACGTTAAAAGGTCATAAACAAACTATTCAAACTTTGAGTCAAAAACGAATGAATCAGATGTTCAAAATTCCAAGAGAGTTAAAAATCCTAAAAACCAGATTTTGTCTACTATGTGGCCATCTACGGGTCTAAGTCTGGATAAACCGCAAAGCAAGTTGCACCCAAAACTATGAAGTCATTCAGGTAGAGTAAGCTTGTAGTTTTCAATTTGGTTCCACCAAAGCTTCGTCTGTCTTTCATCACTATCATTTCACCATATTTCATAACTTGCGCCCTTCTTGGCTCTTGGTGATGAGCCCTCGCATCTTACTAGTTGCGTGGAGTTAGGAGTGGGGCAAGTTAATCTGTTCATCATACTGGTTATTTTTATCACTTTGCCAAAACAAACATGAGGTATCCAAATTGCTCACAGAAGCTAAGATTTAAGATCACAATATATCTACAATATCATGTATCAGCATCATGAAACACAAAAAGAAAGCAAACATTTGCATCATCTGTTCTCCATTGCATACATTCTAGAAAGCATATAAAACATACATCGTAGTATACACAAGGAAGCTGGAAACAGAAAGGGAAAACACGAGTGACAAGTTTTGATCCAAAAACGAATGCATATATATAAATAATCAATTTTTATATACAATGCCATCATGCTCTAGGCATGGTCAAAACGCTCAAAGAGCCCGTGATATACAAAAGAATCTATAGTACAAAATACATAGGGCCAAGTCGCCTCTCAACCCCTACGCGACCCATCTGAGGGTGCGCACCCTCACCTAGGACTCCGGCTACGCCGGCGCTCTGAATGCACGGAGGGCTCAGGGTCTCGAGGAGCAGCCGCGGTCTCGCCACGAGAATGGCTCCTCATAAGATGCTCGGCTGTCCTATAGCCTGCCAACTCTGTACGGAGAGTCGACACCATCCTGGCCACATGCCAAACGGGAGCGAAGACGTCATTATGCCTACCAGCTGCTGAAGGCTCCCCGGCATCTACAGATAGCTCCGCACGGGTCTTATCCATAGGGATCATCAGAGAATCAGTGCATACCCTACGGATTAGATCCCGCCACTCGTCAACAGTCTCTGCAAAACAAAGAAGAAAAATGAATTAGAAACTAGGCAAGAGACTAAAAGATACAAGATATCAAAACATAAGGAGAGATAGCAATTAAAAAAATCCTAAATTAAACAAACATTGAAAAGATGAGAGGATAACTTACTCGGATCACCGGGCCTCCAAGATGGGTCGCTGGGGCCAGCACCCGCCGCAGATGCCGCTGCCGACTGAGGGGCTGCTCCTGTAGTAGGAGCAACATGACGCCCCGCAACTGACTCATCCTCTCCACCATGGCCCTGGGAGAGTGGCTCCTCTGAAGCTAGAGTCTCTCTCTCTGCACTCTGCTCGGCCCTCTCTACCTGCAAAATATCCTGAGTGTCATGCCACTCAGGATCACTATCATCCGTCTGCTCCTCTGACCCTCCCTCTGTAAACTCCTCAGAATCGGAGTCAATATCTATAGGGTCATCGCTGCTATGAGCAGGACCCGCAGCAATCTGAAGCAAAGGTGCCCGAGGCGCACCAGCTCTCCCTCTAGCCCGAACTATCCCTCCTGGCTGCAATAGGAGTGCCAGGAGTGATCACTGTCCAACCACGGCCTCTAGGCCCCCCTCTAGCCTCGCGGACTGATCTATAAACTGGTGCCACTGGGGGAAGCATGCCCACATATGGAAGGCCGAACTGCTGAGGAACTCTGCCAAAAGGATGTACCTCCACCCGTCCCACGCGGTCGATAAGCTGCCCTGTGGTGGAGCAGGAGATCAATGTAAGGGTCTCCTCGCCCCATATGCCGGCCATAAGCTGGGACGGTGTCGCCTCCATATCTGCTGTGGTAAGGGAGGCAACTGGCTGGTGAGGTGCTCTAAGCACCGACATATCTGACCATCTAGCTACCCTCATAGCCCCTGGATCTGCCACCTCTACCCCTCTGCCATAAGGAATAAAATGCTCATACACCCAACTCATGACTAGAGTAGGGTGGCTCAATGACTGTCCCTGTAAACGGACCACCCTGTATAAGTCATGGTAGGTGGTCCCCAGAATATCTGCGCCCCAGGCATATATCCGGCCATGCCCCTCTATCTGTGCAATGATGGGGGCCCAGCAGTATAGTAAAGTATCCCCTCCCTTGTCCCCGATCAGCCTCGAGGCAAGGATCCCCATGATAGCCTGTCGAAATACGGGGATGGGCAAAGAAGGAATGGATCGAACTCTCACTCCCTTCTTCGACCCCGTGGAGATGGCTGCATCCCCCATGTAGCCTGCCCACTGTGCAATCTGTGCTCGAGACCCTGCCGTCTCTAGTGTGAGTCTCCTCCCGATGATCGGGACCCCTAGGATACGGTAGACATCCTCCAAAGTGATGGTCCACTCACCGCGGACCCCTGGCAGTCGGAAAGTGTTCCGATCTGCATCCCAATATGAAAATAAGTCACAAAGGATGTGACTAGATGGTGTGACATGGGGCACGCGCGATATACGCAATATGCCGGCCCTCTGTAATGTATCCTCCTCATCCTGAGAAAGGGCATCCAGTACCCCGGAGAGCCAGTCACACTCTCTCTCTCGGCTCCATCTGATATACTCCTCCCTCGCCTGCATACACCCAAAAACACACAAAACAGAGCAAGTTAGTATCTAATCAATATCGAGAGAGTCATAAAAACATATAGAAATGCAAAAATACAAGTGCAATCTCAAAAGTTAAGTTCTTTTGCATTCTGTGCAAAACCGCCGCCCTGAGCAGGGGGGCGGTTTTGTAACCGCCGCCTTAATGGCGGCGGTCGTGTAACCGCCGCCCTGAACAGGCCGATGGTCATGTAACCGCCGCCCTGGCCAGGGCGGCGGTCGCGGTCCGAAAACCCGCGCGGGTTTTTAACCCTAAAAAGCCCAAAATGAGCAAAAAATAGACCATTTTAACTAAAAATGGAAAGCCTACCCAGTAGGCGCCCCCCCTAGGTGGACCTTTTAAACCTATCATTTTCAAAAATAACCCCCCCATTGCAAAGAATTTGCCATTTCAAATTTAAAGGGGGAAAAACACAAAATTGAAGAAAACCAACCTGTGATCTCGCGGGGTGGCGTTCCGCACGTGGAGGCATGATCACGATCTCGCTCCGAACGTTTCGACTCTATTCGCGTGAGAAACCGTCACCGTGGGTCCCAGAGCTCAAAATCAATCAAATCAACTCGCGCAAATGAATAGGAAAATGGGCCCACTTTCATATATATATCGTTCTGTTTCGTTTTAAAATGACTTTTTCGCAGGTTCGGAGCGCTGACGGAGGTAAGTTCCTATCCCCGCACGAATGGTACGTTCTCCTTCCCTATTATTTTAGCGTTTATCTTCCAAGTTATTGTATCTATCTGCACTTGAGTTCTCTTTTCATTCTGCAGGTGGCGGGAATTTTGGATGGCGTCATTTCAACACACGGACGTGTAAGGTATAACTTCTAACTCCCCATTTCGGGACTGCCATACTCGGACCCACCGTTTTATGCCTCTTCATGGCTAAAACGCTTCTCCGAGGGGGAAATATGTACGTACCCAAAATTGTAAGGTACTGTACTGCGAAACGGTGTAATAAATGCCCCAATGATGATACAGGTCTCCTCGCAAGGTGTTCGGGATCCAGAAAAGCTTTCAGAGTATGCGTTAACATCCCGCATGCCCCACTTAGCCCCCGCGCCCTTTGTTTTCCCCTTTTTCCCTCTTTCCTTGGCCTCTTGAACCTTCAGTGACGAAACCGCCGCCCTGAACCGCCGCCCTGAACAGGGCGGCGGTCCTGTAACCGCCACCCTGCTTTCCTTGTGCGCGTTTTCCAGAACGCTCTTTTGACGTGACCCGCGTGAAATATCACGTTTCACCAGCTTTTCTTGCCGACTTGAGCATGCATTTATGTTTTTGGTCCCCTGGAATAGTGTTTTTCCTTTGTTTATTGTTTAGGAGTTCAGTTTGTGCTTGTGCTCAAGCAAATGGGCTCTGAGTTTTGCTCCAAAGTTTGCTGGGTTTTGAATTTCTTGTTACAGCAGATTTAGTTTTCATTTGCTTAGAATTTGCTTAGTTTTCTCATTGAGTGCTTTGGTTAGTATTGTGTTGCAATTGGTAAGCCACATATCCAACTTGTGCAAGTGCAAACATTATTTGGGCCCCTCATTCTTGTTTCAAACTCACCATTTTCAGTAGTTCAGTCTTCTAGTTTGCTTAAGTTTGATAGTTTAAATCCTTTACATGCTTGGTTGCATTACTCAGCTGTTGGTAAGCCACAGATCCAACTTGTGCAAACAGTATCATTGTTTTTGGAGTAGAATAGTTTAGGCAGCCATTAAAGTTGCAGGTTTTGCTCTTCATACAGACGAGTTTCAGGTTCTGGACGCATTTTGTTGCATGATTCGCAGTAGACCCCGCTAGGAATTGCATAGGCCAAGCTCTGTACTCTTGCGCTATCCCTCTCCTATCCGCATTCTATTCTGTCTGCATTCTGAAGGCTGTCCATTGATCCAAATATCTATTCCTGTTGATGCAAGCATTACACGCTTTTCTGGATTCACGTGAGCACAAAGAACGAGGAGATCATACTGAGGGGACAAGAACACACACACCGTCGGATTCGCCACTGTTCTGCGAAATCCAGGTTTCATCTTTCAAAGTTTTAGTTAGAACTTATCAAATAAAGTAGTTAATCACTTTATTTCAGTTATTTCCATTCTCGATATTGCCAGGGAAGTTGTGGGGATTGATAGTTTCTGAGAAACTATGATTCATTCCTCACTTCTGAGGTAGGATCGAGAATCTTGCAAATAGATTAGTTATTTCGTTGTTTAGAATAGATATACAAAATTGCACAGACAAATAGCTACACTCGGCTATTTTGTTTGTTTTACGTTATTAGTTTAGTTGTCAATTCTAAATATTTTAAATAGCTGCTTTCTTATAAATTGCCAGAAAATACAAAAAAAAATTATATATGCTAGGAGTGTACTTAGATTTTACTTTATTATAGTTTGTTTCATTACTGCTTTTGCATGACAATTACGGGACCTAGGGAGCCCAGGGAATACATTTTCGAGCCAATTGTGCCCCAGCCCAATATCATAGTGGCAATAACTGACATTGACCAAAACCTTAGGATACAAGTCTTCCAAACAACAACAGACTTCCAACAGGTCAGGTCACAGTTGAGAGGGTTAAACATAGAAGACGACCAAGCACACACATTTTGGTCAAATCAACCAAACTACAGGTTATCCTAGAAAACATCCACATGACTGTAGAAGGATTTGAAAGAGAACAAATATTTGGGTGTGATCCTTTAGTTCCACAGCCAGACGCTGGAGACACCCTCGTAGATATAGATACCAGTTTAAGAATCCAAGTTGCTAGAACACCTGTGAGGTATTCTGAGAAAATCGCACAATTACTGATTCTAAACGTAGAAGCTGAGAAAGCTTATGACTACTGGATACTAGGGATTAGAACTTGATCTCACGTATGACCATAACAGGACCGCAACAACCAAGAGTCTACGGTTGTGATCCACAAATCCCACAGCCTAACGAATCCACAAGTCAGTTAGATATAGACACTGGCCTACGCACACTAGTATTTCAGTCTACTCCGACTTCCACCTATCATCATTCAACAGTTGTCCCTACTAGACACCACAGCTAACAAAGCTAGAGAATTTTGGACTAGGCCAGAGAATCGTCCATAGAGTTGACTATATTCGCCATATGACCTTATCAGGAGAAATACACGAAACCATCCCAGGTCATTTTCCACGTATTCCACAACCCATAGATCGAATCACGCCAGAGCTCGATATTGATTGGAGCCTTCGAGCAGTCATCCTCGCTGATCGATCTATCACACCAGTCCAAGTTAGAAGGGCCTTCTTTGCCTTAGATTCGCAAATACCATTAGTGCGTGTCGAAGACATTAGACTCCCCAACTAGTTTGTCTGCATATTCTACCCCCACCGGCTGTCTCGGCACGACCTCGGGAGGTCGGGTACGTGGAAGAGTCACTTGTTGATTCTCACGCTCGCCTGTTGCTTTTCCGACGTACGGGGTCTACCATGATGGCTTGGACCGAGTCGTTCATTTTGTTATTAACCCCCTCTAGTTCAAATTTTGGTAAAAGAGGCACAAATAAAATAGTTGGCAAATTCATATGCGTACCGAGGAGAGGGACAACACATGAGTCTGTGCATATACCAAGATGATCTTTTGGGGGTCCATCTCCATGTCCCACATCATTAGGTATTTAAATCTTCTAAGGGGCTAGGATTTGATGGTAAAAAAATGAGGTGTTAACAGATAGGATTCTTCCCCAATACCTGAAGGAGGCATTAACACAGAACATGGCCAACTGCTCGCAAATAAATTCTACAATAACCTCGGTGAAGTCAATACTAGATACGTATTGTTAACTTTCTTCATGGATCTCGTCCAGATAAATGGTCGTTGCTTATCCATTCATGGATGTTTCTTTCTGAGTCCTGGGTGAAAGTGAATACCAACGTGGAGTAGGCATCCAGAGAGTCTGCGATGAACATCTTCAAGGGGATTAGGAATCATGGTGATCTTCGAATTGGTTGAATCATCTTGTTGCAACTCCTTGTTGAGGTCTGTGGTTTTTTTTCTGGAATTGAGTTCTAGAAATTTTGGAGCTTGGGCATATTTTAGAAGCTGAACACTTGGTCATAGGAATCAGGGCACAAAATATCCCTAATAGTATTTGGTGAAATTACCACCTGCATGTTAATGTGCCCTTTATGATGTTAGAGTCAGGTTCAAAACAATGTGCACACATCTGGATGAGATCAGGATATGGGTGCATGAGAGGTACCATATATTATTTGAGCAATGGTGGTCCAAATCCTGGATCCAAAAGAATCAGAATCCCCCAAATTCAGGAAATGGGCGTGGGCTTCCTCTCGCAGAGCCTTTAGTTTCTCGGTGAGAATGGGATCGAAGACCCCATCTGTGAAATCCATTACCATGGAAGAGTCACTAAAATGCATTCCTCTATTGGGGCATCTCAGCCTCGGGTGATGAGAGTGATGTGGTAAAGGTCACCCTATGTAGGATTTTGACTGTGGTAATGAACCAAATGCTATCATGATTGCTTCGTGATTTGTTGAAAGCTCTAATTTTCTGAATTAGGGACTTAGGAATTTGAACAAGAGACTCATAACATTTAGAATGAGGCTTTTGTATTCTTAAAGCTTTCCTTAAATAGACTCCCAAACTCATGTGAGGTGATGGCTCGTGCATAATTTGGGTCACATCATGTAACGATACTTTGGTTGTGTTATCCAAATAACTCTCCCAGTTATTTGGAAAACTTATTCACATTATGGCTATGAAATATTCATTGTAAGTTTGTGCACCTCAGTTGTCTCATTGGCACATTCACTTGGTCGTAGTTTTCCTCATGCGCCCCACACATTACTTTGTAATATTTGTACCTTGACCATATGTTTCCCTCTCATCAGATTTCCCCATGTCCTCTATGCATGATGTGATTACAAGTGCCTTCCTTTTGTCTTTCTCCCACGCCTCATTCTTCCACACGCATACTTTTGTGCCCTCCTTTGTGCCATTCTATGCCACATCATTGTCTGACACACTTGAGTGTGCCACACGCAACCAATCAAAGCGCACCAATAGGGTGTTGAATCCTTGCAACAAATCAATGAGTGACACATGACAGAAATGAAAAACACTTTGCATAGTTGGCCATCTTTTCAACCAATCAGCGTGCACCATGTGTTTTACGTGCCCAGATGGCTCTAAAAAACTTCTGACAGCCATATCTTTTCATCTATAGAGCTTTGATCGGTGTGTGCCTAGTCTCAATCAATAGCTGTTGATGTAGGCTACAATGTTAGATATTCAAATTCAAATTCTTGGTGGATCTGGTAGGTGAGAAATGGGAAAATGTATCTTCTAGGGCATTAATGAGTAGATCTGATTGCTCCAACCACCTGATTTGATCTGATCCACCTTCCTTCCTTCTCCAACATGCCAAACAGACTTGGGGAAGCACATTTGACATATTTGTAGGTGGATTTGTAGGCATTGAATGCTTCTTGTTGGTGGTTGTATTTCAAATTTGGGTTTTCCCTCCTTCTTCTCTTCTTCTTCCATGGATTCATCTATAAATGTAAGAGTTGGGCTCATTGTTAATGTTGGACACTTTGGATCCTTACAGCATTTTTCTAAGGACTTCATATTTTTGTATTCTGAGTTGCAGACCTCTATATCTGGCTCGTGCATGTGGATATCGGCCTCTTTCACCATTGTAACAGTTCTGTGCATTTCTGGAAGTAATGGAAGCATCATTTTGTGACTATTCTCTATCCTAAGCATGTTTGTATTCTTTCTTCTTGCCTTTCTTTTACATTGTGTGCTTGTTGTGTCACTCTACATCCCTTGCAGCTCCATTTTTAGTTGTGTTCCATGAAATTGATCTGGTAAATGTGTTTTAGTTGTGCTACGCATGCCTAGCCTTCTTTCATGCCTTTTCCTTTCATTTTCACTCAGAACAGATGGTGTTCATCCCTCTTTTTTTGGTGCTATCACCTTCCTTAGATTAGTTTTCCATTTTATTATCCTTCTATCCCTAGTCCCTTGGCATTGTTAGCTTAGTTTTTCCCTTCCAGCATTAGGAGTAGCAGTAGTAGTAGAAATAGATAGAGGAACCAACCTTCTCCAGAGATCCGTCTCAAGTGCACAAGGTCCCACAACTTGGAGATGGTTCCATTGTTGTCTCAAACAACTTGGTTCTTCCAGATCTGAGACACGGGTGCACATTTGAATGACCAACAGTTTTTGGCATGCCTAGTGGGACAAGTAGTGAAAGCTTAAATTTCATATTGCTAAGTTCTGGTGTGTGGACTTAGTATTTCCAGCCTTTGGAGGCTCTTTCAACACATCTGGTGACTCCCAACACTTCTAGATCTCCTGTTTTGCAGTCCTGAGTTCTTTTCATGAGAAGAGTGCATACCAAATAGAGTGATGCAGCTGAATCATCCTTTTAATATCTCGATCTTTCACCAAGAAGCACACACAATAGATCTTCCATGTGTGCATCCCCATCTCCAGCACATCATGCACACACTCTACTCCTCCTCACAATAGACAAAGACACCCTACCATGGTGCTTCAACCTCCTCCTCCTCCAAGGAACTTTTCTAGCTTCACTGGTGGAAGCCCACTCAATCTCAATGCTCAACATGATATGCCAACATCCACACTCAAGAGTATTTTGTACTTCATAGGAGAGAATGAAGTCACCCCTTTTGAACACATTCAAGATGTGGCCAATGTGTGCTCTGTTTATCTGATCACACATGATGATGTTGTTGTCAGGCTACTTGCAGCCTCTTTCAAGGGTAAATGCTCCAATGGTACCGAGGCTTGAGACCTGCATCTATTGCTACCTGGGATGAGCTTGGAACAACTTTATGTAACTACTTTGAAGACAAATCAGATCATCTATCACTTGGTGGAGAAACTGACTACAACAAAGCACATGCCCAACTAGTAGATGATTGATTTCAACATCAGATTCTAGAAGACTTGGGACAAATTCCTCAAGTGGTAAGGCCTACAACCCAACATGCTTTCTTGTACTATCTAAGGGATTTGAATAGTGACATTTCAGTCATGATTCAATCCATGGGAGGTAGAACCTTACCTGTTGCATACAACATTGCAATAAGGGTAGAAAATAGTCTCATTCAGGCTGGTAAGTTGGCACCTAGGCCTCCTATGCCCTTATTCCCAGAGATGTCTCCAGTACCCCAACCTTTTATTTCTCCAGTTCCAGTGCATAGCACAACCAGTTGCATCTATGTCCTATCTCTCCCACAAAAAAAAGAAGATGAAGAATTAAAGGCCTGATTAGAAACTTGTCCAACAAGGTCATATCATTGGAGAAGTAGTAGGTGCAAGCCTACAGAGGTAGTTCTAATCAGGCACAAAGCCAAAGTAATCAACCTTGGTGGAATCAATATGGAAATCAAAGATACGGGTAGAACCAACAAAATGATAGATGACATGCTAATGCACACTTGCCTTTGCAAGTTATTCCTCCTACAACACCCCTTCTAGTGCCCAGCACAAGTCAAAACTAGTTCCAGTTCAAAACAACATGGCTCAAGATTATGAGTGGTGTTTTCCTTGCAACATGCCTCATAGTCAATATCATTGTGCCAATGTTGCATGCACAGGCCTATATGATCCAGAATGCTTCTAACTGTGAGCCTTCCATTAGCATAAGTGAGCCTGAGAACCAAGAAAATCCAGAGGCTCCTCCTGAAGCCAACTTGATATTCTTTGGCACCAAGGAATTTTTCACAATCAATCAAGTTGTAGATGATGCAAGTAGACCACACACCCAGGTTGTAGACAACACAAGATATAAAAGGAGAATGCTCGAATCTGGCATGCAAGTTTCAATTCCAGCAACATAGGTTGATCCTCAAAAGAAAAAGGAAGTAGCTAAGGCATCCAATAGTAAAAATTCCCAAGTTCCAGCACGTGAGGCTCCATGCAAAGCTCCTCCTAAAGTGGCACATGCCCCTCCTTTGGTAGGTCAAGCCTCTGTGCTAGCTAAGGTTCCTGCCTCTACACCTGAACAATCAAGAAAGGATGTTGTTGTACCTCAAATGCACAAGTCAGTGGGTCTTCCATTCAACATTGTGGACCAGATGAAGAAGACAAACATAAATGTCACAATGTGGGATGCCCTGACCATTCCATCTCAGCGTGACTTGTTGCATGAAGCTCTGGCTCAACTTCCACACACTGATCCAGTTATATAGAAGCTACATGCTTCTGTCAATATCTACCAAGAAGAGGAGAAAAAGTAAGTAAGATTGTTAAAAACCCCACCCTTCTATATGTCCTTAATCATAGGAAAACATCTTGTCCATAACTGCATGATTGACTCAGGTGCTAGTACTTCTGTCATGCCTAAGAAAATTGTTGATGTCTTAGGTCTTAAGTATAGCCCCTTGACAAAAGGAGTCCTGCAACTTGATGGTTCAACTGTCACTACCCTAGGAATCATCAAGGATCTTGAGTTAACCCTCCATGCATGTCCAAGCCTCACAATAACTCAAGATGTGTCAATCATTGACTCACCCCCTTTGTTTTCCTTATGTTTGTCAAGATATTTTACTGCTAAAGTGGGTGGTTACTTGTCTTCTGATTGGACCCATATGTTACTCAAGACAAGGTATGGTACCCAATTTACCATACAAGTTGAGCCAATATTTTCCTATCATGTAGAGTCATATGTCCCATCCCCTCTCCAAGCCAACTGTTTAATCCAAGAAGAACAAGTTTTAGTTTCTGAAGAGCAGCCTCTTCCACCTTCTATTCCTGATCTAGTACTTGATGAGTGGGTGGAGAGGCACCATAAATTTGATCCATATGTTGAAGAGATGGAAGCTTATGAAACTGGGCTTGGTACTTACTACATCCTTGAAGAAGAAGTTAAGCTGCCGCACACACTCAAGAAAAGTGAAGAGAACCCTGGTCTATAGAAGTTATACTTTGATGGATCCAGAAGCAGAAATGGTGTGGGAGTAGGAGTTGTTCTCATTTCCCCTAAGGATGAGAAATTATTCTTCACACACAGGTTATAGTTTACATGTTCTAATAATGTGGTAGAATATGAAGCACTAGTGCATGGTCTGCTTATTACTGAAAAGAAGAAGATTAAGGTGTTGCAGATCTTTGGGGACATAGAATTGGTTATCCATCAGGTCACCAAAAAGTGTGCATAAAATAATAAGATTCTCAAAGCTTATAGACACAGAGCCTGGGATCTCCTTGAGATATTTAGTGCTCTAAATCTATAGGTGGTGCCACGTAAAATGAACAAGGAAGCTGATCAGATGGTTATGTTTGGTTCACAGTTCTCTCCTGCTTGAGGAATTTGTCAAAGGAAACACTCAGCACATCAAGATGGTGATTAGACCATCCATTCCAGATAACAACACCAGCTGGAAAGTGTTTGACAGTGATGCAGATCATCCAGTTCATCCAGAATGAAGTTGAGTTCTCATCAAGCATGCAAGTTGACTTGCATGACAGTTATGGTGACCAAGTGATACAACTGAAGACAAAAAAGTTTCCTAAAGGGCTGGTCACCTTAGAGAAAATGTTTAGCCCTGATGATGAGTTCAAGGGTGAAGAAAAGTATATGCCCGTTGCACAAGGAGACTGCTCCCCAGTCACTATTGCATGTGGAAAGGAGTTGTTGCTCAGTAAATTTTGCACACATGATGAAAAACAAGGCCTTCATCTCTCTCTGTCAAAAATACAGTGATATATTCTCATGGGAGTATGAAGACCTCAAAGGTTTTGATCCAAGTGTTTCTCAACACTCCATTGACCTTGATCCTGGTATCAAGCCCATCAGACAAAAGCAGCGACCAATCAATCCAAAGATAGAGCCCCTCATGAGGAAGGAGTTATCCAAACTCATTGAGGTGAAGATAATATTTCCGATCAAGTACTCTACTTGGGTCATGAATCTAGTTCCGATGTGCAAGAAGAATGGTGAAATCAGACTCTGTGTTGATTTCAGAGATTTGAACAAGGCATCATTAAAGGATCATTATCCTTTTCCTTCTATGGAGAAGATTTTGTAGACTATGGTAGGTGCACAAAGATTCTCAATGTTGGATGGATACTCAGGGCTTCAATCAAATCTTGGTCAAGGAAGAGGATCAATTCAAAACAACATTTACAACCAAGTGGGGAACATATGCATATCAGAAGATGCCCTTTGGTCTATCAAATGCAGGCACAATGTTTCAGTGTGCCATGGATATTGCATTCAAAGGATATATCAATGAGTTCATCTTGGTTTACCTTGATGACATCACAGTCTTCTCAAAGCAAAGTGCGGATCACATGGCACACCTGGAGAAAGTCTTTGAGAGATGCAAAAAAAATGGGGTATCTCTCAACCCCAAAAATTGTAATTTTACGGTGGCACAGGGAAAGCTTCTGGGCCATGTAGTTTCAAAGGATGGCATAACAATTGATCCTGAGTGCATATCAGCCATCCTAGCCCTCTCCCTGCCGGCGCACAAGAAATCCTTGCAGACCTTCCTTGGAAAAATCAACTTTGTTAGGTGCTTTATTCCTAACTTTGCAAGACTGGTAAGGCCAATCACCCTCATGCTCAAGAAAGGCATAACATTTAGATGGAAAACAGAAGGAAAGGAAAGCTTCAACAAGATCAAGCAAGAGATTTTTTGTGCGCCAACACTCATCAACCCAGATTACTCAAAGGATTTTATCCTTTATGCTTATGGTGTTGATGCAAGTGTTACTGTTGTCCTAACACAAGAAAATGAACAAGGATTGGAACAACCAGTGGCTTTCTTCAGCCAAACACTGAAGGATTATGAATTAAGATATAGTCACATCGAGAAATAGGTCTACGCCATCATGCACATGCTCAAGAAATTCAAGAGCATGCTCACTACAAATCATATCAAGGTGTTAGTTTCCCACTCTTCTATTAGAGACTTCATCATGAGAGTAGAAATCAATGAAAAGTGAGCATGATGGGTGACCAAAATCATGGAGTATGATGTGACTATCAAAGCCACAAAGCTGGTAAGAGGTGTGTCTGCAAACCAGCTTGCTGAGGATGCATAGAATGAACCTGAGGTGCCTTGTTTCTGGATGAGGATCTCCCGCACGCAGAATTTGAACAGAATGTACAGATCCTCAAGCAAATGGATGAAGGAGATGACCATCCTTCCTTTCTCGAGGGCATATACCCTCCTGGTTTAAACCATTAAGGAAAATGAGAAGACATCTGAGGTTACAATCTATTCATTATGTTTTGATTGATGGAATTCTCTTCAAAAGACATCTTGATGGCAAATGTTACCCTAAGGTGTATCGATGGGGAGAGATAGACTGAAAAAAGTGTTAGCTAAAATTTCACATGGATTCTCTAGTGGACACTTCTCTGCCAAGCCTACAGACAATGAAAATCATAATGGTCTATCTTTTGGCCTACTTATTTGTAGATATGCACACAAGCGGGTAAAAAATGTAAAGAATGTGACTTTCTTTGTAGGAAAGAAGAAATTGGCAGGCTTCCCCTCCGACTGAATCCAAGTGGATTAGCCTTTTGTGCAATGGGGTCTTGAATTTCATAGGCATGATCAATCCACCTTCAAGCACTAGAAACAAGTTGGTGCTGAAGCTCAAGGAACTTCACCATGGATCAAAGATAGAACAACATCAACAAATCAACAAAGAAGTGGTTTGACAGAAAGGCTAGGCCTCAAGATTTCAAAGTTGGGGACTTGGTCTTGAAATGGGATGCTGATAGAGCTAAACCAGGGCCCATTCAAAGTTTGATGCACTTTGGAGTGGCCCATACATCATCAGTTCATGCAAGGAGGATAAATATCTTTCGAGTTAACTCATCTTGATGGAGGCGCACTGTAAATCCAGTAAATGGGATCTATCTCAAACCCTTCCATTGAGTTTTCTGCATCGTTTTGTATATATTAGAGTAGTTTCAATTCCTCCAAGTGTACTAAATGCACATTGTTTTATTTGTACATAGTTTTTTCTTCTCGATGTGCTTCTTGCGCACACTCTTCTTTTTCTAGATTCCAGGAATACTTCTTTAGTAGTTTTCAACAGTTTTGACAGGATTCAGAACAAAGTTCAGAAATGATCCTTCAAGTGACTTCAGGGACAGTTATTCAAATCTAAATCAGAATTTCATGATTACATAATAGACTCCATGCCCAATGGATGCTCCAGGATACTGATATCCTTCATCTAGCAGACAGATGGCCCCAAATTCACCAAATCTGTTATCCAAATAACTCTCCTAGTTATTTGGACAACTTGCATACATATTCTGGCTCTAAAATCTTCATTACAGGTTATGCGCACTTCAAATTTTACTTGGCACATCTCTTGGTTGCATTTTCCTCACACGCCCTTGCACTCCTACACTTCTTCCCCTATTTTCCTTTTCCTCTTTGTTCCACTCTTCCCTTACACACACCTTCTACTCATTCAACTTCTTCTCCATAGTTATTCATCCTACATGTGCATACCTGCTTTTACCTCAATAAGATAAGTCCATGGCCCTCTCATTGTCCTGCACATTACTTTTTAATAGTTGTGCCTTGACCATATGTTTCCCACTCACCAATTTTTCATTCCTCTGCGCACTTTGTCATTGTGCACACCTTCCTTATGTCTTTATCTGTGCCTCATTATTCCACGTTTTTTGTGCCCTCCTCTGTGCCATTTTATGTCACATCATTCTATTATCACGACTTGAGTGTGCCACATGTAATTTTGAATTAAAGCATGCGCCAACATAGGGTATTACATGCAAATCTTTGCAATAAATCAATGAGTGACACGTGGAAGAAAATGACAAAGCATTTGCACATTTGGCCATCCTTCTTAGACCAATCCATGTGTGTCATGTGTTTGCATGCCCAGATGGAGCTAAAAATATTCTGAATAGCCATATCTTTTGCTACAGAGCTCTGATCGGCATGCACCTAGTCTCAATCGATAGCTGCTAATGTAGGCTACAATGCTAGATATTCAAATTCAAATTCTTGGTAGATTTGGTAGGTGAGAAATGGGAAAATGTCAATCTTATGGGAATTAATGAGCATATCTGATTGATCCAACCACCTGATTTGATCTGATCTGCCTTCCTTCCTTCTCTAACATGTCAAACAGACTTGGGGAAGCATTTGACAGATTTGTAGGTAGATTTGCAGGCATTGGATGCTTCTTGTTCGTGGTTGTATTTCAAATTTAGGTTTTCCCTCCTTCTTCTTTTCTTCTTCCATGGATTCATCTATAAATGTAAGAGTTGGGCTCATTGTTAATGTTGGACATTTTGGATCCTTACGCATTTTTCTAAGGACTTCATATTTCTGTATTCTGAGTCACAAACCTCTATATCTTGCTCGTGCATGTGGATATCGACCTCTTTCACCATTGTAACAGTTTTGTGCATTTCTAGAAGTAATGGAAGCATCATTTTTGTGACTATTCTATGTCCTAAGTGTGTTTGTATTCTTTCTTCTTGCCTTTCTTTTACATTGTGTGCTTGTTGTGTCACTCTACGTCCCTTGCAGCTCCATTTTTAGTTGTGTTCCATGAAACTGATCTGGTAAATATGTTTTAGTTACGCTACGCATGCCTAGCCTTATTTTATGCCTTTTCCTTTCATTTTCACTCATAACGGATGGTGTTCATCCCTCTTTTTCTGTGCTATCACCTTCCTTAGATTAGTTTTTCATTATGTTATCCTTCTATCCCTAGTCCCTTGACATTGTTAGCTTAGTTTTCCCTTTTAGCATTAGGAGTAGCAAATAATAGAAATAGATAGAGGAATCGGCCTTCTCTGGAGATCCGTCTCAAGCGTGCAAGGTCCCACAACTTAGAGATGGTTCCATTGTTGTCTCAAATAGCTTGGTTCTTCCAGATCTGAGATGCGGGTGCACATTTGAATGACCAATAGGTTGTATGTCCCTTAGCGTCAAATTCTACATTTTTAAATATATTTTTCATTAACACCATGATCCTTCTCATTTATTATTCCAAAAAATGGCTGGATCATTTACTTTGGGAATAAATTAAGAAGGTACAACACCTTCCAAAAATTTCAAAAGGGGCAGAGGGGTCTCCACTAGAAACACATGTCCAAAGACACTTATTTAAAGGGGAAAGACTGTGAAAACAAGGAAAAAGCGAAAGAAAGAGGGGACTATATATGATACATAATTTATAATGTTAAAACTTTAATAAAAAGGCTTAAGATGGATCCCGTTCACTGGAATCGCCAGAGGCTCACCTTCCATAGTTTCAAGCTCGAAAGCATTATGTTGCTTGCATGCATTGATTTTGAATGGTCTTGTCCATAGAGGGTTGGATTTCCCATGATTTTCAGGTTTAGTGGCCCTTGCGGTCCCATTTCAGAACTAAAGTGCCAACTCATAAATCAGAGCTTAGAAGTCTTCCAATCAAACCAAGTCTTGACAACTTGTTGGTGGATGATCATGGATTCATGGGCCATCTCTCATTTTTCTTGAAGCTCCATCAGTCTCAACGAGTCTTACTTGCATCACTCCATGTTCCTTGATATCAATTTGTTTCAATAATTGCAATGCCGGGACTTCCATAGTGATGGGAATTATGGCACTTTTAACGTAGACCAATTCATATGGCAAGGATTTCAAGATTTTATTTGGTGTGATTTGATCAGCCCATAAGGACATCTTGACATGCTTATGCCACACTCTCTTATGTTCATCCCCCATCCTTTTTATGAGTTTGATCAGGTTTTTTTGGTGGATTATGTCAAGTCGTTACCCTGTGGGTAGTAGTTGGAGGATGTCTTTAAAAAGATTCCATGCCTCACTACAAAGTCAAACACCTTTGTGCCGATAAAATCCTTGGCATTATCTGATATGATTATGCGGGGTTGGGGGGGTGGTAAAGCATGTTGTGATATCTTGGAGGAGTTTCAAGATCATATTCTTAGTGGCTTCCTTTAGTGGAAATTCCTTTGTCCATCGAGTGAAGTAGTCCATGGCAGTGAGAATCCACTTTTGACCTACACTTGAAATTGGGTTAACCATTCCGATGAATTATTAGACCCCATTGTGTGAATGGTTCCTCAACTAAGATAGGGTTAAGTGGTAGCACGTCATTTCTTCGGAAGCCTGTATATAATTGACAAATTTTTCACTTATTCACCATTGCATAATAGTCTGCAAACAAGTTGGGCCAAAAGTATCCTTCCTATAAGAACTTTATGGTGGTGGTTTTGGCAGAGAAGTGACCTCCCAAGTTCCCATGATGTAACTCATGTAAGATCCTCTCAGCCTCCTCCTTTTCTAGGCATCTAAGTAAGATCCCATCAAAGTTTATTTTGAAAAGAAAATTATCAATAATGATAAATTCAGTTCCTTGCTGTCTATAATATCTTTTATTTTTAAGAGGAAGGTGGCTTGGGTACTCACCTGTCTACATGAAATACATCCTATCTGATACCCAATTTTTGGATTCATTTTCTTGGATATAGAGCACCATATCATATTCTTCATTCATTGGGACTTTTGGATCCTGTGTGAGATATTGACACAGACCTCTTCCTCATACCAACTTTGTGGGTTTTATCTCAATGTCATATTCTAGGCTCTTAGTGATCCAGTTGGACCTTTTATTAGTTATTTCACCATCTGTGATGTATTCTTTGACGCTAGAGTGTGCCACCATGAGCGTGATCTTGTTATTGGTAAAAGGTGTTTGAATTTCTTCAGACCTTTGATAATGTCATAAGCCTGCTTCTCCAAAAATTTGTACTTTGTCTCATAATCATGGAGAGTTTTTGAAAAGAAAGCAACTGGATGCTCATCTTCTTGTGACTCTCCTTTCTATGTCAACATGAATGCTATACACTATGCTCACTCCCATATACGTACATGATGAAATCCTTGGAAAATTTAGGTTGGATAGCACTAGATCATATAAAATTGCCCTTTTGACCTCATGAAAGGCTTGATGACCTTTAGTGGTCCATTTAAAGTTTATATTCTTTTTCAACATCAGTGTGATTAGGTAGATCATTCTAGAAAAATATGAAATGAATCTACTGACAAAGTTAATCTTTCCTAGGAAAGATTGTACCACCTTCTTGTTGACAGGTAGGGACTATTCTAGAATGGCCCTAACTCTTTCTGGGTCAATTGAAATTCCATCCTTTGAAACAATGTGTCCCAAAAGTTTGCCTTGTGGTACTCCAAAAACACACTTCTTTGGGTTTAGAGAGATTCCAATTCACGACACTTCTTGAATACAAATTTTAGGGCGTTGAAATGATCTTCCGCTACTTTGGTGAACACTGTGAGGTCATCCAAGTATATTAGGATTACCTTGTTAATCAACTCTCCAAATGCAACATTCATGGCTCTTTGAAAAGTAGACCCAACATTGGTGAGTATGAATGAAATATTTGCATATGCAAAGGTTCCCCACTTTGTTGTTAAATGGTTTTATGTTGGTCTTCCTCTGTGAGCCATATTTGGTTGTAGCCCAAAAAACCATCAAGAAAAGAGAACTCTTTCTAAACATGTTACTATTTTTAATATCTACTCCATGGAATGTAAGGGGTAGTGATCCTTAAGGGACACTTTATTCATATCTCTGAAATCCAAGTCTGATTTCACCATTTTTATTCCTTATTAGTACTAGATTAGACACCCATGTAGAGTGCTTGATTGGGAAGATTATTTCTAGCCTCAAGGATTTTCCTGAGATCTTCGGCCATGAGAGATTTTATTTTTGGATTTACAGGCCTCTGCTTCTGATGCATAGACTTAGTCCCCTCTTCTAGGTCAATAGTATGTTGGATGATATCCTTATTATAACCATGTAGGTCATCATAATTCCAAGCTATTACCTTATCATACTTATGGCATAGAGCCACAAGTCTTTATCTTTCTTTATGGGTGACTAACTTCCCGACCTTTAGCTTTTTCCCATTGGCCACTTCCAATTACCAATAATCTTCCTTGACCACCACAAACTTCCTCCTATCTGTATTAGCATCATCGGAATCGAAAATACTTTCCATTATTATTAGTCCCTTTGGAAGTTTGTTCATTTTGAGTTGGATGACTTGATGTCCATATGCTTCTTCAATTCTGGGTTGGATTTGGTCTGAAAAATCTTCAGATTGTTGTAAGAAGAAATTTTTTTGTTGGTCACTTTCAAAAACCTGCTAGTAATCCACATTATCGGGTATAGATAGGAAAATAATCAACCTCACCATTTCTTTGTTAGTTATCAGGTCTCGGATTGGGTCAAAATGTGATCCAATATGGGCCATTTTATCTTCTTCTATGTTTTGATCCCCAAGGATAAATTTAATGTTAAAGGCCTCAAAATCTTCAATAAGATCCCATACTCTGTGATGATAGGACCTCATTCTTGGATTCTTTGTTGCGAACAGTGTTTCTAACTTGAGTCACTACTAACTTAGATTCCCCAAAGACTCTCCTTTTTTGTATGCCCTCTTTACATGCCAATGTAAAACCATGCACTAAAGCCTTCATATTCTGCTTCATTACTGGTGCAAGTGAAGTGGAAGAAAAATGCTTGGAGAATCTTCCTTTCATTTGGAGAAGATAAGCATATTCTAGCTCCTAAGTCGTTTCTACTTTTAGCTTCATCGAAGTGTAGAGTCCATATTTGGGAATCCTTTATGGGATTATTTTCACCTTTATTATCCTCCCTCGTAACTTTTAGAATTGTGAGATTCTCATAAAAAATGACATAAGTACCTAACCCAGTGGAATCAAAGTTTCTGAAGGGGTATATAGGTGATAGGTCAATCAAATAGTTTCCACTTTGGTGGTCACCTTCATCTATATATGATTATTCATCTTTGGTGATCATGGCATGTGAGGCTTCAAAAATTGAGGCCACTTGATCTGTTATATGTTCCTCCATAAGGGGCTCTGATAGTACCTTCATTTTGGATCCATACTTAGTCGACATAATCATATGAGACTAGTCAAGGGACATGTAGCCTCTAATCTTAGCAGTGAAATTACGGTATAGACATAGTCCGAAGACTGGTGGAACATTGATCACCACTATATCCTGCAGAACAGTTACATTTGGGCACAAATTGTGCTACAATGGGATACCTCTAATAACACCAATGGTTTGAATTGATTTACCATCCAGTTACATGAATCCTCTCCTTAAGGGTTCATATTTGATTCCTAAGGCAACAAGAGATATAAATCAACACCAGATTTAACGTGGTTCACCCAGTGTGGGCTACGTCCACCAAGAAACAAGCCAATCTATTATCCAAAGCTTTGACAAGATATACAATGAAGATTTACAATCTTCCACACCTCTCAGATGTATAGTACTTTCTTTCTCTCAAGCTTTTGCTTCTTCTCCAAGAATTCTCTCTCTCACAATTATTCTCACAATAATCATCAAATTTTTCAAGTTCTTCTTAATTCTTACTTCTAAACCCTAGCTTTCATGCTTATATAGGCATATACAAACTTAGGGCACTTAGCCATGCAATTACAATCAATAGATCTACTTTAATACTAAAAATAGATCTAATTCCCATGAGTTAATTAAAACACCCACACACAGGTAACCAATGCCAGTTAGCCCTAACCGATGTCGGTTCCTCCTTGCCTGACCGATGCTGGTCATAGGTGACCAATGTCGGTCCCTCCATAACCAATGTCGGTTACTGTGTTTTCCAGCAAGTTTCATATTGCATGCTAATCTGAAGTAATTGAGCTCCACAACTCAACAATCTCCCACTTGGAGATTAATTACTGCACCATACATGTACAACGTCATTCTTGGATCCTTCCTTAGCTTTGTTTCTTCCTCTTCAAGTCTCAAACTCAAAGACCAACAGAAGTGGAGTGTAGCTCCAACTTCTCCTTTGCTAATGGATTCATTAGCATATCCACAGGGTTCTCACTCGTATGAATCTTTTCCAGATTCAACTTCCCATCCTCCAATACCTGTCGTATGAAGTGATACCTCAACTGAATGTGTTTCATTCTTGAATGAAACATTGAGTTCTTTTCCAAATGAATTACACTCTGACTGTCACTGAATAATTTGCAATCATCTTGCTCCTTTCCCAACTCTTTCATGAACCTACTCATCCATATCATCTCCTTGCTAGCCTCTGTAGCTGCAACATACTCTGCCTCTGTAGTAGACAAAGCCACAACCTTCTGCAATCTTGAAATCCAGCTAACTTGTTCATCCCACCTACTGTGAAAATATATCCAGTAGTGCTCCTCCTACCATCCAGATCTCCAGCCATATCCGAATCAACATAGCCACATAATGAAATATCTGAACCTCCATAGCATAACTGCATGCTAGATGTCCCTTTCAAATACCTGAGTATCCATTGGACTACTTTCCAATGCTCTTTACCTGGATTGGCCATATATCTACTCACAACTCCCACTGCCTGTGCAATGTCTGGTCTGGTACAAACCATAGCATACATGAGACTCCCAACTGTTGAAGCATATGGCACTCATGTCATGTATTTGACCTCCTCATGTGATGAAGGACACTGATCTTTTCTCAATTTGAAGTGTCCAGCCATAGGTGTACTAACAGGTTTTGCATTCTGCATCTTGAACCTTTCTAACACCCTGTAGATATAATCCTCCTGAGACAAATACAATTTCTTGTTCTTCCTGTCTCTGTGTATTTGCATGCCAAGGATTATTTTTGCAGCTCCTAAATCCTTCATAGAAAATGTGTGAGCTAGCTTTCCCTTAAGCTCACCAATGTCCTGCATACTAGATCCTGTAATAAGCATATCATCCACATACAGTAACAAAATAATATAGCTCCCATTTTCAAGCTTCTTGAAATAAACACAATGGTCAGATTCACATCTCAAGTAACCATGCTCATGCATAAAACTATCAAACCTCATGTACCATTTCCTTGGAGCTTGCTTGAGCCCATATAGGCTCTTTTTCAACCTGCACACTAATTTCTCCTTACCCTTGACTTCATACCCAAGCGGCTTGCATATAAATCTCTTCATCCAAATCACCATGAAGGAAAGTCATCTTCACATCTAGTTTCTCTAAATGCAAATCCTCTACTGCAACTAAACTCAATACAGTATGAATAGAAGTCATCTTTACAACAGGAGAAAATATTTCACCAAAGTCAATACCTGCTTTCTGTGCAAATCCCTTTACTACAAGCCTTGCCTTGTACCTTTTCTGTCCACCCTCTTCTTCCTTGATCCTGTAAACCCACTTGTTCTACAATGTCCTCTTACCTGCTGGTAACTTAACCAAATCCCAAGTCTAGTTTTGTTCCAAGGAGTCCATCTCCTCATCCATGCCATGCTCCCACTAGGACGTGGGTCTCATCCTGCATTGCTTCTTCAAAACTCTCTGGTTCACCATTATCAGTCAATAATAAATAAAATAGAGAAGGTGTAAATATTTCTGGAGGTTTACTTACCCTTTGTGACCTTCTCACAGGAGTTTGGGGTACCAGAGGCTCATTCTGGACCTCCTGGACATTTGTATCCAAATCTGTCAGTGACCGATGCTGGTCACCTGTAACCACATCGGTTCTACTAACCGATGTCGGTTTGGATCTTCTGTAACCGATACCAGGTTCTGCTGACCGATGTCGGTCAGGGGTCAACCAACACCAGTTACTATGTAACCCTGTAGGTATTACTTTTAAATCTGAGAGTTCATTTTCATTCACAAACTTCTCAACTGGTTCATCCTTGGGTACCAAAATTTGATCCCTGTACATTCTCTTTTCATTCCATTCAATATCACGACTCCTAATAATTTTAGAATTCTCTAAATCCCAAAAATGGAATCTGAAATCACCAGATCCATAACCAATGAAAGTGCATCTCTTGGATTTTGCATCCAACTTTTTCCTATTTTCCTTATCAATATGCACAAAATCTTCTGAACCAAAAACTTTAAGAAAAGAAAGATCTACCTCTTTTCTGGTCCAAGCTTCCTCTGGTATTCCTCCATCTAGTGAACTTGAAGGCCCACAGTTAATCAAATAAACCATTGTATCAACTACTTCTGCCCAAAACTGCAAGGGCAATCCAGAATGTATCCTCATACTTCTAGCACGTTCCATGATTGTCCTGTTCATTCTTTCTGCAACACCATTCTCTTGTGGTGTTCTTGGAACCGTTCTTTCTCTACGTATCCCATTCACTGAACAATAATCATTGAAAGCCTTGCTACAATATTCACCACCATTTTCAGATCTAAGGCACTTTAACTTTGAATTTGATTCATTCTCAACAAGGGATTTCCATCTTTTAAAAGTTTCAAAAACATCAGATTTATGTTTAATACAATAAACCCATACCTTTCTTGTAGCATCATCAATGAAAGTAACATAATACTGGGATCCTCCATGAGAAGCTACCTGAGCTGGTCCCCACACATCTGAGTGTACAAGCTCCAATTTTTGCTCCTTCTTAGTTGCCCCAACTTTGAGAAATCTCACTCTCTTTTGCTTTCCAAAGACACAATGCTCACAGAAATCAAGATCTAAATCTTTCAAATCTGATAACTTACCCTTAGCCTTTAAGATCTGCATTCCTTTTTGACTCATATGGCCCAACCGATTATGCCACATGCATGCATCTGAATCTGAAGTAGATAATGTAGAAAAGGAATCAGTAACATAGGTAGATAAATATAACGTTCCTACCTTCTTACCTCTTGCCACAACAAAAGCACCCTTGGTGACTTTCCAAGAGTCTCCTGTAAATGTAACCATGCAACCAGCTTCACCTAGTTTCCCTACAGAAATAAGATTCCTCTTGAGGCTTGGCACATGCCTCACATCTTTCAATACCCATGTATTTCCATTCTGTAATTTTAGATGAACTTCCCCTTTACCAGTAATACTGCAAGGTTCATCATCACCCAAATAAACATGCCCAAAAATTTCCTGGACATAATTTCTGAAATAACCCTTATTAGGGGTTGCATGGAAAGAAGCTCCTGAATCTAAAACCCATGATTCAATTCTATTATCTAAAGAAAGAATAAGAGCATTTTTCATTACCTATGCTGCAACAAGATTTGCTTCTTTACCTTTGTCTGGTTGTTGGTTCTCTTTATCCTTTGACCAACAATATTTCTTTGCATGTCCTTTCTTTTCACATTTCCAACAAGTAATTCCCTTACCTCTGGATTTAGATCTGTTATCCCTTGACTTTGATTTCCCATTACTCTTACTCTTGGATCTCTCCTTCTTCCTGCCCCTACTTTCTACATTCAAAGCATTCCCAGATGATGATTCCTCTGTACTCTTCCTGTGAATTTCTTCATTCAAGATTATACTAACCACATCATCAAACTTCAAAATATTATTAGCAGATGTTGTATTACTAACAACCATTACCAAGTTATCCCAACTATCAGGAAAAGAACATAAGAATAAAAGTTCTTTCACTTCATCATCAAATGGTATATCAACCGATTTTAACTGATTTACAATAGATCTGAAATCATTCAAATGACTAGATGCAGATCCACCTTCATGCATCTTAGAACTAAATAGTTTCTTCATCAAATAAACTTTATTTGAAGCACTAGGTTTTTCATATAAATTAGCAAGAGATTTCATTAACCCTACCATAGAAGTCACTTCTGTAATATTGGAAGCCACAGATGCTGCCAGGCTCAATCTTATAGATCCCAAAGCCTTTCTGTCAAGAATCTTCCATTCTTCATCAGTCATCTTCGTAGGTCTAGACTTCTCATCCAACGGTAAATACAAATCTCTTTGATACAGATAATCCTCAATCTGCATCTTCCATAATTGATAATTTCAGCCGTCAAACTTCTCTACCTTGTATTTGTTTTCTTCTACCATTGTTGTAGCTCCCACTCAATCAGAAAACCCTCTGTGAGTAAATATGTCAACACACAAAACCCTCAAACAAAGCTCTGATACCAGTTGTTGGGGTTAGCACACTAGTTGTACAGATAATATATCAGATCTAAGCATACATGCAAATAAAAGAGATATTCTACCAGAAGAAATATACAAAACAAGAGATATAAATCAACACCAGATTTAACGTGGTTCACCCAGTGTGGGCTACATCCACCAAGAAACAAGCCAATATATTATTCAAATCTTTCACAAGATATACAATTGAAGATTTACAATCTTCTACACCTCTCCTATGTACAACACTTTCTTTCTCTCAAGCTTTTGCTTCTTCTCCAACAATTCTCTCTCTCACAATTATTTTCACAATAATCATCAAATTTTTCACGTTCTTCTTAATTATTACTTCTAAACCCTAGCTTTCATGCTTATATAGGCATATACAAACTTAGGGCACTTAGCCATGCAATTACAATCAATAGATCTACTTTAATACTAAAAATAGATCTAATTCCCGTGAGTTAATTAAAACACTCACACACAGGTAACCGATGCCGGGTTAGCCCTAACCGATGTTGGTTCCTCCTTGCTGGACCGATGCCAGTCATAGGTGACCGATGTCGGTCCCTCCATAACTGATGTCAGTGACTGTGTTTTGTAGCAAGTTTCATATTGCATGCTAATCATGAAGTAATTGAGCTCCACAACTCAACACCAACATTTTGTAAAATTTTACCATTTTTGGAGAAAATGTTTTTCAACATTTTGCCTTGTAGAGTAGCAGCCATTAGTTACAAAAAACCCTAGCTCGACACGTCATCAATGGACTCAATACGGAGTCACGTTTGATTATACCATACAACCTAATTATATCAATAAAAATGTTAAAATTTTCTATCTTCTACCTCCATGTTCCTAAGGTGAACTCCTCACCTTAACTACCTTACCCAGCCATGTGGGTTAGCGGGACTGCACTTCATTTCACTCAACCTATTTCATGAAATGAAGAGGATCAAAGGACCAATATTTCCACATTTTAAACCTAGATTAAAGGCTCCACTTGACAAAACTTTGTAACTCAACTATGGTATAAAGGCCATCTGTGCACTATTGTCTTATGGAAGCACCCCCAAAAATAACACGTCAAGAACTAAAAACTATGAATTTAGTGGCTCCCTAAAATCTCCTTAAATGAATCGGCTTATGATCTCTCAAACTTCCCTAAATCCACCTTCCATTGGTGCTAAGTTGAATACTTGTACAAAGCTAGCCATGTGCCTATTTCTTTGATTGGAGTGAGATATCTAGAGATTTCATGGCATTTTAAACTCAAAAAGGTTTTGAAGTTAACATTTAGAAAGTAACTTTAACCATTGACATCCATTTATTTTCATACTGATCATGGATTACATTCTAATTGGAGGATCAAAACGGTTCACATTTTAACTGTGACCTTTTAAAAAAATCTTCAATGAGGAATTTCCAACATTTCACCATTAGACCATCAACTGCATTATCTTTGACACGTTATTTCTCAGTAAATATAATAAACTAGTATATTTTCTCAGATTTGATTTCATGTGTAAGATTTACATTCATTTGCAAATTTATCTTTCTTTACATCCATATAACCCTTTTTCACCACCAAATTAGACATTAAAAGAACTAGGACACTTTCACCTATCCGTTGTCCCTAACCTAATCTAGATGAAGTATTTTCGAGGAATAAATTGACACGATTATTCTATCATTGTCAGAAACAACCTATTTGAAATCACATGAGTAGAATAATCAATTTCATTTTGAAAGTTTGGATACATTTTCCCCTATCTAGATGTCCAAGTTATTTATGACCATCGGTCATTCTATATTTTCAACATCGGTCAAACAAGTTAAATTAAGTGATATTTTTTGAACCCATCTAGGAAAAATATAAAAATTATTCCCAAAGAGCATTCCATAGATCACTTGTTTAAAACATTTAGGGTAAAAACAACGTTATTGAGATTTCTTCATTATCAAGAATTGTAAAAACAAGTTTAATCAGGTTGTAACAATTTTTGTGAATGAATGGAGATAAAAGATTTACCTAACCATCCATTCTTAATTTGTAAAAGTTTATACGAATACAATCAATTTTGAAAAGCTAATAAGATCCAAATGGATTGATATTAAAATAGTTTATGTTGCACCAAACATTAATGGAGCTTTATAAAAGTGTGGTACTGACAGCCTGTTTAGGAGGAATCATGCTCTTCCTAGATGAAGGTTCCACTAGGAATTCCACTATTGTTGTGTTTGACCATATATGGAGGTATTGCTTTAATTTTACAAGTAATTTACTATTAACAAAAGGTGATCACCAAAAAAATGTTGAAATTAGATCTAAAATGACAATGCACGTAACCTTCCTAGAGGTCAATAACATGTAATTCCTCCTTGACCATGGCATGGATTTATCAAAAATTTCAATTTGTTGTAATGAATCTGGTGAAACATTTTGAACATGCAAGGTGAGGAGTGTCCAGGGTTCCTTACATATTAATTTCATTGCTCCAGGGAACTATTGTAAGTTTTTTTCTGAATGGAATTTAATATTAAATGTTCTTTTAAATCTTCTTTGAACTTCATAATAAATGTAAAGTGAAGAAGGATGGTATTTCTAGGATTAAAAACTCATTCAATGAGCCATATCTTAGATTTGCATTAGTGAAGTTCATTCTCTTTCCTATTCACTCTTTTTAAAAATATAATTCATTAATTTGGAATTTCAAATAGTTGTTGATGGTGAATCACAGCACCCCTGAATGTCTGCAACTCGATGGGTTGAGACTCTCAGTGCGATTGCATAACATGGAGCTTTTCCCAAGTGTGGGACCTTGCGAAATCGGAAAAGCTCTCCGGATGAAGGCCGGTTCCTATTCCTCTGTTCAGATGCACACATAAAAATGTAGAGGGTTTACTCAAAAACCTAATCTAAATTGCCAAGGAGGAAGGGTAAGAAGATGCATAAAATAAAACCTAAACTAACAGAGGTGATGCACCGACGAATGAAGAACATCTGTCTTGCGAATAAACAAAAACCATTAAAATGCAATGCAATATCATGCACAGATAACCAGATTGTAGTGAAAGATCAGGAGGATGCAAATGAACATAGAGAGGGTTGAGAATCATCCACAGACATGCATTATTTTCTTCAAAGATTGATACAATACACTACAAAATGCCAAGAGGCAAAGTTGCATTACAGTTTTAGATGGGAGGTTTGAACTCCACAAATTCACCTGCCAAAG
Organism: Taxus chinensis; assembly: GCA_019776745.2. Lineage (NCBI taxonomy): Eukaryota > Viridiplantae > Streptophyta > Pinopsida > Cupressales > Taxaceae > Taxus > Taxus chinensis. The sequence continues at coordinate 571,331 of JAHRHJ020002231.1, read as the reverse complement.
AGAAGAAGGGAGGGGCAAAACAAGAATGTCCAACCTTTAGAAAGAAGCCCCTCCTTACAATTTATAGGAAGAATGAGAGAGAAAAGAGAGGAATTCCAAATCTACCCCAACCACCTCTAGGTTGCATTTAATTCATCTCATTATGGCGGTAGGTGAGAACCCTAGCAAACCCAAAAAGTGGCGAACTGTATTTTGCATTTTTAAGAATTTTTTCTCACCTAATTAAAGATATCCAGTCGTAGTTGGATAGAGGACCTCGTAAGCTTTCCAAAAGTCCAACCTTGTGTGAATCTGAGCTCCCTGTCAAAAGTTATGGCCATCTGAATATCTGGGTCAGGGTCTGCTTCCTGTCAGTGCTCAAAATGTTGCCCTCCTGAAGGAAAAAACGCTCACTGGGTTCACGGCGCATCACATTTTCAAACTGTGCGTCATTTCTTCCAAAAAATGCCAAGAGGTGAAATCTCTCCACAACCCCGTAACTTCATTTTGGCAAAAAGTCATCCCCAAGTGTGTGGCTCCTAACTGCGCCTTTGGAAGCAAACATTTTTCGAAGGCCCGTCGACCCTACTTTTGTAAATTTGGCAGACAATATTCCCTAGCCCAGGGCACATGCCTTTCATTATCGACACTCTTTGACGTGCGCCTTATTTTATACCTTTTCGGAAAGGGGAAGAAATTTCCTTCATGTCAACACTGATTTGATAGTGCACCTTAGGTATTTAAAATATGTATGAAATTGAGTTGTCGTACGTAAGGGTGACCTTGGTGTTAGTTGACAAAAAATAAGCATGAGCTTATTTTGTCGACAATAATTTGGTGACTCACGGGGATCACCTGCGCTGCTAGGTGAAATGACAGTTTCCTTGAACGACATCCATGTAGGGTCATGGATTCTTTGATTTCCATATCCTGTCTATATTTACCTTGGGAAGATATATACAACAATTTGGTGACTCAACGGGATCACCTTCCTGCTAGGTAGAAGATCAGTGGCCTTTTAGCAATCCATTGGGCATGGAGTCATAAGCAATAACTTTGAAACCAAGCTTTTATCTGATCCCGAAACCTGATACCACAACTTCCTTCTTGAGAGCACATTGAACTGTAGAAATCCAACCTGAGAGCAAAAAAACTTGTGCCAAATCACTTAGGGAAAATAAAACCTAAACTACAACAAGACAATGTGCATACGCACTTAGAGGAATTAAAATTTAGGCTAATATTTACAAGGGTAAACCTTTTCCTTTTAGTAGAATTTTTTAAGATAGATTCCATTAACCGGAATCAGAAGTTCTCCATCCAATGTAGACAATTATAAGGCATTACTACTTTTACATCCCATGACCATGTATATGGCCACTCCAAATGGCATCAAACTTGGAATGCCTTCCTGGTTTTGTCCGATCTTCATCCCATTTCAGAACTAGGTCCCCTTCCTGGAAGGTCCTTGCTCTTGCTTTCTTATCAAACCATGTTTTTATTAAGGCCTGATCCTTCTCAATCATTTGAACTGCATGTTCTCTAATTTCTTCCAATTCCATCAACTCTGCATACCTTTCCTCCATTGGTTCAAACTCAGACCAACTCCAACTACTTCATGAGCTCCAATGTGGGCAGTTCTAATGATATAGGCAACACTGCCTCTTTTCCATAGACCAACTTGTAAGGGGAATTACCTGTAGACCTCTTTGGTGTTATCTTGTCATACCATAATGCTGATTTTAGCTTGGTATGCCATGTCCTTTGGTTTTCATCCAGAGTCCTTCATAGGATTCTTAGTAAATTCTTGTTTGTGGACTCTGCCTGTCCATTACCCTGTAGGTAATAATTTGAAGAGGTGCTCAAATAGATTCCATTCTTGACAGCCCATTCTATAATCTTGGGACCTATGAATGCCAATGCATTATCTGATATGATAGTGGCCAGAACACCAAACTTGGTCACTATTCCTTCATAAAATTCTAGTATACTAGACTCATTTGCTTCTTTGAGTGCTACTGCTTCGGTCCACTTGGTGAAATAGTCTGTTGCCGTGAGAATCCACTTGTGGCCTTGGCTTGAATTTGGATTGATGACCCCAATGAAGTCCAATCCCCATTACATAAATGGTCGGTCAACCAAAATTGGGTGCAATGGAAGTGCTACTAGTCTTTCTTTACCTGTGAAGAGTGCACATTTCTTACACTTTCTTATCCATGTATTGCAGTCACTGAACACCTTCGGCCAATAATACCCTACCTTCATTATCTTGAGAGCTGTTACTCAAGGAGAAAAATGTCCTCTGGAATCTCCATCGTGAAAATCTCGTAACACCCTTGTCAATTTGACCTGTCCCGATGCACCTTAATAGAACTCCATTGATGTCTTTCTTGAACAAAACACCATCAACAAGAACATATGGAATGGCTTGTAATATGAAGTATCTCCTCTTTTCTTTTCTCATTTCTGGAGGGCATAGGCCTGTCTAACTCCTCTGATTTAGATCTCTATTTTGCAAAACTACAGAGGTTTAAATCCTAATCCTACTCTAACTTGCAAGGAGACATGGGTAGAAGTGCAAAAAATGAAACTAAACTAACAGGTGATACACCAAAGGAGGAGTGGTGAAACATATTTATCATGCAAATAAACACAGACCAAAGTTCAGAACATAAAACATACACAGACTGATAAGGTATAATTTAGGATCTGAAATGAAGCAAATAATACAAACAGAGGACTGAAACCCATTCAAAGAGCTTGCATTATCTTTTCAGTGTCAAAAAACATGCATTACACCCTCAGAGAGGTAAAAGAAAACTGTTACAATCTTTGGAGAGGTTTGATCCCTGCTTCAATCACTTGCTGGAGCTGAAAGAAGAAGTTTGCGATGTCAAAAATGTTCCCCCAAATGTCCCACTTGTCCTAGGACAAGGGACCCTAGAAACATGATTTTTTCCCTGAATCCATCCATTTTCCTAGGACTCGAGAATTCTAATGTATGTTATCAAATCAACCCTAGGGGTGGATTTGGATAACAATTTGGTGACTCAACTGGGGTCATACCTGCCTGCTAGGTAGAAGATACCAGTTTCCTGAAGCAGTCCATTGGGCATGGAGTCATCAAATATTTTGTTTAGAACCCTCAACTAACTCAGAATGTGCAAGGAGGAAGATGGAATGTCTCCTGATAAAAGAAAGGAATACAAAACATCTCCATGAACAGCAAGCTGTGCCAAAGCACTTAGGGAAAAAAAAACTAACCTACAGCAAAACAATGTGCATAAGCACTTGGAGGAAAGAAAATATAATCTAATATTTACAAAGGTAGTGAACTTCCCTCTAGAAGCAATGCTTGAGATAGATTCCATTAACTAGAATCTGCAGTTCTTCACCATCCAATCAGGCCAGTTGGAAAGCATTGTTGTTCTTACACTTTGTGACCATATATGGGCCACTCCAAATGGCATCAAATTTTGAATGCCTTCCCAGTTTTTCTCTGTCCACATCCCATCTCAACACTAGATCTCCAACTTTAAAAGATCTATCTTTGGCCTTCCTATCAAAGGTCTTCTTGATCAAAGCTTGATCTTTTTCCATTGCTTGGGATGCCTGATTTCTGATCTCTTGCAACTCCATCAACTCTGCATACCTCACCTCCATGGGCTCAAATTCAAGCAACTCCAGCTGCTTCATGAGTTCCAATGTTGGTAACTCAAGTGACATGGGCAAAATTTCCTCTCTTCCGTAGACAAGCCTGAATGGAGAGTTACCTGTGGATCTTTTGGGAGTTATCCTATCAGCCCATAAGGCTGATTTCAGCTTGGTATGCCAAGACCTCTGATTCTCATCAAGAGTTCTTCTGATGATTCTTAGTCAAGTTCTTGTTTGTAGACTCTTCTTGGCCATTACCTTGAGGGTAATAGTTTGATGAAGTACTAAGGTATACACCATTCTTGACAGCCCATTCAGTGATTTTTGATCCAATGAATGCCAATGCATTATCTGATATGATAGTGGCAGGGACATCTAAACCTAGTGAGTATCCCTTCATAGAAATCCAAGATATTGGATTCATTTTCCTCCTTAAGTTTCATTGCTTCAGTCCACTTGGTGAAATAGTCTGTGGCGTAAGTATCCACTTGTGGCCTTGACTTGAATTTGGATTGATCACTCCAATGAAGTCCAATCCCCATTGCATGAATGGCTGGTCTACTAAAATTGGATGAATGGAAGGGAGCTAAGTCTTTCTTTCCCTATGAAGATTGCACGTTTCTTGCATTTCTTGATCCATGCAAAACAATCACTGAAAAATGTAAGCCAATAGTATCCAAACTTCATGATCTTGAGAGTTGTTACTCGTGGAGCAAAATGGCCTCCTAGCTTCACCACCATGGAACTCATACAATATCTTTGAACTTTACATGTTCCAATGCATCTCAGATAGAACACCATTTATGTCTTTTTTGAACAAAACACCATCAATAAGCACATATGGAATGGCTTGTAATCTAAAGTATCTCCTCTTGGGTCTTTGCTCATTTTCTAGAGGGCACAAACTTGTTTGGATAGTGCACCATTTTTTGAGTCCAACATGGAATGGGTGCATCGTCTAGTTCATGGTTGTTCTTGGCTCATTCTGTCAGTAGTAAGAAAACAGTCTTCTTCTCCTTTTGACTTCATCATGTCATTTAGAAACCAGCTGCTCACACATACCTTTTCCCTCGAACCAGCTTGGTCACTTTGATTTCAATATCATATTCCATTACACTGAGTGATCCAACCTTTTCTCTTCTCATTCAAATCCTTGTTCAGGAGAAAGTCCTTGACTACCAACATGAGACACTAGCAATTGAATCTTATTGTTCGAGACCAAGGTTTGAACTTCTTCAAACTCCTGATGACAACAAGGACATGCTTTTCAATGAAAGATTACCTTACTTCATAATCATTCTAGGCTTTGGCTGAAGAATGCTATGGGCTGTTCATGAACCTTCTCTATTTCTGCTCTACCAAGATAGTTAAGATTGTGTCTAATCCTCCAAAAGCATACAACATGAATTCCTTTGAGAAGTCTAGGTTGATGAGAGTTGGGGCTTGTGATATTGCTTCCTTGATGGCCTCAAAACTCTCTTTGCCTTCTGTTTTCCATTTGAATGCAAGACTCTTCTTCAACATCATTGTTAAAGGCTTCACAAGAGTGACAAAATCAGGCACAAACCTGTGAACAAAATTGATCCTTCCCAAGAAGCTTTGGAGAGATTTCTTGTGATGTGGCAATGGAAGTGTTCTAATGGCTTCAACCCTTTTAGGATCAATTGTAACCCTTCTCTTGAGACAATGTGGCCCAATAATTTACCCTTCATGTGCAAGAAATACACTTATTTGGATTCAATGACACTCTAAACTCTTCTACACCTTTGAAATACTTTCCTGAGGTGAAAGAGATGGTCCACTACATTCTTTGAGAAGATGGTGATATCATCTAGATATACCAACACTATCTTGTTGATTAAGCCTTTGAACGCCATATCCATAGCTCATTGAAATGTTGCTCCAGCATTTGACAGTCCAAATGGCATCTTCTTATAAGCATATGTGCCCCATTTTGTAGTGAAGGTTGTCTTGAATTGATCTTCTTCTTTCACCATTATCTGATTATAGCCTGAGTAGCCATCTAGCAGGAAAACCTTTCTGAACTAGCTACCACCTGCAAGGTTTGTTCCATTGATGGAAGTGGATAATGATCTTTGAGTCATGCTCTATTTAGATCACATAAGTTCACACACAATCCTGATTTCTCCATTTATCTTTCTCACTAGCACCAAGTTTGTAACCCAACTTGAGTGATTGATAGGGAAGATGATACTGGCCTCAATAAGCTTGTTTAACTCTTTTCTCATGAGAGGTTCAATATGGGGATTCATGGGCCTTTGCTTCTATTTGATAGGCTTGGATTCCAGATCCAGCTCAATAGTATGTTGTGCCAAATTTGGGTTGAAACCTCTTAAGATCTTTGTAAGTCCAAGCAAATACATCTGGGAATTCTTGACAAAGCTGAACAAAATCAGATTTCTCTTGTGGGGTACTTACTTTGCCAATTTGCAATGTCTTTCCTTCTATCTACTAAAATAGGGCTCTGAATCTTCACCCTTTACCTGAATGTTTGTTTTCTCCTTCCATAACTGATCATTTGGGTTGAAGATTGACTCCAAGGTTATGAGGCCTTTTGGTAATTTGTTAGTTCTCAGCTGCACCACTTGGTCACCATATTGTTGCTCCAACTTTTCTTGATTTCTGGTAGAGAACTCAGCTTCTTCTTGTAGGAAATTGACAATTTTTTTATCATTCTCAAAGACTTGCCAACTTGTATTGTTATCTAGAACAACAGGTCTTACAACCACTTTAATATGAGGCTGAGAATTCTCACTTTTGATATTTTCTACAACATCAAATGCAATCCCAATTGTTGTCAGTCTGTCTGTTGCTTCATTCTTCTTCCTTGGGATGGAATTGATGTTAAAATCTTTGAAATATTCAATTAGATCCCATACCTATTTTTGTAGTTCTTCAACAGATCATTCTTTAGTAGCATTTTTTCCTTCTAACTTGGTTCACAATCAGCTCACTATCACCAAATACTTGTAAATTCTTAATGCCTCTTTTCTTTGCCCAATGTAATCCGTGAATCAAGGCTTCATAATCAGTTGTGTTGTTTGAGCAAACAAACTAGAAACATAAAGCTGAGTAATATTTTTTTTCCTTGAGGTGAAACAAGCATAGCTCCTCCTCCTGCACCTTGTCTACTCCTTGATCCATCAAAGAATAATTTCCATACCTCATTATCATCTTTGTGGTCTGGCTTGGTGATGCTAGGGATAGGTTGATTCTCTTCATGCAAAAAATAGACTCCTAGTTCAGATTCCTCCATTTCTTTGTAAGGATCAAAAGCATGTATTTTGCTTTACCCATTCATCAAGAGTCAAGTCCAGGAATGCATCCAACCTTGGTGTCAGCTTCATCAGTGCTTGGATAATCTTCTTGATCAAATGCTGAACAATTTTCATTGATTTGACTTGGAGTATGAGGCTCTATGTGAAATTTTGCAATGGGCTTCAGATCTGATTGTAGCCTTAGTTCCATACCTTGTTCTAAACAACATGTGTGACCAATCAGTAGAAAGATAGCCTCTAATTTTAGAAGTGAACTCTCTTGACAAACAAAATGCAAACTGTGGTGGAAATTCTATCACTGATACATTTTGTAAGACAATTGCATTGGGACATGCATGCAATGTGAGGCTCAAATTTTTTATTACCCCAACTATTGTTACCATTGTCCCATCCAATTGCACTACACCCTTTGGATATGACTTCATATTGAAGCCCAATTGATCAGCTATTTGCTTTTTCATTGACTGAGCTACTTGCTCCTGAATCAATCATGCAATTATGTACTAACCTATCTTCCAATTATCAATGAGACATAGAATGGAGGGGGCTTCAAATTTTTACCTTGTTGTCTTCCATGATTTCCTTCAGGCTGGGCTACATTGGTAAGTACTTTTTCTTGTTCTTTGGACCTGGTTGATTTGAAGTTGACCAATTAGCTTCATAGCAGCTTGCAATAGGTCTCTTTTTCCTGGGATAGCCATAGTGATTCCCACATTGAGATGTTTACATTTGTCTTCTTCATCTGATCAATGATGTTGAATGGAGATGAAGTTATCTCTTTGCTTTCCCTTTCCCTGCACATTATTCCTTGCACATGGGTTGTTATAACCGGTATTTGAGTTGGTCTAGAAGCTGGTTTGGCTAGCCCTTGTGTATTTGGAACTGCACTTTGCTTGCCAATCACCTTGTGGAGTGATAGAAGGTTGCAGGATTGGCTTGAATTTGATGGTTGTCCCTCTCCCAATATTTCTCCTCTTTGACCTTGTATTGGCTGCTAAACTTTGAGAAGGAGCTTGATTTATGCCACAAAAATCTTCAACCTACCAGTTGACAAGTGTAGTAGCTCATTTAGAGGTGCCTCCTTGCTGAGATGCTTCCTCTACTTCTGATTTCCTTCATTGTCCTACCTCTGGTTCTACCAGTTGTTGCCACCATCAGAGCTTGATTCAGAGCACCATTGAAGCACATTGATTGGTTATGTGGTTGATTACATGGAAAACACCAATCATATTCTTGGGCCATGTTATTTTACACTGGTACTAAGGCTCTAGATGTCGATGCAACATTAGGGATTATAAGGCTGGAATGGTCTGCTAGCAGGGGGCATGACTTGGTTTGATTTTTTTTGAATGGGTGGCCTATTGGGGCTGATATGGTGCCTATTAGGTTGATTTTGAGGCTGATATGATCTAAAATATTGAGCTTTCTACCTCTTAAGTGTCAACAACTCATTACCCAAGTTTTGTAATTGCTTCATGACTTCTTGGAGATCATTTGAGGTACTAGAAGATGAGGTGGAAGCTTCAGTTGAACTCTAATTTCTGGAGTGAGAATGGGAGCTAATGTGGGTGCTTGACTAGTGTTTGGAACTTCTAAACCCTCTGGATACAGAGGCATGGGAGGCCTAGGTGCAAGTTTACCAGCTTGAATTAAGTAATTCTCAGCTCTAATAGCAATTTTATAGGCTGTAGGTAAATTTGTACCTCCCATGGATTGAATCATCATAGAAATATCATAATTTAAAGCTTTTAAGAAAGTATAGGAAAGCACCTTCAACTGTCTATGACTGGCCAATGGAATTCTATCCCACTTCCTTTGAAATCTGAAGTTGAAATCAGTCAATTGCTCATCAGGGATCTCTCTTATAGTTGTCAATTGTTCCAAAAAGACAGATTATCCCCCTTCTCCCCAAATTGGTCGCTGATGAGCTGTGTACACAATGGTTCCAATTCTGATAGAACTTGCAGCTCAAGGCTTCTAAAACATTACAAATATTTACCCTTAATGAAGATTCCAGATAACTTGATAGCCATGTCCATTTCATTGATTTCATGGAATTGCACAAATATTAGCAAGGTCTTAGACTCTGATCGAAGTTGTAGTCTGATTCTCTCCAGTGAAGTATGGGATTTTCTTTCAACGCTGGAACTGGAACTGGATTTTGTGCATTGAGAGCAAGTGGATGCTGACAGTGAAGTTGACATAGGGGTTGAGTTGTGCCATCTCTGATTGGTTTAAGAACTCTTGTTGATTGAATGAAAGGACTACCAGGTGGAGGCATTGATAAGGTTCTATTCAGGTGGAGATGGAGACCTTTGAATCCTTCTTCCTCTTCTTTCTCTATCTGGGGATAACTGCAGATATTGAACACTCTTCCTCTTCTCTAGTTCTTGAACCATTTGGTGAATTCTTCTCATAAATTTGCCAAGGCTTGACTGCTGAAACCAGTGGATTCTTCACCTTTTTGGAGTCACCAGATATGCAATTTCAAAGCTTCTTTTATCTTGAAGACTTACAAAAAGTACACATCAATCTTGTTGTAATTAAAATGAATACCTCCTTGGTCCCACTGGGCATGCCAAAACTGTTGTGTGTAATCACAGTACCCCTGAATGCTGATCACAACTTGATGGGTTGAGACTCTTCCAGTGTGATTGCATAACATGGAAATTCTCCCCAAGTGTGGGAATTGTGCAACCTCAGAGAGGAATCTCCAGATGAAGGTTGGTTCAATTCCTCTGATTCAGATGCATTCATATAACTTGTAGAGGATTCACTCTAAAATCTACTCTAACTTGCCAAGGAGACAGGGTTAAGAAGATGCAAAAAAGAATGAAATCCTAAGCTAAAGAGGTGATAACACCAAGAAAAGGGACTGGAATATCCTACTGGGGGAGAGTAGAGAAGAGAATGTAGTTGGAAGAGGTCACAAAACTGTGACACAATCCCAAATCTCCATTCATCAAAAAATCATGAAACAAAACTGATAAACCTGTAAAATGAAAGGATATGCACAAAATGAACAGTAGCAATAGAAGGCAAGGGATTGCAATACTAATTGCAAGGGTTGAGAGAACACCAAAAAAAACAATTTTATTATTCCATGAATATACCCAGTCCATTACATTTGTAGAATAAAGGCAAATTTCATTTACATATGCCATGAGAAGGCTTGCAGCTCAAAGATATTGAAAAAATGAGATTTTTTCCTATATCTAGACTATCCCCCTCCCAAATGAGAAGTGTTTACAATATTGAATTGTGGAGAGAAGAGAGAAAGAAGAGAAACTCAAATTTATGCTCCCTCCCACCAACAACATTCATTAAATGATCTGGAAAAGATGGGAAACTCTGAAAATCTATTACTGAACGTACTCTAGCTTTTTGGAAAAGAAATCATACCATACTGCATTAAATTCGGTGATTGGGATGCCTGGAACTGCACTTTTTTGGAGCTGAGTAGTTTTCCTATTTTTCACCCAACTAAACTCTCCAAAATTAATATTTCAGGAATAGAGATAGCGTATATGATGTCAAGACCTTTCCAAGGATATAAAGTTTGTTGAATTTCGAGCAATGGTTTCAAAGTTAACTACCATTTGAAAATTTGCATTAATCTGCATAAGAGATATCGAAAATGCAAGTTTACAAAATGGGCCCTAGTGCCTGAAATTGCAAACTGCACCATTTGCAAAAATTGTGAAATTGCAAAAAATCCCCCCAAGCCCATATCTTGCAAAATATGAAGAGTTAGACAGACTTATTTAAATTTTCGGAAAGAGGAAGAAATTTCCTATTTGATGAAGATGCTTTTGGGGATCCTTAAGTACTTAAATTATATTAAAAAATCAGATTTGTAGCACTAAAAAAAGTGGGGGAAATGGCATTAGTTGACCAAGATTAAGCATGGATAATTTTGGATAACATGGAAATCTTTGTATTTGGGCTGTAGGTTATTTGATTGATACGAAAGGGTAGTAGTTTAAAGGGAAAGAGAGAGCGAAGCTGTGTTGGAATGTGGTTTTTGATTAAAAAAATCTCAAGGTGAGTCAGGTGGAAAGTGATTTGGAGGCCTTAGGCAAAGTTGGAATGGATATGGGAAATATTTTCATGCATTACATCGGCCGCTAAAAACATTTGTACCACACAAAACTCTATCATGGCGGATATGGTAGACATCAAAATTTTGGCATTCCAGGAGTTGTAGGGGCATGTGGTCAAGCTAGAGCAGGGACACAAAGTTCACATGTTTAATCACCACCTCAGTAGTTATGATGGGGAAGATCAAGTTGAAGATGACATCCCTATCATGAGTGAGCAGGATGATCAGATGAAAGAATAGGAAGAGGGTCAACTAGAGGAGTAAAAATGTTTGAAGACTAACTATTCACTTGGATCGTAGAGATTTTGTTTGACTGTTTGTGAACTGTATCATTTGCGATGATTTCCCCTCCATATTTTATGATTTTTCCTTATATTTATTTGTTGGATTGTAGTTTAGCATAAGTTGTTTTAGCCCTTTTTTCATGTTTCTTTTTGGTTCCCTCTTGGTGATGCTCATGATGCATTCCATTTGTAAGGTTTTTGGGTACCTTAATCCCAATAAAAAGTATCCAATCATTATGTTCACTTATATTTAATAAAAATTAATAATAAATTTTTTTAACGACATTTTCAATTCAACAAGACAGAGTGGATGGTTCATGCCTCAAAGATGGGAGCGTTATGTTTGTGGAACCTATTTTCATGTTAGAGTGTGGTACACCTTTTATGTGATACACTCGGGTATTTTTAATGTGGTCCCACTCGCCGGTGAGCGCGTCAAGGGGGTTTGGGGGCGAAGCCCCCAAAGCAAATTTTCTTGGGTGGTTTATTAACTCATGGGTAATGGGTAACCGTTATGGGCTGTTTTTGGGCCCATGGTTTTTTGGTACCCATTGTTTTGATACCCACGGTTTTTTGCCCATGGTTTTGATACCCACGATTTTGTATCAAACTACTTAAGCAATTGTCTATTTATATGGTCTTATGCATATGATACATATACAAGCAAATGTATTGCAGATGTGTTTTGAATTCGGGTGTGAATTCTGTAGAGTTTGTTGAGCATAGCTCCAAACGGATCTGGGTATTGTATTGAGAGAGTGGAGGCTTGTAATAAAATATGAGCAAGTGATTCTTGGTGGACGTAGCCCAAATTGGGTGAACCACGTTAAATACTTGTCTCTTTGTGTTGTGTTATTTATTCTGCACTTTTATTTGAGATCTGTAATATTTTCTGCATATTAGTTTCTACTGTTGCGATTCTGTAAGGGATTATTCCGCATATTTTATCTCTTATTTCCTAACAATTGGTATCAGAGCCTAGTTTGGTTTGCTGAAGTGTTGAATCGTAGGGAAATTTTTTAGCTTGAGTGGGAGCTATGGCAGATGATGGAAGATCTAGGGTTGATAAATTCAACGGGTAGAATTTCAGTCTTTGGAAGATGCAGATGGAAGATTACCTTTATCAGAAGGATCTTTATACTCCGTTGTCTGAGAAGGTGAACAAACCCTCGAGTATGACAGATGTGGAATGGGATTTGTTGGATAGGAAGGCACTTGGAATGAATCTGGTTGTGTCTTGCATCTTCGGTATTATTTAATGTTTCAAAGGAAAAGACTACAAAAGATCTAATGGATGCATTAGGGAAGTTGTATGAAAAACCCTCTGCCTCTAACAAGATATTTTTAATGAAAAAGTTGTTTAATATGAAGATGTCTGAGAATAGTTCAGTAGCAGATCATTTAAATGATTTCAATATGGTTGTGAATATGCTAGCTTCGGTTACAATAGAATTTGATGAAGAAGTTAGGGCTTTATTAATTTTGTGCTCTTTACCTGAAAGTTGGAATAGCCTGGTAATGGCGGTAAGCAACTCGGTTCCAGCTAACTCGAAGTTGAAGTTTGAGGATGTTGTAGGGGTGATTCTAAGCGAGGAAATGTGAAGAAAATATCTTGGGGAATCTTCTACTTTAGGGAATGATTTGATAGTGGAAACTAGAGGGATACAGAAGAATAGAGGAAACCGTGGAAAATCGAAAGATCGGGCAAGGTCAAAATCCAAGAACAAGATTGTATGTTGGAACTGTGGAAAGTCTGGGCATGCAAAGAAGGACTGTTGGGAGCTTCGGGACAAGAAGAAACAACAAGAAGAAAACAAGGAGGAAAATGTGGCATCGGGTAATGTATGTCAGGATGCTTTGATTCTTTCTTTGCATAATATTACTGAATCTTGGGTTTTAGATTCAGGGGCTTCTTTTCATGCTACTCCACATAGGCATTATTTTGTTGATTATGTTCAAGGGGATTTTGGGCATGTTTTTCTTGGTGATGATGAGCCTTGCAGTATAGTTGGAAAAGGTTATGTTCAGGTTAAGATGTAGAATGGGAATACATGGCTATTGAAGGATGTCAGACATGTGCCTACATTAAGGAGAAATTTGATATCGGCAGGGCAATTGGGAAGTGATGGTTGTACTATGATATTTACAGCTGACTCTTGGAAGGTTACCAAGGGTGCTCTTGTGGTGGCAAGAGGTAAGAAGGTTGGAACCTTGTATTTATCCACTGATAGTACTAATGATTGTAATCTTGTGGCTTCAGATGTAGATACAACATTATGGCACTATAGGCTCAGTCATATGAGCCATAAGGGCATGGACATCATAAAGAAGAATTTTCCTGGATATACAGAAACAGGTTTAGATTTCTGTGAGAACTGCATATATGGGAAACAGAAGTGAGTAAGGTTTCTCAAGGTTGGACCTACAAAGAAAGAGAGTAAGTTAGAGCTGGTACATTCTGATGTGTGGGGGCCAGCTCAGGTATCATCTCTTGGGGGTTCAAGTTATTATGTTACTTTTATTGATGATGCAACAAGGAAAGTTTGGGTTTATTGTATTAGAAACAAATCTGATGTATTTGACACTTTTGTTAAATGGAAAGCATTGGTAGAGAATGAAACAGGTCTTAAGCTAAAATGTCTCAGGTCAGATAATGGAGGGGAGTATTGCAGCAATGAATTTGATGATTATTGTTCTAAGAATGGAATCCATAGGAAAAAGACGGTTCCAGGAACTCCACAGTAGAATGGGGTGTCAGAAAGGATGAACAGAACAATAATGGAACGTGCTAGGAGCATGAGGTTACATGCAAGACTACCTCTTTCTTTTTGGGAAGAAGCGGTGAGCACAGTTGTGTACTTGATAAACAGAGGACCCTCAAGTGCCTTGGATGGAGGCATACCTGAGGAGGCTTGGTATGGTAAGAAAGTTGATTATTCATTTCTTAGAGTCTTTGGATGTGAGGTGTTTGTTCATATTGACAAGGATGATAGGACCAAGCTAGAGGCTAAATCAGAAAAATGTACTTTCATTGGTTATGGTGGTGATGACTTTGGATTTAAATGTTGGAGTATTAAGGACAAGAAAATCATTCGGTCTAAGGGATGTGGTCTTTAATGAGAAAGTCATGTATAAGCAACAGTTGCAGGAAAACAGGGAAGAATCCAAGAAAGAATATGCAGTGGTAGAGGATCTTCTAGATGGGAAAGTGACCCATGAATCAGTTCAGGAACCTACTCAACAGGAACCCCAAACTCCTATATTGAGGAGGTCTTCTAGGGTAAGAAAAGAACCTGAACATTTTTCTCCTTCTCTTTATTATTTATTACTAACTGATAGTGGAGAGCCAGAGAGCTTTGATGAAGCAATGTAGGTAGATGCCAGTAAGAAGTGGGAGCAAGCCATGGATGAGGAGCATAAGTCTCTCATGGAGAACTAGACTTGGGATTTGGTGAAGCTACCGGAAGGAAAAAGAGCATTGCAGAACAAGTGGGTGTACAGAGTTAAAGACGAAGAAGGAGGAAAGAAAAGATATAAGGCCCGGTTGGTGGTCAAGGGGTTTGCATAGAAACAAGGTATAGATTTTGATGAGATTTTTTCTCCTGTAGTAAAAATGACTTCTATTAGAACTGTTCTTGGAATAGTGGCAGCAGAAGACTTGCACTTAGAACAGTTAGATGTAAAGACTGCATTTCTCCATGGTGATTTGGAGGAGGAGCTATATATGCAGCAACCAGAAGGATATGAGGTCAAAGGTAAAGAGGAGATGGTGTGCAAACTGAAGAAGAGCTTGTATGGCCTGAAACAAGCTCCACGTCAATGGTATAAGAAGTTTGATAGCTTCATGATGGAGCAAGGTTATATTAGATGTCATTCTGACCATTGCGTGTATACAAAGAAATTTGAGGATGGAAGTTATATTATCCTGTGTTTGTATGTTGATGACATGTTGGTTGTAGGTAAAAACATGCAGGAAATAAAAGTACTCAAGAAACAGCTAAGTGAATCCTTTGATATGAAGGATTTGGGGGCAGCCAGACAAATCCTTGGTATGAGGATAACTTAGGATAGGAAGGAACGGAAGCTGACTTTATCTCAGGAAGAGTACATTAAGAAGGTATTGGATAGGTTTAACATGTAGGATGCTAAACTGGTTGGGACTCCTTTGGCAGGCCATTTTAAGTTATCAAAGGAGCAGTGTCCCAAGACAGAGCAGGAAAGAAACCAGATGTCCAAGGTACCTTACTCATCAGTGGTTGGCAGTTTGATGTATGCTATGGTGTGCACTAGGCCTGATATTGCCCATGCAGTGGGAGCTGTGAGTAGATTTATGAGTGATCCAGGTAAAGAGCATTGGCAAGCAGTAAAGTGGATCCTTCAGTATTTGAGAGGGACCATGGGGACAAATTTTGTGCTGCAGTGGATTAGACACCACTTTACGTGGTTATGTAGATTCAGACATGGCTGGAGATGTAGACAGCAGGAGGAGCACGACAGGTTATATTTACACTGTAGGTGGGACAACAGTGAGCTGGATTTCATGACTATAGAAGCTGGTGACTTTGTCAACCACGAAGGCTGAGTATGTTGTTGCCACAGAGGCAAGCAAAGAGATGATTTGGTTACAACAATTGCTTGAGGAGTTGGGGCATAAGCAGGAGGAATGTAAGCTGCATAGTGATAGTCAGAGTGTATACACCTAGCTAAGAACTTTGCTTTCCACTCTAGGATGAAGCATATACAGTTGAGATATCACTTCATCAGGACAGCTTTGGAGGAAGATAAGTTGAAGTTGGAGAAGATTCATACCAGTCAGAATCCTGCAGACATGATGACCAAGGTGGTCACAAGGGATAAACTAAAGCTATGTTCAGCTTTGGTTGGCCTTCGCACAGATGAAGTGAAGGGTTGAGAAGCTTGCTCAGTGGAAATTAGTCTCCAAGTGGGAGATTGTTATGTTTGTGGAGCCTATTTTCATGTTAGAAGTGTGGTACACCTTCACTATGTGTTACACTCCACAGTATTTTTACGGCGGTCCCGCTCACCGGTGAGCGGGTCAGGGGGTTCGATTGGGGTGAAGCCCCCGAAGCAAATTTTCATGGGTGGTTTATTAACCCATGGGTAATGGGTAACCGTTATGAGTTGTTTTTGGGCCCATGGTTTTTTCCCTTGGTTTATGATACCCACGGTTTTTTTCCCATGGTTTTGATACCCACGGTTTTGTATCAAACTGCTTAAGCAGTTGTCTATTTATATGGTCTTATGCATATGATAGATATACAAGTAAATGTATTGCAGATGTGTTTTGAATTCGGGTGTGAATTCTGTAGAGTTTGTTGAGCATAGCTCCAAATGGATCTGGGTATTGTATTGAGAGAGTGGAGGCTTGTAATAAAATCTGAGCAAGTGATTCTTGGTGGACGTAGCCCAAATTGGGTGAACCACGTTAAATACTTGTCTCTTTGTGTTGTGTTATTTATTCTGCACTTTTATTTGAGATCTGTAATATTTTCTGCATATTAGTTTCTACTGTTGCGATTCTGTGAGGGATTATTCTGACATATTTTATCCCTTATTTCCTAACAAAGAGCCCTTTAATGGTCTTTGAGAACTATGCCCTGTCTGAGGTCCTGAAGTCCAACACATTCTGAGAATTCTCATCCACTTCTTCACTCGATTTACCCTAATCTTGAGTGCTTGATCGGGAATATAATGCTTGCCTCTATTACCTTGATCCCAGGAGGATTCAAGTTTACTCTTTCTTCATTAGAGGCTCAATGTGAGGGTTGACTCGTCTCTCTTCTGCCTGATGGGCTTAGCATCTGGATCCAATTTCTATGGTATGTTGTGCATAACTTCAGATTGAATGTCACAATTCCTTCATAGCTCCAAGTGAAGACATCTGGAAATTCTTGGGAAAACTGTATGAAATCTGATTTCTCCTGCTCAGCACCATTTTACCAATTTGAAGTGTTTTGACCTTCCCCAACCAGAATTGGCTCTGAATCTTCTCTCTTGACCACTATGTTAATGCCTTTTCCTTAAGGAACTGGTCGTTAGGGTTGAAGATAGACTCCAATGTTACTAAACCCTTTAAACCTGGAAGCTTGTTTGTTCAGCTGCACTACTTGATCCCCGTACTACTGCTCTAGTTAACTTAATTCCTAGCTGAGAATTCAGCCTTTCTCATAAGAAATTGAAATGATCTGTTGATCATTCTCAAACACCTGCCAGCTTGTGTTATTATCTGGAACTGCTGGCCTCACAATCACATGGATATGTGGTTGTGTTTTTTCCCTTCTGATGTTGTCAACCACATCAAACGTTGCTCCAACTGCTGCGAGCCTATCTGCGGCTTCATTTTTCTTCCTGGGTATGGACACGATGTTGAAAGCTTCAAAATCCTCAATGAGGTCCCATACCCTGTTCTTGTAGTTCTTCAGCAGGTCATTCTTTGTAGCATGTTGTCCCCTGACTTGGTTGATGATTAGCTCGCTATCCCCAAACACCTGCAAGTTCTTTATGCCCTTTTTCCTGGCCCAATGAAGTCCATGAATCAAGGCCTCATATTCAGCTGTGTTGTTTGAACAACAAAAACTGGAAACGGAAAGCTGAATAATATTTGATGCCTTGAGGTGAAACAAGCATAGCTCCTCCTCCTGCACCTGCCTACTCCTTGATCCATCAATAAAATAACTTACCTCATTGTCATCCTTATGGTTTTTGGTGATGCTAGGAATAGGCTGGTTTTCTTCATGTATGCAATAGACTCCTAGCTCAGATTCTTCTATTTCTTGGTAGGGATCAAAAGCATGTACCTTGCTTTCCCATTCATCAAGAGTCAAATCTGGGATGCTTCCAACTTTGGTGTCAGCTTCATCTGTGCTTGGATAATCTTCTTGATCAAATGCTGAACAGTTGGCATTGATTTGGCTTGGAGTATGAGGCTCAATATGAAAGTTTGCAATTGGTTCGGATCTGATTGTGACCTTAGTACCATATCTTGTTCTGAACAACATGTGTGACCAATCAGGATCCATAAGTAGCCTCCAATTCTAGCTGTGAAATCCCTTGATAAGCATAGGGCAAAGAGTGGTGGAAAATCTATCACTGACACATCTTGCAAAATAGGTAACATTGGGGAATGCATGCAAGGTAAGATTCAAACCTTTAATCACTCCCATAGTCGTTACTGCTGTCCCATCCAATTGCACTACCCTCTTTGATATGACTTCATATTGGATACTCAATTGATCAGCTATTTGCTTGGGCATGACAAAACTACTTGCCCCAGAATCAATCATTAAACAATTGTGTACTAGTTTTATCCCCAATGATTAATGAAACATAGAATGGAGGGGGTTTCAAAACTTTACCTTGTTGTCCTCCATGATTCCCTTCAGGCTGAGCAGCATTTTATAGGACCTTCTCTTGCATATGGACATGCTGGTTTGAAGTTGACCAATTCTTCATGGTAGCTTGTAGAAGATCTCTTTGGCCTGGGATGGATAAAGATTCCCACATTGATATATTCACATTTGTCTTCTTCATTTGATCAATGATGCTAAATGGGGATGAAACATCTCTTTGTTGTCCTTTAGGCTGCACATTCCTTTCTTGTGCATGGGCAGCAACAACTGGCATTTGAGTTGGTTTAGAAGGTGGTTTGGGCTGTCCTTGCATGTTTGGAGCTGTATTTTGCTTACCGACACCTTGTGGAGTGATGGAAGGTTGTAGATCACTTGGAGCCAATGACTTAATACTTCACCAATATTCCTCTTCTTTGATCTTGTGTTAGCTGCTACACTCTGAGAAATTGTTTGATTTAATTCATGCCACAAAAATCCTCAGCTTGCCAATTCACAAGTGCAGGTATCATTTGGAGCTGTGTTTTGCTGAGATGTCCCTTGTTGCTGATTTGTTTCTTGACTCACTTCACCCTCTACGCCAGTAGTTTCACCATCAAGGCTTGGTTCAAAGCACCATTGAAGCACATAGATTGGTTGTGAGGTTCATTGCATGGGAAACACCAATCATACTCTTGAGCTATGTTGTTTTGCACTGGCACTAAGGCTTTAGAAGTAGATGCAACATTGGGGTTATAGGGCTGAAATGGTCTATTGGTGGGAGGCCTTACTTGGCTTTGATTTGCAGCTAGATTGGGTGGCCTATTGGGCTGGTATGGTGGCCTAGCCTGGTACTGCGCTTGAGGCTGATACGGTCTAGCACTTTGAGCTTGCTGTCTTTTGATAGTCACCAGCTCATTTCCAAGGTTCTGTAATTGTTTCATAACCTCTTGGAGTTCATTTGAAGCACTAGAGGATGAAGTAGAAGTTTCATTTGAACTTTGATTTCTAGGAGTGGGAATAGGAGCCAAAGTGGGTGCTTGACTAGTGCTTGGATTTTCTAAGTTTGGATACAAGGGCATGGGAGGCCTAGGAGCCAGCTTACCAGCTTGAATAAGATAGTTTTCAGCCCTAATGGCAATGCTATAAGCAGCAGGTAAGGTTGTGCCTCCCATAGATTGAATTAACATAGAAATATCAGAATTCAAAGCCTTAAGATGATATAGAAAAGCACCTTCAGCTGTTGGCCTAACGGCCACTGGAATCCTATCCCAAGACCTTTGAAATCTGAAGTTGAAGTCAGTCAGCTGCTCGTTGGGAGCTCTCTTGATAGTTGTCAATTGTTCTAGTAAAGACAAATTGTCTCCCTTTTCTCCAAACTGCTCATGGAGAACTATGCATAACTGATTCCAATTTTGGATAGAACCAGCTCCAAGGCTCCTAAACCATTGCAATGCCTTCCCTTTGAATGAAGATGCCAGAATTTGACAGTTCCATTTCATTTATCTCATGGATTGCACAAATGTTAGAAATGTCTTTGACATGATCACCAGGAGTGGTATGATTTTCTCTAGTGAAAAATGGAATGTTCTTCAATGCTGCAATTGGAACTAGATTCTGTGCATTGAGGGCAAGTGGGCTACTACCAGTGAAATTGACAAAGGGATTTGGTGGTAGATGTGCCATTATGATTGGCCTAAGAACTCTGGTTGATGTGAGAAAAGTTCTACCATGTGGAGGTGTAGACAAAGTCCGGTTAGGTGGAGATGGTGATCTTTGTGGTCCTCTTCCTCTCCTTCCTCTGCCTGGTGATAGCTGTAAGTGGAAAATAACCCCTCTTCTCGAGTATCAGACCTGTTCAAATTCTTCTCATGCGCCCTGGGAAGCTATTGCTACTAAACCACTGAATTCTATCCCTTTCAGTCGCCAGATGTGTTAGATAATGAGCCTCAAAAGGCTAGATTCTGCCAAGTTACACACCAAACCTGACAATATTAAAAAATAGAATTTAAAAGCTTGAAGGACCCAGAAGATATAGTTCTTCAATTCGGTTATCAGGTTTTGTTGTGCAGCTACTAATCCCCAAAAGGTACAGGCAAAACTTAGGTCATGTAAGGCAACTTACAAAACCTGAAATACACCGTGTCGGAACTTGGGACATGCTCAACACCTGGGAAAACCTGAAATACTAAAAACCATGAAATTTTGAAAGTCAAAATCTCAAAAATCTAAGAATACCCTTTTGAATATTATCCCCCGATCTATCAACTGGTGAAATTTTGACTTGTTTTGAGCAAGTTAAGCCCTTGAAAATCGATTTCAAAGTTCAGCCTGGAAGGTGAAAAAAATCTGAAATTGTAAAACCTGCAACTTTTAGTCCAAATTTCTTGAAAATTCCTTCAAATCTTGTGGAATGACCTCTTGGTCCCACCGGGCATGCCAAAACTGTTGATGGAAAATCACAGCACCCCTGAATGTATGCAACTCGATGGGTTGAGACTCTCAGTGCGATTGCATAACATGGAGCTTTTCCCAAGTGTGGGACCTTGTGAATCAGGAAAGCTCTCCGGATGAAGGCCAGTTCCTATTCCTCTGTTCAGATGCACACATAAAAATGTAGAGGGTTTACTCAAAAACCTAATCTAACTTGCCAAGGAGACAGGGTAAGAAGATGCATAAAAATAAACCTAAACTAACAAAGGTGATGCACCGAGGAATGAAGAACACCTGTCTTGCCAATAAACACAAACCATTAAAATGCAATGCAAGATCATGCACAGATAACCAAAATTGTAGTGAAAGATCAGGAGGATGCAAATAAACATAGAGAGGGTTGAGAATCATCCACAGACATGCATTATTTGCTCCAAAGATTGATACAATACACTACAAAATGCCAAGAGGCAAAGTTGCATTACAGTTTTAGATGGGAGGTTTGAACTCCACAAATTCACCTGCCAAAGAGAAGAAGGGAGGGGCAAAACAAGAATGTCCAACCTTTAGAAAGAAGCCCCTCCTTACAATTTATAGGAAGAATGAGAGAGAAAAGAGAGAGGAATTCCAAATCTACCCCAACCACCTCCAGGTTGCATTTAATTCATCTCATTATGGTGGTAGGTGAGAACCCTAGCAAACCCAAAAAGTGGCGAACTGTATTTTGCATTTTTAAGAATTTTTTCTCACCCAATTAAAGATATCTAGTTGTAGTTGGACAGAGGACCTCGTAAGCTTTCTGAAAAGTCCAACCTTGCATGAATCCGAGCTCCCTGTGAAAAGTTATGGCCATCTGAATATCTGGGTCAGGGTCTGCTTCCTGTCAGCGCTCAAAATGTTGTGCCTCCTGAAGGTGCGCCTTGGCGCATCCATTTGCATGTCATCATACTCTTAAGTGTGCCAGGGCACATCCATGTTCATGTTGACACTCTTTGACATGTGCCTTCTACTTACACCTTGGCGCGAACTTTTTCATGTCGACACTTTTCTACCTGCGCCAGGGCGCATCCATGTTCATGTCGACACTCTTTGACGTGCGCCTTCTACCTGTGCCTTGGCGTGCGAACTTTTTTCATGTGTCAACACTTTTCCTTCTACCTGCGCCAGGGCATGCATCCATGTTTTTGTCGACACTCTTTGACTGCGCCTTCTACCTGCGCCTTGGCGCAAATTTTTCATGTCGAACACTTTTGACGTGCACCTATGCCACCTGCGCCTTGGCGTGAACCATTTTCGTGTCGACACTCTTTGACGTGCGCCTTCTACCTGCACCTTGGAACTTTTTTTTTATGTCAACACTTTTTGACCTGCGCCAGGGCACTGTGGCAACACTCTTTGACGTGCACCTTCCACCTTTTTGTGAACTTTTTCGTGTCGACACTTTTTGACTGCGCCTTCTACCTACGCCTTGGCGCGAACTTTTTCATGTCGACACTTTTCTACCTGCGCCAGGGCGCATCCATGTTCATGTCGAAACTCTTTGACATGTGCCTTCCACCTGCGCCTTGGCGTGAACTTTTTCATGTCGACACTTTTTGACGTGTGCCTTCTACCTACGCCTTGGTGTAAACTTTTTCGTGTCGACACTTTTTGACCTGTTCCAGGGTGCATCCATTTTTATGTCGACAACCTTCGCTTTGCACCTCCAACTTGTGCCATGGGTGTGACCTTTGGTGACATAATAAATGTCAGGGTCTAAGTTTCTTTGATTTCCATATCCTTCCGCTTGTCCATATCTACCCGAGGAGGGAGATATATACAACAATAGTTGCATTTCATACTTCTATTCTTGCATTTTTAGCTCACATTAAAATTGAGGGCAACCTATATGCTAGAAGTCATGCCCAACTTGATGGTTGACATAATTGAATCATAGAAGAACACTTTCTCTTCTCTCTCCCTCTTCACCAAACTATACAAATATAAATTCACACATCTTCTTAAACAACATCTTACCTGGAAGAAGTTGTCAATGATCATACGATCAGAGGATTGATAGTGGGTTCCAAGCTGGTTTTTCTATCCAGTCATTACCTCAGAGAAAGGACCGCCCCCTACAAAACATAACCTGAAACCACCCTTAGAATTTCCTCTTCATAGAACACCTTCCCAACCAAAAAAATCTGTTATGAATTCACAAGTCAGTCTTAAATAGCATAAACTAAAAACATAAAATTCACTTATAGGATTGTGTGTTTTTCTTAGCTTTTTCTTGAGTTTCATTTTGAGTTGTGAGGTTACGTTCTTCATTTTCTTCTTCCTTTCACACTCCACCATCATAGTTGGTATATTCCAACTATTTCTGAGTGTGTCAGGGCCCATTACTATCATACTCAAGTTTTTGGGTTGATATTCCATCTGACTTAATTCACAAAAATCAATATTCTTCACTTTTTCAAATTTTACAGTGACTGGCGTCAGTCCAGTGACCGTCATCGGTTTACATCTAACCGTCATCGGTTACCTAACCGGTGTCAGTTTCCATCTCTTTTTGGTCATTCTGTCCCAAAAACAACATTCATCACATCTTCTGTTCTTTTTAAAAGTTCTCAGGACATCATCATACCCCCAAAATTTTAAAATCACAGTCAAATATAACCTCCTTATTTCATTTTCATCAATTTTTAGCCTCATTTGCAAAACTGTTGATTTCCCATAGTAACCGGTATCGGTTACCATAACTGGCATCAATCACCCTTTAACAGTCATCGGTTAGTCTAACCGTCATCGTTTCATGTGTTTGATTTTTAATTAAAACACCGACCAGTTTCACCTCCCGGAATCTATCCTTATCCATTTATGTTGTTTTCTGTATCATTTACAGAGTACAATTTACCAACTCTATCCTAATTCACATGGTTTTGACTCGCAGCCAAACCAATGCCCTTGTGTTTCATGCTAGCCTTCAGTCACTCCCACCTAGCCCATCACCACCTTTCTATCTTGTCACCTATGGATCCAACTCATCCCATCACTATTAGTACCGATGATGAGGAGTTCACAAGACTCCTTGACTAGAATCCCATTACCCTACAATACTATCTTTCCCACTCATCCACTTGGGACTCCTCGGGACAGTTGGTATATGAAATGCCCGTGTCTATCCCTCCTGCCCTCACCCCCACTTCTGCATCAGCTACCACTAGCTCGGTGTTACCTTCATCCACCTTTACCACATGTGGTGTCTCGAATTGGACCCCACATCATCTATAACTGCTACACCTACAACATCTATCACACCCATGGTGTCAACTATTCCTTCATCAGCCACCTTGAGCATAGCCCCATCTGCACCTGCCACCTCATATATACCTATTGCATCACAACCACCCATGGTGTCGGCAACCCATACCCCATTCCAAAACCTTGTCCTCTCCATCCCACATTCCTTACCCCCAATCACTACAAGAGTCATTTACAACTACCCCACCTACTTACACATATCACCAACAACCCCCAATATCTCCTCTATCGCCTATTCGAGATATTTTCCACCTATATCTATTTCCCCCACATAGTTCTCATACTTGGCACCACCATATACTAGAATTTCGTACACATCATACATTCATCATCAACCCCTTATACTACAAGGGGGTGCCCATTCATCACAACCCACCAATGACCTCATTAAGATGATGATGGAAAAGATGCAAACATTAGAAGCATCAGTTTCTGGCTCTCGCAACTCCTTAACTTATGACCAAATCTGTAATGAGCCTATTCATCCATCTATTCCCATTCTCCCATTCCCATTGCATTGGGAAATTCCCAAGTTCAACCATTTCAATAGTAAAGAGGACCTGCAACAACACTTGTGGTCATTCAAACATGGGTGTTATCTAATCATCCATGATTATGCTTTACTCCTAAGAACTTTCTCGATGTCCTTGACAGGATGCATGTTAGATTGGTATAGTGGTTTACCTAGACATTCCATGTACTCATTTAACCAAGTGGATCAATCCTTCTTAGACCATTTCTCAATTAATGTCGTCAATAAAGTCACCATGACTGACCTATACTCAACACAACAGTATGATGATGAATCTATCACAGATTTTGTCACTCGTTGGTGAAGCCTCATCAACCAACTTAACATTCCAGCTTACCTCAAACCAAGCTTATAGAGTTGTTCACTAGAGCTTGTGTCAGGAACATCTCACCAACTCTATAAGTACAAACCTTCCATACCTTCGATGAAGCATTTACCATGGCATGAAAACTGGAAATTCATGCCATTGAAGAGAAGAAAATTCAATTGTGTAACAAAAATGTTGCATTCAAATCAAATGATGCCTCTTCATCTTCAAAGCCCCAAAACAATTATTCAAAAGCCAAAGGATCTACCAACACTGTAGTTCTCAAAGCTGGCCCATCTCACCCATCTAACCAAGCAAAACCTTCCTCCAATCTCTCTCCCATTCAAAATTTCCAGTTCAGACGAGAGAAACAAAAGTACACTCCAATCGGGCATCCTTATTCTTCACTATTAGAAAAATTCTTAAGGATGAAGCCATTGCTCTTCCACCCATTAAACCACATACTGGTTTCGACCCCACTCGTCCTATGCCTGCATGGTATAAGGAACATGACTATTGTAATTATCATCATGTCAAAGGCCATAGCGATGGTAATTGCATAACCTTCAAGAACATTGTCCAAGAAATGTTAGATAATGGAGATCTCGTCCTGGACAACCCAAATGCACCGAAAAATCAAAACTTGCATATCTTTAAGAAGTCATTCCCTAACCATACACCATCATCTAATCAAAATGGTGAACCTTCAACCAATGATAACAATGTCCATGAAGTCCATGTCATTTTTGATGTCATACCAACCATTCCTTAATTTCCTCCTATCCCCTCTATCAAGGAGATTCTAGCATGAGCTCCTCTACCCATGGAGGAGCCTACTTCAGCTAATCCTTCACCCACAGAGAAGTTCCCTTTCATCTCCCCTTCACCCATGAAGGAGTCCACAATTTCTATCTGATGTCATTTCAACCATCTACCTCACAACCTAACAAAAGATCAATGGTATTAATTCTTTGACCCATGGGAAATCATCCTCACTTTCTTCTCCACTGAAAAAAGAATCTACCTCACCCCACCTATCATCTCTCCTACCCATGGGGGATCCTTTAGATGCACCACTTCCTATTGGTGACAATTCCCCATTAACATTCTAGGATCCTATTGATGTACTCTCAACTCTTTTACCCATAGAGTCTGAGGCTAACAAGTTCCCTATCTCACAGACATATTTTATAGGGATTTCCACTAAACCAATTACATCTCCTCTTATAGCAGTTTCATTTTCACGCCTGGCCAACCACTTGGATTACATTGATAATTCCATGCTTTGGGGATGCCTTTGGTTACCCTTTTCAACCCAAATGCAAATGTCACTTACTGATACCTCCATGATCTATCCAAAGGTATTTCAAGGGACCAAATCAACCATGACCATGCCTGTTGAAATGACTTCTTCTTCATCACCCTTGCCTACATCCAAACCTTTACCCACAAAAAAACCCATTCCTATGCCTAAGAACCTACCTACACCTACATCTTCTCCCATATATAGACCTATCACTACCCTGGGTGTCAGGCTGACATCAAGCCTTGTCCATCCAACCATCAAATTGGACTTAGCCACATCTTCCCAAGCCCGCACATAAATCATTCCTCCACCTAAAAGGAAGACCCAACCTTCTAGGACACATACACTAGTTTCACCCACCATGCCTCTATCACCTTCACCCATTTTGTCTATCCTTGAACCTCACCTGTCTACCTTGGTCAAGCAAACTCCTACCCAAAGAAAATAAAAAGCACAACAGTCTGCCTCTTCATCACAATCCTTTATTACACCCAATTGACCTACACAACCTTTTCCATCACCCACATATTTCTTACCACCTATACCCCTACCAGCTACCATAACCCCATCACTACCTATGAGACTTACTTCTCTTCAACCCATACCTTCCACCCGGCCTCTACCAGCAACTTTACCACACCTTCATTATCACCTTGGCTAACCCTTTCCTCTACCACCATCCGTTTTCCCTTCTACATCATGTATGCCTCCAAATTTACCTAGGAAGGTACAACCAAAAGTTGAAAAACCCACTACCCTCCAAAGAGGTAGTTAACCTACAACCCCTTCCATTGCTAGTTCATCTACCGCGCCTTTACCTAAGAAGGTAAAAAAAGCCTAAGATAGTACCACCTCCCAAACCGGTGTTCAAACCTATTCCACCTCCTAATTCCACCTCCTGTAGCACCTCTCCCACCACAATCACCCACCATTCGACCCAAAACCACACTCACCTCATATTGTGATCCATTTGTAGGGTCTTACGCCAACATTTTAGTTAACCTTTTAGAGACCTCTATCATCACATTACCACCACTTCATCCTTATGACCCACTCAAACCAAAACCAAAAGGGTTTGATGAGACCAAAATTTGTGACTACCATCATGTGCTGGAACATGATGTAGAGAATTGTAAGGCTCTAAAAACTATTATGTTCTAACTATGTCCTCCTGAAGTAAATTTTGATGATGATGATCTTCTAGATGAGGAATTTATCCTGCCTTCACCAATCACCACACATTCTCACCCATTACCTATTCAGTACCCCACATCTCCACCTCCATAACCATTTTATCCTGCCTCCAACATTTGAGATCAACATGGTTCATATCAAAGAGTTAGCCAAACCTCCGCCTAAATGTTAGTGTGCCCTAATTATTTCACAAAAAGATTGTCCTTAAAGAGGTTTATTTCCTGTCATGTCACTTATACTACTTATCACAAATCACCATAGGAGAGGTATCCCCTATGGTCCTCCCCACCTTCGTACCAACTTAACATATGGATGACTTAAGTACTTCCACCTACTTGCCCAAAAATCGCCTTCCCAAATACAACCATTTTCCTCTAACCTCCAATCTTCCTCACCAACACCCCACCCCTTGCTTTTCCCACACTTTCCTCCGCTATTGTGCATGGAAAGGCTTTAGCTTTAGGTTCTATGAACAGGGCCGCCATATTTTCATCTTGTGTACCACATGTAAAAACAGTGACTATAGTGGTATTGGCTTTGCCAACCATCTTCCAAGAAATCCTATGTCAAACTTATTGAGGATGAAAAACCTTCTTCACCCCATTTACCAACTTTGCCACCTTCACCCACGGAGTCGATGAATCCAGAATCCATTCCTCTTAAAATTGTTTTTCGTAAACACCATTTCCCCAGGACCTTATGACTTATCAACATGATGTTGCAGGCTCCCTCTTCTCTTTCCTTCATGTACCCTGTCATGATCGATGACGATACACCATCCATTAACATCATTTAATGTCAAGATGATGATTCTATTCTCACCTACCTTGGTGCGGAAGATTCTTATATTCACCGGCTATTCCTTCTGAGATGAAAACCATGTAAAATGAATCAACAATTGAAATCAATATTAACACTCAAGATGACCCACACATTATAAAGATATGCCAATCTTTAGGTGCTGCTGAACAGGAAGCTTTTACTTCTATTTTCTCCAAGATCATAACAACACTTTTTCTTGGTCCTATGCTGATATGCCTGGTATTGACCCCAATATTGTGGTCCATAATATCGTTAACTATTCCTGAAGCTAAACCAGTAAAACAGAAGCTGTGGAAAATGCATCCTCGCATGCCCTTCTTGTCAAAGAAGAACTTCAATGCTTTCTTTCAATTTCATTCATCCTACCCATTGATTATCCCTAATGGATCTCTAACATCGTTCTTGTCACAAAAATGACAGGAGGACTTCACATTTGCACAAATTTCCATGACCTCAACTTATTTTCCCCAAAGATGACTTTCCTCTACCTAGTATTGACCAACTAGTTGATCTCACCACCGGCCATGAGATGCTATCACTCATGGATGGTTTCTTGGGTTATAACCAAATATTACTCGCCCTGGAAGATCAACACAAAACCACCTTCATCACTCCTTGGGGGACCTTTTTCTATCTAGTCACGCCCTTTGGCCTTAAAAATGCTTGTGCTACATATCAGTGGGCTATGACTTATATCTTCCATGAAATCATGCATCGTATATTGGAAAATTATTTAGATGACCTTCTTACCAAATCTAAACATCGACCAAACACCTTACAGTCCTGAAGGTCATCTTTGACCGTCTCATCAAATATTGTGTTCACCTTTAACCTAAGAAGTGTGTCTTCACTGTTCTATCAGGAAATCTCCTTGTTTTTATCATTTCTTTACATGACATAGAATTTGATCCCACTAAAATCAAGGCTATTCTTGAAATGCCTCCACCTACTAACCTTTGCCAACTTTGTAGTTTACAAGGTAAGTTGCAATCTATTCCACATTTTATTTCACAAATTTCCGACCACTTCCACCCATTTCATCATATCCTCAAAAAGGACATCTCCTTCAAATGGGATGATGAATGCCATTAATCCTTTGAGACCTTAAAATAGAACCTTCTCCAACCACCTATACTTGTTCCTCTTAAGGATAACCAACCATTTTACCTTTTCATTTCTGCTATGGATCATTCCTTGGGTGCCATGCTCGCTCATCACGATGAGAAACACCGGGGGAAAGTGGTTTATTACATAAGCCATACCCTTTTGGACTATGAAACTAGATACACCCATGCCAAAAAAATCTGCTTAGCCTTAGTTTTTTTTGCCACTAAACTTTGTCATTACCTACTCAATCATAAAACATTTTTCATCACCAATACTGACCCCTTACATTACATGTACGCCAAGCCCTACCAACATCAATGTGTTGCACATTGGCTAATGCTTCTCAAAGACCTCAACCTCAAATTCATCCATCAAAAATCTATTAAAGGTCAAACTATCACTGACCAACTTACAGACACACTGCTCTCTAGGAATCAATCCTCTAACTTCAAATTCCTAGATGAATCAATTGTTACTCTTTCTTTGGATGATACCATTTACCAAATGACCTTGTTCTTCAATGGTTCCAAATGTCAGTGTGGGGGTGGTGCCGATGTTATCCTCATTCCTCTTGACGATGATCCTATGCCATTATCTTTAAAACTAGATTTTGATTGTACTAATAATATTGTAAAATATGAAGAACTCCTATTAAGTCTTCAACCCGCCATAGCCTTAGATGTTAAATTGATTAATATCTTTGGTGACTCCTAACTGGTCGTAAATCAAGTCAATGGTACATATCGGTTTTGTAATGAAATACTTCAAAAAGTACAAACATCATGTTGACATACTTTTGACCACCTTTGACCATTATGAACTTCAAACCACCCCACGTTCCACTAATAAATTTGTGAATACCATAGCCTTCTTTGCTTCTCAGATACCCTCTTCACCCTCTGAACTCAAAATCTTTGTCACACTAGAAATGTTACAATCATCTTCTTATATATTTTGAGACGTCAACCTTATCGGAACCATTGAACCTGACCCACGTGACCTTTGGTATAAGTAGTTTGTGGACTACCTTTCCCTTTCAATTCTACCTCCCAAAATTACTCATAACGGACAATGTGCCTTTCTAAAATGTGTCTCTCGCTATGTCATTATGGGTGGTCTTCTTTATAAACATGGATTTGACGGTATTCTCTTACGATGCCTTACAAGTTCTGAAATTCCCTTACACCATCAAGGAAGTTCATGGCAGAATTTGTGGAGGTCACTTTAGTGGCTTAGCTGTCACTAAATGCATCCTTCTCCTGGGCTATTATTGGCCAACCCTCAACCATGATTATTGTGACTATGTCAAACGTTGTGTGAAATGCCAACAACATGCTAATATTCATCACACACCTAGTCACGCCTTACAGGTCACACGAGACCTTTGGCCTTTCTCTCAATGGGGTTTGGATCTTGTTGGAGAGATCAATCCTCATTCTTCAAAAAGCCATCAATGGATTATTACCGCTACCAAATACTACACTAAATGGGTATAAGGCATACCTCTTATTTCTACAAAAGTGGAGAAAATATGTGAATTCATCAATCATCACATCATTTTTCGCTTTGGTGTTCCTCACCGTCTCATCACTGATAACGGAAAACAATTCAAAAATAAAACCCTACGGAAACTTTGTGACGCCTTTGACATTCAACTCAATTTTTCTTCACCTTACTACCCAAAAACAAATGGCCAAGCAAAATCAACCAATAAAACCTTGAACAAAATTCTTATGAAAGTTGAGGATGATATTGGAAAGGATT
Organism: Taxus chinensis; assembly: GCA_019776745.2. Classification (NCBI taxonomy): domain Eukaryota; kingdom Viridiplantae; phylum Streptophyta; class Pinopsida; order Cupressales; family Taxaceae; genus Taxus; species Taxus chinensis. The sequence goes on along the minus strand of JAHRHJ020002231.1, from coordinate 539,899 downwards.
GGCATACACACATTCCTTTTACCTTTTGGGCTTACCATACTAGTATTCATACCTCAACTATGCCACACCTTTTTCTCTAGTCTACGATACAAAGGCTATTTTTCCTCTTTAAATCTAGATTCTGTCTCTTCATATCTCACTCAAAGAGATGCTTAACGATGATGAATTTTTCCAGGACCGTTTGGCACAACTTGAGTTATTAGATGAATGTCATCTTAATGCTCTTGATCATCTCCAAATCTACCAAAAACATATCAAACGTGCCTATGAAAAACATGTCCATGAACGAACCTTTGTTGGTGACCTAGTCCTGAAGGAAAATCAACATGTAACCAAAGAGGAAAAATGTAAACGGGGAAAATTTGTTCCTAATTGGCTTGGACCCTATATTGTTACTCATACCTATGGATCAGGTGCTTATCGTTTTATCTTCACTCGAAGGTAAACCCAAACCTGATCCCCTCAATGCCTTACATTTTGACCCTTCTATTGTTGAATCAAGTCTATATCACCTTCTGTCTATTTAAACGCTTTTCCCTTGAGCACCATTCACCTTCCATTTTACCTATTTTAAGGATCAATGACTAAACAAGAATCATGTGATTACCCATCACTTTTTCAACCTTATCTTCAATATGAGTACCACAACTTTACTCATGACATGATTCTCATGGATACTTTTCATCTTTTTAAATATGGAATCCCATGCTCATTCATCACTTAAACCCTCTCTCATCATAGTTAACCTCTGTGTGCTATGGGTTTTGTCCTCAAAACAAGAGCCTATTTTTCTCTGTAGTCTTGTCCATGAATTAAAAGTAAAAAAAAAGCAATGTCAAAAAAATAAAATGGGATTCAACTCCTTGAGTCAAACTTCTAGAAAAAATATGACTCCATCAAAAAGGACATCTATTCTCTCTATCTCACTGCTATAAATAGATTGCTCCCTAAAAAGACATTTATACAAAGCTAGCCATATTTTAATTTGTCTATCATAAAAAGAAGACTATTCTTGCAAAATAAAATAAAATATTCTGAAGCTTCCCACATCGATCAGCTTCATGAAGACCTCAAGGAGATAATATACTCATCCCACATAGACTTCCCGCATTGATCAGTCTATCAAACACAAAAGTAAAAACAGAAAATGATAACTTTTTCATCATGGACTTGCCTATTTTGATCTTGGGTCTCTTGCCAAGTAGGCATGTTGTCATACACCATGTGACGCTAAAACCAACCATCTTTCACCTCATCACCTTTTCACCCTAATTTCCTACCTTCTCAAGTGACATGTCACAAATGCACACATTTTGTGATCATGTGACTTTCTTCACCCTTAGAATAGTCAATCATGCAATGCCTTTAGGGTCTTACATTCATAAGCCAATCTTTGGTATGGTAGACTCGTTATGGTTCTTATCAATTAGGTGGCTCTTTTTGTCACCTCTTACCATTCACCTTCTTCATTACTTATTGATTATCCTATACAGGACTAGACCATCGACACCTACATTTTAAGGATTCCCCTTTCACCAAAATCACCTATACCTAAATGACCTAAATTCAACCAGGCCTAAATGACCTATACTCAATCATGCCTAAAACCTACCAAACCGTTCCTAAAAACGACCAACTCCTCTATCATCTTATTCTTCCCTAGCTTATGGGAGAACTACATCAGCCTGAGGCCCCTTTTTTCTGGGGCTATGTAGGTAGCACTCTGAGGGCATGGGGCCCTTGGAGGTTAGCTCAAACCACTCTTTACCCTAACCAATTTTCCCCCATTTTTCTATTTAACATTCTACCTTAGTTAGTTTCCATTTTACACAACTTGGAAATTAAAAAACTCAAATACAAACATACATACCTACCATTTAATCACATCATCATATCATCCATCAATCATTTCACATTTCCATAATATCAAAATATTTATCAATTTACACCATAACAATCCATATAAATCATCATTTATTTTCCATACTACCAATAACTTGAAAATTAAATCAAAACCTAAACTCACCTAGACTCCGCCATGCCTAACTGACCTAACTCCACCATGTCTATACTCGACCTAACTCAACCATGCCTAATTGACCTAGTTTCCATCACATACACCAATAATATTGAAATTAAAACCCTAAGTACACCATCCATACCGTTAATATCATCATCTATACAAATAAATGAAATTAAAATATGTATCAATACCTATGTACACAATCTATAAATAAATACAAGTATCTTAAGATTCTCAGATACAAGTATCTCACTATCTCAGACACACCATGCAGGTCGATATAATAATAAAAATCACAAAACTCTCATGTATATCCTCACTATCATCGGCACGTAGGCTAGTATATACCAAAAGTCAGTACACTGACCATATTAGGTGACTAATCATCACCACACTTGATATCCATGCTTGTCTCATATGTCTCCTCCTCCTCTCTACCTGTATGATGCCCTGCTAGGATCCCTCTACCTCACATGGGTCTCATTCTAATATCCACTGGCTCGCAGCTGGGTTTGGCCTCTATGAACTTGTCGCCTCACCCTAAACCTGTCTCTGGGATTTCCAGCCCCCTGTACTCTCTGCACTATGAGTGCGGGATCTCGTCCTCTCACTCGATGCCTGTTGTGCCATATACTCTACATAGAGGGGACATCTATCCCTGCAATAATAAGATGATCCTGGTAATACCGTACCTCATTAAAGGCATCCCTGAACCTCGCCATTGACACCGTCTGAGGTGGTGCCATAGGTCTCACAACAACCTGTGAGTATTGTCCTGTTAGGGCTGGCCTTGAACCCTATACCTGTGACACCTGTCCCCCTCTATGTACCATGGGACCCTATCCTGTCGTAGCTACCTATAGTGTGGGACCTTTCCCCAGAGATTATGGAGGTGCCTGCACTGTAACATAGGCTTATAGGGCCAGAACCTGATCCTGTGCAGTGGCCAACTGTCTCTGTAAACCTACTACCCATGCCTGTAAGGTGGCTATCTGTCCCCCATCTCCATATCCACCCTATGTGGGTGCCTATCCTTGTGCAACCTGGGCGTGTAAGGCCACTACTTGAGCCTGTAAAATGGTAGCCTGTGCCTCTAACCCGGTAAGATGCCCATATAAAGCTATAATTTATGCATGAAGGGCAACCACCTGACCCTGCAAAGTATCCCTTTGTACTTTGATGGTGGATAATTCTGGCTGTCATGGCCTTGGTGGTTCCGCTCATAGTTGTGCCTATCAACACTACCTATAACTTTAAGTGACCTCAACATCATCGATCCACTTGTCCACTTCCTACTCCTCTTGCCCTGTAGGCACACTCGGTTGTGGTGGAGACATATGTCTCTCCATGTCATCTTTCCTATGCTGTGGGAAGTGTGGAGGAATGTCCAGTAGTAACCCAAACTGTCATCTCACCATGTCTGTGGGTATTATCTCATGCTTGCCAACATGTCGCCCCTGTATCCACCTCTCTAACTGTAACTACTCTAACTCCTCCACCATGTTCATATATGAAGGATAGCCAACATATGGCCTCCGAACAATATCAACTCTAGACAATCCCTCCAGCAACCTCCTGTAATATAAAACATCATGTATGGCCCTATCCACCCTGTGATGTCAACCAATTAGTACCCACCATCTATATCCAATCCTGACCAAGCCACCCCCAAACCAATCATGTTGAATCAAACCAAATGGACGTACACATACGATGTGCTCGTATGCCCAACAATGTAGAAGAAAGGTGCAACATAAACTAAACCTCCAGAACATCCCATAGGCCCAAAAATCCTTATATAGTCTCACCAGGAATGCCAGTGCCTAGGAAAAATAGACCCACTCCTCCATCATATCCTAGAGCACTCCCATTAGTGCTCACGAGAATATCCCACCCTCCACATTTGGTAAGGAAAAACAACATACAACCTCCATCATCAAAAAACCCAACCTTGTCTCCTGAGGATGGGCTGAATACATCTCTCCATAGCTAAGGCTCACGCTATGATACCATAGCTCTCCTATCGCCTCCCCAAAAACAACCACTATTGGCTCCTCTGATGCTTCTGAAGTAATAGAATAAACCAGATCCCCAACTATCAGTAGCCATGGGATGCTGTATACATCCTCCAGGGTGACAGTAATCTCACCTGTAGGTAAATGAAAAGTGTTGGTCACTTAATCCCATCTATTGATGAGTGTGAACATCAAACTCGGATCTCGAGCTACACGCCTGTAGTGTAGTATCCCAATCAATCCATCATCAGGGTTTTAGTAGAACCCATGATGCACACCCGCTAGAAGAGAAAGGTTTTGGGACTTAGCCGTTTTTAGCATATCAGGCAGGACATGAGAAAAACGTGGCCCGAGTGGATAATGTGCCAGCTTGGTGATAGGTTGGCCTGGGAAGGAATATACCTTGCGATGGAAACTTCTAGAAGGCCATCATGAAAAGGAATGGAGAGCTAAGGCCTGGAGGATCATGCGCCCATGGAGGACCACATTCAGACACTTGGCACTGGATCTGAGGCCGCAGAAGGATGAGTTGGCACTTCAAGATGCCTATAAATACAAGCACCCACAGTTGAGTTGAGGTAGATCCAAGTAAGCAATAGAGGGAAGCTCTGTAGAAATGCTGCAAAGGACTCTATTGGGTTGGGTAGATAAATATAGGAAGGAAATGTATTAAGGACTTTGGGGTTGTGAATTTTCTTTTTGCTAAAAGATATGAATCCTGTTATGATGCATGACTTTGGTCTGCCATACTGTGATGATCTGTAATGAATCTACTGAATGTAATGGGTTACCAAGTTATTGAATATGAAGCATTAATGGTTCTGGTGCATACATATCTCTTTACTGTTCTGTTTCATTTATGTTTATGGAATGATTATGAATCCTATACATCTTCCTTTCTGTTTTGATTCAAGTTCTATAATTTGTTAAGCACTTTTCTGTCTGGAATGACTGCATTGGTCTAGAATCCATTCTGAGCTCTATGATCATTGCATGTTTCGTTTCTACTCACTCTTTTTAGAGTCTGATCATAGATGATGTTTCCCACTAAACTCACATAAAGGAGAAGACTCGGCACCCGCGCGTGCCTTAGGTGAGCACCCAGTGCCCACTGGGTGATAGGCCACGCGCATGGGATTCCCTTGTTCTTTGGTGGGTGTAAAAATGACTACATCTTGGTTCCATTTTCGGGACCTCTTTTCGAAGTTGTAGTGGGAAATGGCATACATCATGATCTGTGTAATGAGTGATGACAAAGCGTTTAACCCTGGAAAGTGTTGAAACATGGTTCAAGAGCACGGAGGATGAATTTTCTCAGAGATTCAACACTGGACCTGAATTTGATGCACGTAGATGGGTAGAAGAGAACCTCTACCATGAGCTATATGAGACTTTTTCTGCTGCTTCCCAGTAGAGCTGTATGAATGGCTCTCAGCATATGCGTCTACATCAAGATGGTACTATAGATCGCATGCGTGGACACAGGAAGAATACCAGAGGTTACAAGGTGTTGATCTGACGTGGACTCGTGTTGTGGATCATTGGTGGAAGGGAGTGCTGGCTAGCTACACCCTAGAATACACTATTTCCATGTATTCTTGTCTGGATGTTGCTGAGTTTGAGTTTCTGCGGGAGCTGAGAGGATCATTTCTACAAGCTATTCCCCTGGTGATGAAGATCTTGATCATGACCATGAGTTTAGAGGCATTTCCAATGGCTGGCTAAACCTTCCTGAGCACTAGGCGAGGAAGCTAGGGTGGAGGAAGATGGCAGACATTATGACTGAGAAAGAAAGGGAGGAGAGATGACTCAAGTATAGTGAAGCACGTGAGAGGGAGATTGCTAGACAATGTGAGGTTGCAAGTGTGATGGATTTATGGAGGTAGATGTTATGGGAAGGAGTTGAGGTTCATGCAGAGGATGTGGAACCTGAGCAGTTTGTGCTACCCCATCTTGGAAAGCAAGAGAGAGAACCCCTCGGATTCTGATGAGAGTTTATCATGAGGAGAAAGAAGAGTCTTTGACATGCATTTGAACCCACCTAGCGACCAAACCTTGGCGCTTGGTTTATTAGATCAAGGGAGAAGTATCATTAATCCAGTTGGTATCGGTGGAAGTGACCAATATGCACCCAGGAGATATAATTTCTCATTTGGGACTTCTATGGCTGGACACTCTATTCCAATGTTTGGTAGAATTTTTGGGCAAGGCACAAATACGCAAGGTTTTGGTAACACGTCAGGGAGTGGCACGGGAAACACATTTGGTAGTGGCACAATCTTATAGACCATTGGTGTGTAGTTCACTGGAACGTTGGGAACTTTAGGTGTGACAAAATCGGTCCCCTTTTTGGCCACGGGAGGATCTGGAGGTGGAACTGGTGGATCTGGGGGCACAGGATCTGGTGGATCCAGCGGATCTGGTGGAGGAGGAAACACCGTAGGGAATTAAGGGACTGGATCGAGAGGATGAGGACCTCAGCCACCTCCTCAAGTATTCTTTGAAATGTCTTTACACTTGCCAGATTACATATGTATAGAAGATGTTGTAGATCATGTGCATAAATGTGAGTTACTATGGCACACGAAGGGGATCACAACCCCAGAGTGGAAGGCCAGTCAATTTGCAATGACGTTGCAAGGACACACACATAGCTGGTATAGGAAGTATGACCCCCATCAGACAGTGGTAGATTACACCACATTGAAAAATGCCTTCCTAGCAGAATTCCACATACCTGAATTTGAGCAGAAGAGCATCAATGCTCTCAAGGAGATCCAATAGGGAATGGCAGAGAGTGTGCGGGAGTATGATGCACATTTCAAAAATCTCTTGTCTAAGTTATCATATGATATTCACCCTTCACAACATGCTCAATGGTTTTTTGGAGGGTTGATAAGTTATATCATAAGACTTTCACAGACCCACGCGAGGCACTGGAAGCTGCTCTGCGTGCCGAGGCTGTCAGAAGTGTTGACACTGGTGTTAGCCCATTTTTGGAGGCTCAGATCACTGCCATGGCAAAGCAGTTGGAAAAATTGTCTACGAACTCAGCTCCAGAGACTCGCAGTGGAATTTGGTGTATAGATTGTGACATGGAGGGGCATACAAAAGATAATGGTGGAATATGCACTCGGAAGTCGGTACACGCCATAGCGGTAGACTGTGAAATCTATCACGGGGACCATGATGCAAGTAGGTGCCCTCTGTTACAATGCACAATCCACAAAAATGTATCTTGTTATTGCAAGATTTGTACATCCACAACACATGACACTAAATATTGTAGGCTGATTGATCAGATTCATGACGCTATTGATCTTGGTGTGCGCCAGACTAGCCTTGCAAGTAGTTCTAAAGGAGATGAGCATCATTATGAGGAGCGCGAAGATGGAGGCACGTGGAAGAGGATTTCGAGGAGGATTTCATGGTCGTGGTAACCGCAGAGGAAGAAGTGAGTTCCCACGTAGAACTTGTTTCAATTGTGGATCTACATAACACTATAAGCGCGAATGTCCAAATTTATTGCAGTGCTCATGGTGCAAAAATAAACACAAGTATGAGGAGTGCCCTAAGTTGTTTGAGCACATGAATCAAAGGCATCAAAAAGATGCGGGCACTGTCATGGTAATTATAAAGAAGGTTGATACACAATGGATGCCATGGATGACACGTGATGCAGATTTGGAACCTGTTATGGTGACAACAAGAGCAGAGGTTGCGTGTGCAAAGGAAATTCCAAGGCAGAGGACTCTGGTTTCAAGAGAAGAGGTGGTACATGGAAAGTACCTAGACCCTACTCATCAGAAGGAGGTGTATCAAGAAACCATGGATGTCATTCAGAGTTTACAAGGGGAAATCCAGTGTCTAAAGGAGCAGTCCAGGAGGGAGGAACAAAGAAGGACTATCGAAGCACCAAAGAGTGACCTAGATGAAGTCAAGGAGGTATGTAAGATGTTAAGGCAAGAGAATATTATTCCCTTGCTAGGAGAATGGTTGTGGGAGAAGGTACCATGTGCCAGAGAAGAGCGCGAGAGGAAGGTCTTGCAAGCAAAACTCCCCCCTCACAGCCTTGATTATGATAAATAAATCACGTTGAATGCAGTAGTGGATGGATGACTGCTTAGTAACATCCTCATTGACACAGGCGTGGAGGTCAATGTTCTTACCTTAGATGCCTGACATCAAATGGGAAGACCTGCATTACAACCATCTTCGAATGTGCTGTATATGGCTAACAAAGTGAAGACAATGCCCATTGGTCTTTTAAAGGATGCGGCTATCACCATTCAGGGGGCCAAGTTTACTGGGGACTTCGAAGTCTTGGTGCTCACCGAGGAAGACAATTTCCCAGCACTACTTGGGTGCCCATGGTGCTATAAGAACAATGCAGATCTTTGGTTCAACAAAGGATACATAAGTTTTGAAAATAAGGAGGAGTGGGTCATTATACCCTTGGCTGATGGAAAATCAACACCCTATACTGAACCCCTGGGAGAAGAGGTCCTTGATAGAATATATGTGTGCTCAATCAGGGATCCAAGATCATTCACCCTATAAAGGGATTTATCCAGTTTGAGGATGTTCATTCCGTAAGTGATACCACCAGTATAGCATGCGATAATTGGGTGCACGAGACCTATGAGTTGGTTGAGAGGCATTTGAGAGGATCAGTAACTAAGGTAACAAAGGCGTGTATAGTCTGGTCGCCTGGGTGGAAATGAAAATACCTAAGTATTCCGAGATGCCTACCCTGAGATATTTTTGTAGGAGATGGAAGCTCAGTGGAAGAAGTAGGATGAGCGACATGGGATGTTAAGTTATGTCCTTACTTGGCACAACAACAAGGTGGTGGGATACACATAGCAAGAACCTTTGGAATGGCAGTGAGGTGAGAATTTCCCTCTCTGTCTATTTCTCTAGAAGCAACGTGCCCACTACTATCAAATACTATCATGGTAAGGAACCCACCTCTTTCCATATTCAAGAGTGTGAGAGGGTCTGGAGAGAAGGCACAGGAAGCTTTACCACCATCCCTATGGGTGCACAAACTATATTCTACATTGCAGGGTTGTGTGCACGCATGGTACATACATTCTGAGACATGTTGCCAGACATGTAATTGGAAAGAGTTAGCAGCTGATCTTCTTCAAACATTTGAGTATCAGAGGATGAAGCCATCGGTGGACAAGGAATTGCAGATTGTCAAGTGCCTTACCATGGGGGATAGTGCCATGGCAGAAGATAGGTTATTGGACTTGCTTGGTGAACCTGGTTTGGGGGAAAACTTTGAAGAAGAGGAGGTAGAAGAAATTCAACTTGAGCGCATGTGTGTGGAAAAGGAAAAAGGGAAGCTGGTGTATGTGATTGATGGGGAAGAGGTAGAAAGCTTGGATGTTAACCATTTTGTAGGGACGCGCGAAGTAGTGGAGAGTGTTGATGCTCAGGCACACACATACCATGAACCTTTAAAGACAAAGAAGGTTAACATCAGCTTCGGAGGAAGAGCCTAAGGAGGCCATCATTGGAGACTACTGGTCAGAGAAATAAGTCTCTAAGATCATTGATATTTTATGCGAGTTCGAGGATTTATTCCCGCGCGGGTACCATGAACTTAAAGGCATCCACCATTCCTTGGCAGAGATGAGGATAAAACTGAAGGACGGTGCATGCCTGATCAGGAAGAGACCCTACCGGATGAATACCAATTTATACGTGAAGGTAAAGGAAGAAATAGATAAGATGATAGCATCTGGTATCATTGAGGCTTGGAAGAGTCGGAGTGGATAAGTCCAATGGTAATTAGTATCAAGAAGGATGGAAGGATTAGGATCTGCGTGGATTATAGGGAGTTGAACGTGGTTTGTGTCATTGATCCTTTTCCAACCCCCTTCACTGAAGAAATTTTGGAGGGAGTCGTTGGGCATGAAATCTATTCCTTTACAGATGGATTTTCGGGGTACCACCAAGTCTAGATTGCAAAGGAAGAGCAGGAGAAGACAACTTTTGCCACTGAATGGGGAAGTTTTTACATACATGGTCATGCCTTTTGGGTTGAAGAATGCACCTACTTGTTATTTTCTCGTGCATATTGGTTCAGGTGTTCCAGGACTTCATCCACAAATTCCTTCAGGTTTACCTAGATGATTGGATGGTATATGGGCTGGTCAAGGAACATTGTGATAATCTGAGGTTGATGTTTGAGAGGTTTTGGTAGTTGAGGATATCTCTCAACATTAAGAAATGTGTCTTTGCTACCCCCTTTGGAACACTGTTGGGACACATCATATGTAAAGAGGGCTTACTAGTAGACCCTTCCAAGGTTTTAGTTATTGTGGGATTGGCTGAACCTACCAGCAAGAGCACCGTGCATGGATTTCTTGGGCATACGGGGTATTACAGAAAATTCATCAAGGGATATGCCAAGATCACCATGTCGTTAGAAGAGTTTCTTAGACATAAAAGTGCCTTTCACTGGGGAGAGACACAACAGAAGGCATTCGACACTTTGAAGGATAGGCTTGTCACTGCGCCTATTCTACGGTTTCCCTCTTGGGATAAGCCATTCCATGTTCATGTGGATGCCTCAGGGACAATAATTGGAGTAGTACTTACACAACCTGGTGAAGGGATTGTTGATCATCCTTTATGATTTGCAAGCAAAAAGTTGACACCAGCATAGCAGAATTATACTACAACTGAGCACAAGGCATTGTCAATGATCTACGTGCTTCACAAGTTCAGATAATATCTGTTGGAAACCCCTTATATATTTTACACCGACCATATGGCATTGAAATACTTAGTAAACAAGGCCCTTTTACAAGGGTGCATATGTCGGTGGGTGCTACTATTTCAAGAGTTCGAGTTCACAGTGGTTGCGAAGCCTGGGAAGAGTAATTACAGACCTGATCATTTATCTAGAATTGATTCAGGGGAGGACGTGCAGAGCATCATTGAAGATACTATGCCAGACGTGCAACTATTTAGATTGCGGCGCACCCTCAAATTTGGAAGACATTGCAGTATTTCTTAAGGAAGGCATGGCACCGGAAGGAATGAAGGCCTTGGAGAAGAAGAAGTTGGCCATACGCACCACCCTACATGCTAATTAATGGAGATCTGTACAAGATGGGTCGTGATGAGGTTCTACGTCCGATGCATGTTAGAGCATGAGCGCATTGCTATAATGGAAGAGGCACATGGTGGGATTGTTGGAGGACACTATGCAGGAAATGCAACCATGTGGAAGATTCTACTCATAGGGATTTGGTGGGAGACCATTTATCAAGATTGCATTGAGTTTTGCAAGGCCTGTGACCATTGCCAGCACCTTGGAAAACCTGGGAAAAGGGATGAGATGACCTTGCGACCAATAGCCAGCGCGGAACCATTTGAGAAGTGGGCGATCAAATTTGTATGACCAATCTTGCTAGCAACATGAAGGACTGGTTCAAGGTATATCATCACTTGTACTGATTATTTTACAAGGTGGGCAGAGGCAACACCTACTAAATATTGTACCATAGCTAAAGCTGCTAGATTTTTATGGGAAAACATAATCAACAGGTATGGATGCCCGTTGAGTTTGACAAGTGATAGAGGTACACACTTTCTCAATGAAATGGTCAGGATTCTGTTATTAGAATTCATGGTGGCCCATCACAAAACTACCCCTTATCACCCTCAAGAAAATGGAACTGCTGAGGCTTTTAAAAAAATACTTAGTCACACGTTGACTAAGATCTGTGATGTTGGTAGGAAGGATTGGGATGAAAAAGTTTCAGCCGTTCTTTGGGCATATAGGACAACCTACAAAAGGTTGAATAAGGCCACACCATTTCAATTGGTGTTTGGCGCAGAGGCTATCCTACTAGTTGAATTTATGTTACGTTCGCTGCGTATAGAGTGCGCAGGAGGATTGGATGATGAACAAACACTGAAGGAAAAAATTGATGAGTTAATGAAGTTGGATGAGAGACAATCATTAGCCAGGTGGAGCCAGACAACTGAAAAAGAAAAACAAAAAGCATGGCATGATCGCCACATTAAAAACAAGAAGTTTGAGGTTGGGCAGATGGTATTGTTGTATGATTCAAAGTTTCTGTGCCATCCTGGGAAGTTAAAGGTCCATTGGTTGGGTCCCTATATCATCTCATACATCCTTGATTCAGGTGCGTGCCAGTTACAAGTGCTGGATGGGACGAGATTTCCTGGACACTTCAATGGGAGTAGGCTAAAGCCCTACTATAAATAAGTCTTCTTGGTGTTTGTAAATAAGGTAGTGTTGCCAGATAGTTTAGGATTTCCCTTAAATGCATTTTCTTTTGTGTTTCCCTTTCACGTTGTTGTTTTTTTGTGCCTTGGGCACTGGAAACCTCATTACTTTTTGAAGGTTGTGAATGCACAGAGGACCGCACATCGTTTTAGTGTGGGGTGGAGTAATGTGAAGGAAAGTGCTAGTAAAGTGCCAGGAAGGATTGTGTTGGGAAGCCTGGTTGAATGGCCCTGTGAAAGGAAGTGCATGGAAGGAAAGGAGAAAAAGGATGATTGGTATCAGGATAAGGCTACATTTTGGATCCATATACAAGGGAGGAAGAAGCGTAAAAATAACATGAGGTAGGAGAGAGCAAAAATCATGAGGACAAAAGAAGTGCCTTCGGTGCTGGTGACGCGCACGCAAGAGTCTCCTTTCAAGATGGATTGGTTAATCACCAGAAGGTTGGAGGATTGTCTTCGTGGGATTAGGCACGTGAGTTAGGGCACTAAAGTCAAGTTTTGTTGAAAAATCCGTATTAAGTGTTAAAGTACGTTAGTAGGTGAAGTGGCTTGTAACATTCCCATTTTAAGACTTTAGAAACAAGGGATATTTTTAAATATATAATGTTCTCTGTTCTAAATAACATAATTTAGAACACACATTCCATAACAATAATTCTTATAATAGATAACCATATGCAATTGTAAATGACTCGGTGAACTACCGATCTTCTCATTTCATGACTTAGTTTCTAACCGACTTATCATGTTTAACTTTAAGTATTGAATACTTTGTGTATACTATGTATACTTGGTTCTCTTACCCTATTATGGGTACTGAGTGATCTGTTTAAGGAACCCATTTGAATATTTGTTACCAATATTGATCTGAATCACGTTCCTTAGACTAGGTGACATATGACAATGCAATCAACAACTTACGATACTTTGGTCAAAGATTTCCAACATACTGTTTATGTTACTATTCCTTGACAAAATACTCGTCAATATGGAATAGGTCCTTCATCCCACTCTTCTGTTATCTAGAATGGTCTTCACTGACTTCTATCAGTCCACTTGTCCAAGGTTTTACCCTAACCCAAGTTAGTGACATAATTTTTTATAGGGAGACACTCACGATGACTTAGGGTATGTGGGCATACTCAACCGACCTAAGTTGATCAAATGTGCCTAATTACCTTGAGTCATTAAAAGCTACTTCCCATTCCAATTCATACTACTTACTTGACCTAGAGATAAACTTAGTCCAAGTCCAGATGTATGTAGATCTAGATTATCAATGCGGAAGGGTATTACCACATGTAGACTCCATCACTGTATCCTCGAGAAGAACCTAGTCTTCTTGAAGGTACAGTCCTATAGTTCGCATGTGCCAACATCTGACAGAACTACTTCATCACGATGTACATACCCCTAGGAGGTCATTAATACATAATTAATTTTGGATTAAGATTCATATTATAGCAACCTTGTAAATCCCTAAATCCAACACTCCTTAAGTTATTTTTCCATATTCGATTCGATTAATATTATAAAAATTCATTAACTCATGATTGCTTTTATGTTCATTTACTTGGCTTAACAAGCAGTTATCCAAAAGAAGGACAACAAAATCATAAGTTTAATTATAATGTAACTTAACTATTCAAAGAAGGTGTAGCAACCACGTAGGTTCAACTAGAGTAGACTTCATATAAAATTAAGTCTAATGATTAACGATCATAAACACCATTCCTTTAGTTTTACATTCTTTGAGAGAGGAAGAGTCTTTCTCTACATGATTAAGTGCTAGGGTTTGTCATACCATTTTTATCTTTCACAATTTCTATAGTTTAACTACATGTTTGTTACACATCCCATTACTATACTATGAATGTTTCGATAAATAACGTCACTTTATGCAACTTAGCAAGCTGCATCATAGTAAGGGAGATTGAACTATTTCCCTTCATCTAACTTATCAAATGATAATTGAAATAAACATATAAATAGATATGAATAATATCAACAAGATAGCATTCCCATCTCCTTCATAAAAAGTACAAGATAATTTACACAACAATGTGAAGTACATCTCCAACTTTTCAATTCATCATGATAAAATTATAGATTTTACAAGACTATGCATTTCAGGCATACTACATATCAAACAACCTTAAAATCACAAAATAATACAACTTTTCTTTTTCAATACAACTCAAGAATGAATCATAATTCTTTACAAAAGATTCAGACTTAAATCCGCCAAGACATCATAAAAGTTATTGCCTTCTTTTATCAATTACGAAGTCCATCTGCAAAAAATTTCTAGCATGGGTCAGTTCATTGAACTGAGCATGATAAGCACTAAGCATTAAAATGAAGTGCAGTCAACTAATTGTTCCATTAAAACAACTCTGCTTTAATGAAACAATTAATGTAATCATTCAAATAAGCATAAGTAATAACATCCATAAAAGAAGTACAAATAATAAATTTTCATTCACTTTACAAAAATACCATAATATAATCAACAAACTACTGCATTATATCAAATAAGTATTGTCCCAAAAAATTACTTATTTATATCAATTAACAGCTCTTGACATTTTAATTATTTCATAATTCTTACTGAATTTGAAATACAGAATTAACCTTTCTATCAAAACAAAAGAGTTACTTTCAGAATTAAAGACCTTATTATCATCCTTACCAAGTTTCCAGAAAACATGTAAATTCAAGTTCATTTCAGCATTATATAGTTTTTATGATGAATCATCCTACAACTTAAATAAACAAGAGATTCAAAATTCAGATGAGGCAGCCTAATTCTAGGTCAAATAAAAATAACCTAGATTATTAGATTAGGCCTCATATCAATACTATAAAAGTATTTCTAAGCATCAATGTTTCATTTCAAAAACTGAGACATTCATTAATTTCCTTAAATACAATTCAAGTATAAAAGTAATTTGTATCAACTACTAATCAATTACTTACAACAAGTAAAGCAATATATTCAATTAAACCTATGACAGGTTCTTATAAAAATAAAGGAGAATGAACTGAAAGGTACACAGTTACCATTTATTTTATCATTTGGTTAAACTGGATTCTCTTATGAATCTTCAGAAAAGAAGAGTCAACATCCAACAAACTTAATAATTAAGAAGAATAATCAATACAGACTATCCAAAAATTCATCATTCCTCTAAGAGATAACAGTCAGGTTCAGAAGTAAATAATTGATTTCATACATAACTGTTCAGAAAAATGAAACCAATAAAGAGATTCACCATTCCTCTAAGAGATAGCAATCAGGTTCAAAAGTAAATAACTAATTTCATACATAATTGTTCAGACAAATGAAAGCAATAAAGATATTCACCATTCCTCTAAGAGATAACAATCAGGTTCAAAAGTAAATAGCCAATTTCATATCTAACTGTTTAGACAAATGAAACCAATAAAGAGATTCACCATTTAAGAGACAATCAACCATTAACAAGAATCTCCATCTAATCCAAGAAGGAAGAGAAACAAAATAGTTATCAACTCACTTGCAACCCTTATGAATTATTTGACATTCCTTGAGATATTAGTCAGTGATCTATAATCCTACATTCCATCAAACAAAGTAAGACTTATAAAAATATTATCTCTTACTCATATCCATTAGAGAAGGAACATATTATCTATTGTGTGCTTAAAGAGGAGTCCATCAGAAAACAACTTCATAATGATGCATGACTTAACCATTTAACAAGTAGAGAAGAAATAATTAGATTTTCCTTTCTACATGTCAGGCTCAACTGTATACTACCTTGAATCGACAAGACAATCAATTCTATACAAATAAACGAGACTAAGAAATCTTAAAATAGAAACGGTTTGATTTCCCCTCTCTACTAAAAATGACAGTCCTAAAAGTTGCTTAAACATTCAACTATTCCTGTGAAATGAACTCGAGAAATCTGAACAGACTTAAGAAGTAATATTCTTAACCACTTTGGAGAGAAAGAGTTGTCCAACAAGGATTTTCTATTTCTGGAGACTAAGTTCTCATCACCTCTTCCAAGATAAAAAAGGATAGAGAAAAAAACTCAAGAAACTCGAATAGGACTAGGAAGGTAATCACCTTAACGACATGAATATATTCGATCAACATTGAATTACGAAAAAACAGAGCTTCAACCATTTATGAAACCTGACTTCCCTAATTTTTAAAGTAATACCTAATAGAAAATGTCTAAACCAAGATCTTATGCACCACTATTTTAACAACTTGAATTCTAATTTCCTTTAAAAAACCCAAAATTCCATTCTAAATTTTTGATAGAGAGTAAAAAAACCCAACATGAAGTTTACAGTCAAACATTGCTTCATTTTCCTCACAAACCCAAATTGTAGGAGTGATTCCAAATACTACAACATACAAAACTCCATAAAAATATAAAGTTTGAGGCAGAGAAGTTCAATACAGAGAAAAGGGTAACTATCCCTTCATAATTTTAATACAAGTTGAAGTATAGAACACAACGACTCCATAAACCACAACTTTCTTTAATCATTTCTATCATGAGTTCCAGTTCATACTGTAGAGAAAGTTACAAATATAGTCTGAGAAGAAAGTACTGAAACTTCTCAATACAAATACAAATTAAAATAAGTTTCATTCTACCTTTCAAACAATCCAAGACTATCAGATAGAATAACACAAGTTACCTAGAACAGATGGAAACAAAATATCTATAACATGTTTTCACGCAAGCTCGAGATCTTGGAATGCGTTAAGTATATTCCCATCCAGAAAACAAATAGAGTAGTAATACAACTATTAAACCTCAGAGATGCATGAAGAAAATGTATCCATCTACTTTCTATTTTCCAACAAGACTTCCAGTTCGAATCTTAGAACAAGAACCATTTACTCAAACCCACTTTCGAGAAGACTGTCCAAAATACACATTTCAATCAAAATAATAAAGTCTCGAAAGTTCCAAATGTATCTTCACATTTAACTCATTCAGAGAGAACACACAAGAACAAAAATTTCATGCAAGGGATTCAAATCCAAAAATCACAGATATTTCAACATGAAAGTAAATAACCAGAGAAAACATAAAACTATTTATCTCCAGAGAGTAGAGTTATTTTAATAAAACATTTAGAGAAGAACAAGAAATCTTAATGGATAGAGCCTATCATGCCTGATAGTGCCTCTACTGATTTGAAGAATACTTCCAGCTGAGTTTCCAACATCTCTTCTTCTCTAAGCAAGATCAACAAACAAAAATCTCTTTCCCCAATGCCTCATATACTTTCCTTGAATCGAAAATAGATCAAGGAAACCAAAAATAGCCACAAAGTGAAAGTCAAATTGCTGGATTAAAGAACAAGATAGCTCCATGCAGAGAAAAAATCACAAAGCATGTAAGACTAAACAACCCCCAACAAATCCACCTGCATGGTTTCCAAGATGGTTTGCTCACCAAAAATGAGGCTCATTAATGTCATTTACTCTTAAATTCCCACCTATCTCTCCTTGCCACCACCATCCAAAATTGGTGAGACCCAATTGAACCTCAACATGCATCTCTAAACCTTAGTAATGGCTCCACGTAGGTTTCCTCCACATTTCATGCCTTTGTCTAATCTGGTAGTACAATTCCTTATTAATTTCCACAAATCAAATCACATTAATAGCTTAGGAACCGCCGCCTAGTTTCCCACTTGCCATACGACCCTTAGGTACCCTTTTCACACTTCATTAGTTTAGGATAGATACCATTATCTTAGGATAGACCATAGGCTAGTTTAAAAGTATCACCTTAGGTTATAAACATTACAAATAGGTAAATTTCCACCTTAGGATAGGGCATAATTCATAACCCAATAGTATTAGGTATTAGGTTAGAAATAACCTAGCATCACCTTAGGTTATTTCCCCCCATCCCAAATTAGTATAAAAAACTCAAGTTAGGATGTCATCCTAAGTAAAGTGGGCATAGATAGAAGATAGGTATATTTTACCTGAGTTTTGAATCCCATTAGGATGGATCTCTTAGGTATAGGACTTAGTTTTTTATTTTCTTTTTCTCAATAGTCTGAAGCAGGACTCTTTTCACTTAACACTATTAAATGTCTTGCAGAGATCAATCAAGAAGATCCGAGCACAAACACACAACAGAATGTAGGCACGGTCATAGAAGATAATAAATAATTTACAAACATAAAAAAGTTTAGTCCATTATGTCTCTCAATCTCTGAATGTCAGTTTTCCATTCAAATCAGGTAAGAAGATTTAAAACATACCTTGGATCAATGGAATTGATCCAAGAATGAGTCAATTAATAAGAGATAAGTTTGTAACCATCATTACTAGATTATAACTCACCCAACAGAAGTGAAAATGGATTCTTGCAAGAAACAACATATCAGCCTTATGAATCCAAGAGTAGAAATGATTTATCCATGGAAAGCATGATTTTCAACAATCAAAGGAACACACTTTTATCAATAAAATCACATATCAATGCTTACAATGAAAAAGAGGAATATAACAGTTTATCAATGGTGTTACATGCCATTTAATGCTAAAAAGAGGAAAAAACTATAAATAGAGGGGTGGACACTTCATTATTTACTTTGCAAATACGAAGAGAGAAAAGCTTTTGTGAACTAGGGATTCCAGAGTTGATTCCTGCAAAGAAAAACTAGAAAAATTTAAGTGTGAGTGACTAGTTTGGATTTTCAAACTAGAAGGGAAGTGACACATGGGCGTGGGAAGAGTTGTGAAGAAGCGATGTCTTGTGAGAAGATATTCCAGTTAGGGTTTGACATCTAGGGCATGAGTTAGAAAGATTTTTTTTTGAAAGTTTGAGGTCTGAACTTGGAAAGGGTAGAGAAAAAGAGCAAGAGAAGTTAAAGTGATCACCTATACAATGGCACCAAAGGAACCAGTTGGAACACCAAAGAAGGGAATAGAAAAGGGAAAGGGAAAACAACATGAAACTACCACAAGTAAAAATGAAGAGTGGTATGTAGAAATGAAGTACCCAGATGGATTTTTGCTTGGGAATGAATGGGAGTCCCATCTTAGGAAAATGATGGTGAGTGACTACATTCACCACATGAATGTGACTGAGAAGGAAATGGCATTGGAGTTAGTGCACCTGACGAACAAAAGGACACCAAAGGGTATGCTCATTTAGAGCGATGAATCCAAAGTGAAAATGGAGAAGGTGGGATTATTATAACTCTATGAGTTTCCCTACTTCAGAAATCCCAAGCACCTCTATTAGTGGTTGATGTCACACGTACATGAAGACCACTTTCACTTCATGGGGTGCAAGATGTGCATAACCCCTCAGCTTATTTCAAGATTCACATGCCTCATATGTGAAGGAGAAAGTATTGAGGATGACCTGTGTGAGAAGGATGCAATTAAGGAAATGGTCACCACATATGTATACAAGAAGGGGTCAAGGTACTTTGATATCATGTATATCTAAGACCCGGTGATGAGAATGGCCATACACTTGGTAATGAAGCTTAACTTGTAAGAGAGATGAACACAGGTTAACAAGTCATGGTTGAATGTATGTAGGAGAATATCAGAAGGCACCATCTACAATCTATCCTCGTACATTATGGATGAAATTATCAGTAACACACAAGAGGGAGAAAAAAATATCTTTGATAATGTCCTTTTAACCATTGTGTTTTCAGAGATTAGGGTACCTGATGCAAAAAAAAATTCATTTGTGAGTACCCAGCAGAAGACCCTTTTCCCGCAAAGATATTTTAAAATTACACTTGTGATAGCATGATGCCTGTGCACAAGGCACGTCTTGAGAAGTGGTATACGTACCTAAGGATTGTGTTTGGGGTAGAATGGAGGATACCAAAACAACTGCAAGCACATATAATGGGAGAAGCTGAATATGTGGTGTACCAACATTTCTATATCGGGAGGTTCAAGTTAACTGATGGAACCATGAGCCCATGGTGTAAGCTTCCTTTCACCTTCACAACTCAATACTGCCAAGCGGGAGTTAATCGATTCAAGGAATCCAAAAATTTAAGATTGGATCTTAGAAATATAGATCGGGACCACAGGTAAATGCACAAAGGATTGGTCTACCCCAACAAGTGTGCGTACGTGGAGAAGTACATATCGTCATATCACATGAGATTCAAATGGTAAGACCCCTGACATTGCCTATTATAGGAGGGTCCATGGTGTGATTATACCTTCACATAAGGCCCAAGTTTGAGAAGGGTGCTTATCTTGAAAGTGAGGTATCTATACCTGAAGACCCAACAGGTAGGAAGAGGCCCGCACCTAGAAAGAAGGAAATAAAAGAAATGCAGAAAAAGGTAACAAGGCCGTAGAGAAAGAAGTAGAGAGAATCATTGAGACCTTGGTGGTGGAAGAGTTGGAGTGTAGAGCTGAGTTGATAATGAATGAAGGAAAAGAGGAAAGTGTGGGAAAGGACCACGATAGCATTGGAGGCCCAAGTTTAACTGTAATTGTTCCTAAGGGCACACACACTGGAGGAAGGCACACAGAGATCCAAGGGCCAATGATGGGTTATATGAATGACCCCAAAAAGGTGTTGTGCGTGTGATTCTAGAGAATGGTTCTGATAGAATGACTCCTAGCCATGTCATATTTTGATGCAGAGGGTGCATACCCATGGATGAGGAAGATGCTCTCGTGGGCATTTGAGTCCCATTTAGATGAGCCAGAATTCGAATTGAGCCAAGGGGTGATAATGAAATTTCTAGATTCAAAGGGAGACAAACCCCTTGGTGAATGCCCAACAACTTTCAGATGAGAAAATATGCAATGTGCTCAACAAGGTCTCAATTGAGGTTGAAGCTAGTCTCTTTATGAAGGAATGATAGGGTAAAAGTTCTTGAGGTAGAGCTAAAAAAGAAAGAGAAAGAGTCTGGCCGAGAAGACCAAGGATCTGAAGCTGGAATATTTGATCAGTGCCCAACTAAAGCTTGAACTAAGGGATGAGAAGGAAAAGGTGTACGAGGTACATAAGAAGGTAGAATCCATCACTGATGGCATTATTTTGAAGCATCTAGACCTAGCACCACCCGCGTAGAAGTATAGATCTACCTAGGAATGCCTTGAGGACCTAACACACACCCTCACCATGGAGAGGCAGCCACTGGCCTTGGAATCCATGGAAGAAGTAGCATCTCACTTGGAAAAGGAGGAAAAATTAAAAGTCATAGAAATCATTTCCGAGTACAGTAAGGTACTTGCTAATGTGAAGATTACTACCCAAGTTGTCGAGGCCATGTATGACAATTACACAGACATAGATAAAGTGGTGAGTATTCTAGTCATCACTCGTGAGGTAGAACTTAAAGAGTTCCAAGAAAATAATAAGGGGAACAGAGCAGAGTAGGATAGGATCCTAGCTGAGGTTGAGAAGAAGTTAGAAGCCATTGAAGCCTTACGAGGTTCAATTAAAAACCGGATAAAGGAGTTATACCCAAAAATTACAAGAAGGATGGATGCGCTGGAGAACATGGGAAAAGAGTTAGCAAATATTGTTGACACCTTGACCAACTAAGGAGATGGGCTGGGCTTTGAGGAGGTAAGCGCCATAGTCAAAAACCTCTTCCAGAGAGCGCAAAATGAAGTTGATGCCTGGAACAAGTTGGAGGCCGACTTACAGAGAGATTTTCCTTCCCTGGTGCAGCAGTGACAACACTCCCCCCCATTTCTTTCACTTCCCTACTTCTTTATTCCTTTATTATTTTCCCAAGACACAATGTCTATTGTAATTCTTTATTCTTTGTAGAATTTGCCAAGGGTAGAGAACATGTAAAGTGTGGGGTGATGTTGGGCCCCTAAAATATTGACTAAGTCCAAGAAGGTGCATAGGTGCGCAGGGCCTATGTTAAAGAGTAGGCATAGAGGAACAAGGCGCGTAGGGTAGGGTTCTAGGAGGGTTTTAGTAGAACCCGTGATGTGTGCCCATAGAGAAAGGTTTCAGGACTTAGGTATTTTTAGCATATCAGGAAGGACACGAGAAAAATGTGACCTAAGTGGATAAGGTGCTAGCCTAGTGATAGGTTGGCCTGGGAAGGAATATACCCTACGATGGAAACTTCTAAAAGGACATCATGATAAGGAGTGGTGAGCTCAAGCTTGGAGGAGCATGCACCCATGGAGGACCACATTTAGAAACTTGCTGACAGATCTGAGGCCATAGAAGGATGAGTTGGAACTTCAAGATGCCTATAAATACAAGTTCCTGGAGAAGAGTTGATAGAAAACAAGTGAGCAATAGAGGGAAGAGCTCTACAAAAATGCTGCAAAGGACTCTGTTGGGTTGGGTAGATGAAATATAGGAAGGAAATGTATTAAGGGCTTTGGGGTTTTGAATTTTCTTTTTTGCTAAATGATATGAATCCTGTTATGATGCATGAATTCGGTCTTCCATACTATGATGATTTGTAATGAATCTACTGAATGTAATGGGGTTACCAAGTTATTGAATATGATCATTAATGGTTTTGGTGCATACAATATCTCTTTACTATTCTATTTCATTTATTTTTATGGAATGATTATGAATCTATACATCTTCCTTTCTATTTTGATTCAATTCCTATAATCTGTTAAGCGTGTTTCTGTCTCGAATGACTACATTGGTCTAGAATTCGTTCTGAGCTCTATGATCATTGCATGTTTCATTTCTACTCACTCTCTTTAGAGTCTGATCATAGATGATGTTTCCCACTAAACTCACATAAAGGAGAAGACTCAACACCCACGTGTGCCTTGGGTGAGTGCCCAACACCCGCTAGGTGATAGGCCGACACGCATGGGATTCACTTGTTCTTTGGTGGGTGTAAAAAATTACTATAATCAGTCATGTTCCCACACTCCTCCACAGTCACACTCGACCACATCTCTACTAACAGAGGTGGTACTCTATCCTGTATTTATAGCTGGTCCCTAGCCTACATCTAACAACCCACAACATTGTTAATACATGACTTTCTCCAATTACCTATTAACCCCAAAATCATATCCAACCACATCAATCATGATTTCCCTATTTACCTAATTCACCTACAAACCTCCTACCCTTTACAATCACGACCCATCACCTTAACATTGTTTAACCTACTCACCTATCCCATATTGCCAAAAATCATATTTTACCCTTTATCCCTCTACATACACTCTTTCCTTGTCCTTGCTTTACTCCTTTTTCCATTCCTACATAGCTCTTTTTACCCCTATTATTCCTTCATCTTCACCGTCATCGGTTACCTTGACCATCACCGGTTTTACCCTGACCATCATCAATTACCTTTAACTAGTGTCGGTCATCTAAGACCTCACCGATGTCATCCAAATCTGACTGATGTTGTCCAAAAGTTGATCGATGTTGTTCTCTGTCGCGGTGAACAAAAAAATGAAAATACGCCCCCCTAAACCTATTTTCACCTACAATACACTAAAATCTAGCCTCAATCCTACCTTAATCTACCCCACTTTACTTTATATTCAGTTATCCTGCCCATTTTACCTATATTGGCCCTCCCCCGTATGGATTTTACCCTCTTTTCAATAATTTTTCAAAATGAAAACCTCCCACCCTAAATTTCTTCATTATACAATATAATTCAATCAAATAACTAGTAAAATAACAACCTCCTACCTCACCACAGTGTCATCTCCTCAGTGGCACGTCTGGCCGCTACACCAGTGGTCCACCCGAACCTTCCCTTGCCTCTACCATGCTAAATTATAACTCAACTTTGTCAATCAATTGAATCGTTCCACTTAATCTCACAGAACCACCTGTTGACACTGATTCTCGTACTCACCACTCACCAACTCAACTCGGCATGTGACTATGTTGCTTTCCACAAAAGCACAAATGCTCTATCATTTTCACCAATGACAAGAAGTACAAATAAATCCATAAAGCATGGATTTTTCTTTTTTAACCCCCAACTCAACTTGACTGATGTCGCTAATGTCATGCCCTACTAAACCGACATAGTTCATACCTTAACTGGAATTGGTTACCTACCATTACCATTACAATCCCATTTTCCCCATTTTACCAAAATTAATTCCTTCTAAATACCTTTTTCTAGTACCAACACCCACTACACCCTAACTACACACCTAAACTACCCGTACATTTCCCTAATTTCATTTAGGGGCTTGTTATTTTACCTATGCCTCATCCCTACCCATGCCATGACCTATATACCTTGACCTGAACCACATTTTGTGACCTTTGAACTTGTGTACTCACTATACCTTGCGATGTTGTTAGCCATGTTGTTTGGCCTAATGACCTTACCTTCCCTATTTCTGTGTTATTAATCCTGACCAAACCTTTGGTGTACTAGATCATACCTAAACATTCCTATACCTAACCTACATTGTGTTTCTGGACCATATCCTATACTCTCGATACCTGAATCACTTCAACCTTGTTCGGATAAACCTATCGACCTTGGATGATGTAGATTTTACAAGCTCTTCAACCTGCTACCATGTTGCAGTCTATATGTGTGTGTGCATTTAATTTCCATTTCTTATTACCTGATTTAAATCATGCCCATTAACCATTACCTGATGTGACCCTATCCCATTACCTATTACCTGATTTGATCATTACCCTTTACCCAAAGTGCCCATACCCTTCCCCATCTATCTTAACTTTCACCAACTACGCATTTATCAAACCGCTCACTGACTCCGTATAACACCTCATCAGTTCCTGGTTTGAGGGGGATCACCTCCACCCACACTTGGGGGAACCTCACCTTTAGCCCTACTTGGGGAAACCCCACTCTCACTTATATTAGGGGCAACCACTTCCTTATTTTGTCAGCGTCGCTTATCAATACAAGCTATATGAAAAAAAGGGGAAAATGTAGAAATGAAAATTAGGTTACACTTCCCTCATAACCCCGTTAATTAAATTAACCATACCTTACCTATTTATATCCCATATTGCACATGATTAATTAAATTAATTATCTTAATGAATTTAATTAACATCCCCATCTAACCACCTCACCCAGCCAACTCACCCAGCCAACTCACCTAGCCACCTCACTCCATGACCCACTCAAACCTCCTTAATGACCTGAGATCCACTCTAAGCCTATCCTAACAAACTAGGAATTAATATAAACCTAGACTTAACTCATACTAAAAAACCTAAAAAGACTCTTACTTATCCGTCTGTGATCTATCACTCGAGACTCGGATGAATATTGAATACCACGCCAAGAATAGCAATAATTAGGTTATTTTTGGCCAACATAGATATTCCCGCCTTAACCGATGCTGGTTATATCTCAACTGACATCGATACTCTAACTGTCACTAGTAAGGTTAAATACATTTCCAAAAACCTTTGCCTAGGTTGGTAATTCGATACAGGATCTCATACGAACAGAGAATTGGAGCACTCATATTTCTAAAGCACTCAAGAAAATGAAAACACACGAGAGCACTACCAACAACCATTGACATCCATCATCTTCTTCACGATCATGGATTCACATAGAGAAGCACGTAGGTTCATACTGTCATGGCATAAATGCAACTTCTCTTCTCTTCAGATCTTTGCCATCACGTCCTCATCACCTACATTATTAAAACTTATTCCTCAGTAAGTACCTAATATCTCTTCATTTATCTCGGTTTTCTTTCAGTAATATTTATTATTCATTTCAGTAATGTATCTTTCTTTACATCCGTATACATCCTTTTTCCCACCAACTTATCACCCTACCATACTAGGACCTTTCACATGTCTTCCCCCTATCCTAATCATATATGAACCTTTTATACCATTCCACGAACTCATTCTCACTATTTCCAACCTCTTTACAATCATAGAGAATTCTGTAAGGCCATTTCTTGGAAGTTTTAGATAATTGCCCATACTGACGTCGGTTAGCTAACCAATGTCGGTGATTATGCCTAACCGAAATTGGTCACATAGTTGATGTTGGTTACTATGTCTAGCAACCCATCTCAGGACAAAAAGATAATACCCATTCCCAAACAGCTCAAAATCACTTGTAACCTTTACCAGACCTTATTTAGAGCCTATACTAGACCTGCAGCCCAATACTAGCCCATCACCTAACCTGTTTTGACCTCAATGTCCTTTTACATGACCTTTCTTTTTTGTTTTTTATGAGATACCTAAATCGTTTCAATTCCAATAAGATTGTTATTTCATGTTTATTTTGAATAACATTAATACTGTTATATAAAATTGGATTGACAACCTGTTCAGGAAGCATCACACTTCCCGGATCTAGCTTACACTAGGAAGTCCGCTCATTGTTGTGTTTAAGTCTATCTGGTGGTATTGTTTTACATTTTACATGTAGTTCCTTGTAAACAAAAGGGAGTTCTCACATTCAACTTGGATTAGGAAATCAGAATGTGTGCACAACCTTGAACTGACATCACAAATAGGTGTTGCTCCTTGGCCTATCAGCCTTTATTTGTTTGATTAATTTGTTAAGAATCTGGTGAAACAAAATAGTACACACTTCGTTTGTGAATACAAATTCTTCTCCTTCAATCTAAGAAAAAAGTACATGTTTAGGCGTAATCTCCGCCTTTTGTTCGAGGGACATCGCTTACATTTTCTCGACGAAGGCCATGTTAGTACCCAAATTTATTCTCCCTTTATAGCCGAGCAACTCCGTAAATTGGGCAGGATGTTTGGAGACAGATAAATCAGAGTATGAGTCATTTTTGTATCCGAGGAAAGATTTAACTAACTCTTGATTCACCCATGCTTGGAAGAATTGGATAACGCCATACATAGGGTTTGACCTACCCCAACTAATTTAGGTTATGCCTTCAACTAGGGTGAGAGGAACCATTTTCTAACCTATATTAGTAGATAATATCAACGGATCAATAATATTTAACCTTCCTTTTGCAAAATTTAGAGGAGACCTTGAGAAGGTATGGTCAATGCAACACAATCTAACCCTCACGATTTGTCACTTTAGAGAATGAAGAAGCCTTCTAGACAAGGTATAGGTTACTAAAGACAATGGTAAAAACTGATTGCTCCTGCATATTTAGGTAATGGATGGGTAAATCATCGAATTCCCTCAACATTTATGAGTACATAGTGCAAGCAAGAGTACTTCCTATAGGATTCATTACTCGATGTATAGTTTTTTGTTGGGAAGTTAAACAGGATAAAGGTGATTATACCAAATTCTTGGGAACTTTTAACATAAGCAAAAAGACATACATGTTTCAAATAGTTAAAATGAACCTTCAACCAGAAGATGTGCATCCATGAAAGCTCAATGGTGCACAATTTCACACATCCTTTAAGGATTTAACACGAGAGCTCATGTTAAAGACTTAATCAAACATTAGAAATCCCTTATTTATTATGCCTAAGATGCACTCATAGGCTTACAAACAATCCATATCATTAAAATTCAAGTAAAGTGAATTTAAATTATTTATTTGCATCATGAAATGAAATATCTCTTCACGATGAAATTACAAATTCCACAATACTATCACAAGGACAAGATCTTGTGTAATTTCAAAGGGAATCCTAACCTAATATTACAGCAGGAACATTGAGAATTACTTGAGAGTATCTCAAAATGAAATTAAATATAACTATGCTCATGATTAACATGGTTTTCTCAGGGTTCTATAAATTTATGAGCAAGGGAAATTTTTATTCACAATCTCAAAGCTTTTCAATGGCTGGACAAGTGCAACCATCTTGACATGACCAAATTTAAAGATATACAGGTTAACAGGTTTCTTAGATAGGTTCTCAGGAAAAATGGCTCTTCTCGACCTTTTTTGCTTTTCTTTTCTTTGAACAATTCTTAGAAAAATTAACCCCCCTCCTCTGCATGATTTTTCTTTTGCTTTTATATCACTCCCTTCATTTGACGACCTTCAAAAATTTTCCATTATGAAAGAAGGAATATTCTAGGGAATATTTTCCATTACAAATTTGTTCTATAATATTTCATTTACAAGTTTCACCTTACACTATGAGGTGTACAAAACTTGAGTCTTTTCGAAGGGTTCCACTTGTTCTCAACTGGGACATCCAATCATCATTTTTGGCCGTTTACTTGAATTGTTCCCTCCTGATATTGATTGAACAATCATTTCAAATGATCTCTGAGAACCTCCAGATGGCTTTGACATGACATACACCCACATTCATTCCTCAAGAATCCACCTTGGGCATAACACACTCCATTTTACGTCTTATTGGTTTAAATGTCACACATGGTTTCTATAAAATCATACTGAATTACCAGCTCTGGTCATTCCTAACCTCTTTCAGATCTTTAATCCATTATGTGTGAACTGAAGCAAAATATGTTTCACCTTATGAGAAAGATTTCACTAAAACATAACCATATGCATTCTTTCAGCTATAAAACCTGGTTCTTCCTCATTATTAGTAGGTATTTCCCTTCTTGTTATAAATATAAGGAATTTTATCAATAAGATGGCAAAGGTACTTGTGGCACATATCTTAAAAAAATTTCCTCAAAGGATTTGAATCAAATCTTTGATTTGAACAGTCCAGATGAAGCTTTTTTGTTAGGGCTCTATTCTACATAGAATGTGTAGGTGACACCAAAGGGCCTCTGACATATCGAAAAGTCTGATTGAAACTATTGACAAGGTTGATTAGGATCAACCCTGTATTTTCTGCATTTCAGGTAATGTATTTTCATCTTTTCAAATGGGAACACTTGAAATCTCCCAAGGATTTAAAGAAGTACTAGGTCGAAAGAAGACCTCAGGTTTCTAGGAAGACCAGTTTTCAATGTCCATTCTTGTGTGATGAGGGATTTTTTGTCGAAGGAGATCCCCAGATAATCATATGTGTTGTATGGAAAATCCTCGATTGAGACTGTGCCAATGATTTCCCACAAAATGGATGAATTAGAGCGGAGGATTGACTCCTTATAAAAGAAACAAGTGAAAGTTGTATCTTCATGACCAGGGTCTAGCGCCAACATCATTTTTGGGAAAGAGAAAAGGTGAAACACAACCTCAACTTCCAATCATCATCTCAAAGGGAGAAGAGGATAAGTTGATATCTACTTGCTGCTCAAGGGCAACACTCTCTTCAACTTGGGATAGCAGGGGATGATTTGCAACTTGGTCATCCACCTGTTTAATGAACTATGCTCCTCATTCTGAGCGTGAGTTTTTGGGACCTCAACCCATTCCTTCTCTGAGAGATAATCCACATTTTTCAAGGAAGTGGAAAACTTGATCTAGCTCAAGGCCTCATAATTTTCCATGTCAACAACGTGTAGTGCTTGCCCATCTCATCACTCCAGATATCCCTTCTCAAAAAATTCCTAGCAAGTCAACCCTTCGCAAGGGGAAAGGGAAGACATCGTTCTTCTCAGGTGGTTTGGACCTTTTGAATTGGGTGTCATCATAATAGAAGAAAATTGAGCTTGAGCAGATCATGAGTCATCCTAGGATGACTCTGAAATCATTGATGGATATGGGAATTTCTAGGGACCTGGCAAGGTTAATCATTTTCATACAAACAACACAAGGCTCAAGTGAATTCGTGCTGAGGAAAAATAAGCTTTTGAGAAAGCTTCCTCTACTGGGAGGAAACTATGAAATAGGACGGAAAAAAGTCTGACCATGGTTTTCCTTTCATTTATCGAACTTATAAAATGTATACATCTTCCTTTATCATGGGAAGGGGCCCCTTTAGAACCCCTTTTTTTTCCTTATTCAAAATCCAAGGAGTACAAAAACATCAATAATTTGCATGCTATCCCAAAAATGTATGTAAAAATGTTTATCTAAATCAACATGAAACTAGTGCATTCTTTCACCTTACAATTTTTTAAAAAAGGGACAAACAATGTTCAAAATAACTGTTTCATCCACCATACAAAAATATCATCTAAAAGTAGCAGTTTTAAAGGAAGTGTATGAAAAGAGAGTACAATTTTGAGAAACAATACACCTAAGCATGTTCATCATTTTTTACATCTACATTCTCTTCCTCTTCTCCTTCTATTTCTGCATCTAGTTCATCTAGCAACCTTGTTACATATGCATCATACCATTGGAATAATTCATTTAGCTCATCTTCATCTGGTCTCGTATGGTACCGAAAAATCAATGTTTTCCTAGTTATTGCATTAATGCAATGGCCCATTTTTTGTTTATATTCCAATGGTCTAGCCTTCAGTTCTGCAATCCTATTCTCAATCTTCCTCATGGTTTTAATAATTTCATAAGAGAAATAATTTTCCTAAATGTTATTTTCAAAGGAGTTAAGTAGAAAATAAATCTTCAAGTCCCCATATCTCTTTTTGAATTTTTCCACTACCATGTCTTCTAATTTCAAGTCAATACCATCAAGGGTGTCATCAACCCAATTTATTTTGATTTCAAGTTTGTCTTTGATTCCGTTCAAGGTCTCGATTCTGATCTTTGAAAACTCTTCTAGGGCATGTCTGCTTCCTTTAAATTAAATTAGTACAATGTTCTCCTGCTCGACCATCTCATCACTGAGTTGGGTTATGCGGTCAAGTTTGGGATGAATTCCCTCCAAGTAGAATATCTCATTGTCACATTGTTGAGTTATTTCATCAATTTCATTTAGTATTTTTGAGATCTTCGTACTTTGATATGTCCTCTGTAATAGCTTCCTTTCCTCTTTCAGTTAATTTTTCCATCCACATTTCTACTGCCTGGACATTCTTGACAGTGTTTTTTACCTTATCCATTCCTTCAGGGGTGTTTATATAGGCACTTGCTTGTGTTTGACTAGTATGCCCTACCAAATTTTGCAAACAAGAACTCAAGGCTTTGACCTGTTACTTTAACTACCTTTTAGTCATCCTATCTTCATCAAATTTTTGTAGAATATCATTCAATGCCTCAGGCACTCCTTATTTCAATTGTTCCATTGAGGGCTTACCCAAGGGAATGATCTGAATTTTATAGTCATCAACTATTATGTCTTCTCTTGTTTTTTACCCTCGAAGGGGGTTGCTATTTCCAAGGTCCCAGCTCTAGATGAATCAATGTGGGTTTTTGTGATGGTCTTGGCCCTTTTTGAGGCTCTTACTACCTTTGGAAAAGATAGAGCAGTAAGTTTAACAACTCGCTAAGGGAGGACCTCCTTTTCTTCATTCGAAATCATTGTTGTAAATATCTCCCCCCAGGTAGATATAGACAAACAGAAGAATACGGAAATCAAAGAAACTCAGAGCTTGATTTTTATTACATCACCAACATCCGAAGGCGCAAGTAAGAGCTGCACGACAGAAGGTTTCGACACGAAAATGGATGCGCCCTTTGCACATGTAAGAGGCGCACGATGGAAGGTGTCGACATGAAAATGGATGCGCCTTGGCACAGGTAAGAGACGCACGACAGAAGGTGTCGACACGAAAATAGATGTGCCCTTGGCACAAGTAAGAGGCGCACGACAGAAGGTGTTGGCATGAAAATGGATGCGCCCTTAGCACAGGTAAGAGGTGCACGATAGAAGGTGTCGACACAAAAATGGATGCACCTTGGCACAGGTAAGAGGCACACGATAGAAGGTGTCGACATGAAAATGGATGCACCCTTGGTACAGGTAAGAGGCGCACGACAGAAGGTGTCGACACGAAAATGGATGCACCCTTGGCACAGGTAAGAGGTGAACGACAGAAGGTGTCGACACGAAAATGGATGCGCCCTTGGCATAGATAAGAGGCGCACGACAGAAGGTGTTGACATGAAAATAGATACGCCCTTGGCGCACGTAAAGGGCACATGACATAGAATGTCGACATGACAGAATTTGTGCCTTGGCACACGTAAGGGTATCTCGACATGAATATGGATGCGCCTATGGCGCACCTTTAGGAGGTGCAACATTCTGAGTGCTGACAGGAAGCAGACCCTAACCCAGATATTCAGACGGCCATAACTTTTCATAGGGAGCTCATATTCACACAAGGTTGGATTCCTTCTGAGAGTCTGGAGATCTCATAATTCGATGAGTGCAACCCTCTTCTTCTTGAACCATTCCTTGGATATTTGGATTATCACTTTAAGTTCTTTCATTAATGTCTCTTGAATCTTGAATGCTCCATGAGAGTTATGGGAGAGGCGAGACCTTCACTATCTTGATATTTAGGATCATACTGTTTGGTCCCATCATCTTTTAGTACATCCTTGAACTAATCAAATTTGAAATTTATTATCTAGAAAATAGTTCATTCTCATGTGATCACATCTCTCTAACCTAAAAATCACTCCTAGTAAATTTACCTAATAATATTTTTGTTCTATGGAACATGGTGTAAATTGGGAAGATGGAAGGTCTCAGGGCTGCTTCGAATGTCAAAATAGGCCCTAGGTGTGTATGAATAGAGGTTCAAGGGGGAAAATGAAGCTTCCAAGTTCGAGGTGTCCATAGAATTCTTACATGAGAAGATTCCAAGAGAGATAGGAAATGACACACCTTTCTTCTTGTTGTTATTGATTTTTCCATTAACATGAGAAAGTTTCCTGCATATCTCGAACATCATGATCTTATCATCTGAGGTATCTTGGGAGCTTGCAGGGAGTGAGATCAAACCCTGAAACTATGATATATGAGAATGTTAAAAACTAAGTGAAATAGGACCCATATCTCTTGATCAATGCAGCCGGCTTGAGAAGACAATCTCTAGCTTCAGGATTACCTTCTAGCAACCATATGATGAACATGGTGAATGTATCTTTTACTCTTTAAGAAATGATTATTGCTTTCTTTGAGAGTTTAGTTATGGGTACCTTTCATAGGAAGGGGGATCCCTTTGAGAAATGTTTCGGAGTAAGATTTAGAGCCTTTGAATGATCTTGTACTCGCGAAGAGCGTATACAAAATATGATGTTATTGATAACCTTTTTGGTGACCTGCAAGTGAGAGCAATTGGTGGTGGCTGTTATTACTTAGTATTTTTCCCCAATTAATGCTTCTATTTTCCATCAATGAAAATGAGGATGAATTATTCCATTCAATCTTGAAAATATCTATGTCGCCTCTTCTCCTATTACCCTACTCAATAGAATGATGGCATCCGAATAGACTTCATGAAAATCAATTTTGGATAAATATTTTGGTACATAAGAAGGCTTCCGCCGCTTGCTTGTAGCCATGATCAATCATGGTGCAAGACGTTGGAAATGGGATTCAATTGTTCGACCATTCAAAAAATTTGAAAATCCTTTGTGAAAATTACCATGTTGTTACCTGCTAGGTATTTACATACACTATGAAATGCCCTTTGGAGTGAGCACCAGCAAGTATGGAATTATCATCTTTGCTCTTATGACCCTTGATTATAGACTCATAGTACTGATCATACATGTTAACACCAATTTTGTACTTTAAACAAACATGGGATGACCTCCTATAGTATATAATATCGCTAATGAAAATCTTATCTTCAACTAGTTCCCTTGGTCCTCTGAGCATTCGAACTCTTCAGGAATTCCAGGTCCATATGAGCAACGTCATTGTTATCTACACTTGGATATTTTGACACTCAAGCTTAAAACAAGCTCCAGACTAAGAGAAATTAAACTTCATGATTTCCAAAAATCAGCAAGATGATAGTGAAAATTTAATCAATAACAACTTTCTGCATTTGAATCTGAAAACTTTCTATTTTCGGTCAGGTAGGGTTTAGGAGCTTGTTATTTTGGAAAAATTTGCTTTTTTGGCTCAAATTCAATTTCCTGAAGCTCCTAACATATTGAGAGTGTCGTCAATGAATATTAATTTATCA
This sequence comes from Taxus chinensis, assembly GCA_019776745.2. Taxonomy (NCBI): domain Eukaryota; kingdom Viridiplantae; phylum Streptophyta; class Pinopsida; order Cupressales; family Taxaceae; genus Taxus; species Taxus chinensis. The sequence goes on along the minus strand of JAHRHJ020002231.1, from coordinate 505,735 downwards.
CTGTTTTTTGAAAGGTTCTATATATTTAGTAAGTTGTTTTTTTTTTTACTTTTTTCTTTTTCAGAAAAATTATCATATTTTGCCTAATTTGCCATTTTCAATCATTTTATCAAGTGCTCTAAATGGTAGAGGTATTGCCAGTTTTGAAGATTGTGCTATTTTTTGTAACTCAAATGCAACTAATTAATTTTTTCAAGTTTTATAATTGTGCACTTACCAATGCCCATTTTGTAATAAAAATACCCTCATCATGATTTGGCTATGTCCCTGAGATCCTGTGCTCTAATTGTTCACAATGATTTGTTTGCTAGAACTCTTGAAAATTAAAAAATCAAAATTATTGGGAAAGGGTTTCATGTTTTGATAATAGTCAAAAATCATATGACATCATCAAGTTTTCATTGAATAGTCTTCTTGAAGGCATTCCTGGTAATGAAGATCCATGCTGAGAAAATTTCACTGGAATCTGCTTTGAGACTTGGAAGTTGTGAATTTGTTCTTTTTTTTCATGTTCATGGATTCATCTGGAAAAATTTTGGTAGCATGCCTCAGTGTTTTTGTAGGTATTTGGAGTTTCAAAACATCATAAATTTGGAAGAAAGGTTTGAACTAGAGGAAGAAATGTATTTGAAAGTAGTTATTTTGAGTTTTTAGTTTACCTAGTAGTTATTTTTCACTCACTGATGAAGTAACAACATATAGTTTTAAAATTAGGGTTTTTAATGATTGGCTTGGGGAACATTTTTTTATCCCAAGTTTACCCTTTATAATGAGGAAAATGAGGGCAATAAAATACACCTCAAGTAGATCTTTCCACTTGTCACCACAGGATGCAATATTAAGGAGATAAATAAAACAAGCCATAACACCTAGGGGCTGCAAGTGAGGTGATTAACAAAAATAAAGAATTCCTAGATGGCCTAAAGGGATATCTAGAGTATTAATGTTAATTTAGTTAGGAGGGCTAAAACATTGTAAATGAATTAAAGCATTATGAAATAAATATAAATAAACTATTCTAGATGAAATAAAACCCTAATGTGTAAAAAAAAGTAAGAAAATGCCTTAGCTGATTATGAAGATTGTTGTCACAGAATGTGTTGCAGTGAAGATCTGGAAATCAAGATGCAAAATTGTAGAAGGACACTCAGGGACCATAAGAAGGTGCAAATTTGGAGTGATCTGAAATGACTGGGGCACTTGAAAAAGTGTACTAGGGCACTTGGGGTTATGCCCTGGTCTACAATCTAGGCGTTCTGGATCACTGTAAATTCTTGAAGGCCAATTTCACAGAGTATCCATATGGTATGGTCGCTAAGTTATTTTCAATGTTTGTCATGTCTTAGCTCACTGGATGTCGCTGGATGAAATAGAAGGAATGACCTACAATGCCCAAATAGGAAGTATCAAAAACCTAGAAAAATGCAAAGATGCATATGAATGGGTCAGGACTATCCTCAGTATGCCAAAGCTAGTGGAATTATCACTGAGTGTTGCACTACATTTTAGACCCTGGATGTAGTTCTAGTGTGTTTGTGTGTAAAATGTGGCCTAGGTGTTCTCTTGTCAGTCACACTTTTGTGAAGTAGCGAACAATAATAGCTATAGAAATGTAAGTAACATGTGTGCATGGAATAGAATGGAATCCCTCCCCTGCTATGAAGTGTGTGTGATATATCTCCTAGCCTTGAATGCATGACACTATGTGGATGCAAGTGATGCAATAGATGCAACCCTAGATGGAGTGATAGTAGTGATAAGTTACAATGACCTAGGACCCTTATTATGGTCTTATAACTTTATATTTATAGGGTTCTCAAGCTTAATTTCATAATTAATCCTCGACAAGGCCAACTAGGAAAAAGATAAGGATGAAAAACATCTAGAAAGGGACCCCCAAAAAGAAGTGGGAAAGGTTGTGAACATAGATTTGGGCACCCACAGGTGGCACTGGGGCACCCAGGGCACCCCAGTATAGGCCTAGGCACCCTAATTTAGGCTAAAATGTTATGGATAGTTGTGAAATGGGTGATAGGTATGAAGGAAATATGTGAGAATGACAAAAAATATATAAAACAAAGATGGCCAAAAGGTGGGATTAATTAGTACTTTATTCACTTGAGAACCTTCTAAATAGTAGTATAAAACTGGGCTAAATAATGTCTAAAGTGCATGATTTTGTGTCTACATTTTCCCCCTAAGACTTTATGTTGATCAGTGGAATGCTTTGGTAATCATAAAGTAGATAGAGATGTGTACTTGATATTCATGTAGATGTAGAAGAAATATGCCAATGGACTAGACTCAAGCGTGGAATGACAAAAAGAAAAATGTGGAGGAGTGTGGATTCTAAAGATGAAAAATGTGTATAAAAAGGTGATGAGAGTGAACCTAGGGAAGAAATGCATGTGTAGATGTTGCTGTGTATAGTGTATCTGCATGGTTAGTAAAGATAAGTGCAGTATAGTTGGCATGTTGTCATTGTTAATTTTTTTATTGTTAGAACATAATGAGGTTCTGGAGCCAACCCTTAATTATAATGAATTACATCACTGATACAAAGACATTAAGGATTTAATAATGATGAAAGTATTTATAATATTTGTATGGTATTAAAAATGCTGTTAAATAGATGCATATAACTATAGGTTAAATATTTAATAGTCATGAAATGATTAAATTTTTGCATGAAAAGATTATAAAGTGTAGGTGGATCCACATGTGTCAATTGACAATCTTTAGGTTAAAAAGGTGTGTAGAGGACATACCTCCTTTTATGTCGTGAGAGCAAATTTGAAAGCTTCCTCATTTTTATATGGAAATTCAAGAAAGTATAGGTTGGAAATTGATTTATGTTTTACCTCTTAGTAAATGAAATTTCAAAGGAGGAGGTGATATTACAAATGTAAAATAAGTTTCTGAAGTGAACCGATTATTAAATTCAAAGTAGTTTTTTAGAGGCATTGGGGTTTTCCACTATAAATATTGTGCACCTGTGTTAATTTCATGTAAGGATTTACCATTTACTTATAAAGTTATGATGTAATGGATTTTAAATATTTAACTCAACTTGATGTATATAATATGTAAATTGATAAGTTAGTAGAAATAATGATTAGACCTCAAATTCTAACATGGGAATAATGTCATTAAATAAATTGGCCCAAACGTGATCCACCACATCGTATACTTTGTTAAGAAGGGAAAGCGTAATTTGGTGGATACCTTTTTCCAACCTTTTTGAAATTAAAAATAAAGTGTTCTTTGAAAAGTAATTGGTAATAAGTTAAAATAGATAAAATTGATAGAAGTTGAGTCCCCCGTCTTCAAAACCTAGGTAAGAATGCAAGAATACAAGTTTACATTACATACAAATGAATATACATGTAAAGGTTTAATGTGATGTCAAATTTAATTAATTTGCTAAATTATCATTTGCAGACAAATAATGTGATAAGTGTGGTAAACATGCAAAAGTCAAAACAATTACCACTATACAAGACAAACCATCATGGAAGATGAAAAAAAATTTTCCTATTGTGCATCGGGGTTAAATGTCCATTTGGCTAAGGGGTAAAAAAATACAAGTGGTGCTAATGCGTGGTTCACCTAGAATACCTTTCTTACATATTTTTATTGAAAAGGAGTCACTATAGTTGTCAATTTTTAAAAAACGGTATTTAGCACTGTTTCTTTAATAAATTCATGTAAAACTATCCAATAGTATATAAGCTACCTTGATTTGTATTATGTATTGCTAAGATATATATGCATAAGCAAACTTGATTTCATGGTAAACACCGCAAGTACATTAAATACTACATTAGTTGAAAGTGGACTACCAACATTGTGGGAGTTCTAGATCTATGGATATATATGCATAAGGATATGAAATATTGATAACATGCTAATAACTATTTATTTTATACTGTTTTTAATGTAATTTGGTATTTAAAACCTAAATAAGATGTGTCCATTGCTAATCATGTAATATTAAAAGAGGCTGTAAGGGGGTGGCCCCATTCATTTATATCTGCACACATAGTTTAGTGTAAATATAAATAAATCTAAATAAACCTGGTTTGTAGGTTTTATTTTATATAAGAGTGGGAGTGGAGAATAAAAGGTGGGATAGGATATCTAGTTTGGGTATAATGGGAGACTTGGTGGTCAAAAAAGGCTAGTTTATTGAGGCAGAGCCAACATGAATTGTGGTAAATATTTATAAAATATTGGTACCAATGAAGTTTAGTAAAAGTTTTTTGTAGGGGCAATTGTGGGAATTATTTCCAAATATTTTGGAATATTTCCATAGTTTTCAGAATGGGTGTAAGGTAAAATTAATGATATAAATGAAGAGGAGACAAGGTTCATGAAAATAGGGATTTGGAATTTATTTCATTGGGATGGGAATATAAATATGTTGTCTCCTACTGTAAATATAATAAGGAATAAATGTAGGACTCTCAAAATCTACACTTGGCCTACGTAAAATGATTTTAATACTGGTACTGTCCTTTAAATCATGTTTAATAAGGGTTATGTATTTTGCTTATGGAGGAATAAATATTGACTTTAGTTTATAATTTGTCAATGCAACTATATGTTGCTCTTTGAGTATTTACCATCACATGGGCTTTGATATATGATTATATACCTTCTTTTTTGTAAAAAGTGTGGTTGTTTTCGTTCCCTATAACATTATAATAGGTTGAATTATAATTGATTAAAATTTATAACCTCCCTAATATTACTGGACATGAAGAAATGAATTATGGAATTTCACCGATTTATAGAAACTAGCACAAGCCATTGAGGATTCATTAATCTACAAGGTCAAATGACCATCATAGGGTAGACCAAACATAAGACTTAGTATGACAGATTTGGCATTTTATTTTTCAAATTTAAGTCATAGGTTCCAAGAAAGAGGAGTTTACATTATTAAAATTGACGGTCAAAATACTAGTCCATGTAAAAGGTGGCATGAACCAAGTCTAAAGGTCATGGTGACTCACATTTAGACTAATCACTCAGTGTCTAAGCATGTAATGGATCTTAATCTACATTGATTTTAAAATATTGTGAAGAAATTTGAATTTGGTTATGCATGTCCTGATGGGGTCTCTAATTCAAATCTATATGGTAGAAATATTTTTTATTATAATCTAGAGTATAATGCAGATTCCTTTATATTGTGGGTTCAAATTTGATCATGTGAGGTTAATCATAGCATGCATGCAATGACGGAGATTAGTTATGAAGGGGACCCATAGTTTAGAGTAGATCTATAAAATTTAGATTTGATTCATTAAAAGTGTTGTATTTATTATTGATAAATATGCTATCTAACTCAAATGGTTGTTGTATATTATGATGGGGTTGTTTTAACAATATTAGGGTGAAAACAATGAGGATCCAACTTGAGTTTATGGAATTGATAAATAGATCCTGAATAAAAACTACAAAATTTGGGTCCCAAAAAATTGATGCGTATTCATTTGTGAGGAAATCTAGACGATTGTTTCTGGTAAATTTTCTCACACAATGTCTTCAGCAATGTGATAAGATAACTGAATGCATTCTTGCAACATCTGTTTCGCAGGAGAACTTTTCATGATTTTGGGAAACAAGGTTGAACGATGAGTCCTTCTATCCATTTATATTGAACATCCTAAAGAGGTACGGAAAGAACTAGAATACCATGCATTGAATGTAACTTGGTATTGTTTAGGAAAAATCTGTAGTAATGAAAGATATCAGGAAAATACTATTTTTGAAGAACTTAGTTTGTCTTGGAATGGACTATAAATAAGGGTACAAGACCATGTTTTGGAATAGAGTTTCTTCTATCCTTTCATTCCTTTAAGAAACAGATAAGGGTTAGGGCTAGGAGGAATACCTGTTGAATGTCGAGAGGGTGTGCGCGTACCGTAGAGAAAGATCAGATCGACTGCGAAGAACTCCTTTTTGTCTTGGAAGGACTACCTGCAAATAAGAATACAAGACCACCAGATTTTGATTAGACAATAAATGAGGGAACTGCCTTGGGCCCAGGAAATATAAAACTTCCTTTCGAAGGTGGTCAGTTCCCCTGCTAATATGAATTAACACAAATTCTAACAAATAAGCTATTGTCCAATTACAATTTGTTTACCTTGTTAGAACAATAGAGAAAGGGCTGGTCTTGGTTTAGAATCAAGGTGACCGATGCCGGTCACTGTAACCGGTACCGGTTGGTGCTAACCGATATCGGTAGGGGCAATGTTTTAGGGGCTTTTGGTGAAGGTTGGTTGTAAGGTGGTTGTGTTGTTTTTATAAGGCTGATAAATGGGTGGGATTAGGTAATGGGGTGATGAGAAGGACTCAGAGAATACGGGGGGTGTTCTTGGGGTAATGTAAGGGTGGAGGAATGACAGTTAGATGTAGTGTGTTGCTGGGTAGTAGATCTAGGAATAGACTTATGATGGCAGTGTGATTCAGAAGTTCAAGAAATGTTATTAAAAGAACGTATAAGACTTACTTACTAGTTATTGATGGAAAATGCAGGTTCTGGGACTGTGATGACGAAGACAGGGCTCAAGTAGGATGATCTGACAACCCAAGATGAGCTATCTCCTCTCCTGATACTCCGATGAGTGTCACAAGGCTCTGGTTACTCAGTTGCAGTTTTTGGGCTTGATGTCCTTCTCTGCAAACTCTTCTTCTTTCTTTCACTTGTCTCTGTTCAGCCAAGTAAATTCTCTTGATTTTTCCAATGATTTCTCCTTTTGATCCACCAAAATCCAACCACTTGTTTTTGGTTGGGAGTGGTCATTTACAGGGAACCGATGGCGGTTACGTAACCGACGGCGGTCGAGTAGGAACCGGTATCGGTCAGGTCAAAGCGGGCTATTTTTAGTAAAATAGCCAGCTTTTCCTCTTTTTCTCCCGAGGGATTAGTTGCGGGCTTGGTCAAGTCATTATGAGGTTGGTTTTAGGTGCGGATGAGGAGTAATTAGTCATGGGTGTGGATGTGGACCAAGTTATAGGTCTTAATTAGGTTAATTTAGGGTTAAGACTAGGTCATGATGAGGTGGCGAAATGAGGTGGCAGGTATGGCGATGTGGATTTATTAATTATAAGGTAATTAATAAATAATTGTGTAAGGTTTAGGTGATGAGGTTAGGTTGCGAAATGAGATGCGGGGCACAGGGGGTCGTAAGACACAAATTTGGTGTCTACATTAGCCCCTTGTTGTCGTGTAGCTTGTCTTTGTTAAAGCTGCACGGACAATAATAAGAAGTGGTTACCCCTGTTAAGGGTATAGGTAATCCCCCTCAAATCTATCACAGATTGAGGTAGCGTGAAATCAGGGATAGGGTTGATAAAGGGAAATGGTGTTGAGATGATGGTAAGATGGTGGGGTAGGTCCAAGGAAGCAGACGCACGTTGAAATGCAGTAGTGCGACCAGGGTACATGATTTTGAAGAGCAAACAAGCAATTCATAGGCAAAGGTCGATAGTTTATCCAAACAAGGGTGATATAATCCTGGTATCCAAGGCATAGGAAGTAGCTCCAGGGGATATAACGGGTAAGGTACAGGAACGTTTAGGCATGTTCGGCAGTACCAAATGGTTGGTTTGGTTGAGATAAACGTCACGGTCTTGGTCTAGGCAAAGTTGGTCGACTGATCAAGTCAAGGACCCTAATCATGCTAAAACACGAACAGGTGAGCTCGATTGAACAAAGAGCTACATGATGGGTGGATAAAATTGTATTTTGTTGATGTTGGGTGAGGTATTTAATTGGTGCGGCCTTGGGTCGGGCCAAATGGTTGGGTGCGGCCTTGGGTCAGGCCAAATGGGTTGGTTGCGGCCTTGGGTCGGGCCAAATGGATGGTTGCGGCCTTGGGTCGGGCCAAATGGGTTGGTTGCGGCCTTGGGTCGGGCCAAATGGGTTGGGTGCGGCCTTGGGTCGGGCCAAATGGGTTGGTTGTGGCCTTGGGTCGGGCCAAATGGGTTGGTTGCGGCCTTGGGTCGGGCCAAATGGGGTTGGTTGCGGCCTTGGGTCGGGCCAAATGGTTGGTTGCGGCCTTGGGTCGGCCAAATGGTTGGTTGCGGCCTTGGGTCGGGCCAAATTGGTTAGGTTGCGGCCTTGGGTCGGGCCAAATTAATTGGTTGCGGCCTTGGGTCGGGCCAAATGAAGTTAACAAAGGGTTTTCAGCCAAGGTGGATATAGGCGATGTTGTGAGAAAGGGCGATTAGTAAATAAGGGCAGAAATTGGGGAAGAGGTGGGATAAAACCGATATCGATTGTCTATGACCGATATCGGTTAGGTGACCGATACCGGTTCCTTAGGGCACAATATAACCGGTATCGGTTATAGGTCGAAAACCTATAAAAAGAAAAAATACGGCCTGTCATTGTCATATTGTCAATTTGAAAACCAATTTTAGTTGTCTGAGGTCTTTTGGCGAGATTGTTGAGTTTGTCGGCTGAGGTGGCACTATTTGAGTGGAGAAGTGAGTGATTGGTAGGCCCTAGCGAGGAGGAGGCAGCATTTGATTGGTGGAGGACCCAGCAGAGGAGTTTGAGAGCCATGGCACAGCCAGGAGGAGCTGGAGGTGCTGGACCAGCTGGACCACCACCACCTATCCCACCACGACGACGTGTCGTCGTACCGGTAGGTTCAAAACCCTTCATTGTGTGAATTTGATGTTGTTAAGCTATATTTGGGGGTTTGGGTAGGAATCCATGTTTTGATAAAATAATGAATAAATTGAAGTTATTTGAAAAATGAAGAGGATAGATGGGTTAAATAGGTCAAGGCGGCAGGGTGGGTAGGTTTTTAGGGTGTTAGGGTGGGTAAATAGAGAGAAATAGGGGAAAAATGGATTTTGGGGGCTGCGTTGGGTTCGGCTCGGCAATTTTTCAGTGACCGATGCCGGTCACTAAGCGACCGGCATCGGTCAAGAAGTTTTGGGGCAGGTGGTTTTGTGGTTGACCGGTGTCGGTCGTACGTCGACCGGCGTCGGTGGAGAGGGGACCGGTGTCGGTCATGGGTGACCGGTACCGGTCCCTAGTTAGGATTTTCTATTTTGTTGCTTGGTTTTGTTGTGGTTTTGGGTTTTGGTTGTTATTTGGGTGTTTTGGTTATTGTTTGGGAGTTATGGTTATTGGGGTGAAGAGGGAAGGGGTAGAGGTTGATAGGAAGGTTGGTTGGTGGGGGGGGGGGGGGAAATGGGGCAGTTGTGTGGTCGGGTGGTTAAAAGGGGGTATAGAAGGTTAAAGGAGTTGTTGTGATAAAGAGTAGGGCTAATGCAGTGAGTTGGTTTTGCAGGCACGTCAGCAGCTGACGATGCGGGATAGGATGCCCCCGTTGTTGAGACGGATGCGGCCACACGTGTCCACAGCGCAGTGGGCCATCATGCGCGAGGTGGGACTCGGCGGAGTCCAGCGTTATAGGGTGATAGAGAGGGATCACAGTCTTATGGTCGCCCTCATCGAGAGATGGGATCCGGCGACCAATGTGTTCCATCTCCCGACTGGAGAGATGACCATTACATTGGAGGATGTGTATCGCATCCTTAGATTACCGATCGATGGAGAGGCAGTCTTCCAGGTGGATGCAGAGACAGCCATGGACAGCATCTTACAGGTATTCGGGGATGCAGCCGCGCTATTGACTTATCACAGCGCGAGCATCGCCTATGGGGATATGTATCGTGCCCACCGACATGAGACACGGCTTGCCGTGTTGATGATGATCGGCATTACATGCTTCGCCCTCCCGGACTCAGAGGGAGGCCGCTTTCCACGGGCGCTGATGGGGGTATTACACGAGATGGTTGAGGAGCATACATGTTATGCTTGGGCACCAGTATACCTGGTGCAGTTATACCGAGAGCTGTGGGGCTACCGCCGGATGAGGCGATTCGGGATTTGCTCTACGTTTTTGTTACACTGCTGGGCATATGAGCATATCATATGCATTCGACCAGTAGGGCTGCCCCAGCAGCCAGGGCCACAGGTGATTTATAGATATGGCTTTCAGAGGTGGCTGGGGGTCGTGGGCCAGCCACGAGCAGTTCTCGCCGGACGGGATGTAGCGTATTACCGGCATGTATTAGAGGGCGTGACTGCCCTGGATATTGTATGGAGGCCTTACAGAGGTCATCAGCCCCGCGGAGGAGCCCGATCACAGTTGCGGTGGATCCAGTATACATTCTGGATAGCGGGACGGAGGCCAGGAGAGCATGAGTGGATACCCCTGGAGAGGGTACGACGGCAGATGGGGCTACGACAGGATGAGCCACCTCCCTTCCCTCAGTACCGGAGGGATGATGTAGAGGCCCCACTGCCTGTACCACAGCCCGTGGACCCAGATTGGGTAGCCGAGAGGCCTGCAGATGATACCGTGGACGACGCCGGCTGCACGGGATCATTTTTGGTATGGTGGGCAGGAGAGAGAGCCGCGAGGAGAGCACAGCCCGCACAGCCAGACTTGGCGGCGGTGATAGCAGAGAGGGACCAGCTCAGGGGCCAGGTACAGTTATTACAGGGGCAGCTTGCTGCTGCACAGGCACAGATAGGTGTCTTACAGGGTCAGCTAGCCCAGACACAGGTACAGCCACAGGCACCACCAGCGGCACCACCACAGACACCACCAATGGCACCACCAGCGGCACCAGCACAGGCACCCGTACAGCCACAGGCACCGGCACAGGGGGCACTATTATTAGGAGTCGGGGGACCAGCCCCAGCAGCGATGGTGGCACGGGCCCGCTATATGGAGGTGAGAGCGGAGGCCCGGTATTATCAGGATGTTCTTGATGGTACCGGGGCTGACTATCAGCCATATGCGGCACACAGAGCTGAGACCTCGCGTAGCCAGAGATCCCAGGGGGGTGCAGCCACAGCCGGTGGGTCCGTTACAGGGAGGAGGCGAGAGGCAGCACAGGGACCAGCAGGGAGACAGGCGGAGGGCGGTGGGGAGAGCTGAGGGATCCCTGCAGAGGAGATAGTTTGTGTTTGTACAGTGGATATGGGCACCGGTCTACGAACCGGTTATGTTTATAGAGGCCTGCGTGCCTACATATGATGTATTCATTCATTTATTCATTTATTGTATATACCGGCCTGCGAGCCGAGTACGGGTTGTACAGTTGATACCGGCCTGCGAGCCGAGTATATTTTTGATATGAGAGACCGGCCTGCGAGCCGAGTCGAGATTATTGATAGTTATTGTGGCCTGCGTGCCGGCTTTGTATTATTATGAGATCACAGAGGCCCCTATGCAGGGCACATTGTATATTTGAAACTTTTGATATATAGATATGATGATTTTGACCCACATGCTGTGTTTAAAATGTTTTAAGTGTTTTGTCGATGGTTTGTGATATTTAATGTATGATGAGTTTGATCCACATGGTTTATATATTGATGGTGTTGATGTCTTTTGTTGATGGGATGTATGTATATATAGATGATGAGTTTAATTGACATGTTGTGTTATGAAATGTTGTATGTGTTTTGTCGCTGGTTTGTGAAATTGAATGTATGTAGCTGCTGAGTTGGATCCAAATGGTGTATAGATTGATGGTTTTTGATATCGTTTGTTGATGGCTTGTTTGTTTTTGTAATATAGATAGATGATGTTGATGAAATTGTGATGAGATATGGATTTGATGAAAAATTATAGATAATGGTGTTGTTTATGCAGGAAAAAGGGACGGGCGCCACAAAAATTAGGTAGAAAATAAAGAAAAGAACTATGTGTAAAAAAAGTATGTATGTGACCGATATCGGTTAGATAACCGATGTCGGTAGGCAATAAACCGATATCGGTTAGCTAACCGATACCGGTTATTCAAATATGAGCTTTTCTAAAAATAGAAAAGCTTGGGTGGCAACTGAAGTTCTTATTTTGAGCATTCTTATTTTTAGAGTCATGCAACAAGTTAAATACGTGAATGCGACGCTGTTTGACGACTGATACATGTGATTGCATGAAAGAATTTGAGTGATAAGGAGGAAAGAGACAGATGAAGTGAATGTGGGCTGAGATTCAGAAAGCAGAAAGGCAAATTTGAAAAGGGTGGTGAACATGGCTGAACGAGGAGAAGCATCCAGCAGGCAGGGACGAGAGGGAAGACAAGTTCCACCTCAAGCTGCTGCAGCCCAAGAGGTAAACATTTTGGTTGTAATTTGATTCTTGCTTGTTTTGTGAATAGGATGAGAGAAGTGTAAGTGGGTAAAGATGAGAAAGAAAAGGTGATAGGCAAGGGTTTGGGATGGGGTGAGTGCTATGGGGTAGGTAAGCATGGTGGTCACGTATGTTTTTAGGTATAGATAGGAGTAAACGGGAAAATAATTATCGTAGGTGTATGTTTTTAAGCAGGGTGTATATTTTTGACAGTGACCGGTATCGTTTAGAGATAACCGGTATTGATTAGTAAACTGGTATCAGTTATCTATAACCGATATCGGTTACTGTAGGAGTTTCCAGAATTTGAGAAAAAAACCCGTGGAGATTTGTTTTATTGAATAATTATGTGTCGTTTTGATGTATGCAGGCGGAAGCAGGGTTAAGGATGAATGATACTGTACCAGCGTTGTTGTCACGAATCCGAGCGGATGTAACACCAGCTGAATGGGCATTGATAAATCATTTGGGGTTAAGTGGAATCCGCTATTATTCAAGAATCACACGTAACCATGCTATGTTGCAGGCGTTGATTGAGAGATGGAATCCAGAAAGGAATACCTTCTATCTGCCAACAGGGGAGATGACAGTGACTTTGGAAGATGTGTTCCATATTTTGAGACTCCCAATGATAGGAAAAATAGTGTATCAGGCGTTGCCTAGCGTGGGGCGGGCAGCGATAACAGTAGTATTTGGTTCAGCTGCACGAGATTTGACACAACGAGGTCTTATCATTTACGTATGGTACAACTCGATTTCCCTTGCACTAATAATACAGCGGAATACGAGGCCCTTGTTCTGGGTCTCCAAGTTGTGTTACACTTAGGCATCAAATCTATCAACATTTTTGGCGACTCTCAATTGGTAGTCAATCAAGTTATGGGCGTCTACCAATGCAAAAACGAGGAACTTCAAAAATACAAACACTACGTGGATTCACTTCTAGCCTTATTTACTCACTATTCTATACAAACCATTCCCCGCTCCACTAACAAATTTGCGGATACTATGGCTTGCTTAGCCTCGCAAATTCCCGCCGCGCCAACTGACTCTGAATTATTCGTAGTGGTCCAACAACTTTTTTCCCCATCCTATTCAACCCCGGTAGTTTGTATGATAAATACTATGTCTACTAATTCACAGGATACCTGGTACCACCAATTTCACGACTACCTTACAATCTCTGTCCTCCCACCTGACCTTACTAGTAACGGCAAACGTGCTTTTCTTAAAAGTGTTTCGCGTTATGTTGTCATGGGGGGACTCCTCTATAAATGTGGCTTTGATGGCATCCTCCTTCGCTGTCTAACTGGCGCGGAGGCCACTCATACCATCCAACAGGTCCATGACGGTATTTGTGGTGGACATTTTAGCGGCCTCGCCGTGGCCAAACGAATCCTTCGCCTTGGTTATTATTGGCCTACTCTCAATAACGACTGCTACGAATATGTTAAGCGTTGTGTTATGTGTCAGCAACATGCCAACCTTCAACATACTACTAGCCACCCGCTCCAGATCGCTCGAGATCTTTGGCCCTTCTCACAATGGGGTTTAGACCTTATTGGTGAGATTCACCCGACCTCTTCACAACGTCACCGTTGGATAGTCACAACGACCGAATATTACACAAAATGGGTAGAGGCTATTCCACTCATTTCAATCAAAAAAGAAAAAATTGTCGAATTCATTAACCATCACATTATCTGTCGTTTTGGTATTCCTCATCGCCTAATAACAGATAATGGTAAATCTTTCAAAAACAAGTTGTTGCAAGACCTTTGCGACAACTTTGGTATCAAACTTAGTTTCTCATCACCCTACTATCCACAAGCCAATGGGCAAGCCGAGTCCTCTAAATAAAGCACTAACCAAAATCCTCATGAAGGTTGTCAATGAATCCAGAAGAAATTGGCACGATCACATTCCCTTTGCCCTTTGGGCTTATCGTACTAGCATTCGTACCTCTACTAATGCCACACCTTTTTCTTTAGTATACGGTACCAAGGCTGTTTTGCCTCTCGAAATACAAATACCCTCCCTTAGAATATCTCTTCAGGATATTCTCACCAACGATGATTTCCTCCAAGAGCGGTTAGCCCAATTGGAGCTTCTTGACGAACGCCGTCTTGCAGCTCTTGATCACCTTCAAATCTATCAAAAACGCATTAAACGTGCTTATGATAAGCGACTTCATGAGCGTACCTTTAAGGTTGGTGATCTTGTCCTCAAAGAGAATCAACATGTAACCAAACTAGAAAAGAGCAAACGTGGAAAATTTGCTCCCAATTGGATTGGGCCTTATATAATCACTCACACCTATGGATCTGGTACTTATCATTTAGCTTCGCTTAATGGTAAACCTGAGCTTGAACCCCTTAATGCCTTGCATCTTCACCCATTCTATTATTGAAATTAGTGTTATATCACTTCTTATCTACCTGCCGCTCGTCCCTTGAGCTCACTTACCACTACATACACTCTGTTTCCTATACCTCATAATAACAATCAAGCTCACATAGTTTGATTCTCACCTGCCCTTGATGATGCCTTCCCCTTTTTAGTCTAGTCCATGACTTCAAAGTATTAAAATAAGCCGTATTCTTATGGGATTTTCTTGAGTCAAACTTCCTACTAAACTAGATCCTTCACGCCAAAAGAACATCTAGTCATCTAAATTAAATATAGACTGCTCCCTCGAAGGACAGCTATATGCCGAACTATTGCTGCTATTATATATAGACTGCTCCCCCGAAGGACAGCTATGCATTAAAATCATATCTGCTACTATAAATAGACTGCTCCCTCGAAGGACAGCTATACACAGTCAGCCTTTATCAGAAGCTTCTCGCATTGATCAGCTTCGTGAAGACCTCAAGAATAAAACAATCAATATCCCTGGTAGACTTCCCGCATCGATCAGTCTATATTTAATAAAATAAAAGCCTCATTCAGAAGAACTTTTGAGTCATGGACTTGTCTATTTAGGGTAGGTTCTCTTTTTTCAGAACACTCACTTAGTAATGAGTTCTCCGTACCTCAGATATATCATCCACCTCACCTCACCATCTATTTCAAACTCAAGGGACGTGACATACACCTGATATATTGTGATCATACAACTCTTTTCACCAATTGACTTCTCGTCTATGCACGGTACCTAGGGCTTCAGGCTCGTTCTACGTTGTGTGGTTTGTTTAGCTCTTTTCACCTACGAAGCACTCTTTCTGCTTTGCCTCGCATCTAGGATTGTGTGTTGATCTTAATCAGGACATGATTCCCTTCTACTTGGGTAGGCTAACTTTCGCTTCCCTTATACCTTTTACAACATCACCAATTCATTACCAACACCATCAACCTTGCCTTTACTAATCTTAATATTTTTACCAACCAACCAATTGCCTAAACCGTACCCACTTGCCTGAATTCGTCTCTCCCTGATCCTAAGGGAGAACTACATCGGTCTGAGGCCCCTCCTTGCTTTGTGCAAAGGGCTATGTAGGCAGCACTTCGGAGACATGGGGTCTCCCAAGGTTAGCTCGATGATCTCCTATCATAATCTATCATGTGTGGTATAATAAATATTTCTGTGTATTTCTATTTAATCACATTCCTCTTTATCCTTTTTCAAAACACCGAAAATCAAAACACAAACATTCTTATTTTTTTCGTAACTCAAATCAACATACATATCTCATTTTATTTAGATGTTAAACAAATACATCTTCTCTATCATCGACACGCAGGTCGGTACTCTTATTTATTCTTATACCTTGATAACATTTACTTAGACCCTCACGCCTCATCCTGAACTAGGTGATGATTGTGATCGTCGACGCCTCTCGCCAGGCCTCCCTGTCCTCAAAGGTACCACGGCTATTGGTACCGCCCACTGATCTGCCAATCTCTCCTGTAACATGTGAATACGCTCTCTCGCCATGGCTCCAATCCTGATCTGTTGGGTCCCCGGCCAATTCACCTGCTGCCTCCTCAACTTTATTCGGGCCCACTATCAACTCTCATCCGCCAATCAAATAGCTCCACCTCACTCAATCACCCCTCGCAAATCTTAACTCTCCACGTCAGACAAGTCAATTTGGATTGCAAATAACAAAAGTGACAATGACAGGCCCGTATTTTTCTTTTTATAGGTTTTTTCGACCCTTAACCGATGGTCGGTTTCTTTTTTGCCCTAAGAAACCGGTATCGGTCCCTTAACCGATATCGGTCATGCGGAATCAACATCGGTTTGATACCCAACTTTCACCCCATTCTTTTCCCTTCTTTACTCCTTGCCTCTTTTTCACCAAAATCACCTCTGTCCACCTTTGCTGCACAACATTTGTTCACTTGACCAGCCTGACCTAAGGCCTCAACCTACCAATTCGGCCCGACCCAAGGCCTCAACCTACCTATTTGGCCCGACCCAAGGCCTCAACCTACCAATTCAGCCCGACCCCAAGGCCTCACCCTACCTATTCGGCCCGACCCAAGGCCTCAACCTACCAATTTGGCCCCGACCCAAGGCCTCGCCCTACCTATTTGGCCCAACCCAAGGCCTCAACCTACCTATTATGGCCCGACCCCAAGGCCTCGCCCTACCTATTTGGCCCGACCCAAGGCCTCAACCAATTGGCCCGACCTAAGGCCTTACCAATTGGCCCGACCCAAGGCCTCACCCTACCCATTTGGCCCGACCCAAGGCCTCACCCTAACCATTTGGCCCGACCCAAGGCCTCAACCCACTTATTTGGCCCGACCCAAGGCCTCGCCCTCACTATTTGGCCCGACCACAAGGCCTCACTCTACCGTTCTGGCCCGACCCAAGGCCACAACCCAATAACTTAGCCCAACCCACGGCCGTACCACTTCCATCCCATACCCAAAATCAACAACATACACTTTTATCCACCCATCACGTAGCTTTATTGTTCAATCGAGCTCACCTGTTCGTGTTTTAGCATGATTAGGGTCCCTTGACTTGATCTGTCGACCAACTTTTCCTAGACCTAGACCGTGACGTTTATCTCAACCAAACCAACCATTTGGTACTGCCGAACATGCCTAAACGTTCCTGTACCTTACCTGTTATATACCCTGGAGCTACTTCCTATGCCTTGGATACCAGGATTATATCACCCTTGTTTGGATAAACTATCGACCTTTGCCTATACATTGCTGGTTTGCTCGTCAAATCATGTACCCTAGTCGTACTATTGCATTTCAACATGCATCTACTTCCTTGGACCTACCCCCACCATCTTACCATCCTCTCTACACCATTTACCCTTTATCAACCCTATCCCTGATTTCCCGTTCACTCAATCTGTGATAGATTTGAGGGGGATTACCTATACCCTTAACAGGAGAAACCACTTCATATTATTGTCCGTGCAGCTTTACAAAACAAGCTACACGAAAATAAGGGGCTAATGTAGACACCAAATTTGTGTCTTACGACCCCTTGTGACCCGCATCTCATTTCGCAACCTAACCTCATCACCTAAACCTTACACAATTATTTATTAATTACCTTATAATTGATAAATCCACATCACCTTACCACAGCCACCTCACTTTCGCCACCTCATCATGACCTAGCCCTAACCCTAAAATAACCTAATTAAGACCCATGACTTGGTATAGACTCACATCCATAACTAATGCCTCCTTACTCGCACCCAAAACCGACCTTCTAGCCACTTGACCAAGCCCGCAACTGATCTCTCGGGAGAAAAAACAGGGAAGGTGGGCTATTTTACTAAAAATAGCCTACTTTTTCCTAACCGATGCCGGTTCCTACTCGACCGCCGTCGGTTACGTAACCGCCATCGGTTCCCTGTAAATGGGCTCCCCAAACCAAAACAACGGATCGGAATTTCATTTGAGGAGATCAGTCGAAGAATCCGATTTTTGAAACAAGCAGAGAGCAAGTGCAAGAGCGAAGAGTTTGTAGCAGAGTCCAGAAGACTTCACTTGACCAGAGCAGAGACGAGTGATCATCGGGAAGATACCAGAAGTGTTCAGGCAATCCAAGGAGATCAACTTGCACCTGCTTTCGTCAAAACCAGTAAGTTACATCTTGCATGTCCTCTGTTATAACATTTCTTATGCTTCTTGAATCTCAGTCCTCCTAAATCCATTTCTGAATCCACTACCCAACGTACCATTGCATCTAACTGTCATTCTTTTGCTTCTAATCATCCCATTTCCTAATATCATCCATAAACCAGCCTTACAAACACCACAGCTACCCTAGAAGATCCTAGAACCCACCGGTATCGGTTATCCTAGACCCTACCGGCATCGGTTATCAGTAACCGGCATCGGTTCCTTGTGATCAAAACCAGAAAACAGCCTTTCCCCTACCTAGTTCAACCTACAGGTCCTACCCAACCAACGTTTCAGAAACAACCCTGAGCAAACCAGAAACCAGCCTTTAATTGATATTTTACAGTCTTTTGTGTTAATTCATATTAGCAGGGAAACTGACCACCTTCGAAAGGAAGTTTTACATTTCCTGGGCCCAAGGTAGTTTCCTCATTTATTGTTTAATCAAATCTTGTGGTCTTGTGTTCTTATTTGCAGGTAGTCCTTCCAAGACAAAAAGGAGTTCTTCGCAGTCATCCTGATCTTTCTCTACGGTACGCGCACACCATCTCGACATTCTACAGGTATTCCTCCTAACCCTAACCTTATCTGTTTCTAAAAGGAACGAATTCCGAGTGATAGAAGCAAATGTGTCAAATCCCAGTTGAAGCTCTCCCCAGTGAAAGGAACTCTTGTTTTTTAGTATCTTCTCCAATGGCGTGGTGATATTGGCATACCCCTTAATGATATTCCAGTAGTACCCCATATGTCCCAAGGAATTCTTTTGACTAGTAGGCTCCCCCAAACCCACAATACTGATAACTTTGGCAGGATCTACTAGTAAGCCTTCTTTACATATGATATTCCCTAATAAGGTTTCAAATGGGGTAGAAAAGACACACTTCTTGATGTTGAGGGATATCCTCAACTATCAACACCTTTCAAACATGTAACCTTAAATTATCACAATGGTCCTTGAACTAGACCCATACACAGTCCAATCATCAAATAGACCTGAAGAAATTTATGGATGAAGTCCTGGAAGGCTTAGCACTACTATGTGTGAGAACACAACAAGACGCATTATTTAACCCAAAAGGCATGACTGTGTAGGAAAAACTTCCCCATTTAGTGGAAAAAGATTGTCTTTCTCTGGTCTTCCTTTAGCAATCCGTACTTGGTGGTACCTAAGAATCCATCTGTAAAGGAATATTATTTTGTGCCCAGCGACTCCCTCTAAGATTTCTTCAGTAAAGGGGGTTTAGAAAAGGATCAATGACACATACTACATTCAGGTCCCTATAGTCAACACAGATCCTAATCCACCCATCCTTCTTGATGTTGATGACCATTGGGTCTTATCCATTCTGATTCTTCAACAACCTTCAATGATACCTAGAAGCTATCATTTTTTCTATCTCTTCCTTTACCCATACGTGTAAATTGGGATTCATCCAATAAGGTCTCTTCTAAATCATGGCACGCACCTTCTTTAACTTTATCTTCATTTCTCCCAAGGAATGGTGGACACCTTTGAGCTCATGGTACCCGCGAGGGAATAAATCCTTGAATTCACACAATAGATCAATGATCTTAGAAACTTCCTTCTCTGACCAATAGTCACCAATGATAGCCTCCTTAGGTTCAGCCTCCATCCCAATGTTAACCTTATTTGTCTTCAAAGGCTCATGGTAGGTGTGTGCTTTCTCATCAGCACTGTCAATGACCTCACGTGTACCCTCTGAATGATCAACATCCAACGTCTCCATCTCTTCCCCATCTATGACATAGACCAATTTTCCTTTTTATTTTTCCATACACACATGCTCAAAATGTACTTCCTCTGATTCTTCCTCATAGAGGTGCATCTCCATATTGAGCTTTTCTAGTAATTCCAGTAGCCTATCCTCAACCATGGCACTATCTCCCATTGTAAGGCACTTGATTGTTTGCAATGCCTTATCCACTGATGGTTTGGTGCTTCTATACTCAAATTCTTGAATGAGGTCAGCCACCAACTCTTGCCAATTACCTATTTGATGACGCATCTCTGAATGAATGTACCATGCACATGCACAACCTTGTAAGGTGGAGTACAACTTGTGTACCCACAATGAAGGTGGTAATGCTTCTGTGCTTCCCATCCAGGCTTCCTCACATGCTTGGATATGAAATGAAGTGGTTTCTTTCCCATGGTAGTCTTGTATAGCCATGGGTGCGTTGCTTCTTGAAAACCTTACAGAGAGCATGATTCTTACCTCACGCCACTCTAGGAGGTTCTCCCGATGTGTAGCCCACCAACGTGTTGCAGTCTCAAGTAGGTTATAGCTAAACATTTCTCTTCTTTTGTCCTCATTTCTCCACTGAGCTTCCATTTCCTGTAAGAAAATCTCAGGGAATGGCTCCTCCTGAAGTAGCTAGGAAACTTCTTTCCTCCCAGGTACTTGACTGAGCACCTTTGTCACCCTTGTTACCAATTCTTTTAATTGTCACCCAATTAACTCATAGGTCCCGTGCACTTAATTGTCACATGCCACACTAGTGGTATCACTCACAGATTGAGTGTCTTCAAACTGGATGACCCCCTCCATGGGGTGAATTACCTCAGGATCTCTGATGGAGTGCACATATATTCTATCAAGGAATTCTTCCCCCAATGGCTCTGTGTAGGGTGCTGAATTCCCATCCGTCAAAGGGATGACCACCTACTCTTCCTTGTTTTGAAACTGATATATCCTTTGTTAAACCTTATGTCAGCATTATTCTTGTAACACCATGGGTGCCCAAGCAATGCTGGAAAGTTGTCTACCTCGGTGAGCACCAAGACTTCAAAGTCTCCAGTGAACTTGGCCCCTTGAATGGTGATAACTACATCCTTCAAGACTCCAATGGGCATTTCCTTAGTCTTGTTCACCATATACAACACATTTGAAGATGGCTGTAATGTGGGCCTTCCCATCTGATGCCAGGCATCTAAGGTAAGAACATTCACCTCTGCTCCTGTGTCAATGAGGATATTTCTCAGAAGCCATCCATCAACAACCACATTCAAAGTAATCTCCTTATCATAGTCAAGGTTGTGTGGAGAAAGTTTTACATGAAAAACCTGTCTCTCATGCTCCACTCTGACATGTGGTACCTTCTCCCTCAACCATTCTCCCAGCAAGGGAATAATATTCTCTTAACTCAAAATTTTTACATACTTCTTTGACCTCATATATGTCACTCCTTGGAACCTCATTATCCTTCCGCTACCCTACCTACCTCAATTTCTCCTTGAGACATTGTATCTCCCCTTGTAAACTCTGAATCACATCCATAGTCTCCTGGTATACTTCTTTCTAATGGGTAGGGTCTGGGTACTTTCCATGTAGCACCTCCTCTCTAGAAACTAGTGTCCTTGGTCTTGGCATCTCCCTGGCATGTGCGGCCTCTGCACGTGTTGTCACCAGTACAGGTTCTAGTTCTAACTCATGTGCCACTCTTGGCATCCATTGTGAATTAGCCTTTTTAACACTCACCATAGCAGTGCCCTTATCTTTCCAGTGTTGCTATTTCATATGCTCATAGAGTTCTAGACACTCTTCATACTTGTGCTTCTTCCCACACCATGAGCATTGTAATAGATCAGGACACTCACGTTTATAATGCTCTGTAGATCCACAATTATAACATGTTCCCCATGGGAACTCACTTCTCCCTCTGTGTGGTTACCGCGACCATGAAATCCTCCACGAAAACTTCTTCCACATGCCCCTCCATCTATACGTCCTTCATAACATCGGTCATCATCCTTAGAACTGCTAGCAAGGCTAGTTTGGCGTACACCTAGATCAATAGCATCATGGATCTGATCAATCAGTCTGTAGTCCTTAGTGTCATGGGTTGTAGAGGTGCATATCTTGCAATAGTAGCAAGAAACATTCTTGGATTGCGTGTTAGAGTAGAGGGCATCTACTTGCATCATGATCCCTGTGGCAGATCTCACAGTCTACTGCCATAGCATGCACTGACTTCTGAGGGAAACTATCCTTTGCATGACCCTCCACTTCACAGTGTGTACACCAAAGCCCACTACGGACCTCATGCGCTGAGTTTGTAGAGAGCTTCTCCAATTGCTTGGCCATTGCGGCGATTTGGGCCTCCAAAAACAGACTCACACCAGTATCCACACTCCCAACAGCTTCAGCGCGTAAGGCAGCCTCTTAAGCCTTGCGTGGGTCAGTGAACGTTTTATGTGACAATGCCCTCCTAAATGGAGTGATCAACCCTTCAAAAAACCTTTGAGCATGCTGTGAAGGGTGGATGTCATATGATAATTTGGACAAAGAGAGTTTTAAGCCATGCATCATACTCCCACACACTCTCTGTCATTCCCTGATGGATCTCCTTCAAGGCATTGATGCTCTTCTACTCAAACTCTGGATTATAAAGCTCTGCAAGGAAAGCATTTTTCAACATTGTATAATCCACCACCATTTGATGGGGGTCATACTTCCTATACCAGCTATGTGTGCTCCCTTGTAATGTAGTTGTAAACTGGCTTGCCTTCTGCTCTAGGCTAGTGATCCCTTTCACATGCCATAGTAACTCACACTTGTGCACATGCTCTGCAGCATCTTCAATACCCCTATAGTCTGGTAAGTGCAAAGACATCTCAAAAAACACTTGGGGGTGGTTGGGGTCCTTGTCCTCCCAAGCCAGAGCCTTGGTTTCCTCTGGTGTTTCCTCCATTGTTCCCTCCACCAGATCCACTGGGTCCACCAGGTCCTGTTCCTCCTGACCCACCAGATCCACCAGATCCACCAAGTCCTATTCCTCCTGACCCACCAGATCCACCAGAGCCACCAGGTCCTGTAGTGGTCATGCAAGGGTTCCCAACGTTCCACTGAACTATGCACTCGATGGTCTGTGATAATGTCCCACTACCAATAGTGTACCCCACGCCACTCCCAGATGTGAGACGGAAGGCTTGTGTATCCACACTTTTCCCGAAAATTCCTCCAAACACTAGAATGGTATGTGCAGCCATAGAAGTCCCAAACAAGAAATTATATCTCCTGGGCACAGATCGGTCACTTCCACCGATACCAACTGGGTTAACAATACTCTTCCCTTGATCTGAAAAACCAAGTGTCAGGGATCGGTTGCCTAGGTGGGTTCAGATGCACGTCGACGGCTCTTCTTTCTCCATCTGATGAACTCTCATCAGAATTTGAAGGGGCTTCTCTTACGTGCTTGCCAAGATGGGGTAGCACAAACTACTCAGGCTCCACATCCTCTGCGTGAACTTCAACACCTTCCCGCAATGTCTACCTCCATAGATCCATCACACTTGCTACCTCACATTCGTCTAGTCATCTCCCTTTCACGAGCTTCATTATACTTGAGTCATCTCTCCTCCCTTTCCTTTTCAGCTGCAACATCCTCCATCTTCCTCCACCCGAGATTCCTCTCCCAGCACTCAGAGAGCTTAGCCGGCCATGGGGAATGCTTCTAAACTCAAAGTAATGACCAAGATCTTCATAGCCAGAGGAATAACATGCAAAAATGATCCTCTAGGCTCCCTCAAAAACTCAAACTCAACAATCTCTGGGAAAGAATACATCGAAATGGTGTATTCCAAAGTATAACTAGTCAGCACCCTCTTCCACCAGTGATCAATAGCACGTGTCCATGTCAGATCTACATCCTACAGCCTCTGATAGTCATCTTGGGTCCACACGCATGATCTACAGAACCAGCTTGATCTGGATGCGTATGCTGAGAGCCATTCATATAGCTCTACTGGGAAGCAGCAAAATAATGTCTCATACAGCTCATTGTATAGGTTCTCTTCTACCCATCCACACGTACTAAACTTAGGCCCAGTGTTGAATCTTT
Source organism: Taxus chinensis (assembly GCA_019776745.2). Taxonomy (NCBI): domain Eukaryota; kingdom Viridiplantae; phylum Streptophyta; class Pinopsida; order Cupressales; family Taxaceae; genus Taxus; species Taxus chinensis. Next base: position 481,577 of record JAHRHJ020002231.1, on the reverse strand, counting down.
GAGCAAACTCATCCTCCGTGCTCTTGAACCATGTTTCAACACTTTCTAAAGTTAGATGTTCTATCATTACACATCACAAAGACAAAAACGTATGCCATTTCTCACAATAACTTTGAAAAGAGGTCCCAGCAATGGAACCAAGATGTAGTCATTTTTAAGCCCTTCTCAAAGAACAAGGAAATCCCATGTGCACCGGCCTATCACCCAGTGGGCGCTGGGCACTCACCCGAGGCACGTGCAGGTGCTGAGTCCCTCCTTTATGTGAGTTGTGTGAGAATGCATTATTTACGATAGAAACTTAAGTGAACAGATTGGAAGGGAACCATACATTCATCTTAGAGCTCAGAACGGCTTCTAGAACAAACTATTCATTCATATAAGGAAAGCATTATAAAACATAGATATGAACCATAACAAAAAATAAATGCACAGGGTTTACACCCACTCATATGAAATAAACATATAACCATGTAGTAGAACTGGAACCACACATATATTCATATTAAGAATGTTGATAACCATATTCCAATAACTCAGGAAATCCTAGATTCATATGATAATGCATATCAATATCATGCATCAGAACTGGACTTAGGCCCTTCATAGTACAAAGAAAAATGTTCAAACCCATCCCCTTAGTACAACGTATTCCTACAGATCCTCTAAACCCAACCTATGGAGCTCTCACAGTATTCCTGCATGGCTTCGCCTCTTTCTCCTTCTCTATCTCTTTTTCTCTAATGGGTGCTTGTATTTATAGCCTTTCTCAACATCTTCAAGCCTTCGTGGGAGTTGTAGATCTGTTGCCAAGTGTCCAAGGTGGTCCTCCATGGGAGCATGCTTCTTCAGGCTCGAGCTCTCCACTCTTTGCAATGATGGCCTTCTAGAATCTTCCATCGCAAGGTATATTCCTTCCGTGGGCACCAAGCTGCCAGGCTGACACCTTATCCATTCCACATGCGCAGTTGGGTCACACTTTTCTCATGTTCTGTTTGATACGATAAATATGGCCAAGTCCCAAAACCTTTTCTCTATTGTCTTGTGTGAATTTCTCCTTGCACGCCCATCTTCAAATAGGCCTTGCACACCCACGCGCCTTCTTGTACTTGGCCAATATTTTAGGGGCGTTGTCAACATTCCATACTTGCAACTCAAACAATCCTTTGATATACCTTATGATTCAAAAAATATATCCATTAAACTCCTACCAAACTCTTGAACCGCTTCAATGCATGAGATAAGAAACACCTTCAAAAACTACCAATTGATCTTCTTCCTTTTTCAGGACACTCATCCTTACAATAAGAGGGTCAATACACACTATAAAGTATGACAACCTATCTACCATGCTCAAATGACACAAGCCTGAATTAGTTGACTTGAGACACAAAACTTAAACTCATAGTCATGCATCTCTACTAACACCCAAGGAATCATCAACTGTACCAACTCTATCAACACATATGTCAAACATAGAGTTCAATCAAACTCTTTTCAATGATATGTTAAAATGTACATATGCTAGCCTAATCTAAATTTTGTAGGATAAGTAATAAATGAGTAAATAAATAAATGAAATAATTTTAAGCAAAATGCTAAGTTATGAAAGCATATGAAACCCTAATGTGCAAATAGGATTAGAAAATCCTTAGCTGATTTTTCAAGGTTATGGGACTTCCATGTCACAGTGGAGACTAGCAACTGAAAAGGAGGAAACCTTCACACAAGAGCCATATGAGAAATTACATATCTGAGCTATTTGACTTGAACAATCTATGCACCTGGGGGCACACTGGTATGGAATTTGGGTGCACTGGTCTGTGTAGGAGGTCTCAATCAACCAATTTCACTAGGTCATCTAGATGATGTGAATCCTTCACTACTTGTCACGTGTATGTCCTGATGAATTAAGTGCGAGTGTTGTTGTGAACCTAGAGTAAAGAAATCCTACTTGCAAAACCTATGCCAAACAAAGAATCAAAACCCCTCAAAAGAAAGATGCTATCTTTCATGACTAATTTTCCTCAGCCACCCACAATGATGGAATTATTGTGTAGCAATTAGAGGCTCATCCCAATGTAGTTGTGGGAACCATTTCAATGGGGAAATTATGCATTAGGTCAGTTGTGCCCTCCTGTTGCACTCTTGTGAGTACCCCAGCAATCTGAGCCTAGATTTAGAATGTTCTTAGCCTAATGTGTGCATCTTCAGGATTCCCCTTCTAAACTTCTTCCCTTCATATAAATTTTGATCTACTTGAACCAATATTTTCCTCCTTGTGATGGAGTTACACCTATGCACAATAGATCACTAAAAGCGTTCCATGGATGGAATCTTTGCTGGTGATCATCCAATGGCTATATCCTTTCCCCACTAAACAAAATCTGATTTACATGTGCTTGAATCTCATAAAGAAATAATTTTAAACCATAAGTATTGGAGACTAACTGACAAAATGAGTTCCCAACTTCTTGGTTTCATGAGGATCCATTCCTCACTAAACAAGATCTTGAATCCTTCATGGAAACATGGGTTATTATCCATTCTCTTGAACATAGGAGATGACATGTCTAGCGCTAGAGCGGTCCTGGTGGAGAACTCCAGATCCAGAAAAGGTAACATAATAGATTAAAACCTTCAAGGATTTGAGCCATGAATTTGATGAAAAGGAGGTTATTCATTAAGAACCTATCAACCAATCTCTTACAAATCAATCAAGTTCAGTTGACTTGAGTACCATTCTTGGAAATCATGAAATATTTGTTAAAGAATGGAATGACTCTAAAAGCATAAATGGAGATGTGGCTCAATCCATTGAAGAATCCCCTTTTGTTTTAATTGAAAAAATTGAAGTAAAGGAGGTTAAAGCTAAAGAACATAAGGTTGAAGAGAGGCTTCTAAGTGATAAAAATGTTTCATTTAAATGCATTGACCCCCATTGTCCTGCATGTCTAGAGATTACTTCACTTTTGGAAGATTACAGTGATCCACCATGGACATCTTTAGAAGTTACAATTAATCCAAATGAGATTACCATGGAGGAGGATGAGAGGTTTAGTTTATCAAACTTCTTATTTCACGAGGAGGATGTGGATCCATAGATGGCAGAGTTGTTTGTAGAAGCAAAACAGATCCTAATTCATCTTGCAAACAACCACCACCTTGAATAAAGTTTGCATGACAACCCCATTAGCGGAGATGAGTTTCAAAGAAATGGGAAAATCAAAAGGATCAATCCTTTATCAATAAAATATTTGGATATTTTAGAGCTAAAAAAAAGTTTCCACTGCTCATGATCATTTCAAAGCATGAGGAAGAGCTTCAATACATCAAAGGTTGGCAACAATGCCTCTTATATCTAAATGTAGAACAACTAAAGGAGTTATTATTTTTGTTAATTGCTGATACCTTATGGAATGATGTGGAAAATCAGTTTCAAACAAGTTTCCCACTCTCATTAAATACCATGTTTAGTGAAAAATACATTACATGGTATCAATTTGTGAGGAAAGGTAACTACTTCTCCCTACATGTATCAGGATTTGTTTAAGCTTCCTTTGCATCTAGTTAGAATAGGGTAGGTAGGTATGATTTTTCTAAAATAAGTGCCTATGTATACTCTACATGTTTCTTTACTCCTACATCTCCATATTATGCTATTGGGCCATAACCTGTTGTAGCTCCACATAACTTCGTAGCTACTATTTTTATGGTTTATGTTGTTCCATCTACTCTGTCACAACCTCCCGTTGTTACGAACACTATGGTAATCTATACAAAGTCCACCCTAAAACACTGCATTGCTTCACCTACTCCTCCATCTCATGTGCCTCATCCCTACCATTGTCTCCCTTCACCTACACACTTTCTATAAATGATTCTTATTAGGAACATATTCCATTTGATCCTACACGTGATGTCACTACATGTTCCCATGATGGTCTATCTCATCTTGGTTTCACCTCTAAGGATCTCCATCCTTCTACTCATGCCTCTCATCTATACTATGGTTTTGTCAATATAACTACCACTTATGGTTTGCGTGTCTTTCATCTTCTAGTCTATTTATCACCTACCCCTCTTTCTTCCATACTCACATAAGGGGAATCATGACTTACTTATATTGGAGGCACATTAAATCCTAGTCATACCAAAATTTCATTTCCTATGCCTTTCGGTCATGTTTTTATCTGCAATAGTTATTTTCTTGGCTATTTGTAAAATATCACTCATTGGTATGCACATGGTTGTCCACATCCTCCATTCAATGACAAAGAATATGATATGGGAATGTACAACTTACACCTTAATGGCTTATTACATGATCAACCAGATGCTATTTCTTATCAGGTCATCAATGCTTATCCATATGAATTTCACCTAGAAGATGACAATCTCCTTGATGATTTTACATGATTTATTTATGCACGCACTTGGGGGGCATAACACTTCACACCCCCCCTCATCATATCATTTACACATTTATCATCTATACATTTTTAGATAGGAAATTTTCATCACACATTTTAGCATTGTCGCTACCCGATGACACACTCTTGTGCTTCAGTTCACACTTGATTATTGAGGGATTATTACTACATTTAACCCCACACACTGCACTATAAGAATTATACATTGCATTTCATCACATGTTGTGTGTCATACATCATACATCATACTAGTTTTCATTAGGCATATAACATACAAGTGTTGCATACTATTCATCATACTATCCAATATCCATATCACACACTTCAACATTGTTAGGTTGCATACACATATTTCCTTTCATTCTACACATAACATCTCTACACTGCATCTAGTGACATATGCTTTACATCATACACTACACATCTTCACCTTACACATTTTTTACACACTATACTAGTCTTCATCATCTACGAGTCTAGAATCATTTCATCCTACATAATACATACTTAGTCTACCTACACATGTTACATGGCACATTATACATGCTACACATCCAACACCACATTCTACACACTACATTTTTACATATTCTACTCACCAAGTGGTCATCACCTATACTACATTATCTTCTATGTGCTACACTCACCATCCTATGACATACTTTAGTTCCTCGGTCCATACTCGATTGCTGAGGGTTTACTAATCAAGTGGACCTTACACTCATAGAAAATGCAAAAATCCTAGGCTAGTGACATATGCTTTGGACTAAATCATCACATATTCCATCATTTTTTAGTGGTATATATCATAGGATACATCACCACTCCCTCTTTCATTTTGTAGTGATATACGCTTAGGGATGAATCATCACTCATCCATTCATCTTATAACAATATATGCTTAGGATAAATCATCACTTATACATTCATATAGTTGTGATATACACTTCAACTATAGAGTTCACGCACACATCATTTCTAGGTCGCATCTCATCATTATACTTACACATTCATCACAACGTGTTAGACACAACATCCTACTCGACCATTTCCCGATGACACAATCTTATTTATGGTTCATTCTTGACTATTGAGGGGGAAAATAAAATGAACCTCATTGCATAAACTTCCATTCACTCGGGAGAACATAACTCTTATCATTCCATCTTGCATTCTATCCCATCCATCCATAACATATTGCATAGTTTTTGGGGCATTTACTCTTGTTTACTAGTGTTTTACATGATCACTTTACTACACATGTTAGATTTATTTCTTATATGTAATTATCTATACCATCCACACATGTACATTCACACCTTTGTTTAGTTGTGATTGCAGATACATATCCTTCATATGCAGCATGGATGCTCACCTTCTACTATTCCTACATTGGTCACTGGGGGCATCCACATTCATCTCTCACAGCTGCTATTGTTTCATTTTGTACTTAGAACTTTACATCACTTATTTATTCATGATTTAAAATATTGGTTATTCCTCTAACATACTAACAGGTGTTCCATGTGTAACACTTGTTTTGCAGGATTATATGTTTCCATAACTACTACTTTTTTTTGTCCGTGCTTGTTTGCTTCTTGTATGCGGTCCTTTCCCTATGTTTGATGTGCCAACTTGTTTGTTGTTTACAGACATGATAGCCTTTGCTTTCCTTGCAACATTGTGAGTGATTTCCCATATATGTAACCCTCTTTGGGTGGCTTACTTGTCTTTATGTGTGTTTACACTACTGTGCTTGGTAGCTTTTACATTGTCTGCATACTTTACACTTATTTTTGACATACATGTGTTTTTGTACTAACCATTGTCTTTGGTTAGACATCCTTATTTGTGCATGCCTTGGTTTTTACCAAGTGCATTCCCTTCCTCCTATAGGGAAGAGTTATGGAGCACATGCAGTTGGTCCTCTTTTAAGGTTGCATTCTCTTATCAACAACGTCACATGTGCCCCCAAAGAGGAGGGCGTCATTTGGATTTTTTTCTACATACTGACACAGAGAATCTACACTGGTTCAATTCAGTTATATAAAACGAGTGGGTTTAGACCAGTTTATGAAACCCATACACAATGGCTTTTACATGACATGGTGTCCTTAACATTCTGGGAAGAAATTACAAGCTTGAAGGTTACAATGGGTGTGCCTCTCTACACTTCTTTGGCCAATGGCGTTGGATCACCCAAAAAACCAGGACAATACATAGATCTCTTCACACACATTCAGGGAATCAATTAGATATTGGAGGATACATAGCATTTCCTCCTTAAAATTCTTCTGCTAGGGTGGTATGAGATCACCCAAAAAACTTGTAGTATAGGATATCCTTCTACACTTTCTTTCTTGACATGGATCAAGTGCACATGTTGTTCCATTTACATGCTTTCATATACATGTGTCTTCTACATTGTGTTTTTTACACATACATATATAAATATTTGAATACTCGATCATTTTCTCCTTGCAGGTCCGGCCGTATGAGAAACAAACAGTCAAATTAGGGGCAACAACAACAACAATGTCAACAACAACACTTTGCGACATCACACACTTTAATAACTATGCAGGTACATTAGACACCGTAGCAGCTACACATACTTTCCACTCGAGGTTCACTCTCATCACTTTTTTTTTCTTTGCACATTTTTCATCTTTAGTTTCCACGCTCCTCCATCTTTTTTTCATTCCATGCTTTTGTCTAGTCCTTCAACGTGTTTCTTCTACACTCTTCATGGACATTAGGTACGCATCTCTATCTACTTTATGTTACCAAGCTTTCTACTTACCAACATAAAGTGGGGGAAAAATGTAGTAAAAAAATTCATGCACTTTAGACATTATTTATCCTCGTCTCATAGTACTATTTAGAAGGTTCTTGAGTGAAGAAAGTACTAATTAACCCCTATCTTTTTGCCATCTTGTTTAATTTTATTTCATGATTACCAACCCTTTTTATCCACATGCCCAATCTATTTCAGTCATTTCTCTTCATTTTAGCCTCAATTGGGGTGCCTGGGCTAGAACTAAGGCACCCATGGGTGCCCTCGTTCCACCAAGAGCACCCCGGTCCTTTTTTGTACTTTCTTGCCACTTTTTGGGCTCTTTCTAGCCATTTTGCATCTTTATCTTTCTTGTGGTCAGCCTTTTTGGGGTTAATTACAAAATTAGATCAAGAGAACCCTATAAATATAAAGTTATGAGACCATAATGAGGACCTAACATTCCTTATTACTATCACTCTAGCTAGAGTTGCATCCAACTATTGCATTGAAGATCACTTACATCCTCATAGCTCCATCATCAAGGCTACAAAATGTGCATCACACTTCATAGGGGGAGGGATTCTATTATATTCCATGCACACATTCTATTACATTTTCTACACATAGTTATTGCTTGTTACTTCACAAAGTGTGACTGAAACAAGAGTAACCTAGGGCATGTTCACACACACTTGCACATAGAACTACATCATGTTTGAGATCTAGTGCAACATGCTCAGTTAGTAAGTCCACCATTGTGGTAGCTGAGGTAAGTCCAAACCCTTCATATGCATTATTATTTTTTAGGTTTTGATGCTTGTTTTAGGGTCTTGTAGGTCTTTCTTTTATCTTGGATTATTGGCAACATCTAATGTAGGATAACGAAGTTGATGCGATGCACAACGAAGGTTCTAGGTCATCTTCCAGCTATGCAAAAATAATTTTAAGAGCTTTTGCAAAGACCAGGGCTCCCAGTTTATAGACCAGAGCACCCGCAGGAACCCTAGTCCTCCTCCAGGTGCTCCAGTCTAGAGAAATAGTCCAGATCCACTCTTTTCAGGACTTCTACATAGTGTTTCTTGCTCTTGATTTTTCCAGTCACCTGTGCGACACTCTCGATAGGAATATGTTATCATTTGAGTTCTTTCCTTACTCTCTTTTACATATTAGGTTTACAATTTCATTTTTCATAATTGTTTAGCTCATTTACATTATTGTTTACTACATTTATATACTTTATTACAACTGTTCATAGCTTAGATTAACTATCCATATACTACATAGTTAGTCCATTTTTATTTAATCATTGTGATAGTTATGGAATTGAATGTGAATCACTTCTATTATCATTTAAGTTTCTAACATTCATACAAAACACTTATGTTAATAGGTTATGATAGGGAGTCTTGTATACTATTGTTTTTTTGTTGAACATTTTGTTCCTATACAAGATGATCATTTTATACCTATACTATTGGTGCATTACCACACTTTTACTTTCAGTTACCCTTCTTTCCATTTTCTCCAAAAAGTATTGAATTATTATATGTAGTTTTATTTCTAGTAGTCATAGGTTCTTCAAATTGATCTTTAATTGGATGCACTAAGTTTAAGAGGAAGCCAACCTATTTTGGAGGTTCATCCCAAGGAGCCAAAGTCCCACACCTTGGGGATGTTCCCATGCTACACTAGATCACTTAACAATCTAGTGGAACTCTTTAATGTATTCATGTGAAAACAAATCCATTACCATTGCCTCCTTCTCAATCCATTGACTTAAAATCTAAACAAAATATTTAGAGGCTAGGTCAGATGTGCATGCATTTCATAGCCTTAGTCATAGTTTTCTCCTTTTCAAGCAATGTTAGAAAAGAATCATAAAAAAAGTGACCATTAATGATTTGTTGGCCATTGTGAGGGAGGGGAATATTGTTGATGCATGTGGAACACACACTTTTAGGGAGGTCGAAAATCTCTTATGTCCTCCTCATTTTAGATCCAAAAAGATGACTCGATGCATGAGTTGCAGGTATGTAGTCTTATAAATGACCAATGAGGGGTGTTTGTTGGACTTTAAATAATCCTTCTAGGACCACTCTTTGTACATCCTCACAAAATTTTCATCTGAAGTGTTCCTAAGTCTAATATAACTAATGGATTTTACTCAAAAGAAAACTAAAAAGGGAGATAACATTGAAGAGAAAAGAAAATTTCGCATAGACCAAATTTCATGAAATTGACATCATAACTCGAACATTGTATGATTTAAAATAACTAGGAACACTTGATTTAGTTTTCACACAACTTAATATGTTATTGATGTATATATTCGAAGGACATTAGAACTGTGATTATAATAGGATAGTTTCAAATGAGACAAATCACCCGCATTATTGAATACACATCCACTATAATCAATGTGAAATTACAAATAATGCTTTAATTTTTTTTTGAAATTACGTGAGCACAGATTAAAGATCAAAAATAAAAGCATAAAGAAGATTATAACATCAATGAAATTTCATCAAGAAACTTGCAAAAGATGGAAATGACAACAGATAATTTCAACTCACAAGAATAACTAAACCAACTTACATCAATGTTTAAGAATTCACCTCCCTTCGAAATGAAGGCATACATAAATATTTATAAAAAATAGGGGGCCTTGTTTCACTGCCCTTGCAATATTATGATTAGCTAGGATCAAGAAAATATACAAGACAATTGGCCTCTTACATAATATCCTTAACTGATTTTAGTTAGAATGTTAAAACTGAGTACATGGTCATGCATGCCTCTATAATATTCCTAGTAATCATCCATTGTTCTTGTTCTACAATGGGACCCTTTTGGGTTGGATTTGATGGTGTGGGTCCCTTTAGAGTAACTACTAATGCATCTCTATAGATCTTATAGTCCCCATAGAGCTTATTGAGATCAATTATGGCCTTCCTAAAGAGCCTTGGGGCCTCATCCAATAGGACATTATGGGAAGCCATAATTTTTTCTGCAATTTATTTGAGACTCTCGATCTTTAGATTTTATCCTTATCTTGAGATACTATTTCAATGACCTTGGTTGCCTATGCCTTGTTGGCCTCTGAAATATTCTTGTGAAAATGGACCATGAACTATTTGAAGATCTCTGTAAATTCTTCCATGGTCACTATTTCTTGGTTTTCTATCAAAACCATGGTGATGGATGCCTCTGAAAATATTTGGCTACCCATTGAAATAACATCATCTAATTGTGGGGGTAGTTTGTTCATCTTTTCGTCCCAATCTACCAATGTAGTTTTAATATATTTGTCATATGCTTAACATAATCCAATACCATTTTTTATAAGTATAGTGGGGTCTTGGAAAAAGCCCTTCATCTATAGCCATGTCTATGACCTGGAGCATTTGTTGTAGGACACCCATCTTATTGATGACTACATGTAATATATTTGTTATGATCACTCAAATTAAGGGAGAATTTTTTATTAAAAGAATGCCCTTAATATAAAAAAATTCTACCAATGTTAACATTATTATTTAGCTTTAATAGAACATTTATAATCCACTGATAACATATAATAACCATATGTAGTTGTACGAGTATATCCATATCTCCACAATCTCCCTTAAGTCACTCTAACTGAGTGTGTATACTTGGTTAAACCTTTTTCAGGTTATGAGAACTATGTGCATCTTCTAAGTGCCTACCTGCAAGACATTCATCCAACTTCCATATGGTATCTGACACTATTTATTTAGGGGATTGATGATTAGACAATATAGTCAAATAATACATTACTTTGGCCAAAGTTTCAAGCATTACTTTGCAAGCTTAGTTCTGAGACCTGTCACTATCCTACAAAATTCGTCTTCCATCACCACACATAATCTCAATAAAGTTATTTGGATTCTTTATTGTTTAAGAAGGTGAACTACCTAAGAAGAGGGAGATTCCATTACCAACTCATTTCCCTAAATGAAAATAATCCCATCCGTACCATCTTAGGATTCCTAAGGGAAACATAGGGACCACCTACTAATTACCCATCATCACATCCTCACTACATTTCCTGTAGCCATCCTAAGTTGGCACGAAGCTAAGATTATAGCGATGTGTCAAGGGAAATTACACCCCGTGATCCTTATACTTAGGTTACCTTAGTTAAGTAATGTAGCTAAGTCATCCTTAGCAAGTTGTTTAAAGAGCATTATTTCACAATACTTAATAGGTTTCCATAAGAGGGTCATAGTAAATCAACGAGTTACTAACTATTATTAATTTCCCTTATTGTACTTTTAAAAACTTAGTAATTATTGTTAAGTGTAGGATCATTATTCATTTTTTCATACCGATTCATTTAAATACATTTACTCATCATAATTAGTCCATTATTACTATAAAGTACATAAACATATTTATTCCATTTCCTATGTTATTCTGTTTCACACAAAAATGCTTTCGTTCCTTGAATAGAGTTGCTTCTATCCTTTCATTCCTTTGAGAAACAAATAAGGGTTAGGGCTAGGAGGAATACCTGTTGAATGTCGAGAGGGTGTGCGCGTACCGTAGAGAGAGATCAGATCGATTGCAAAGAACTCCTTTTTGTCTGGGAAGGACTACCTGTAAATAAGAATACAAGACCACCAGATTCTAATTAGATAATAAGTGAGGGAACTGCCTTGGGCCCAGGAAATATGAGACTTCCTTTCGAAGGTGGTCAGTTCCCCTGCTAATATGAATTAACACAAATTCTAACAAATAATCTATTGTCCAATTACAATTTGTTTACCTTGTTAGAACAATAGAGAAAAGGCTGGTCTTGGTTTTTGAATCACAGTGACCGATGCCGGTCAGTGTCACCGGTACCGGTTGGTGATAACCGATATCGGTAGGGGTAGTGATTTAAGGGGTTTGGTGAAGGTTGGCTATAAGATGGCTATATGATAGCTATGGTGTTTATAAGGCTGGTAAAATGATTGGGGATAGGTAATGAGGTGATGGAGAAGATTCAGAGGAGCATGGGGGCTGTTCTTGGGGCAATGTAGGGGTAGAGGAATGTAAGTTAGATGGAGAGTGTTACCGGGTAGTAGATCCAGGAATAGACTTGTAATTACTGTGATTCAAAAGTCCAAGAAATATTATTAAAAGAACATACAAAATACTACTTACTAGTTCCTGATGAAGATACAGGTCCAAGGACTGTTATGACGAAGGCAAGGTTCAGGTAGGATGATCTGATAATCCAAGATGAGGTATCCTCTCTCCCAAGGCTTGGATGAGTGTCACTGGGCTCTGGTTATTCAGTTGCAGTCTTGGGCTTGATGTCCTTCTCTGCAAACTCCTCCTCTTTCCTTCACTTGTCTCTGCTCGGCCAAGTAAATTCCAGATTCTTCCAATGACTTCTGATTCGGATCAATGAAAATCCCCCCTTTTGTTTTTGGTTGGGAGAGGTCATTTACAGGGAACCGATGGCGGTTACGTAACCAACGCGGTCGAGTAGGAACCGGTATCGGTCAGGTCAAAGTGGGCTATTTTTAGTAAAATAGCCAACTTTCCCTCCTTTTCTCCCGAGGGATTAGTTGTGGGCTTGGTCAAGTCATTATGAGGTTGGTTTTAGGTGTGGGTGAGGAGTAATTAGTCATGGGTGTGGATGTAGACCAAGTTATAGGTCTTAATTAGGTTAGTTTAGAGTTAGGACTAGGTCATGATGAGGTGGCGAAATGAGGTGGCAGGTATGGAGATGTGGATTTATTAATTATAAGGTAATTAATAAATAATTGTGTAAGGTTTAGGTGATGAGGTTAGGTTGCGGAATGAGATGCGGGGCACAGGGGGTCGTAAGACACAAATTTGGTGTCTACATTAGCCCCTTGTTGTCGTGTAGCTTGTCTTGTAAAGCTGCACGGACAATAATAAGAAGTGGTTACTCCTGTTAAGGGTATAGGTAATCCCCCTCAAATCTATCACAGATTGAGGTAGCGTGAAATCAGGGATAGGGTTGATAAAGGGTAAATGGTGTTGAGATGATGTTAAGATGGTGGGGTAAGTCCAAGGAAGCAGACGCACGTTGAAATGCAGTAGTGCGACCAGGGTACATGTTTTGAAGAGCAAACAAGCAATTCATAGGCAAAGGTCGATAGTTTATCCAAACAAGGGTGATATAATCCTGGTATCCAAGGCATAGGAAGTAGCTCCAGGGGATATAACGGGTAAGGTACAGGAACGTTTAGGCATGTTCGGCAGTACCAAATGGTTGGTTTGGTTGAGATAAACGTCACGGTCTTGGTCTAGGCAAAGTTGGTCGACTGATCAAGTCAAGTACCCTAATCATGCTAAAACACGAACAGGTGAGCTCGATTGAACAAAAAGCTACATGATGGGTGGATAAAATTGTAATTTGTTGGTTTTGGGTGAGGTATTTAATTGGTGCGGCCTTGGGTCGGGCCTGATTTGTTGGTTGCGGCCTTGGGTCGGGCCAAATGGTTGGTTACGGCCTTGGGTCGGGCCCAAATGGTTGGGTGTGGCCTTGGGTCGGGCCAAATGGTTGGTTGCGGCCTTGGGTCGGGCCAAATGGTTGGTTGCGGCCTTGGGTCGGGCCAAATGGTTGGTTGCGGCCTTGGGTCGGGCCTAATGTTGGTTACGGCCTTGGGTCCCTGAATGGGTCATGGTTGGTTACGGCCTTGGGTCGGGCCAAATGGCCCTTGGGTCGGGCCAAATGGTTGGGTGCGGCCTTGGGTCGGGCCAAATGGTTGGTTGTGGCCTTGGGTCGGGCCTAATGATTGGTTACAGCCTTGGGTCGGGTCTGATTGGTTGGTTGTGGCCTTGGGTCAGGCCAAATGGTTGGTTACGGCCTTGAATTGGGCCAATGAAGTCAAAAAAAGGCTATTTAGCAAAGGAGGGTATAGGCGATGTGGTGAGCAAGGGAGACTAATGAATAAGGGCAGAAATTGGGGAAAAGGTGGGATTAAACCGATATCGATTCTCTATGACCGGTATCGGTTAGATGACCGATACCGGTTCTTTAGGGCATAATATAACCGATATCGGTTATAGGTCAAAAACCTATAAAAAGAAAAAATACGGCCTGTCATTGTCACATTGTCAATTTGAAAACCAATTTTAGTTGTCTGAGGTGTTTTAGTGAGATTGTTGAATTTGTCGGCTGAGGTGGCACTATTTGAGTGGAGAAGTGAGTGGTTGGTAGGCCCTAGCGAGTAGGAGGCAGCATTTGATTGGTGGAGGACCCAGCAGAGGAGATTTAGAGCCATGGCACAGCCAGGAGGAGCAGGAGGTGCTGGACCAGCTGGACCGCCACCACCTATCCCACCACGACGACGTGTCGTCGTACCGGTAGGTTCGAAACCTCTCATTATGTGAATTTAATGTTGTTAAGCTAGATTTGGGTTTTGGGTAGGAATCCAAGTTTTTAATAAAATAATTAATAAATTGAAGTTGTTTGGAAAAATGGAGAAGGTAGGTGTGTTAGTTAGGCTAAAACGGTAGGGTGGGTAGGTTTTTAGGATTTTTCAGTGGGTAAAAGGGTAGTAATAGGAAAAAATGGGTTTTTGGGGGCCGCGTCGGGTTTGGCTTCGGCCGTGGACAGTGACCGATGTCGGTCACTAGGCGACCGGCATCGGTCACGAATTTTTCGGGAAAGGTGGGTTGTTTGTGGACCGGCGTCGGTCGTATGTCGACCGGCGCTGGTGTATAATATGTGCTGTAGGGGGACTGGTGTCGGTCAAAGGTGACCGGTACCGGTCAGTAGTTAGGTGTATTTTGGTTTTGTTTCATTGTTCGTGTTTGTGTTGTTTGTTGTTGTTGTTGTTGTTGGGTGTTATGTGTTTTGGGTTTTGTGTTATTGTTGGGTGTTGTGTTTTGGGGGTGAAGAGGGAGGGGGATATCGTAGATGTTTTTAGGGTAAGATAGGTGGGTGTAGATGTGTGTTATAGAGTCGGGGTGTGGTCGGGTGGGTAAAAGGGGGTATAGAGGGTTAAAGTAGTTGTTTTTGTAAAGGGTAGGTCTAATGAAGTGGGTTGGTTTTGCAGGCACGTCAGCAGCTGACGATGCGGGATCGGATGCCCCCGCTATTGAGACAGATGTGGCCACATGTGTCTGCAGCGCATTGGGCCATTATGCGCGAGGTGGGACTCGGCGGAGTCCAGCGGTATAGGGCTGTGGAGAGGGACCACAGCCTTATGGTTGCCCTCATCGAGAGATGGGATCCGATAACCAATGTTTTCCATCTCCCGACTGGAGAGATGACTATTACCCTGGAGGATGTATATCGCATCCTGAGACTGCCGATCGTAGGAGAGGCAGTATTCCAGGTAGATGCAGAGACGGCTATGGACAGTATTCTGCAGGTATTTGGGGATGCAGCCGCGTTATTGACTTATCACAGCGTGAGCATTGCCTATGGGGACATGTATCGCGCCCATAGACATGAGACACGGCTGACCATGTTGATGATGATAGGCATCACATGCTTCACCCTCCCAGACTCAGAGGGAGGCCGCTTCCCATGGGATTTGATGGGGGTGCTGCACAAGATGGTGGAGGAGCATACGTGCTATGCCTGGGCACCAGTATATCTGGTGTAGCTATACAGAGAGCTGTGGGGTTATCGCCGGATGAGGCGATTTGGGATTTGTTCCACATTTTTGTTACACTGCTGGGCATATGAGCATATCATATGTATTCGACCAGTAGGGCTGCCCCAGCAGCCAGGGCCACAGGTTATATACAGGTATGGCTTTCAGAGGTGGTTGGGGGTCGTGGGCCAGCCACGAGTGGTGCTCGCAGGACGGGATGTAGCTTACTACCGTCATATGCTAGAGGGCTTGACCACATTGGATATTGTATGGAGGCCTTACAGAGGCCATCAGCCCTGAGGAGGAGCCCGAGCACAGATGCGCTGGATCCAGTATACTTTCTGGATAGCAGGATGGAGGCCGGGAGAGTATGAGCGGATACCCTTAGAGAGGGTACGACGGCAGTTGGGGCTGCGACAGGATGAGCCACCTCCCTTCCCACAGTACCGGAGGGATGATGTAGAGGCCCCACTGCCGGCTCCACAGCCCGTTGACCCAGATTGGGTAGCAGAGAGGCTGGCCGACGATACAGTGGATGACGCCGGGTGTACAGGTTCATTTTTGGTTTGGTGGGCTGGTCAGAGAGCAGCGAGGATAGCACAGCCCGCACAGCCAGATTTGGTAGCTGTTACAGCAGAGAGGGACCACCTCCTAGGATAGGTGTAGTTATTACAGGGGCAGCTTGCTGCTGCACAGGCACAGATCGGGGTATTACAGGGGCAGTTAGCCCAGGCACAGGTGCAGGCATAGGTACAGGCATAGCCACAGGTACAGCCACAGGCATAGCCATAGGCACCAGCCACAGGTACAGCCACAGGCACCACCACCGGCACCGGCACAGCCACAGGCACAGGCACCGCCACAGGCACCCGCCACAGGGTGTACCGGTAGGACAGGGGCCATTATTATTAGGAGTCGGGGGACCAGCCCCAGCAGCCATGGTGGCACGGGCCCGTTATATGGAGGTGAGAGTGGAGGCCCGGTATTATCAGGATGTCCTTGATGGTACCGGGGCTGACTATCAGCCATATGTGGCACACAGAGCTGAGACCTCTTGGAGCCAGAGATCCCAGGGGGGTGCAGCTACAGTAGGTGGGTCGGTGACAGGGAGGAGGCGGGAGCCAGCACAGGGACCAGCAGGGAGAGGAGCTGAGGGTGGTGGGGAGAGCTGAGACATCCCTGGAGTGGAGATAGGTGTTTTGCTTGTACATTGGATATAGGCACCGGTCTGCGAACCGGTTATGTATATAGAGGCCTGCGTGCCCACATATGATTCATTCATTTATTCATCTTGTTGTATATACCGGCCTGCGAGCCGAGTACGGGTTGTATAGTTGATACCGGCCTGCGAGCCGAGTATATTTTTGATATGAGAGACCGGCCTGCGAGCCGAGTCGAGATTTTGACAGTTATTGCGGCCTGCGTGCCGGTTTTGTATTATTTTGAGATCACAGAGGCCCCTATGCAGGGCAAGTTGTATATTTGAAACATTGATATATATAGAGATGATGATTTTGATCCATATGGTGTGTTTAAAATGTTTTATGTATTTTGTCGATGGTTTTTGAAATTTAATGTATGTAGATGATGAGTTTGATCCAAATGGTGTATATACTGATGGGTTTGATGTAGATATTGAAATGTCGTATGTATTTTGTTGATGGTTGTTTTATTGTAGATAGATGATGTTGATGAAATTGTGATGATATATTGATGTGATTTTGATGACAAATATTGATAATGGTGTAGTTATGCAGGAAAAGAGGTGGGCGCCACAAAAATTTGCAAAAAATAAAGAAAAGGCCTAGGTTTAAGAAAAAGGAGGCATGTGACCGATATCGGTTAGCTAACTGACATCGGTAGATTGGTGACCGATATCGGTTATGTAACCGATACCGGTTATGCCAAAACGAGCTTTTCTAAAAATAGAAAAGCTTGGGCGGCAACTTAAGTTCTTATTTTTAGAGTCATGCAACAAGTTAAATACGTGAATGCGACGCTGTTTGACGACTGATACAGGTAATTGCATGAAAGAATTGAGTGATAAGGAGGAAAGAGACAGGTAAAGTGAGTGTGGGCTGAGATTAAGAAGTTAGAAAGGCAAATTATATTTGAAGAGGGTGGTGAACATGGCTGAACGAGGAGAAGCATCCAGCAGGCAGGGACGAGAGGGAAGACAAGTTCCACCCCAAGCTGCTGCATCCCGAGAGGTAAACTGTTTGGTTGTATTTTAATTCTTGCATGTTTTGATGAATAGGATGAGAGAAGGTAAGAGGGTAGAGATGAGAAAGAAAAGGTGATAGGCAAGGGTTTGGGATAGAGTGAGTGTTATGGGGTAGGTAAGTAGGGTGTTCACGTATGTTTATAGGTATAGAGAGGAGTAAACGAGCAAAATAATTATCGTAGGTGTATGTTTTTAAGCAGGCTGTATATTTTGACAGTGACCGGTATCGTTTAGAGATAACCGGTATCGGTTAGTAAACCGGTATCGGTTATCTATAACCGATACCGGTTACTGTAGGAATTTCCAGAATGTGAGAAAAAACCCTTGGGGATTTGATTTATTGAATGGTTGTGTGTCGTTTTGATGTATGCAGGCAGAGGCAGGGTTAAGGATGAATGATAGTGTGCCAGCTTTGTTGTCACGAATCCGAGCGGATGTAACACCAGCTGAATGGGCATTGATAAACCATGTGGGGTTAAGTGGAATCCGCTATTATTCACGAATCACACGCAATCATGCTATGTTGCAGGCGTTGATTGAGAGGTGGAATCCAGAAAAGAATACCTTCTATCTACCAACAGGGGAGATGACAGTGACGTTGGAAGATGTGTTTAGAATTTTGAGGCTCCCAATTACAGGAAGACCAGTGTATCAGGCATTGCCTAGCGTGGGGCGAGGAGCGATAACAGTAGTATTTGGTTCAGCTGCACGAGATTTGACACAGCGAGGTTTGACATTCACTTATGGTACAATGTATGCAACACACCCTGAGGAAACAAGGTTGGCAGTGGTATTAATGATAGCGGTGGGGTATTATGCATTACCGAGGGTGGAGGGGGGAAGATTTCCAAAAGCATTGATGAGTGTTATTTGGGAAATGATAGAAAGGAGCGTGACTTTCGCATGGGCACCCGCATATCTGGCGGAGTTATACAGGGGTTTATGGGCCTGCAGGTGAAAACACAGGATGACACTGGATTGTTCATACTTATTACATTGTTGGGCCTATGAGCACATTGTTTGTGTGCGACCGATAGGCCGACCCATCCAGTCGGGAGAGACAGGAGTGCAGAGGTTGGGATTCAGACGATGGGTCCAGACAGAACAAGAGGCGAGATCCCAGGCCGTGATAGATGACATCGAGTATTATAGGCAGGTATGGGAGATGGTGACGATTGCGGATATTTGTTGGAGACCTTACGGGAACTATATGGTGACAGAGAACATAGCTGAGGAGTTGAGGGGTGTAGAGCGATTGAGGTGGATCACAGGGCACAGGCCAGGTGAGTACGAGAGGATTCCTCTAGATCGCGTGCGGTGACAATTTGGATTTGTTTAGGATATACCTATGGCTTATAGACCATACATGAGGATCGACGCCGAGGCAGCATTCTCACCTCCCCGGCCAACACCTCTAGAAGGGCCAGAGGAGATAGCAGCCGATCGCAGGGTAATGGATGCAGGAGCGACAGAGGCCTATAGATTATGGTGGGTAGCAGAGCTGCGAGGTGTACGTGATCATCCTGACATAGCTGTGATTACAGCGGAGAGAGATCGTCTGCAGGGTTTAGTTCATCAGCTCCAAACACGGGTGAATGAGACAACGGGATTGTTAGCGGTTGCAGAGTCACGAGTGGAGAGACTAGAGGCAAGATTCCTCCACGCGAGAGGACGTATTCGTATGTTACAGG
Organism: Taxus chinensis; assembly: GCA_019776745.2. Lineage (NCBI taxonomy): Eukaryota > Viridiplantae > Streptophyta > Pinopsida > Cupressales > Taxaceae > Taxus > Taxus chinensis. Next base: position 461,862 of record JAHRHJ020002231.1, on the reverse strand, counting down.
AGATGTTAGTGGATCAGTACGAGGAACCAATAGCAGTGGCACCTTTGAGGATGGAGAGGCCAAGTGAGTGGCATCGACGATCACGATCACCACCTGATTCGGGAGGAGGCGCAAGGGTCTAAGTGAATTTCATAGGAGTATAAGAATAAATAAGGATGCCGACCTGCGCGTCGATGATAGAGAAGATGTATTTGTTTAACATCTAAATAAAACTAAATATGTATGTTGATTTGAGTTATGATAATAATAAGAATGGTTGTGTTTTGAATGTTTTGTTTTGAAAAAGGATAAAGATGAATGTGAGCGAAATAGAAATACACAAAAAGATTTATATTTACCACACATGATAGGTTATGGTAGGGGATGGTCGAGCTAACCTTGGGAGACCCCATGTCTCCTAAGTGCTGCCTACATAGCCCATTGCACAAAGCAAGGAGGGGCCTCAGACCGATGTAGTTCTCCCTTAGGACCAGGGAGAGGTGAATTCAGGCAATTTGGTTGTGGTTAGGCAATTTGTTGGTTGGTAAAAATATTGATATTGGTAGGGTAATGTTGTTGGTGTTGGTAAGGGATTGGCGATGTTGGTGTAGGTATAGGTGAAGCGAAAGTTAGCTTACCCAAGTAGTAGGGAATCGTGTCCTGATTAAGGTCAACACACAATCCTAGAGTCGAGTAAAAGAGGCAAAAGTGTCCCGTAGTTGAGAAGAGCTAAACAAACCACATATTAACATAGGATGAGCTTGAATCCCTAGGTGCCTTGCATAGGCGAGAAGTCGATAGGTGAAAAGAGTTGTATAATCACAATATATCAGATATACGTCACGTCCCTTGAGTTTTGTTGTGTTGACGAATGGTGAGGTGAGGTGGCTGGTATAGCTGGGGTGCAGAGAACTTGTTATAAGGTGATTATTCTGATGAAAGAGAACCAAACCTAAATAGACAAGTCCATGACTCAAAAGTGCTTTGGAATACTGCTTTTATTTTTCTGGATATAGACTGATCGATGCGGGAAGTCTACATAGGGATATGTATTTTGTTGTTCTTGAGGTCTTCACGAAGCTGATCAATGCGAGAAGCTTCTGATAAAGGCTGACTTTGTATAGCTGTCCTTCAAGGGAGCAGTCTATTTATAGTAGCAGATGCAGTTTTTGTGTATAGCTGTCCTTCGGGGGAGCAGTCTATTTATAATAGTAGAAGTGACTTTGCACATAGCTGTCCTTCGAGGGAGCAGTCTATGTATAACTTAGAGGTCTAGATGTCCGTTTGGCATGAAGCATCTAGTTTTGTAGGAAGTTTGACTCAAGAATATCCCATAAGTGTATAATTGAGAACATGTTATTTTGATACTTTTAAGTCATGGACCAGACTAAAAAGGGGAAGGCATCTTTAAGAGGAGGTAATGACCAAACCAAGTGAGCTTGATTCTATTTTGAGATGCATGGAACAAAAGTGTATGAGGTAGTAAATGAGCTCAAGGGACGAGCGCAAGGTAGATAAGAAGTGATATAACACTAAATTCAACAGTAGAATGGTCGAAGATGCAAGGCATTAAGGGGTTCAGGCTCAGGTTTACCATTAAGCGAAGCTAAACGGTAAGTGCCTGATCCATAAGTATGAGTGATAATGTAGGGCCCAATCCAATTAGGAGCAAATTTTCCACGTTTGCTCTTTTCTAGTTTGGTTACATGTTGATTCTCTTTGAGGACAAGATCACCAACCTTAAAGGTACGCTCATGAAGTCACTTATCATAAGCACGCTTGATGCGTTTTTGATAGATTTGAAGGTGGTCAAGAGCTGTAAGACGACGCTCGTCAAGAAGCTCCAATTGGGCTAACCGCTCTTGGCGGAAATCATCATTGGTGAGAATATCCTGAAGAGATATTCTTAGGGAGGGTATTTGTATTTCGAGAGGCAAGACAGCCTCGGTACCATATACCAAAGAAAATGGGGTGGCATTAGTGGAGGTGCGAATGCTAGTCCGATAAGCCCAAAGGGCAAAGGGGATGTGATCAGGCCAATTGCTTCCAGAATCGTTAACAACTTTCATGAGGATTTTGGTTAGGGTTTTATTAGAAGATTCGGCTTGACCATTTGCTTGTGGATAGTAAGGTGATGAGAAGCTAAGTTTGATACCAAAGTTGTCACAAAGGTCTTGTAACAACTTATTTTTGAAAGATTTTCCATTATCTGTTATCAGGCGATGAGGAACGCCAAAACGACAGATAATGTGATGGTTAATGAATTCGACGATTTTTTCTTTTTTGGTTGAAATGAGTGGAATGGCTTCCACCCATTTAGTGTAATATTCGGTTGCTGTGATTATCCAACGGTGACGTTGCGAAGAGGGTGGGTGAATCTCACCAATAAGGTCTAAACCCCATTGTGAGAAAGGCCAAAGATCTCGTGCGACCTGTAGCGGATGGCTAGGAGTATGTTGAAGGTTGGCATGTTGTTGACACATAACACAATGCTTAACATATTCGTAGCAGTCGTTATTAAGAGTAGGCCAATAATAGCCTAGGCGAAGGATTCGTTTGGCCACGGCAAGGCCACTAAAATGTCCACCACAAATACCGTCGTGGACTTGTTGGATGGTATAGGTGACCTCCGCACCGGTTAGACATCGAAGGAGGATGCCATCAAAGCCACGTTTATAGAGGAGTCCCCCCATGACGACATAACGAGAAACACTTTTAAGAAAAGCACGTTTGCCGTTACTAGTAAGGTCAGGTGGGAGAACAGAGGTTGTAAGGTAGTCGTGAAATTGGTGATACCAGGTATCCTGTGAATTAGCAGACACATTATTTATCATACAAACATCTGGGGCTGAGTAAGATGGGGCAAAGAGTTGTTGGACCAAGACGAATATGTCAGAGTCAGTTGGTGAGGCAGGAATTTGCGAGGCTAAGCAAGCCATAGTATCCGCAAATTTGTTAGTGGAGCGGGGAATGGTTTGGATAGAATAATGAGTAAATAAGGTCAAAAGTGAATCCACGTAATGTTTGTACTTTTGAAGTTCCTCATTTTTACATTCGTAGATTCCCATAACTTGATTGACAACCAATTGATAATCACCGAAGATGTTAATAGATTTGACACCTAAGTGTAACGCAACCTGGAGACCCAAAACAAGGGCCTCGTATTCCGCTGTATTATTAGTGCAGGGGAAATCGAGCCGAAATGAAAGAGGCATAGGCTCAGCATCAAGAGGAATGAGAACAACGCCGGCTCCTCCACCGCGCTGGCATTTGGATCCATCGAAGAAGAGGGTCATTGGATACGACTCTTCACTGAGTGAAAGAGTGGCGATGAGTTCGTCGGGGAAATTAAAATTGGTAAATTGTTCCCCAGGTAAAGGGGCTTCCGCGAGTTGGTCTGCGATAGTTTGTCCTTTGATTGATTTCTGGTGTACAAATTCAAGGTCGAGGTCAGCAAGGAGCATAAGCCATCGGGCGATGCGTTGGTTTAGATGTGGTTTGGCATACATATAATGAATGGGGTCCGCGTTGGTGATGACAAAAGTTTTGTGATTCAGGAGGTAGTGTCGGAGTTTGGTGGCTACGAATGATAGGGCTAGGCACAACTTTTCTACATGTGTATACCTAGTCTCGTAATCCACGAGAGTACGACTTATGTAATAAACGGCTTGTTCTCGATGCTCGGAGTCACGATGTGCGAGCATGGCTCCTACAGCATGGTCGGTGGCAGAAAGGTAAAGGTAGAAAGGGCGATCGTCCTGAGGTGGGATAAGCACAGGTGGCTGCAAGAGATAGGCTTTAAGAGCCTCAAAGGCTTGGTGGCACTCTTCGCTCCATTGAAAGACAATGTCCTTTTTAAGGAGATAATGGAAAGGTTGACATCAATCCGAGAGTTGGGAGATGAAACGCCGGATAGATTGGAGTTTACCTTGCAAACTACGTAATTGTTTGAGGTTAGTAGGTGGGGGCATTTCTAGGATAGCTTTGACTTTAGCTGGATCGACCTCGATGCCACGCAAAGAGACGATAAAACCAAGAAGTTTTCCCGAAAGGACACCAAAGACACATTTCTTTGGTTGAAGACGAACACAATATTGTAACAGGTGATCGAAAATAATGGTTAAAACATCGAGATGTTCACTGCGATGTTTAGATTTGCCAAGAAGATCATCGACATAATCCTCAAGGATAGTGTGCATAATGTCATGAAAAATGTAAGTCATAGCCCGCTGATAGGTCGCACCAGCATTCTTAAGGCCAAATGGCATGACACGATAACAGAAGGTTCCCCAAGGAGTTATGAAGGTAGTTTTATGTTGATCGGCCGGGGCTACCAAAATTTGATTGTATCCCGAGAAGCCATCCATGAGAGAAAGCATCTCATGGCCCGCAGTGAGATCAACAAGTTGATCAATACTTGGGAGGGGGAAGTCATCCTTCGGGCAAGCGAGGTTAAGGTCCCGGAAATCCGTACATATCCGAAGTCCCCCCGTTGCTTTAGTAACAGGTACGATGTTAGAGATCCATTGAGGATAGTCAATAGGTAAGATGAAGGAAACAGAAAGGAGTCGTTGAAGCTCTTCTTTGACCAAGAGGGCAATGCGTGGATGCATTTTTCTCAGTTTCTGTTTAACTGGTTTGGAATCAGGTTTTAGGGTAATGTTATGGACAGCAATGTCAGGATCAATTCCTGGCATGTCAGTGTAGGACCAAGCGAAAGCTTGGTTGCGGGCACGGAGGAAAGGTAGTGAAGGCAGTTTGTTCTGATGCGGTAAGAGATTGTCTGATCTTCACAATGTGAGGATCATCCTCTGTGTGGATGTTGATTTCTATAGTCGACTCATTCAACATGGTTTGAGTTTCAGATGGTAAGGCGCGTTGAATATAAGAGTCGTCCGCACCAAGGTAAGTGAGGATGGAGTCGTCATCCTGGCACTCAACAACATTAATTGAAGGTGAGTCCTCTTCGATCATGTCTGGATACAGAAGGGGAAGAGAAGATGGGTCTTCATTATCGCGTTGATAAGTGAGAGGACCCAGGAAGATAGCGTTTATGAAAAAAAAAAGTTAGGAGGGATAGATTCAGGGTCTATCGACTCTGTGGGTGACGATGGCAAAATGGGTGATGATGGTTCGGAAGGGGTGACTTCGTCATCTTCCTGGATACAACTGATATGAGGTTTTTTTGTGTAGGTGGTTTCAGAGAATCCAAGACCACTACGATCTTTGTGTTTGCGTGTAGTCATGGGAATGATTGTATGTCGGCCTTGTTCATAAAGACCAAAACCAAAACCTTTCCAAGCACAGCGAGTCAAGAAGGTGAGGGCGAAACGACGATTTGTCAGGTATTGAAAATCAGATTGGAAGGGAACCACACCAAGGGGAGGTTCAGGGGTAACAGAGGATGTGTCGACACCCCCATACGTTAGGTTGGTGCGGCAATTAGGTGGTCCGTAGGAGATTACCTCCCCCACACGACGGTCGTAGGTAGGATGCGCATGTAACTGTCCGTACTCCTGTGGGGTATGGAAAGAGCTAACGTTATATAGGTGATACTCCCCCAGTGTAAGGCATTGAAAAACATCTACTAAGGGGTCTGAGGTTGGGATGTTGTCCGCGGGAAAGGAAGTGGTATTTGCGACGGCGGTTTCATTGGTTGAAGGTGTAGGTGCGGTTGAGGTGGATGGTTGAGGTGTGGTTGAAGTGGATGGTTGGGTTGGATGAATGGGTGTCTTGACTGGTACAAGCACATCATTAGGGTGATATAACATATTGCAGGTTTTGAAGGGGGGAGGATCAGCTTTTACGGTGTAGGACTTCCCCTCGTACTCAAATTTTATGCATCTATGTAAGGTGGAGGGAACGCATCCCATAGCCCGGATCCAAGGGCGGCCTAACAACATGTTGTATTGGAATTCTCCCTCAAGGACATAGAAGAGTTCAGGTAAGGTACGTGGCCCTACACGAATGTTAAGGATCACAGTGCCTAAGGTAGAAGTAATAGCATCGTTGAATGAACGCAGCATGGTGGGGTTGGCACACATGCAGCTAGAGGGGATATTCATTTGTTGGAAGGCTTTGGAAGAGATGATGTTTAGGCTAGCACCCCCGTCAATCATAACACGACGTACCCGGATGTCCCGGACGTAAGCTGAGATGAAAAGAGCGGGGTCAGGATCTTCTGCACCAAAGTCAACAATTTCATCTTCGGAGAAACTGACAGCAGCGGTTTGCTGTACAGGGACGGAAGTGGTAGATTGTTTGGTGAGAGAGGCAACGTGGTTGGGTGTTAAGATGGAGGTAACGGGAAAGGTTTCATTAGGTAAGACCTCTATCCCTTGAAGGATTTCAACGAGAGCTTGTCGATGAGATTCAGAGGTCTGAATGAGATCATACAGTGTCATTTTTACAGGTGATTGGTGAAGCTGTTTGATCATGGTTCGGTGGGCAACTCCATTAGAGACGGGGTAGGCAGGTCCACGAATAACCACTTTAGGTGGTGGTGCGATCGGGATGGTGGACGGAGAAAGAGAGGCCGCAGGTGTGCTTTCTTTAGCTTTCCCATTGTTTTTCTGCCCTCGAGTAGCAACACTAATCATGTTGATCTCGTGAACACGAGAGGAGGAAGACGGTAGGGATAAGTCATGGTCTTCGAGAGGTGGGGTTGTAATAATGAGAGATCTTGGTGAGGCGGGGACAGGTGTTATAGGAGAGGGGATTGAAGCCAAAGGTTTCTCCCTTCGTAAGTTGTCTTTCTTAACCTTTCTATCCGAGAGAGGTGACTGACGAAGTATGGCTTTCAACGCTTTGCATCCCTCTACATCATGTCCCGGTGTGCGGTGGTAAGCGCAGATTTTAGACTCATCATAACCTATAGGTCGAGGTTTAGATGGATCATAGGGTCTAAGTGGGGGTAGGGAAATGGTCGCATTCTCCACCAACATAGCAAGGATTTTGGCGTAAGACCCTTTGAGCGGGTCAAATTCAGAGGAAGATGAGGCTATTGACTGGGTAGGTTTCGGTAATGACTGGGTATGGTTGATTCGTACAGGTGGCGGCTTAGCCAAGGGGTTTTGATAATTGGATTTAACTAAACGTGGCTTCTTCGGTGTAGAAGTTATGTTTAGCTGGTCAGATGACGTGGTAGCAGAAAACAACCACGGAGAAAGAGGAGTGACAGTAAACAAATCCTTTGATGATGGAGTTTGTTTAGGGTTGATAGGTGGACAGGATACTTGGGGTGACGGTGTTGATATACCCTTGGATCTTTGTATGGGTGCAGAAGGTGTAGGTCGTTTTAAAGAAAACGCAGGAGGTATGATGTATTGATGCAAGGTGGAGGGATGAGGTCCCAATATAGAAGGTAGGTGTGACGGTGATGGTTTTAGTTGTGATAGAGGCATAGGTTGGGCTTGAGGAGATTGGGTCTGTCTCCTAAGTGGATGGACGGCTTTACTTTTGGATAAATCTAACCGTTTAGGTGGGTGTGTTAGACTGGGTATTGGTGAGGTCCCAAGCGTAGGGGAAGGTTTGGTTAGGTCAATAGAGGTGGATGAGGTATTTGGTAGAGATGAGGGGGGTGAAGATGAGGACATAGGCATTTTAAGCTTTTGTAAACACTTCGGGTATATGGTAGAGGCGTCTGGATCGGTCATCTGCATTTGAGTAGAATATGGTGTACTCAAACGTTCCCATAGGACTCGTCTATCTTCTGAGGGGTGACAATCCTCACGTGTGAATAGGAACTTTTGTATGGAAGAAAGGTGGGTTGTGATTCCGGTCCACTGTGGGTGTGATACAGGGGGTAAATGAGGCACTGTATCAATGGGCATTAAGAGGTCAACCGGTCGCTGAAAAGATTTAGGCGATGAAGAACTAATAGGTAGGAGGGCATGTTTGAGAGGATCCGTCATGATTAAAGAATTTGGTGATGTCAGTTCAAGGGGTTTCTCGTCTAAGGATGACAAAAAAGTGGCGAGCCTTCCTCTTTTACAACAAGAGTGGTAGAAGGAGATGTTCAGGAAATAGATAAGTTAGATAACATCCGCTCACAGTCTTGCAAGGATGTGGTGTAAGAAGGCTCATCTGTGAGAAGAGAACTCTGGGTGGTTAATTCCTTTATGGGTAAAGGAATGGAAAGGATTTAATCTTGTCTTGATGGTGGTGAAGGGGGTTCGGGTTCCTGCGTTAGTGAAGAGGCTTGATTCAGAATTTTCTCGATAGAGGCTTTTGGTTGGGAGTCGAAGACTGCATGGATTTCATGAACACTCTCCTCGGCTAAGATATCTTGGTTTATGTTACTGTTAGATGAGTGGTTCGGGAATGGTTTGTTGAAGATTTTCAAATTTCGGTTAGCAGGGGCATTAGGATTATCGAGGGTTATATCCCCTGCATCAACCATTTCCTGCACTATGTTTTTCAACATCTTGCAGTTTTCATGACTGTGTCCCTTCACGCGGTGGAAGTTACAGAAGTCATTTTCTTTGTACCAAGAAGGTATAGCGCGGGTGGAATCAAACCCGGAGTGAGGTTTAACAGGAGGTAAGGTAATAGCTCCTGCTTTGAGCAATTTTTCCAATATCACACCATAAGTTTCTCCCAAGGGAGTGTAATTGATGGGCTCGGCTTTATACTTATAGGTGGTTTTTGGCGGGGTATTAGACGGTGCTTGGGATTTGACCATCACCGCGTGGACAGCTCCTTTTGATTTCGAAGCAGTCGATGCGTGAGAATTGGTGGTGTTAGGTTTGTTGGTGGAGTCTTGGGTTCAGAAATTGGGGTTTTTGTTGCGCAACCGCAATTTCTCTTCCTCTAAGGCTCGAATCTCTAGTTTTCGAGCCATAGTAAAGGCCTCGTCAAATGTGCGGAAAGTTTGAATTTGGAGGGTAGGAGAAATGTGCTTAGCGCAGGCCCGCGTAAAGAGTTCGATAAGTTCGGCCTGAGGCAAGGCATAAGTAAGTTGGTTGATAAGGCCCCGCCATCGTCCAACGAAATCTGCGATAGATTCGTCTTCAAATTGTCGGATGGCATAGAGGTCGGTGATAGATACTTTCTTGGCAATGTTAATGGAGAAATGATCCAAGAAAGATTGGGCTAATTGGTTAAAAGAGAAGATTGAGTGCTGGGTTAAAGCACTGTACCACTCCAAGGCGGGTCCTGATAAGGACATGGGAAAGGTGCGGAGTAGTAAGGCATCGTCATGAGCAATCAGATAGCAGGCATGTCTAAATGATCGCAAATGTTGTTGAGGATCCTCCTTACTATTAAAACGAGTGAATTTTGGTAATTCCCATTGAGGAGGATATGAATGAAGGGGGACAGAAGGATGAATAGGCTCCCGACAAACTTGCTCGTATGTCAGGGTGCTACGGCTTCCTGAAACAGAAGCCTCCAGATTTTGCATTTTGTCCATCATTTGTTTGATTAAATCAGTGGTTGGATGAGATGATGGTGCGGTTGTTGTAAACGGAGGAGGATTGGGCCAAGGGCCACCACTAGACAATGGTGGGGTTAAATGTTGATAAGGTATTGAGGACGAATATGTTGAGGCGACCGAATAGGGATGTCCTATATAAGATGTTGAAGTCACCGGATACGTGTGTGGAAATGAAAAGGTGGGCGGAGCTTGAGAAGGAAAGCTCGTGTGGATAGGTGGCAGAGAGCAAGTTATGAAAGGAGCAGTCTGCGAGAGAGACGAGGTAGGAGCAGTCGGCGGTAATGATATGTGGGGCCCCAGATTAACAAAAGGAAATCCAATCTGTGCCGTAAGAACCTCTGAAGCCACTGAGTTGGGAGACGGGGCTAAGGATGAAGAAGGCAAGGTGGAGTTATCAGGTGGAGGAAGGAGCTAATTGAGCGTCTATACTAATAGGCACACCAACAAGGAGTTGACCATCGGGTGTACAGTCAGGGGCATGAGACAAATAGTATTGTACAGCGCTAGGATTAGCATCCAAAAATTTCACAAATTCCTTATCTCCTACAGGGATTTTGGGAACCTCGCTGGTGTCCGTAGGATTCCCCACAGGATGTGAAGGGGGTGATTCAGGCAAAGGCACGGAGCAGGCATGTGAAACCATGGCTGCAGCTTGTTTCCGAGTGATAACAACCATGGACAAGAGTACACAGTAGGGATGCAATCTATCAGGAACAGAAGCAGCAACAAAATGTTGGAATTGGTAGGTTGCTGGTTTTGGGAACTGTGAAAGACAGTAACCGATATCGGTCAGGTAACCGATGTCGGTCAGACTATAGCCGGCGTCGGTAAGTTAACCGATGTCGGTATAATAGGACCGGTGTAAGAAGCTGTAGGAAGTTGCTGATTTGGGGTTAACAATGCTTAGTATGCCTACCAAACTGTTCTGAAGTGATCACAGAAAATAGTGTATGACAGAGAAACAGAACAAAAAACAAGCAAGATCCACAAGCAAATTAACAGACTAACCCTAGGATTAGTTTTAATCACTTTGGGCTTATGCCTTAGACGCAAGATGATGTCAATCCTAAACAGAAGACTTAGGGGAAATGTCAAGTTTGTTTTGGCTTATAAGGTTACCTCAGTCGGGTGGAGGAATACCGCGGAAAAGGGGGGATGTTTGAGTTGTTGTGTTAATTATGATGTGATTTGGTATGTGTTGTGCAGTGAAAGTAAGATTAATTTCTTGTCAATACCATGGATATCACCCCCACGTGTACGACCTGTTACTTAATCTATGTTCACTAGAATTGAAAACAACAAGCAAGAATGTGATGCACGTGTTTTAAACCCAAATCGAAAATGATATTCGATGAAGCAAAGAGATGACTTTCACTAATGCAAAGATGTGAAAGCAAGACAAATTCTTTTACCAAAATAACAAAATATCTTGTGAATATTTTAGAAGAAGAAAATAGCAAGTGTGCTCCCTATATGAAAGCAAGCAAGAAAGAAAGAAACCCAAAATGGGTCCCACCGGGCGTGCCAAAATGTTTCGCACAGAATGCTTCCGTTCCTGGAATAGAGTTGCTTCTATCCTTTCATTCCTTTGAGAAACAGATAAGGGTTAGGGCTAGGAGGAATACCTGTTGAATGTTGAGAGGGTGTGCGCGTACCGTAGAGAGAGATCAGATCGATTGCGAAGAACTCCTTTTTGTCTGGGAAGGACTACTTGCAAGTAAGAATACAAGACCACCAGATTCTAATTAGACAATAAATGAGGGAACTGCCTTGGGCCCAGGAAATATTAAACTTCCTTTCGAAGGTGGTCAGTTCCCCTGCTAATATGAATTAACACAAATTATTTGCAAAATTACAATTTAATTACCTTGTTAAAACAATAGAGGAAAGGGCTAGTTTTGGTTTTGAATCACAGTGACCGATGCCGGTCACTGTCACCGGTACCGGTTTCTGCTAACCGATATCGGTAGGGGCAGTGGTTTAGGGGCTTTTAGCGAAGGTTGGCTATAAGGTGGCTATGGTGTTTATAAGGCTAGTAAATGATTGGGGATAGGTAATGGGGTGATGGAGAAGGCTCAGAGGGTATGGGAGCTGTTCTTGGGGCAATGTAGGGGTAGAGGAATGATAGTTAGATGGAGGGTGTTACCGGGTAGTAGATCTAGGAATAGACTTGTAATTACTGTGATTCAGAAGTCCAAGAAATGTTATTAAAAGAACATACAAGACACTACTTACTAGTTCCTGATGAAGATACAGGTCCAAGGACTGTGATGACGAAGGCAGGGCTCAGGTAGGATGATCTGACAATCAAAGATGAGCTATCTTCTCTCCCAATGCTTGGATGAGTGTCACTGGGCTCTGGTTACTCAGTTGCAGTCTTGGGCTTGATGTCCTTCTCTGCAAACTCCTCTTTCTTTCCTTCACTTGTCTCTGCTCGGCCAAGTGAATTCCCGATCCTTCCAATGAATTCCCAGGTTTCGATTCCAGGTTCCAGATCCTTTGTTTTTGGTTGGGGGAGGTCATTTACAGGGAACCGATGGCGGTTACGTAACCGACGGCGGTCGAGTAGGAACCGATATCGGTTAAGTCAAAGTGGGCTATTTTTAGTAAAATAGCCAACTTTCCCTCCTTTTCTCCCGAGGAATTAGTTGTGGGCTTGGTCAAGTCATTATTAGGTTGATTTTGGTGCGGGTGAGGAGTAATTAGTCATGGGTGTGGATGTAGACCAAGTTATAGGTCTTAATTAGGTTAGTTTAGGGTTAGGACTAGGTCATGATGAGGTGGCGAAATGAGGTGGCAGGTTTGGAGATGTGGATTTATTAATTATAAGGTAATTAATAAATAATTGTGTAAGGTTTAGGTGATGAGGCTAGGTTGCGAAATGAGATGCGGGGCAATCACCCACGGATCCTACCCAACCTATCCTATTTCCATAAGAGACAAGGAGTTCACACGACTCCTTCACCAAAATCCTACCACCTTGTAGTTTTATCTTTCCCCACTCATCCACTTGAGATGCCTTGGGTCAGTTGATATATGGCATTCCTGTATCTATCTCCCCGACTCTCAATTCCCACTCTTACGTCAGCCCCATCTGGCTCTGTGCTACCCTCACCTACTTTTCTACCTGTCATTTCACCAACTAGGACCTATACCTGTTATGACCACCGCATCTACCACATGTTGCACCTACCACATCCACTATACCTTCACCAACCACCCAAAACACAACCTCTATCCGCCCCTATTGTCTCGCATATACCCATGTAGCTACATAACCACCTCTAGTGTCGATGACCCCTACCCCTTTTCAAAATGTTGTCCTTTCTATTCCACAATCTTTAACCCCCATTTCCACTAGGGTCACCATGACCCTTTCCACCTCCATATACGTACTATCAGCAGCCTCCTATTTCATCTATTATTCATTCTAGGTACATACCCCCTATTTCATTCCCTTCCTTCTCAACCTACCTATACAGCACCATATACTGGAATGTCACCCCACGTATTACATGCCCAAAACCAAACCTCTTATGCTACAGGAGGCACCCAATCCATCACAACCCACCAACAACCTAATTAGTTAATGATGGAAAGATATAAACATTAGAAGCATCGGTTTCAACATTTCATACGATGAGCTTTTGCAACGGCCTATTCACATTCTCAACCCATGATGGGAAATGATTTTATAGCATTTGCTTTCAAACATGGGTGTTATCTGATTCCTCATGATGATGCCTTTACTTTTGAGAACTTTTCCCATGTCCCTCACTGGACCTGCATTAGACTGGTATAGTGGGTTACCTAAACACTCCATATTTTCATTCAATCAGGTAGCCCAAGCCTTCTTGGATCATTTCTCCATCAATATTGTTAAGAAGGTTACCATGACTGATCTATACTCCACACGTCAATATGAGGATGAATCTATCACAAATTTTGTCACTCATTGGCGTAGCCTGATCAATCAACTTACATTCCAACTACCACAAACTAACTCATCAAGCTCTTCACACAAGCTTGTGCTAGACATATCTCACCGACCTTGTAGGTCCAAACTTTCCATACCTTTGATGAAGCATTCACCATGGCACGAAAGGAGAGATTCAGGATATTGAAGAGAAGAAAATCCAATTACGAAATAAGAATTCAGAATTCAAGTCAAATGATACCTCTTCTTCTTCAAAACCACCAACCAATTATTCAAAGGCCAAAGGAACTGCTAACGTAGTGGTACTCAAGGCCAGCCCAGCTCATCCATCAAATCAGGCTACACCCTCATCTAATCTTTCTCACCCGTTTAGACTTTTCAATTCAGACAAGAACAATGAAAAATATACCCCAATTGGGGAACCTTATTCTTCTGTTTTAGAAAATCTTATCAAATCTAGGGCCATCACCCTTCCACCCATAAAACCACACACTAGTTTTGACCCTGCTTGCCCCATGCCCACATGGTATAAAGGAACAAGATTTCTATAACTATCATTGAGTAAAGGGTCATAGTGATGGTAACTGCATCACTTTCAAGAATATTGTCCAAGAAATGCTTGAGAAAGGTGAGTTAACCTTGGATAATCCTAATGCACACCCAATCAAAATCTACAAATCTTTAAGAAACCATTTCCTAATCATGCCCCTTCTTCTGATCAAACCAGGTGAGACCTCAACTCACGATACCCATACCCGTGAGGTTCATGCTATTTTAATGAGGTACCTATTGCTCTCAATTAGCTCACATTCCTTCCATAGAAGAATTCCTAGCCCAAAATCCTCCTTCCACATTGAAACCCACCTCACCTATTCCTTCACCCACAGAGGAATACCTTTCATCTCCTTCATCACCTATGGAGGATCTTCATGTTGACATCGAGACCATTTCACCCCTTGGCTTCTCCACCTAGGGAATCATCACCCACAGTACCTCTTCAGGGATCCATGGAGGATACTTACCTCCTTCACCCACAAAGGAGAACCTGTCATCTTCTCCACCCATAGAGGAGCACCCATTACCTCCTCCACCCATAGAGGAGCACCTATCCACCTCATTAGATCTCCCATCCTCCTTTCCACCCATCATAGACCCAGTAGAGATACCTTTGCCTCTTGGTGACCATTCTCCATCAGCTACCCAAGATCCAATAGACCTACTTTCAGCTCTCTTACCCACAGAAGCTGAAGCTAGCCAATTCCCCATCTCTAAGACATATTTTATGGGAATTCCCATTAGGTCCTCACCAACCTCACCTACAAAATGTCATTTTCATGCTTGGCCAATCACTTAGATTATGTGGATAGAGCCTTACTATGGGGGTGCCTTTACTCCCTGTCTCAACACAAATGCAGATGTCCCTTGATGACACCTCCACTATCTACCAAATATTTTCACCAATCAAACCAAATACAACCACTACTGTCACAACCCCTTCCACGATACCTATTAGCACTCACACCACACCCTTACCCATAACCCAACCTATATCTAAACCCAAACCCACACCTACAACATCTTACCTCCACTAAACCTATTACTACTTTAGGGGTCACCCCGACCACCAGCCTTACTCATCCACCTATTAAATTGGATTTAGCTACATCCTCCAAAGTCAAAACCAAACCTACTCTGACACCCAAACCAGAGAAAACCAACTCATAGAACTCATACCCCTACCACACCAATCACACCTTCACACTTTCCCATCTACCTTAAGACCTCAACCTCCCAACATGGTCAAGCACCCTTCACCCATCCATAAACCCAAAACACAACAACCCATTCCTTCCTCACAAACCTCTAACCTACCCAAGCACCCAACATGACTTACATACCTGCACCTGCAGTCATCTTTACCACCAATACCTCCAATACCTTCAGCCACTTGCTTCACTACCCACTACACTTCAGTCATTGTCCCTCACACCCCAAGCATGACCTTTCATCTACCTTCACAGCACCTCCATTATCCCCATGGGTAACTCACCCTCTTCCTCCATCTACTTTTCCTTCTAGATCTCATACACCCACATCACCTTTACCCAAGAAGGTGCAACCCAAAAACAAAACCCCACTACCCTCCAATAACAAGGTAGTCAAAACAACTACACACCCTCCTACCAGTTCATCTACCATACCCCTACCCAAAAAACCAACCAATACCTCAAACCACACCAGACACCTAAAACCATAGCTCAACCCACTTCCTACTCTCCTGAAAATACCGTTCCTCAACAATCAACCACACCTACACCCAAACCCACATTCACTTCCCATTATGATCCACTAGTAGCGTCCTATGCCAAAATTTTAACCAACCTCCTTGAGACTTCTGTTATCACATTACCGCCACTCAGACCTTACGACCCCCTCAAACCCAAGCCCAAAGGGCTTGATACTAAAATCTATGCATACCATCATGTGCCAGGGCATGATGTGGAGAATGCAAGGCCTTGAAAACCATCCTTATCTAATTGTGTCCTCCTGAAACCAACTTTGATGATGATGACCTTCTTGATGAGGACCTTGCTTCACCTACACCCATTCCCACACTACCCACCTACAACAACCACAACCTCCACCCTCACAGCTCCTAGAACCACCTCCAAGATTTGAAATTAACATGGTTCACATCAGAGAACTTGCCACTAAACCACCACCCAAATGTCCATATGTGCCCCAACTGACCTCACAGGTGATTTTCTCCTCCACTAGGTTTTTTCCCTTCATGTCGCTATACCACATACCCTACACCTTCTCCATTTGAAAAATTCCCTCAAATCAACATGGTACATGTTGCTACACATGCGCTAAAAGGATAAAGAAAAGGAAAAGCAAACTGACCCACCAACCAATCCTATACCCAACATACCATTTGCACCCATACCTAAGATAACTATCCACAACCCCACATACCCCATTTCTAATGGTGTCACACATCGCACCATGCTCAAACAATTACACCAATCTCCCCTCAAAATGTCCTTATATGACCTCATCCAAACCTCAGAATCCCATCGTCAAGCCCTCATGGAGGTTCTTCAATCTATTGAGGTTTTACCCAATGACCCTACACCCGTAGCCTCCATTATCACACCCCATCATGTAGCCTCTCTCACCAAATTACCACCTTCATCCTACACCTCACCTTGTCACCAAGTAGGCCTCCCTTAGCTTCTCAGAGAAGAGATTGCACCATACCAAAATGATGACCCGACCCAGCCCTCTTCATCTCTGTCCACATTGATGATATACATGTACGACATGTTATGATTGATGGGGGCACTAGCATTAACATCATTTCATCCCATGCATTTTCTCAAATGTGCATACCTAAAATTGCATGCATAAACATCCTAGTCATGTTGCGTTTATTCAACGACGCTATCACCTCCACACTAGGCACTATCATCCTCCACATTCGCATGGGCCTCTGCATTATTCCAGAATTATTTTATGTTTTGGAGGGGGAATTCCAATATAACTTGTTGCTTGGTAGACCCTGGATTCATGTCATGGGTTGTGTTCCTTCCACTTTGCATCATTGTGTAAAGTTTGAACATGAAGGACACACTTATACCATTCCAGCTGACCCATCACCTTTCAAAACATACAACATGCTTTACCGACCCAATGATGTACTCATACCAGTCAAGCCATCTACTTCCACAACCAATACTGCTTCACCTACACCTACTCCCACACCTACCAGTACAGCCACTACTTTCACCAGACATACCTCCTCTATTCCTACCACTACCACAACCTCCACGGCTGACCCATTAGCTCCCAATCCATTAACACCACCTCCGCATCAACCTCTGACACATCATCCATTCCCATCTACCCACATACCAACCACTGATCCCTTGGAAGGTGTTTTTCAACACCTCACTCTGGGGGAGTACCACCTATATAGTGTCAACACATTCCTTACTCCACAAGAGTATGGAAGCCTTCACCAACACCCTCACTATGATCACCATATAGGAGAACACCTCCTTTATGGTCCTCCTCATCTTCGTACTAGTCTCACCTATGGGGGACTTGATACTACCACTTACACACCTGAACCACCATCACAACCCCACCCATTTTCCACTGACTTCCAATCACTTACCAATCACCATTTCACCCACACCTTCCTACACCGATGTGCATGGAAGGGTTTTGGTTTTGGCTTTTACGAGCAAGGTCACCATACTGTTATTCCATGTACCACCCACAAACATAATGACCGTAGTGGTATCAGCTTCCCCGAACCTCCTACCAAAAGGCCCGCATTGAACTCATTGAAGACCCTAGCCCTTTTCCACCTTCATCACCACCCTCACCACCTTCACCGGAGTCGATGGATCCTGAATCTATCCCTCCTAACTTTTTTTTTCATAAACACCATTTCCTTGGGGCCTCTGACTTATCAACGTGAGGACGAGGCCCCTTCCACTCTTCCATTCCTGTATCCTGAGATGATCGATGATGACACACCAACCATTAACGTCATTCAATGTCAGGATGATGAATCCATACTCACCTACCTTGGTGCAGAAGACTCATATATTCATCGGTCGTTACCCTCTGAGATGCAAACCATGTTGAATGAATCGACTATTGAGATCAACATTCATACTCAGGATGACCCGCACATCCTAAAGATCAGACAATCTTTAGATGCTGTTGAACAAGAAGCCATCACTTCTTTTCTCCGAGATCATAACCACACTTTCGCTTGGTCTTACAGACATGCCTGGTATTGACCCCACCATAGTGGTCCACAATATCGTAACCATTCCTGATGCCAAACCTATAAAACAAAAGCTGAGGAAAATGCACCCTCGCATTGCTCTTCTCGTCAAAGAAGAACTTCAACACCTTCTTTCTATTTCCTTCATCTTACCCATTGATTATCCTCATTGGATTTCTAACATTGTCCCTGTCACTAAAGCAATAGGGGGACTCCATATTTGCATGGACTTCCATGACCTCAACCTCGCCTGCCCGAAAGATGACTTTCCCTTGCCTGGTATTGATCAACTGGTTGACCTTACCATGGGTCACGAGATGCTCTCACTCATGGATGGTTTCTTAGGTTATAACCAAATTTTTCTTGCCCCAGAAGATCAACACAAGACTACATTCATTACCCCTTGGGGGACCTTCTGCTATCGAGTCATGCCTTTTGGCCTTAAAAATGCTGGTGCTACATATCAGCGTGCTATGACTTACATCTTCCATGATATCATGCATCACATATTGGAAGATTACGTGGATGATCTCTTGGCTAAATCTAAACACTGTGCCAAGCACCTCGCCATCCTCAAAACCATCTTTGATCACCTCATTAAATATTGTGTTCACCTTCAACCTAAAAAGTGTGTCTTCACGGTTCTCTCAGGAAAACTCCTGGGATTTATCATTTCCTTACATGGTATAGAAGTTGACCCTGCTAAATTCAAGGCCATTCTAGAAATGCCTCCACCCACTAACCTTAAACAACTCCGTAGCCTGCAAGGTAAATTGCAGTCCATTCACCATTTCATTTCACAATTATCTGATCAGTGTCAACCATTTCATCATCTTCTTAGGAAGGATGTCTCCTTTAAATGGGATGATGACTGTCACAAAGCTTTTGAGGCCTTAAAACAATACCTTCTCCAACCACCTGTACTCATTCCACCTAAAGATGATCAACTGTTTTACCTATACATCTCAACTACCGATCATTCCTTGGGATCCATGCTCACTCATCATGATGAACAACATAGGGAGCAGGTGGTTTATTACATAAGTTGTACTCTTTTGGACTATGAAACCCAATACACTCACCCTGAAAAACTTTTCTTAGCCTTAGTTTTTGTTGCCACCAAACTCCGCCATTACCTACTCAACCACAAAACCTATGTTGTGACCAACACCGACCCTTTACACTTCATGTACGCTAAACCTTATCAAAATCAATGTGCCGCACGTGATGGCTTATGCTTTTAGCTGATCTTGACCTCAAATTCATTCACCAAAATTCCATTAAGGGCCAGGCTATCGCTGACCAACTGGCTGACGCACCTATTTCCAGGGACCAACCCTCTAATTTTGACTTTCCCGATGAATCCATTGCTACCCTTTCCCTGGATGAACCCCCTTACCAAATGACATTGTTCTTCAATGGTTCCAAGTGTCAGTGTGGGGGTGGAGCTGGTGTTATCCTCATCCCTCTGGATGGAGAACCCATGCCTTTGTCTTTCAAACTAGACTTTGAATGCACCAACAATATTGCTGAGTACGAAGCACTCGTACTAGGTCTCCAGACCACCTATGCCCTTAGATGTTAAATCAATCCACATCTTTGGTGATTCACAATTGGTCATAAACCAAGTCAATGGTATGTACCAATTTCATAACGAGATACTTCAAAAGTATAAACATCATGTAGACATACTTTTGACCACCTTTGATCGTTACACCCTTCAAACCATCCCACGTTCAACCAACAAATTTATAGATACCATGGCCTGCTTAGCTTCCCAAATACCCGCTTCCCCTACCGATTCCAAAATATTTGTCACTGTACAATGCCTCCATTCACCTTCTTATTTACCTCACGATGTTTACTCAATCGGAACCAACACCCCTGACCCGAGTGACCTTTGGTATAAACAATACTCCGACTACCTTTCCCTCTCCATCTTACCTCCTGATCTCACCCGTAATGGACAACGTGCCTTCCTTAAAAAGGTCTCCCATTTTCTTATCCTGGGGGGACTCCTCTATAAGCGTGGCTTTGATGGTATTCTCTTACAATGCCTCACAAGTTCTGAAATTCCTTATACCATCAAGGAGGTTCATGATGGCATATGTGGAGGTCACTTTAGTGGCCTTGCTGTTGCTAAGCATATTCTTCACCTAGGCTATTACTGGCCGACCCTTAACCATGATTGTTGCGACTATGTCAAATGCTGCGTGAAATGTCAACAACATTCCAACCTTCATCATACACCCAGTCATGCCTTACAGGTCACTCGTGACCTTTGGCCCTTCTCTCAATGGGGTTTGGATCTTGTCGGAGAAATCAATCCTCATTCTTCCCAATGCCATCAATGGATCATAACCACTACCGAATACTACACAAAATGGGTAGAAGCCATACCACTCATCTCCACAAAAGCTGAGAAAATATGTGAGTTCATTAACCATCACATCATTTGTCACTTTGGTGTCCCTCATCACCTCATCACTGACAATGGAAAACAATTCAAAAACAAAACACTGCAAAAACTTTGTGACGCCTTCAGCATTCAGCTTAGTTTCTCCTCACCTTATTACCCACAAACCAATGGCCAAGCCGAATCCACTAACAAAACCCTCAATAAAATTCTCATGAAAGTGGTTGACGATACTGGGAAGGATTGGCATACGCACATTCCTTTTGCTCTATGGGCATACTGCACTAGTATTCGCACTTCCACTGCGGCTACACCCTTTTCACTGGTCTACGGTACCGAGGCTGTTCTACCTCTCGAAGTCCAGATCCCCTCACTTCACATTTCTCTCCATGACATGCTTACTGATGATGAATTTCATCAGGACCACTTAGCACAACTAGAGTTATTAGATGAACGTCGTCTTAACGCTCTAGATCACCTTCAAGTTTATCAACAACGTATCAAACGTGCTTATGAAAAACATGTTCATGAATGAACCTTCCAAGTTGGTGACCTTGTTTTGAAAGAAAATCAACATGTAACCAAAGCAGAGAAAAGAAAACGGGGAAAATTTTCTCCTAATTGGCTTGGACCATACATCGTAACTCATACCTATGGATCAGGTGCCTATCATTTGTCCTCGCTTGAGGGTAAACCCAAACTTAAGCCCCTTAATGCATTACATCTTCGACCATTCTACTGTTGACCTCTAGTCCTACATCACTATTTATCTAGTTCATGCTCATCCCTTGAGCACCATTTACCTTTTCCATACCTCATCTCCAATGATTAAACAAGGATCATGTGATTACCCGTCACCCTTTTGCCTTTTCTTAAATATGTGCACCACGGCTCTGCACATGGCATGATTCTCATGGATACTTTTCATCTTCTTTTAGATGAGATCCCATGGTCATTCACCCTTGCCTTCTCAACAAGAACCAAATGCTTCGTTATAGTCTCGTCCATGACTTAAAAGCCAAAAAAAAAAAAAAAAAAAGATGAATCCCTCAGAAGGACATCTTCCAAAATAAGGGATCAACTCCTTGAGTCAAACTTCCAATATAAAAGATGAATCACTATAAGTAGACTACTCCCTCGAAGGACAGCTATAAAAAGCTCACAACTCTCTACATAGTCTTTTCAAAAAAAAAGACTATTTTCTCAAAAATCAAAATTCAGAAGCTTCCCGCATCGATCAGCTTCGCGAAGACCTCAAGGAGACATATATTCATCCCATATAGACTTCCCACATTGATCAGTCTATCTAAAAAGTCAAAAAGAAAAATAAGCTTTTTCATCATGGACTTGCCTATTGTGATCTTGGCTCTATTGCCCAAGGCATTCTACTTCCCATTTTATGACCCAATTACCTGCACCTCTCTACCCATTGTCTTTTCACTTCATACCTCAAGGGACCTGCTGAACCTATGACATTTGGTGATCATGTGACTCTTCGTCACTCTTAGAATTATCAATCATGTAATGTCTTTAGGGTCTTACGTTCATTAGCCTATCTATAGATGTGTTTCATACGTTTTGATCCTTGCCAATTGGGTGGCTTTCTTGCCCCCTCTTATCTTTTCTCTTCTTCATCACCTTTTGATCTTCTTATACAGGACTTAGTCCTCGACGCTTACCTTTTGGGGTCATCCTCCCCTTTCACCATAGTCACCCTCACCTGCAACATTTTTACTATCATCTACCCCCACCTATTAAACCCAAACCCACAACATGACCACAAACCTACCAACTCATTTTCATCTTCTTCCCTAGCTTATGGGAGAACTACATCGGTTTGAGGTCCCTTTTCACTGGGACTATGTAGGCAGCACTTCCAGGGCATGGGGCCCTGGAAGGTTAGCTCAGCCACTCTTTACCCTAACCATTTTCCCCACCTTTTACCTGATTTCCTGTTCATATCAAAAAAAAACCTCGACATCTAAACCATATACCACATAACTTTTACCACTTATATTATTTCACATTTTCATACATACCCAACATTTTCCACATTTTACACTATCTCATGCATTTATATTACCATTTGTTATCAAAATACCGAAATAACTCAACCATGCCTAAAATGACCTGAATCAATCCATGCCTAAACTAACCTGACTCAATCCATGCCTAAAACAACCTAACTCAATCCATGCCTAAACCGACCTGACTCAATCCATGCCTAAACCAACCTGACTCGATCCATGCCTAACCAACCTGACTCAATCCATTCCTAAACTGACTTAACTTGATCCATGCCTAAACCGACCTAACTAAATCCATGCATAAACCAACCTGACTCAATCCATGCCTAAACCATGACCTGACTCGATCCATGCCTATGACCTGACCTATCATGCAGCTGTATCTATTTTCCATCCATATCATAATAAAGTAAAACTCATACACATCACAACAACATCACCTACATATCATCTATCTCCTCATATATACATGTGTGTAAAACATTGTCTTTGGCTTACATCAATACAATGTACACTAGGTGTATCACATAAATGTGTATCTCAAAAATATCATCATCTATCATCTCAAAAATGTCAATACACGTAGGCCGATATATCAATAAAAAATCTGTCTTCAGCTCGCAGGCCGGTATCATGTACAAAAATGTCAATAAAGCAGGCCTCACATAATAATCAAACAATACTCAGCAATAGGTGAAATATGTCAACACTGCGATAACTACATAGGTCAGTCTCATCAAATCACCACTCTAAAAACACTGACCTCGGGACATCTGATGGACCCCTCTCCACTAGTAGTGTCAATATCTACTCTCCCTTTGGGCATCTGGCCACCACCTAACTCTCAGCCTCTATATATGATACATCAGACTCCATGTCTGCTCCCTCAACTCTGCCCTGGTCTCATCACACCTATCCAAAAATGGGTGAACCTCCTCAAAATCCTGACTGATAGATGTCACCTGGGCTCTGGTAACTAGATATATACTCTCCTATTTCCCTCATCTATCTCCAATATGGAAGGTAGCCCCAGGTCCCTATCTATCCTAATGGAAACCAGCTGCTCTCACCCATCCATGCACATGTATCGATCCACTCCTCCTCCTATGTCTACCCACTCAATAACATGTGGAGGCACAAGGGTCTTCCACCTATCTCTCCTGGCCACCTGACATCCCACAAAAACACTACTCTTAGTAATCTCATGCTTGACCCAACTACCTATTACTATCTTGCCTCCCCGAAATCCATTGCCCAGCCCATCTACCTCCTCCGTAACCACTCAAGAATTTCCCCCATTTCCCTATTTTCACACCGACTCCGGTTACCCATGTCTCATCATCAGTAGCCTTTGACCACCTAGTCTCTACCCACCGACTATCCTACATAAGATTGTACCTCCGTTCACTGTCGCACCGACCCACCTCTTTCCAACCCTAATTTTTCCCTTCCTTGACATTCTACCCTACCCAAATCCCTCTTTACACCCTTCCCTACTTCCCTTACCATTTTTCCCTACCCCTTGACCTACCCTATTCCCTACCCACCCCTCTCATTTTCCAATTTTGAAATTCCCCCCCCAAAACCTCCCCCCATTTTTTTATATTTTGCTACATTTTACAAACTTAACTCAAACAAATCATTAAGCAAAGGTTCAACCTACCTCATCTCCTGCCGACCTCGTGGTGGATATCTTCCAGCCTCTATACGGGTGGACTCCTCTCGAGCCCTCTCCGGCCTCTACCATCCTCAACTGAACAACCAATCCTCAGCCACATGAATCGTGCCACCTGCTCTCGTGGCCCCACCTCTCACTCAACCACTCTCACCTATGTGGCTCACCAAACAAGCTCTCTGTTGTACTCTTTTGTCCTATTCCTCTATTCCATCTTCTTGTCCTTTTCTCCTTTTTCCAAATGCACAAATGACTTTTCAAACGCGGGTTTTCCACTTTTTATACCCTACCCAACCCGACCGATGTCGGTTAACCCTTGACCACTACCAGTCTTCTTCCCTAGACTACCGCCATTGGTTCCCCTACACCGTCATTGGTTCATTCCGACTGATGTCGGTTACCCTGTGTACTCATTACCCTCACATTTACCTCATTTTCCTTACCTCCCTTTCTTTTTCCTCCCCATACACCTACCTAGACCAATTTACCTTCCCCTCTGGCCCTCCACCCTCTTCAACCTCCTCGCATCTACTGTTGATGCCTTATTATTTTACCCCTACCTTGGCCTTACCCGTGCCGTGATCTTGATATTTGGACCTGGACCATCGCTAGTGACCTTTGACCTCATGTGTTTGCTATACCTTGCAGCACTGTTACCTGTGTTGTTGACCTAATGACCTTACCTAGCCTATTGTCGTGACCGTTTATCCTGACCCTACCTTTGGTGTACCAGGAACATACCTAAACATTCCTGCACCTAACCTACGTTGTGTTTCCTGACCTTATCCTATACCTTGGATACCAGATTCACTTCACCCTTGTTTGGATAAACCTATCGACCTTAGCCGATGTAGAGTTTGCCTGCTCTTCAACCTGGTAGCGTGCTGCAGTTTATACGTGTGCATGCGTTTGACTGCTGCTACCTTTGACCCTGACCCATTACCTAGATTTCTCGAGTAGACCTTTCACCCTCTTCCCCTACACCACTTACCTTTTCCTCACATTTACCTTTTATCAAACCACTCACCGCTTCAGCCTGCTGCTTCATCAGTTCCTGGTTTGAGGGGGATCACCTTCACCCCCACATGGGGCAACCACATCTTATTTTTGTTAGCATCGCTTACCAATACAAGCTACGCAACAAAAAGGGGCAAAATGTAGACACTAAAATTAGGTCACACTCCCCTTTCATCCCTCGACATATAAACACCCTTCATCACATTCACCTAGCCATGGCCCCCTTCACCCCACTAATATTAATTTAATTAATTTAATTAAATTAATGCATTATCCTCACCATATTTATTATTTAAATATCTAATTTAAATAATATCTACACATACACTCACTTAGACACCTCACCAAGCTAACTCAACCTAAGACCTATTCTTAGCAAGTTACCATAACTAACTAAGACTTACCCAAACCCTAAAAATCAATGCCTACACTCCCTCTAACCACATTCCCGCATGCTCACAAGAAGCTCCCAGTCTAATCCATGGGATAACGACACAAGATCTGAGGAAATCAGGAGGATCTCCCTAAGTTTAGTAAACCTAGGAAATCCCACCTTGACCGACGTCAGTTACCCCTAACCATCACCGGTTAAGCCGGACCACCGTCGGTTACCCCTTTTAACCCCTAAACTACCTTATTCTCAAGGTTGGAAAACATTGGGAAGAAAGTTGACAAGCAAGAATGAGATATCAAAAACATAACGCATCTTCAGAGAGCCAATTCCAGCAAGAACTCACATCCAAGGAAGGAGATTGAGCATCTTCTCCTGCACAACCACCTCAGCCACATTCGGATCTATCTAAGCAAAAGAGGAGTATGCATGCAGCCCATGTAGAAGCTTTTCTTTCAGTTGGTGATCACTTACAGCCTTCAAACCCATCATCAGCACCTCCATCCTTCACACACAGACTTTCAAGAATGAAATCCAAGTAAGTACAACATCATACTTTCCTGGTTATTTCATTTCATCCTTATTTTATCACCCATTGTTTCTCTTGCTCTTTATTGACCATCTCCAACACTTTTCACCTCCATAGACCCATCAAAACCTCACCAAAAACCTACTCCAGTCACCCATTACCTCATCCCGACCAACCAAAATCCTTTGTGCAATCACAAAGGAGACCAAAACCCCATTCTGTGACATTTCCAGATCTCACAGTAACCGGCACCGGTTATACCTAACCGCGGTCGGTCACCCCTGACCGACGCCAGTCTCTATGTTTTCCCACATAGCCTTAAACAGAGACCTATCCACCTAATTTTACCTCACCCTCACTCACCTGTGACCTACCTGAGACCTTTATCAGACCTGTAGAACCCAAAACCAACCATTTGACCTGTGGATTCTATTCTAGCTTAGCCTGTTAGATTAGATCTATTTCTTATTGTGTTTTAAGTGAGATACCTAAATCATTTTAAAATAACAATAGGATTTACTTTGTTTACAACATTAATTTGTTTAAAACAGTGGACTGACAGCCATCTAGGAAGTATCATACTTCCCGGATCTAGCTTACGCTAGGCAGTTCACTGCCCATATTGTTTAATTCTTTCTGGTGGTCTTGCTTTCATTACAGGTAGTTCCTCTTAGCCAAAAGGAACCTCTCACGATCAGCTGTGGATTCAAAGTCATACGCAACAACCCATCAACTGACATTTGAACAGGTATTCCTCATATGCCCATTACCCTATCTGTTTTGTTAAGGCTTCTAAGAAACAATCTAAGAAAAAGGTGAAACATATAGGTATGCAATGTTCCATAGCATTGATTTAAAAAGGGATACCACTGATAAGGTTAAACAGTCAGACAGTTCCCAAAAAGTATTGGGAAAGTATAATTAGCTTCATCCAAGTTGGTGACTGAACCACCTAAAATTGGGCTGGGATGTAAAATATATGATCTTCAACTAAAATTTTAGGGAAGCGGTTAAATGTTAGAGGACATAGAGCAAGTCCTCCCTATACTTTTTCAGCCAAGATGGCAGGAGATCACCCAAAATGATACTTTAAACAGCAGTACAAGATATCCTTCTACACTCTTTTTCTCAACAATGGATTATGACACTATGTTCCATTTACACCTTCATTTCATGTATTGACATACTTTGTACTTGACACTTTTTTATCATGTATGCAGGGTTTATCATAGCGTGGCTTACATTATACATATCTTGACTACTTGATTGTTCTCTCCTTGCAGATCGGTCGTATGAGAAATAAGTCCAAATTGGGGAAAATTACAACAACAACAAGGATAATGAAAATGAAATGATCAACAACACATCAGTGATGACACTTTCCTTTACTAACCATGTAGATACACTATAGGAAAGGTAGGATTACATACTCATTTTTCCCTAGGATAACTCTCATCACTTTCTATGCACGTTTTCATCTTTAGGATTACATTATTCCTCCATGTTGAGAATTATTTTTGTGATTCCACACTTGATGGTCTAAGAGATCGGCATGTCTCTTCAACTCCTTATGGATACCTCAGATATGCATTTCTTATCTACTTTATGTGACCGATAATTTCGCTCACCATACATAAAGTGGGGGGGAAATGTAGTGTTTCATGATGAGCACTATTAGGCATTATTTAGAAGATTTCATACTACTATTCTAGAAGGTTTCAAGTGACTAAAGTATTAATTAATCCCTCCTCAAGACAGCCACATTATTTTACTTTTATTTTGTCATTCCCGAATATGTAATGATGTATAAGTAGTCTATTTCAATCATGTTTTGCCATTTTAGCCTAAAAACCCTACCATACATTGGAGGTGCCCTGGAAGGTGCCTTGGTCCAACCAAGGGCACCCTGATCATGTTTTTCAATTTCCCTCCACTTTTTGGGCTCTCTTCATGATCATTTTTCAACTTATCTTTTTGCCAGTCAGCCTTGTTGGGGATTAGTTCAAAATTAAAGCTTGAGAACCCTATAAATAAAAAGTTATTCCATAATGAGAGCCCTAGTGTCACACACTAGGAACTATCACTCCATCTAGAGTTGAGCACCATCTATTGCATCACTTACATCATTAGTAACATGCATCTGAAATCGTAGATATTTGGGATCTCACATCACAGAACTTGATAGGAACCATGGATTATATTCTATTCCAATGTACAACATTCTCATGTACATTTTTCTATGATTTATTATTTTCTCTGGACTTCACAAAGTGTTTTTAGTTCACAAGAGAACCTTTATGGGAACAACATGCACAGCATGGCATCTCAAAACTACATCTGGGTCTGATTACAATCAGGGATAAGTCCACTAGTTTGGTGGATGAGATCAATTTGACAACCAAAGCTGATATCTACACGTATTTATTTTATCAACTAGGATTCGATTTCTTCCTTTTGTATTGCAAACTTTTAGTTCAAATCAATCACACTTGATGTAGATATGGATACTTGTGCTATAGACAAAGGGAATTTAGATCAACGTAGACCATCCAAAGTTTAGTTTTTCATTTACAAAGGCTAAAACCTCATTTGAAGAAAAGGCACCTTAGGGTGCCCTAGTACATGGGGGTAAAGGGTGCCTCAGTTTAGTTCAAAAAGATGTAGATCTATCCTTCGTAGGGTCTTTAATCCTGTTGAATCTAGTTTCTGGAATGTAATCAAACATTTGTGACACTATCTAGTCTAGCCAGTAAAAAGGTTAAAATCATTCTTTCTACTTTCCTTTCAATAGTTATGGTTTTTATTCCATTTAGAGTCAATTCATACATTTTATTATTGCATTCTAAACACCATTTTAGTCCTCCTAATGAAATTAACTATGGTTACTATTTCATTGCATGGTAGTTAATTTCAGTTAATCAAGGTGTTTAGAGGCATGAGTAGTTGACTTGTGGAGCCAATTGAGCTCATGGAAGCATGAAAGGACTGTTATATATGTTGTTCTAGGTATATTAGGACCTTTTGGAGATGTTCCATGCTGAGTTATGATGTTAGGGATCTGAGTGATAAATAGAGATATGATAGGGTCATATAAGATATTAGATATAGAGAGATAGAGAAGAGATAGATAGATACGTTTTAGTTTCTTCAACCTATTCTATCCTAAACCATGAAAAACCTTGAGGGATTGTCATGAAAATTAGATGGGATGAGTAAATTGAGAACTATTTAAGCCATGTGTATGATTAGAGATAGATTCATAGAGGAAACATAAATATGTGAGAAAAATTTAGATTCATTCTGAAAAGGATTGTACAGGATAAGTTATTTTTGGTGACAACATGGTAAAGAAGAATGTCATTTCTAGCTCGAATTACACCTTCTGATGCTAACCATAAATTGTGTGCTTTGCATGTGACCTTTGGTATTTCAAATATTTTTATACATTGAATCTAGAAGGTTTAGAAAAAATAATGAGGTCATTTCATCATCACATTTTATGAACGAATGTTAAGAAGGTAAACAACTTTTGGTAAGTTTAAAACCCTAGCTTGAAACCAGTATGAGATATTTTCTTCCTAAGTACCCAGAATTGATTTAAAGTACATTTATTATGATGGGATAATGCATATGACTATTTATAATATAATTACTTGTATAAATCTGATTATCAGCAGCAATATAACACTAATGAACATAATATTTCAGATAAATGGTCTCAATGTGCAAGAATAATAGCTGAGCCACTTCGAGGGGGCATCCTCCAAACCATACAATAAGACTTAAATGATCAATATGATGATCAATGACTACCTAATAACCCCTATATATACTATTCCTATGCTATGGCCAACACCAAGGCCAACCCACTAATGAAAATATAACATATATGAAAGAGATACAAAATGATAAGAAGTTATGATAGCCATAAGTTGGCTATATACAACCAATATAAGATATATGAATAAGGGCGTAGCATGCCTCTCCCCTTCAAAGAAACCTTGTCCCCAATGTTGAGAAGACCTGGATGTTGTTGCAAGAAATTTACATCCTCCCAAGTTATGTCTTCATTGTCTATATTTTTCCACTTGATCAAATACTCAGTGATGACCCTTGTCCTTAATTGCTTAGTGTATGTCTGAAAGATACATTCTGGTTCTAGGATGATTCTTCCCTCTTCGTCAAGCTCAGGTAACATATTCTGGGTTGATAGTGTATGTCCAATTACCTTCTTTAGGAAAGATACATGGAAGACTAGATGAATTCGAGTAACCGGAGGAAGTTCCAAACCTTGTATGCTACATTTCCAATCTTTTGTAACACTTGATAAGGACCATAATACTTAAGTGAAAGCTTGTTATCCTTTTTCTGTTGTTTTAAGGACATTTTCTTATATGGTTATAAATGCACAAAAACCAAATCACCGACTTCAAAATTTCTTTCATGCGATGTTTTTCTGCCTGTTGCTTCATGCAGTTTTGTGACATGACCAAATTCTTCATGAGACTAGAAAGCACCTCTTGTTGGTATTGAATATGTTCTTCAACTGCTTGAACCTTTCGCTAGACTCTCAAAGATGAAGTGATAGATGGTGGATGGTACCCATATAATGCCAAGAAAGGAGACATTTTAGATGAAGTATGAAAGGAGGTGTTATACCACCATTTTGCCAGTGGTAACCATTGGACCCATCTCACTTGCTTATCTGATGTAAAACAACAAAGATATCCCTCCAAGCACTTTTTACCACCTCTGTTTTCCCATCAGACTGGGGATGATAAGAGGAACTATGAGCTAGTTATGTGCCCAAGCATGAGAACAAGTCATTCCAAAAATTACTAGTAAAGATAGGGTCTCGATCACTTATTATAATCTTTGGTGTCCCATGTAGCTTCTGAATTGTATCCCTGAAGGTCGTTGCTACTATACTCGCAACAAATGGATGTGACAAAGCACAAAAATGGGTATACTTGGTGATTCTGTCCACCACCACCATGATTACTTTTTTACCTTTTGATTCAGGAAATCCTATGATGAAGTCCATGGACACCTCTTCCCACCTTTGGCTAGGAATATATAGAGGTTGTGAAAGACCTGGGGATTTAATTGTTTCACCATTATTTTGTTAACAAACCATGCATCGTGACACAAATTTTTGGACATCTCCTTTTATCCCTTCCCAAAAAAAAATCATGCTTGATTCAATGATAAGTCTTTAAGAAGCCAGAATGACCCTTTACTAGAGAAGCATGAAGCTCATATAGAACCCTATTTTTAAGGATTGAATTCTTACATAGATATAATCTATCTTTATACCATAAAACATCTCCTTTCCATACAAATTTTTCTGACATACTTGGATATTGTTGGAGATAATGAATGAGATTTTGTGTACCTAGGTTATTTTTCCATTTAGACCTTACATCCTCTATCCAATCCTCTTGTAATACAGATATGGAACACAACAATGCCTGGGTAGATTCATCCTTTTGAGATAAAGCATCAACAACTACATTCTCTTTCCCTTTCTTGTATATTATCTCAAAATCATACCTCAACATTTTTGAGACGCATTTCTATTGTACTTTTGATGATAAACATTTCTCTAAGAAGTATTTCAGACTATCATGATCTGTCTTTACTTTGAAATGTTGTCCCATTAGATATGGTCTCCATTGCTTCACTACATGAAGTATTGCTAACATTTCTTTCTCATAAAATAGTTTAGAGATATTATTACCTTTGAATTGGTGGCTCTTGAAGGCAATGGGTTGCCCTTCTTGCATGAGTACTACCCCCATACCATACCCTAAAGCATCACATTCAACAATGAAAGTTTTTGAAAACTCTATGGTGGCTAGAACTAGAGTGTTGCACATGGCCTCCTTCAAATTCTCAAAGGCCATAGTAGCTTGCTCATTCCAATGGAAATATTCCTTCTTCAATAAAGCTATGAGTGGTGTGGCAATGCTAACATAATTCCTCACACATCTACGATAATAACCTGTAAGCCCCAAAAATCCTCAGAGATTTTTTAGGGTTTTGGAAACCTTCCATTCAAGCATGGATTTTATCTTGTTAGGATCCATTTTAACACCTTCATAAGAGACAATATGAACCAAATATTCAACATCCTTTACACCAAAAGAACACTTAGAAGGCTTTGTATAAATTTGATGTTGTTCAAGAGTTTCCAATAGCTTATTTACATGATGCAGGTGTTCCTCCCATGTTTTTATATAGATTAATATATCATCAAAGAACACTAAAACAAACTTTCAAAGAAATGGCTTAAAGATCAAATTCATCAATCTTTGAAATGTAGAGGGTGCATTTGTTAGTCCAAAAAGCATTACCAAGAACTCATAGTGTCTTTCATGTGTCCTTAAGGCTATTTTATGAATATATTCATCCTTGATTCTAATCTAATGATATCCAGAATGAAGATCAAGTTTTGTAAAGTAAACAAAACCATGTAACTCAGCTAGCAAATCATCAATTATAGGAATAGGAAACTTATCTTTAACTGTGTACTTATTGAGTTCCCTATAATTTGAACACGTGCCAATTGTCATCTTTATTTTCGTACCATCACTACAGGAGAAGAGTAAGCACTTTGACTATGACGAATAAGTCTTGCTTCTAACATCTCTTGAACTATCTTCTCAATCTCACTCTTTTGTATATAGGGGTACCTATAAGGTCTGATGTTGGGTGGTTGACTCCCTAGTACTAGCTAGATGGCATGGTCATGGTCTCTTTTTGGAGGCAGGCCCTTGGGCATTTCTCCAAACACCACTGAGTGCTCATCTATAACTACTTGCATGTCTGCGGGTATAAATGTATTGGAATGATGTGCTTCTAATGAAAATAGTTGTGTCATAAACCCTTCTACACCCTTTCAAAGAAATTTTTGCATCTAATGAGAACTTACCATATGTGGGGATTTTTCTCTTAGTCCTTTTAGTTTAAAATTCCTCCCTTCTGACTGAAATTGCATGAACAACTCTTGGAAATTCATTTCAATGGTTCCCAAGGTGGTAAGCCACTGAACTCCTAACACAATGTATACTCCTCCCATGGAAATGACATACATATTTCTAGTTAGCAAGTAATCTCCCATGGCAAGATTAATGTTATGGCATTTTCCTGAACAACTAAAATTTTTCCCATCAACGATCATGACTTGAAATTATGGAGCTAGATAAACAAAGTAGTTCAAGCATACCGCCAACTTGTGATTGATGAAATTGTGAGTACTTCCTGAATCAATCAACATTATTACCCTCTGGTTTTTTAAGAATCCAAGTACTTTGAGAGTTTTGGGCTCATAATACCATAAATTACATGGCATGATATTGTTGGCTGGGGATCTCATAATTCCTCCTCTAGCTCTACCTCTTCATCTTCTTCAGTAGGTCCCTCAATGTAGAACAACTACTTTTCAACACACTTATGTCCTGGTCCAAATTTGTTGTCACAATTAAAACATAACCCTTTGGCTATCTTTTCTTCAATTTGTTGAGGTGTCAGTCTTACTGGCTGAGGGAATGATGGTGGAAGGGTGCTACGATCTTGATATTGCTGACAGTTTGTTTTCTATTGAAAATAAATTTTTCCTCTGCCCTACGTGCCATGATCATAGAGTTTGAAACCTTTTGAGGATTAAACATATGCACATCAGTCTCAATTTGTTCTTTAAGACCCCCAAGAAATAAGTCATTGAAATTATCTTCAAGAATATTTTCCACCCGTAAGGAAAGGTTTTGGAATTGATGGATGTAATCTTTGATTGTTCCTGTTTGTTTGAGCTTTGCTAATTGATTTAAATAATTATCTGACACACTAGAAGTATAGTGAAATTGCAACTCTTTAGTGAATATTGTCCATGTAACATTGAGGCCACTCTTTTTCCTTTGAGCACATAACCGTTGATACCAAATGAATTGGTCAGGTTCAAGATACAACGATGCCATGGTAACCTTTTGTCCCGATGGAATCTGATGAAGATCAAATAAATTCTCCATTTGGTTAATCTAACTGAGTGGATCCTTTCCATAAAAATTACGTATTTCCACTTTTGAAATCATGTTACGGGCTTGTAGAGTGTTTGTATTTAGATTGGTCATGTTTGCAGATCCACCTTGGCTAGTTTGTTTATTACTTTCACCTAAAGATCCACCCTGGTTAATATGAGTATGATAGATTTTTAGCTGATTAGGAAGGATATGATGACCCATGATATTGTAACTGAATTGGTGAATGAAATCCTCCAATCGCTATCCTATATTTTCTACATCTTCTTTGTTGGCCACTCTACCCTCGAGGTTTCACAACTCTAACTCAAGATAGCTGACCTTATGGTTAGTTGAAGTAAACCCTAACCATGAGGACTTTGTAGATACCCCTTCTGACTCTAAATCCTCAACTATTATCTCATCATTATCATGTGTTTTACCCAGAGTGATGGGATTAGTTTTTCCTCTTGTCAAAGGCCCAACCATGATGCCCTAAAATGGTAAGATTTAAGGATCAAGGTCAAAATTTAGGGTTTTGGATTTCAATAGGAATTAGGATTTATTTTATAAAACTCAAAGAATGAACTCCAAATAATTTTTAATCTTCTTTCTGGAAATGTAAATAAATTTGAAAAATTCCACAAATTACACCCTAGGTAGCTGAATTATGAAACAACATAAAACCGCTATAACTTTTGCAAAACAAGTCAAAAATTCATAAAATTTAGAGGGAAGTTTACTTGAATGATTTCTCCACACCACAGAAAAATTTGCAAAAAAATCACTACCTATTTTGAGATACGAACGAACCTTCATAATTAGGGTTTGACACAATGTTGGCTGAGTTCAAGCTCTGATACCACTTGTAATGTAATTACTTGTATAAATCTGATTATCAACAACAATATAACACCAAGGAACACAATATTTTAGATAAATGATCTCAATGTGCAAGAAGAATAGCTTAGCCACTTCAAGGGGGCAACCTCCAAACTAGACAATAAGACTCAAATATTGAATATGATGATCAATTACTACCTACTAACCCCTATATATACTATTCTTATGCTATGGAAAACACTAAGGCTGACCCACTAATGAAAATATAACATATATGAAAGAGATACATAATGATAATTAGTTATGATAGCCACAAGTTGGCTACATATAATCAATATAAGATATATGATTAAGGGCATAACACTATTCCATATTTTCATAAAGGTATGGTAGAATGTTTGGTGATGAATGGACCCCACTCAAATAGGCATGTTTCTGAAGAAGTTCAGTTTGGGACAAGGTTATACAAAGGAGTTACAAAACAAATAGAATTTTTTTATCATGGTATTTTTTCTTGATTTCTATGATGGGTTCAATTCATGGTGATTCTTGTAAATGGTAAAGTGTACCTTATTTGTGAAGACTAGTCAAAGGGTGTTTTGGGGTAGTTTCAGGAAGTTTTTAGAGATGGTCTTTGTTGAAGGAATTATACCTAGATTTAGAAGGATTTATAATATGTTCTAGAAATAAGATTTAGAGATATTTCCATTGTTATATGTTTTATCTCATGATGATGAGATTTGATGGGTTATTCAGGCTAGTTTGTGAGGAAGAAGATCATTGGTTTTCCAGGATAGGATTGCTCAGGATCAAATACTAAAGTGATATGATTAGTTGATGATTTATATCAGTTAGAGAGTGAAGAGGGATTAAATTTTTTTCCTATTGAATAAATTTAGAAGTATTGTAAGTGACATAAAGGTTGCAAACTAGTTATGTTTGTAAAATTGGTTTTGAGATAGCTTAGTTTGGTAAAGAGAAAAGTTATTTTCTTTTGAATATAGATGTTTCATGATCTCTAACATGCATGGATGTGATGTACAAGTCCTGAGTATTCCATAGATTGTTTATATTCCATATTTGATTTTTTATTTGGTGATCTTGATACCTAAAGGTGAAGATAGGGGGCTGGAAACAACTATTTGGTGAATGTTTTAAGCCTTTTGAGTTTTGTTATGATTTGTTTGATTAGTGAATGATAATTAATGATAATGGTTGATGTTTTTTATGTCATATTACACATGTATGGTGAATTCTTTGAGCTTGAAAAATCATAGTTTCAACATTTACCTTAGCTCATGTTCACCTATGTACTTTATTTACCTTTATTGTATTTATCCTCACCCACTTATGTATGTGGATATTTCCTTTTATTTATTTAGATATTAGGAGATATTATCTAGTTGTTAGGTATAGTTATTTCCTTGATCTATGGTATTGACTAGATCCTTGATGTCTAGTTCTCTCCTAAATCTATGGTCTTGACTAGTTCTTTGATGACTAGTTATTTCCTTGATTTATGGCTTGATCTACGACCTTGACTGGTTCTTAGATTGTTATTCCTTGCCTATTTAAGCAAGGCTCATTCTCAATGTATTACATTGAGTTCCATAATAATATATGTTATTACTGCTCATTTGTTTGCAAAGGTTTTATTTAAAGCTATTCTAGTGAATTGCTTTCATCTTATTGATCGTGGTGTTTGATTAGCATCTATGTTCTTGGCCTGGTATGATCTGGTTATCGTTCCTTTCATGGTATTAGAGCAGGAGATTGATGCTGACATTCATCTATAAGTTTTATTTTGTAAATAAATTGTTTGTATATTCATATATTTTGGATTTTGTTGTATTTTGTTTCTGCATGTAGTTTTATGCAAAATAGAGGCTCCTATTGGATCTGGAAGGTGGGAAAACCCTAAGATTGACTGTAAACTTGGTCATTTCTGGGGGCAGTCAGTTTTTCTAATTTTTATTGTGGTTGTAGTGAAATGCATAGGTTCACCTCAGATTTGCGCCAGATGGTTAAGAAACCAAGGAATTCATTTTTCTAGGTTTTTTGGATTCTATGAGATCTATACTTTGTTTTTTTGGAACGGATCTACTTTTTCGGGCTGTATGCATTGAGGATTTCAGTTCTTTCCTTTTTTAGCAAGGGTCCAAGACAAGTTGTGTACAATTTTAGCTATTTCAGGAAAATCTACAGACTACTATTATGGGAAGTGAAGGTCAATTTTGACACAGACGAGAAATAGTAAGTTCTACTAGAAAGAGCACACCCCATTGAAATATTTATCCCTTGGTCATATGGTATGGTTGTATGAGGGCTTAAGCTTGTGATTCCTACTAGCAGGTGCTTAACTCCAACCCCCTTTCATTTTATTTGTGTGGTGAAGGCAAGAGTATTTTATTTTGTTTTAGTGGCAACTAAAATAAATAGTCAAGCATAACATTGAAATCTTATATCTTTTGATCGACAACTCGGTTTAAAGTGCTTATTTTTTCATGCTCTTTCCATTAGAAATATTTATTTTGAGACTTACACTATAATTATAAAGTGCCAAATATGGAGGAGTGTAGTAATCAATTGTGGACGTAATTTTGGCTGAGCCCGATGTCCTAAATTTTTGGGAGTTACATTTTGTATCTATCATGGATTCTGAGAATGATATACTTTTCTCTGAAGTATGTGGAATTCAAGAGGATATTGTAAAATTTTTGGAAGAAAATAGATCACTCAAGAAGTGAACTTCTCTTCTATAATCGCTGATTCATGATAAGGATACAATAATACACTTCCTGTAGAACAAACTTGCTATCCTACAACATCACCATCATATTGTGGACAGCCATATCCATGATCCTAGTCCACTTATAGCTATTGCTCCTGAACCCACTGACATTGATCTGTCAGTCTTTGATCCTATTCTTTCTCTTGATGCTTCTAAACCTGAGGCTTGTTACTGCATGTTCTTCCACATATGTGCCTATTACAGTACCAAATGTTGTGTATCCTCTTTCTACTCAACTGCATGGCTTTTTTGAGAAGCATACCACTGCATTCAGATCTCACATGCTTTGTTCTATGGGTCTTACTAGTGGAGTAATTGACATACATTCACAGGGTATTGTTTCCTCTATTCCACATGTTGAGTGGAATTCTCGTCATGACATTGGTTTTCGAGCAGATACTTCATTGGGATCACACATTGATAGAGCTCTTTTTTTTGTTTGCTCGATTCTTTCTGAGGATCATGAGCAACACATGAGTTCTGCACCTTCACTCAAGCTTGAGAAACTTGAGATTTCAGCTATCAGACATGATCAACCTGACACACATTCTAATGTTATTTTTCATGCACCCATTGTGCATTTTGCACCAAGTCATATGCAGGCATCTTCTTCATCCATCTGTGTTGATTTGGGGTGGATATCTGATCACTCATGGTGGAAAAATAGGTATTCATTGACAGGACTCTATAGGCATGGCTCCTCCACCATTCAACCTCTTGCTCCACTTTCTATACCTTCTGCATTGTGATGTTTCTTGTTTTGAGTATTTTTCTTTAGCAGGTGTAGTGTATCTCTCTTGTTTATTGAGAGATTTTATATCTGTATTTTTGACACTTTTGGCATGTTGACAGTCTCTCATGTGGGGAAACTATTCTGGTGGAGCCCAGTGTTAGTTTTTTAGTGTTCGAGTAGTTGTTTTGACAACTCATACAGATTTATAGTGCCACTCCACCCATTCAACAGTATGGGAGGGTGTGGTGTTGATCCTACTTCTTTGGGTTTCGTGTCCTTGCCTTGTTTTCTTGGATCGTGACACTCTAAATTTTGTGTCCTTGCCTTGTTGCTTTGGTTATTGTTCTTCGATTGTGGCACACCTATTTACAGCAGTTGATCGAATTATTTTTGGTGTTTTTTTACACTTTCGACATCACTCCATTGACACTCTCCTTGTATGGAGCTATTCTAGTGAAACCCAGTGTCAATTATTTTTGAGTTTTGTGATTGAGTAGTGGATTCAGACCATATTACACACCAAAATTCTTCAACATTGTACAAGTTTTTTGAGCTGAGCTTCTTAGGATGCCTTGGAGTGGGTCTTTACTCTCTTTACTTTGTTGTTATTGGTTTTGGGTACCTTGCAGTGTCCCTTTTTCCTAGTTATTGTACATGAGCACCTCATTAGGCCTAGTTATCGGGACTCATACTGTGGACATGCCACTTCTATTTTGGTCCCTAGCTTCACTTGAGGGGGGGTGTTAGAGTAGGTATTTACCTTAGCTCATGTTCACCTAGGTAATTTATTTACCTTTATTATATTTATCCTCACCCACTTATGTGTGTGGATATTTCCTTTTATTTATTTAGATATTAGGAGATATTATATAGTTGTTAGGTATAGTTCTTTCCTTGATCTATGGTATTGACTAGATCCTTGATGTCTAGTTCTCTCCTGAATCTATGGTCTTGACTAGTTCTTTGATGACTAGTTATTTCCTTGATTTATGGCTTGATCTACAACCTTGACTAGTTCTTAGATTGTTATTCCTTGCCTATTTAAGCAAGGCTCATTCTCAATGTATTGCATTGAGTTCCATAACAATATATGATATTGTTGCTCATTTGTTTTCAAAGGTTTTATGTAAATCTATTCTGGTGAATTACTTTCATCTTATTGATCGTGGTGTTTGATTAACATCTATGTTCTTAGCTTGGTATGATCTGGTTATCGTTCCTTCCAATTTTGGAGCTTGAAAAATCATAGTTTCAACATTTTTGGTTTTAACCCATCTAGGTGATGGGGTTTTGAGCTCATTTAGTGTAAGTTTGATTGTTTTGGACATGGCCAACCTATATGGGTCATATGTATAATGTTTTAATCTTTTATTTGGTATTTTTTAAGTGTAATGTTTTGAACCAAAGGAGGGAAATGAAATTGGTGATGTGTTTTAATCAAGAGAAGGGTATAAAAGTGAAATTTAAGTTCAAATTTGAATTAGTTATTTAAGAGGGAAAAAGTGTGACCTATGTGAGTGTGTGTTATAGGTATGAAGGATGAGTTTTAGAGATTAGAGATTTTCATGAAATTTTGAATAATTTTTAGAATTTTGTGTGAATGTGTTTAAGTCCAAGTTAAGTGAAGAAGGAAAGAGAAAAGGTGAGCTATGTGAACAAGGGTTTGAGAAAGGTTTTAAAGGAGTCTCTTCATCAAAAGATTGTGTAACGAGTCATATTCATGAAATTATCTTGTTATGATTTATATCAATAAGGGTTTAAGTGTTTTTGCTCCTTTTTGGGTTGGTTCCTCACCAAAAAAATCTCTTGTGATGTTTAATATTCACTTGAGTCTTTGTTGTGTGTAATATCAAAAAAAAGATTCAATGTGTTTTTTGTTAGTGTAGGATATGTATTTTCCTTGTATTTGTTTATTTACTTGGAGATTTCCTACACTCATGGGATATTCTTTCTTATTTGTAGTTGTTGTGTTGATTTGGCTTACCAATTTTATTGAGTTAGCATAACAATTCTCTTAAACTAGCCTACTAGTTGTGTGGAGTCAACTCTACTTCTATTATCAATTAGTGAGATTCATTCCCCATTGATCTAGGAGGAGGTTGCACATTCACCACCTAATGTACTTGACTTGCATTATTCTATCATATGGAATATGGAGAACATAGAGCATTGAGTTGATTTGGAACCATTTTTACCTTGTGTTTTCTTGATCATATTGCATATTATTGTTAGTTATTTCTGTTGGTACCCATTTGTGTCCGTCCTATTTTTAGTGTTATTATGCCTTTTGAATAATTTTTTAGGAAGACAGATTGATGAGGGTTTTATTTTGGGGAGTATTTCTCCTTCCCATTATGTCTGCTACAATTAAATGGCTGAGTATGTAAATGGTCATGTTGTTGTTATAAAGGTTTATGAGGATTTCACATAATCAAATGAATGTTACAGAATGTGACTTAATGCAAAATCATTATTTCGGGATTTCGGGATTCTATGCTAAAGATAAGTATTGTGTAGATAGGAGGGTCTTACCCCATGGCCTTAGGATTGGTCCTTGCCAGAAATTCGGTTTGATTTCTAGACTTGTATTAATGATTCGACAAAGTGTGATGTTGGGGATAATTCAAGTACCCGGGATTTTTTACGAGATTGTATTTTGGTCTGATTCAACCTTAATGGTGCACATGGATACTCAGATTTTGATGGAGTTCTATAGAGTTGGAATGTAGTACCTTGGCCAAAAAAATTGAAAATGATTATAGGCTCATTAGTTTCGACTTTGGAATCTTGATTTTTAAGTTCGGTTGAAAATCATTTTTGGTACTTAACTTTGTTTTATTTACAAGTTTCATGTCAAGAAACATGTGTAGTGGATTACAGGGATAGTTTTTCATGTATTTAAATATTGAACAAATGAAATATTTAACCTAGAAAAATTGGTGTGTGCATTGTAAAGGAAATTCATAAGAGTAGGCTCAAATGCATGATTTACAGTAGAAAAATTGGGATTCTATTTAAGGGGTCCTAGCCCTATATTGTATAAGTATATGAACAAAATAAGAAAGTAAGATACATTCAGATATATATAACATAGTGGAACTTAATTCAAGCTTCCATTTTCTTAGATACATGGGGGAAACCCTTCAATAACTGGTCATAAAATGGAATAAAATATTCATGGGCCACGATACTGGAGATGAATTGCATGTCTCTTGTCATGCCCCTTGAAAGGATGGCTTTCTCACACAACTTCAAGGATTCTCACTCTCGGCCCATTAAAAATGTCAACTAGTTCCTTCCTCCACTCAAGCAAGTTCACAAATTCATGTAGAGCAAACCATCCTCCTTCATATGATTTGGTCCACCAGATTTTTGTCAAACGGGCCTCTAGAACTGGTGTCACATCACTTTGATTTGAGCAAGGTAATTTTATGCATCTTCTATGATTAAAATCCTTGCAGTCCAATAATAGGCCAATACATATGTTTTTAGATCAGAGTTAATTCCACAATGCTACTCATTTGTTCTGCTTACATGTAAAAATTAGAGGATGGGATATTCAAAAAAAATTCTTGTGTTGGTATCGACAAAGGGAGCTCTATTTAAAAAGCATTGAATAAGGAGGGGACATAATATGCCTTTAACATATGTCAATGGTCCATGAATGCATGGGTAATGACTAGTGAGTGATTCCTCAGGGAATTTGAGTATTTAAATGCAAGATAAGACTCTGGGTGTAGTGTTAATGGAAGTGAAGGGTTTATCATGAAAAATTGGGGATATCTAAGGATGTGATTCAAATAAATCATCCAAAATGTATTTGTGGGAAACACCAATGCTACCTATTTTTATAAAATCTTGCAGATTGGCTCTTGATTCATTCGAACACTGAAAAATGTTGAAAAATTATGGCCTCGTTCAGCCCTAAGAGTTGGAAGAATTATTCTAAGTATGTGGACAAAATCTTTTGACGGATTCCTACTGTTTAAAGAATACAGGGCCATTTCTAAGAGCAATGATATGGAATGGAAAAACACAAAGGGAAATGGTTCAGACATTAATGTGAAGGATGGTAGACTATTTAAATAGAGCATGGCTCTAAAAAATAATTCCTTAATGTGAAGGATAATTGTAATGACTATTTAAATAAGCATGGTTTTTATCTTATTCATGATGTTTTCAAAGGCATCATTTGCACTGGATTTGTTATTATCTCATTCCCTTATTGATAGGTACATGGGAAATTTTAAATGAAAGATCAACTATTTATAAGGAATTGTCGCATAGAGAAAATATTAAAAGCATGTGCATTTCACTTAATGTCTTTGTTTTCACCTATTATTTCTTAGATTGTTTCTTTGAAGTGTTGACGAAAAAGATAGGGTAATGGGCTAAGAGGAATACCTGTTGAAATGCTCGGTTGATGAGTTGTTGCATGTGTATGACTTCTTGAATCTACAGTTGATCATGAGAGCTTCCTTTTGGCTAGGAGGAACTACCTGTAATGAAAACAAGACCACCAAAAGGAATTAAACAATATGGGAAGTGGACTGCCTAGCGTGATGCTAGATCTAGGAAGTATGATACTTCCTAGATGGCTGTCAATCCACTGTTTAAAAAAATTAATGTTGAAACAAAGTAAATGCTATTGTTATTTAGTAAATGATTTAGGTATCTCACTTAAAAACACAATAAGAAAATAGATCTAATCTAACAGGCTAAGTTAGAATAGAATCCAAAGGTCAAGTGATTGGTTTTGGGTCTCTGCAGGTCTGATAAAGGTCTCAAGTAGGTCACAGGTGAATGAGGGTGAGGTTGGGATTAGGTGGGTAGGTCTACTTTTAAAGGTTTTGTTGGTAAACACAGAGACCGGTGTCGGTTAGGGGTGACCCACTACGGTTAGGTATAACCAATGCTGGTTACTAAATGGAGATGATAGGAAATGTCATAAAATAGGGTTTTGTGTCTTGTTTGTGATTGCACAAAGGATTTTGGTTGGTCGGGAAGCATGGTATTGGGTGAATGGAGTGGGATTTTGTGAGGTTTTAATGGGTCTATGGTGGTGAAAATGTTGGAGAAGGTTAATAGGGGCAAGATAAACAATGGGTGGTAAAATAATGATGAAATGAAATAAACCAGAGAAGTATGATGTTATACTTACTTGGATTTCTGTTTCTAAAGGTTTGTGTGTGAAGGATGGAGGTGCTGATGATGGGTTTTGAAGGCTGTAAGTGATCACCAACTGAAGAAAAGCTTCTGCATGGGCTGCATACACACTCCTCTTTGCTTGGATAGATCAGATCATGGTTGGGATGGCTGTGCAGGAGAAGATACTTGATCTCCTTCCTTGGATGCAATTTTTCATTGGGATTGGCTCTTTGAAGATGTGTTATCTCTCTGAGATGTGCTCTTACTCGTCAACCTTCTTTCTTCCAAGTTCACAAGTTCCAAGTTCTAACCTTGAGAATAAGGTTTTTTTGGGTTAAAAGGGGTAACCGATGGTGGTTACCAAAGGGAATTAACCGGTGATGGTTAGGGTAACCGACATCGGTCAAGGCAAGATTTCCTAGGTTTACTAAACTAGGGTAATCCTCCTGATTTCCTTGGATCTCGTGTCGTTATCCCATTGATTAGACTCAGATCCTCTTTTGAGCATGTGGGAATGTGGTTGGAGGGAATGTAGGCATTGATTTTTAGGGTTTGGGTAAGTCTTAGTTAGTTATGGGAACTTGCTAAGAATAGGTCTTAGGTTGAGTTGGCTTGGTGAGGTGTCTAAGTGAACTAGGTATGTGAAGATATTATTTAATTAAGATATTTAAATAATAAATATAGTGAGGATGGATTAATTAATTTAAATTAAATTAATATTAGTGGGGTGAAGGGGGTCATGGCTAGGTAAATGTAATGAAGGGTGTTATTTATCAAGGGACCAAAGGGGAGTGTGACCTAATTTTATGTCTACATTTTGCCCCTTTTTGTTGCATAGCTTGTATTGGTAAGCGATGCTAAAAAAAATAAGATGTGGTTGCCCCATGTGTGGGTGAAGGTGA
This sequence comes from Taxus chinensis, assembly GCA_019776745.2. NCBI lineage: Eukaryota > Viridiplantae > Streptophyta > Pinopsida > Cupressales > Taxaceae > Taxus > Taxus chinensis. The sequence continues at coordinate 417,216 of JAHRHJ020002231.1, read as the reverse complement.
TCCCTCTCAAGCTAGGAACTGATGAGGTAGCAGGTTGAAGTGGTGAGTGGTTTGATAAAAGGTAAATGTGAGGAAGAGGCAAGTGGGATAGGGGAAAAGGGTGAAAGTTCTACTTAGGAAATATAGGTAATGGGTCAGGGTCAAAGGTAGCAAAGTCAAATGCATGCACATGTATAAACTTGTAACACGGTACCGGGTTGAAGAGCAGGCAAACTCTACATCGTCTAAGGTCGATAGGTTTATCCAAACAAGGTTGAAGTGATTCCAGTATCCAAGGTATAGGATATGGTCAGGAAACACAATGTAGGTTAGGTGCAGGAATGTTTAGGTATGTTATGGTACACTAAAGGTAGGGTCAGGATAAACGGTCACGACAATAGGCTAGGTAAGGTCATTAGGTCAACAACATAGGTAACAGTGCCGCAAGGTATAGCAAACACATGAGGTCAAAGGTCACTAGCGATGGTCCAGGTCTAAATATCTAGGTCATGGCATGGGTAAGGCTAAGGTATGGGTACAATAATGAGTCCCCAAAGGAGGAAAAATGGAGGTAGTAAATGACGAGGTTAGGAAAGGTAAGTAATGGGTTGGGTAAAGGTATGGTGAAGGGTGGTAAAGAGCAAGGTAGAAGGGTGGGGTAAAATGGGGCTACAAAGTAAGGGCAATGTGTAGGTAAGGGTGACCGATGGCGGTCATGGAATAATTGAGATGTGGTAGAGTAAAACTGAATGGTTAGGTAGGGCACGAGACCGATGTCAGTTAAGGGGAACCGACATCGGTTAGGTCAGGTTTTGTTTAAAAACAAAAAAAATCCACATTTTTTCGTTATTCATTTGTTATTTTCGAAGTGAGAAAATGACAAAAAAGAGAGAAAAGTGAGAAAAGTGTCTGGAGGAAATGGGACAGTGAGCTGGCAGTGTGAGTTGATAGTGGTTGGGTTGGTGAGTAGTGGGTCCATGAGATCTTAGGGCAAGGGATTTGATTGGTTGGAGGGTGTGTGAGTAGATATTCGGTGATGGAAAAGGCTAGAGAGGGATCGGGCGGGCCACCAATACAGAGGCCAGATGTGCCACCGAGATGGCGGTAGTGCGACGAGGTAAGCACCTAACTCTTTAATGGTAATTAGATAGAGTAGATGGTGTAATAATTGGTATTTGTAGAGTTTTGTGGGTGGGAAAAAATGTTAAATCGGGTATGGGGGGGAAAATGGGCAAAAAATAGGGGGGGGGGTAGAGTAGGAAATTGGATAAGTGGGGTGGGGTAGGGGTGTGGGGGTAGTGTAGGTCATTGTAGGTGGGGTAAAAGGGATAGGTGGGAGATTTTTTTAAAAAAAAGAGGGGTTTGGGAAGGCACAGATTTTTCCAAGATAGTGACCGACATATGTCAAGCTTGGCCAGCAGTGGTCGGGTAGAATCAGGATCAGTCACCTAACAGGTGACCGATGTTGGTTACATGGAACCGTGGCTAGTCAAGTTGAACCGATATCAGTCACCAAATAGGTGACCGATGCTGGTTTAAGGGTGACCAGAGTCAGTTAGGATGAACCGGCACCAGTTAGGATTTTAGGAAAAAGGGTTCAAAAAATGATGTAGGCTGGGTGGTTGGGATGGGTAAGGTAAAAATAGGGGGTGGGTAATGATAATTGATGAATAAGATCATGGTAAAGGTAGATTAATGTTGTGCTTTGGATTAGATGTAGGGTCAGATTGTAATTACATATGTGAGACAGGGTTCCACCACTACTGGTGACATTGCGCGGCTTAGCAACTCTTGTGGAGTTGTAACACGTGGAGGCAGTGGGCTTGAGTGGTACTCAGCACTACCGACATGCTGTTTGCTAGCCTAGTTTGATGGTCGTGCTCATCGATAGATGGGATTCCGCGACCAACACGTTCCACCTTTTAATGGGTGAGATGACAATCACCCTGGAGGACGTGTTCAGGATTTTGAGGCTACCCATATTGGGTGCCCATGTGTACTCTATCTCCTCTGAGGCCTCAGAGGAGTTGATCGGGACAGTATTTGGTGAGGGGGGTGGCGGAGTTGAGCTTCCATAGCGCCAGTTTGAGCTATGGCGAGATGTACCTAGCCCATCTAGATGAGATGAGGCTAGTAGTTTTATTGATGGAGGTAGTGTGCTACTATGCACTGCTTGATGTAGAGGGTGGATGCTTTCCCCAATCACTGATGGGGGTGCTCCATGATATGATGGTGCATGAGACATGCTTTGCCTGGGCACCAACATTCTTGGTGTAGCTTTACGGAGAGCTTTGGGCATATGGGTGGTTGCGCAGGTTTAGCCCGTGTTGTACATTTATACTGCACTGCTGGGCCTATGAGCACATAGTTTGTGTTCGACCTATAGGGATGCCTCGAGCAGATGCATTCCTAGTGAGATCTGTGGGGCTAGGATATAGGAGATGGGTGTTGGTTACAGGAGAACGGATGTCAGATAGGATGACATATGATGTGGCCCATTTTTGGCAGTTGTTGGAGGGGTTGTTCGGAGTGGACATTATCTGGAGGCCATATGTGGGATTCCCCTCATATAGGAACATGCATGAGGAGCTAGCTGAGCTCCAGCTAGAGAGGTGGATACAAGGTCACCATGTCGAGGAGGATGAGATGATCCTGGTAGACAGGGTCTGACGGTAGTTCAGGCTTGTACAGGATATTCCTCTGCCCTTCCCTCAGTATCAGAGAGATGACACGGAGAGGCCTCTCCCTCTACCACAGCCTACAATGCTTACAGGAGAGGAGTAGCAGCCAGTGGATCAGCGAATTGATGATGTCAGATGCATAGATAGGTACAGGAAGTGGTGGGTGGCTTAGTTACGAGCCATACCACCTAGAGTGAGGAAACCAAACTTAGCTACCATTAGTGTAGAGAAATGCCCTACAAGGGTAGGTAGAAAAATTGATCATGTAGATAGGTATACTGTAGACATAGCTAGAGGGGTCAGAGGCAGAGGTAGCAGAGCTACAAGTACAGGTGGCCAGTCTGCAAGCCCAAATGGAGGAGGGAGAGGGTGGAGGAGATGGAGATAGAGATGGTCAGGTGAAAGCCCTATAGGATCAAAGTGGTAGGATTACAGGGCCATGTGGCCACAACCCAGGCACAGATTGGGGTTTTACAAGCCCAGATATAGGCACAAGGGTAAGGGGGCACCACCACATGCATAAGGAGCTGGTCCCAGTTCACAGGCTGGCACAGGGCAGATATGGGGGCCGAGACCTCTGGGACCACCATAGACCGTGCCTATATCCAGGCTATGGGATGCCCTAGGTGAGGTGTGATACTATCAGGACTAGCTCATGGCAGCTAGGATAGACTTCCTCTCTTACGAAGAGTACAGGGCACAACCAAAATCTAGTGAGAGGACGAGATCCCACACACATAGTGTGGAGAGCACAGGAGGTCAACGAGCTCTGAGGCCTGATTCAGGGTGAGGCCACCAATGCATGGTGACCAAAGCTAGGTGAGGTGTTGGTAGGGACACAGGAGGCTGAGGGTGTAGGTGACACGAAGATGGAGGACATCTGATAAGATGTCTGATATGCAGCCTCCCTATTTTTGATGTATACTAGTGTTTATTATTGATATATATGATCACCTGTGTGTTGAAAATTTTTGTACTTTTGATCACATACCGGCCTGTGTGCCAAAGATAGTGAGGATGTATGAGTGATTTTTGTATATTTTGAGCCTATACCAGCCTGCATGCCAAAGATTTTTTTGTATTGATTCATTCTTTTGTATATATGAGATTGGCCTGCATACCGATGACATTTTGTATTGTAGATCGGCCTGTGTGCTGACATTTTTGAGATGATGGACATGATGAGATAGGCATGTATTTTGAGATACAAAGTTATTGATTTATATGATGAGATACATGGTATGATTATGATGCACTAATATGTTTATGAGATATTGGATGTATGGATTGTATTAGATGAGGTATGGATTAGTTGTTTTTGATTATGGAAATTAGGTGAGTTAGGCATGATGGAGTCAGGTTGGTATAGGCATGGATCGAGTCAGGTTATAGGCATGGATCAAGTCAGGTTATAGGCAGGTTATAGGCATGGTTGATTCAGGTTATAGGCATGGGTGAGTTAGGTTATGTTTAGGCATGGTTGAGTCGAAAGGAAGTGTCGTTATGATTCATTATGTTGGCAATGAATGATACTATGGGTCATATGTGAAATGTGCTATAACCTATGCATAGTGATGATAGAGAGATGGTAGGTGTAATAAATGTTTGCTATGGTAAACAACTTGTTATGTATGTGGCTTAATTTCCAATTTTGTTATAAAAGGGGAAACTAAGTGAAATGTGATGTAAATGGTGAGTTATGCATGGTTGATGAATTGTTTAGGGTAGATGAATGGCTGAGCTAACCTCCAAGGGCCCCATGCCCTCGGAGTGCTACCTACATAGTCCCGATGAAAAGAAACCTCAGGCTGATGTAGTTCTCCCATAAGCTAGGGAAGAAAATGAGAAGGTGTGCAAAAAATGAGTCGATAGGTGCTTGGGCATGTTGTTGGGTTTAGGTTTATTAGGTGTGGGGTAGATTATAGGTAAAATGATGTAGGTGAAGGTGATTGTGGTGAAAAAAGGAGGATTACCCCAAAGGTAAGCATCGAGTACCAAGTCCTATATAAGGTAATCAAAATGTCAACAAAGATGGTTAAAAGGTAAGAGGGGAGAAATATATCCACCGGATTTGGTAGGATCATACTGAGTAGATCATACCTTGAAGGGGGTGATGAACACAAGACCCAAAAGGCATTGTATGATTAACTATTTGTAGACACCAAATTTGTGTCTTACGACCCCTTGTGACCCGCATCTCATTTCGCAACCTAACCTCACCACCTAAAACCTTACACAATTATTTATTAATTATCTTATAATTAATAAATCCACATCGCCTTACCTACCACCTCATTTTGCCACCTCATCATGGCCTAGGCCTAACCCTAAACTAATCTAATTAAGACCTATAACTTGGTCTACATCACACACCCATGACTAATGACCCCTTTCTCACACCCAAAACCGACCTTCTAGTCACTTGACCAAGCCCACAACTAATCCCTCGGGAGAAAAGGAGGGAAAGTTGGCTATTTTACTAAAAATAGCCCACTTTGACCTGACCGATACCGGTTCCTACTCGACCACTGTCGGTTACGTAAACCACCGTCAGTTCCCTGTAAATGGGCTCCCTTAACCAGAAACAAAGGTCGAAGGATTTTTGGATTAATCAGGATCATCAGAAGTGATCGAGAGAATTTGGATTTTACTTGGCCGAGCAGAGACAAGTAAAGAGACAAGAAGAGTTTGCAGAGAAGGACATCAAGCCCAAGACTACAACTGCACAACCAGAGCCCTGTGACACTCAGCTGATCATCGTGAGGGAAGATATCTCATCTTCTGATCGTCAGGACGTCCTATCTGAGTTCTGCCTTTGTCATCACAGTTCTTGGACCTACATTCTCTTCAATAACCAGTAAGTAATATCTTGCATGTTCTCTTCAATAACATTTCTTAGACTTTTGAATCACAGCCGTCATTAATCCATTCCTGGATGTACTACCCAGCAACACATCACATCTAACTATCATTCATCTACCCTCTCATCACCCCGTTACCTAATCCCACTCATTTACTAGCCTTACAAACATCACAACCACCCTACAACTGACCCTCACCAAGAGCCCCTAAAACATAGCCCTACCGATATCGGTTAGAAGAAACCGGTATCGGTTATTGTGACTCAAAACCAGAAACCAGCCTTTCCCCCTCCCTGTTTCAATGAAGCAATTAAATTTTTATTTTACAATATTTCGTGTTAATTCATATTAGCAGGGGAACTAACCACCTTCGAAAGGAAGTGTTATATTTCCTGGGCCCAAGGTAGTTCCCTCATTTATTATCTAATCAAAATCTTGTGGTCTTGTATTCTTATTTGTAGGTAGTCCTTCTAAGACAAAAAGGAAGTTCTTCGCAATCAACCTAATCTCTCTCTACAATACGCGCACACCATCTTGACATTCAACAGGTATTCCTCCTAGCCCTAAGCACCTATAAGTATAAAGCAGAGCCCATCAATTACACTCCCTTGGGAGAAACTTATGGCGTCATCTTGGAAAAATTGCTCAAAGCCAGAGCTATCACCTTGCCTCCTGTTAAACCTCACTCTGGGTTTGACTCCACCCGCGCTATACCTTCTTGGTACAAAGAAAATGACTTCTGTAACTTTCACCGCGTAAAGGGACATAGTCATGAAAACTGCAAGATGTTGAAAAACATAGTGCAGGAAATGGTTGATGCAGGGGATATAACCCTCGATAATCCTAATGCCCCTGCCAACCGAAATTTGAAAATATTCAACAAACCATTCCCAAATCACTCTTCTAACAGTAACATAAACCAAGATATCTTAGCCGAGGAGAGTGTTCACGAGATCCATGCAGTCTTCGATCCCAGCCAAAAGCCTCTATCGAGAAATTTTGAATCAAGCCTCTTCACTAACACAGGGGCCCGAACCTCCTTCACTCACCATCAAGACAAGGCGAAATCATTCCTTTACCCATAAAGGAATTAACTACCCAGAGTTCTCTTCTCATCGATGAGTCTTCTTATACCACATCCCTACAAGACTGCGAATGGATGTTATCTAACTTATCTATTTCCCAAACGTCTCCTTCTACCACTCTTGCTGCACAAGAGGAAGGCTCGCCACTCCTTTTGTCATCCTTAGACGAGAAACCTCTTGCACCGACATCACCAAATTCTTTAACCATGACGGATCCTCTTAAATATGCCCTCCTACCTATTAGTTCTTCATCGCCTAAATATTTTCAACGACCGGTTGACCTCTTAACATCTATTGATACAATGCCTCATCTACCCCCTGTATCACACCCACAGTGGACCGGAATCACAACCCACCTTTCTTCCATACAAAATTTACAATTCACACCTGAAGACTGTCATTCTTCCCAGAAGATAGACGAGTCCTATGGGAACGTTTGAGTACTCCCTATTCTACTCAAATGCAGATGACCGATCCAGATACCTCTACCATATACCCGAAGTGTTTACAGAAACTCAAAATGCCTATGTCCTCATCTTCACCCCCCGCATCTCTACCAAGTATCTCATCCACCTCTATTAACCTAACCAAATCTTCCCCTACACTTGGGACCTCACCAATACCCAGTCTAACACACCCACCTAAGCGGCTAGATTTATCCAAAAATAAAGCCGCCCCACCACTTAGGAGACAAACTCAACCCGTATGCCTCTATCACAATAAAAACCATCATCGTCACACCTACCTTCCATATTGGGACCTCATCCCTCCACCTTGCATCAATATATCATACCTCCTGCGTTTTCTTTAAAACGACCTACGCCTTCTGCACCCATACAGAGATCAAAGGGTATATCAACATTGTTACCCCTCGCATCCGGTCCACGCATCAACCCTAAACAAACTCCATCATCAAAGGATTTATTTTCTGTCACTCCCCTTTCTCCGTGGTTGTGTCCCTGCTACCACATCATCTGTAGCCTCATCATCTAACCAGCTGAACATAGCTTCTGCGCCAAAGAAACCACGTTTAGTGAAAACCATGTGTCAACACCCCTTGGCTAAACCACCACCCGTACGAACCAACCATACCCAAACATTACCAAAACCCAGCTCAATCAATACCCTCATCCTCCTCTGATTTTGACCCACTCAAAGGATCTTACGCCAAAATCCTTGCTATGTTGGTGGAGAATGCGACCATTTCCCTACCCCCACTTAGACCTTATGACCCATCTAAACCTCGACCTATAGGTTATGATGAGTCTAAAATCTGCACTTACCACCGCACACTAGGACATGATGTGGAGGGATGCAAAGCTTTAAAAGCCATCCTTCGTCAGTCACCTCTCTCAGATAGAAAGGTTAAGAAAGACAACTTACGAAGGGAGAGACCTTTAGCTTCAATTCCCTCTCCTATACCATCTGTCCCCGCCTCACCAAGATCTATCATTATTAGAACCCCATCTCTTGAAGACCATGATTTATCCCAACCATCTTCCTCATCTCAGGTCTACGAGATTAATATGATTAGTGTTGCTACTCGAGTGCAGAAAAACAATGGGAAAGCGAAAGAAAACACACCTGCGGCATCTCTTTCTCCGTCCACCATCCCGATTGCACCACCACCCAAAGTGGTTATTCGTGGACCCGCTTACCCCGTCTCTAATGGAGTTGCCCATCGAACCATGATCAAACAGCTTCACCAATCACCTGTAAAAATGACACTATATGATCTCATTCAGACTTCTGAATCTCATCGACAAGCTCTCGTTGAAATTCTTCAAGGGATCGAGGTCTTACCTAATGAAACCTGCCTGTTACCTCCATTCTAACACCCAATCACGTTGCTTCTCTCACCAAACAACCTACCACTGCCCCAACCACTTCTGTCTCTGTACAACAAGCTGCTGCAGTCAGTTTCTCTGAAGACGAAATTGTTGACTTTGGTACAGAAGATCCTGACCCTGCTCTTTTCATCTCAGCTTATGTCCGGGACATTCGGGTACGTCGTGTTATGATTGACGGGGGCGCTAGCCTAAACATCATCTCTTCAAAAGCCTTCCAACAAATGAATATCCCTTCTAGCTACATGTGTGCCAACCCCATCATGTTGCGATCATTCAATGATGCTATTACCTCTACCTTAGGCACCGTGATCCTTAACATTCGTGTAGGACCACGTACTTTACCCGAACTCTTCTATGTCCTTGAGGGAGAGTTCCAATACAATATATTGCTAGGTCGTCCTTGGATCCGGGCTATGGGATGCGTTCCCTCAACCTTACATAGATGCATAAAATTTGAGTACGAGGGGAAGTCCTACACCGTAAAAGCTGATCCTCCCCCCTTCAAAACCTGCAATATGTTATACCGCCCTAATGATGTGCTTGTACCAATCAAGACACCCATTCATCCAACCCAACCATCCTCTTCAAATGTACCTCAACCATCCACCTCAACCGCACCTACACCTTCAACCAATGAAACCACCGTCGCAAAAACCACTTCCCTTCCCGCAGCTAACATCCCAACCTCTGACCCCTTAGTAGATGTTTTTCAATGCCTTACGCTGGGGGAGTACTGCCTATATAACGTTAGTTCTTTCCATACCCCGCAGGAGTATGGACAGTTACATGCACATCCCACCTACGACCGTCGCGTGGGGGAGGTAATCTCTTACGGACCACCCCATTGCCGCACCAACCTAACGTATGGGGGTGTTGACGCATCCTCCATTACCCCTGAACCTCCTCTTGGTGTGGTTCCCTTCCAATCCGATTTTCAATACCTGACAAATAGTCGTTTCAACCTCACCTTCTTGACTCGCTGTGCTTGGAAAGGCTTTGGTTTTGGTCTTTATGAACAAGGCCGACATACACTCATTCCCATAACTACACGCAAACACAATGATCATAGTGGTCTCGGTTTTCTGGAAACACTTACACTGAAGGAACCTCGTGTCAGTTGTCTTCTAGAAGACGATGACGTCACCCCTACCAAACCATCATCACCCATTTTTCCTTCGTCACCCACAGAGTCGATAGATCCCTGAATCTATCCCTCCTAACTTTTTTTTTTCATAAATGCTATCTTCCTAGGTCCTCTCACTTATCAACGCGATAATGAGGACCCCTCTTCTATTCCCCTTCTGTATCCAGACATGATTGAAGAGGACTCACCTTCAATTAATGTTGTTGAGTGCCAGGATGATGACTCCATCCTCACTTACCTTGGTGCGGATGACTCTTATATTCAACGAGCCTTACCATATGAAACTCAAACCATGTTGAACGAGTCTACTATAGAAATCAACATCCACACGGAGGAGGATCCTCACATTGTGAAGATCGGACAATCCCTTAATGCATCAGAACAAGTCACCTTTACTACCTTTCTCCGTACTCACAACCAAGATTTCGCTTGGTCCTACGCTGACATGCCAGGAATTGATCCTGACATTGCTGTCCATAACATTACGCTGAAACCCGATTCCAAACCAATTAAACAGAAATTGAGAAAAATGCATCCACGCATTGCCCTCTTGGTCAAAGAGGAGCTTCAACGACTCCTTTCTGTTTCCTTCATCTTGCCTATTGACTATCCTCAATGGATTTCTAACATCGTACCTGTCACTAAAGCGACGGGGGGACTTCAGATATGCACGGATTTCTAGGATCTTAACCTCGCTTGCCCTAAGGATGACTTCCCCCTACCTAGCATTGACCAACTTGTTGATCTCACTGCGGGTCATGAAATTGTTTCTCTCATGGATGGCTTTTCAGGATACAACCAAATTTTGGTTGCCCCTGCCGATCAACATAAAACTGCCTTCATAACTCCTTGGGGAACCTTCTGTTATCTGTGTAATGCCATTCAGCCTTAAGAATGTTGGTGCCACCTATCAACGGGCTATGACCTACATTTTTCATGACATTATGCACACAATCCTTAAAGATTACGTCGACGATCTTCTTGGCAAGTCTAAACATCGCTGTGAACATCTCAATGTTTTAACCATTATCTTTGATCACCTATTACAATATTCTATCCGCCTTCAACCAAAGAAATGTGTCTTTGGTGTTCTTTCGGGAAAAGTTCTTGGCTTTATCATCTCTTTGCGTGGCTGTTAAAGTCAAAGCTACCTTTGCGGAATGTTTTGGCTACTGGGAATAGAGTTGCTCTATCCTTTCATTCCTTTTAGAAACAGATGAGGTTAGGGTTAGGAGGAATACCTGTTGAATGTCGAGATGGTGTGCGCGTACCGTAGAGAAAGATCAGGTTGACTGCGGAGAACTCCTTTTTGTATTGGAAGGACTACCTGCAAATAAGAACACAAGACCACAAGATTTTGATTAAACAATAAATGAGGGAACTGCCTTGGGCCCAGGAAATATAAAACTTCCTTTCGAAGGTGGTCAGTTCCCCTGCTAATATGAATTAACACAAAAGACTGCAAAATATCAATTAAATTGTTTCGTTGAACTGGGTAGGGGAAAGGCTGGTTTTTCTGGTTTTAATCAGAGGAACCGATGCCGGTTACTGATAACCGATGCCGGTTACTAATAACTGATACCGGTGGGTTCTAGGATCTTCTTGGGCTAGCTATGGTGTTTTGTAAGGCTGGTTTATGGATGATATTAGGAAACGGGATGATTAGAAGCAAAAGAATAATAGTTAGATGCAATGACACGTTGGGTAGTATATTCAAAGACGGATTTAGGAGGACTGAAATTCACAGAGCATAAGAAATGTTATAACAGAGGACATGCAAGATGTGACTTACTGGTTTTGACAAAGATGCAAGTTGATCTCCTTGGTTGTAAACACTTCTGATATTTCCACTCGTCTCTGCTCTGTCAGGTGAAGATCTGGACTCTGTTCCTCGCTCGCAATGCTCTTTGTTGATCCAGAAATCCTTTGACTGATCTCCAAAATGAAATTCTGATCCGTTGTTTTGGTTTGGGGAGCCCATTTACAGGGAACCGATGGCGGTTGCGTAACCGACGGCGGTCGAGTAGGAACCGGCATCGGTAAGGAAAAAGTAGGCTATTTTTAGTAAAATAGCACACCTTCCCTGCTTTTCTCCCGAGAGATCAGTTGCGGGCTTGGTCAAGTGGCTAGAAGGTCGGCTTTGGGTGCGAGCAAGGAGGCATTAGTTATGGATGTGAGTCTAGACCAAGTCATGGGTCTTAATTAGGTTAGTTTAGGGTTAGGGCTAGGTCATGATGAGGTGGCAAAGTGAGGTGGAGGGTAAGGTGATGTGGATTTATCAATTGTAAGGTAATTAATAAATAATTGTGTAAGGTTTAGGTAATGAGGTTAGGTTGCGAAATGGGATGTGGGTCACAAGGGGTCGTAAGACACGAATTTGGTGTCTACATTAGCCCCTTATTGTCGTGTAGCTTGTTCTGTAAAGCTGCGCGGACAATAATATGAAGTGGTTTCTCATGTTAAGGATATAGGTAATCCCCCTCAAATCTATCGCAGATTGAGTGAACGAGAAATCAGGGATAGGGTTAATAAAGGGTACATGTTGTAGAGGGGATGGTAAGGTGGTGGGGTAGGTCCAAGGAAGCAGATGCATGTTGAAATGCAATAGTACGATGAGGGTACATGATTTGACAAGCAAACCAGCAATGTGTAGGCAAAGGTCGATAGTTTATCCAAACAAGGGTGATATAATCCTGGTATCCAAGGCATAGGAAGTAGCTCCAGGGTATATACCAGGTGAGGTACAGGAAGGTTTAGGCATGTTCGGCAGTACCAAATGGTTGGTTTGGTTGGGATAAACGTCACGGTCTAGGTCTAGGCAAAGTTGGTCGACAAATCAAGTCAAGGACCCTAATCATGCTAAAACACGAACAGGTGAGCTCGATTGAACAAAAGGTACATGATGGATGGATAAAATAAAACGTTGATTGTGGGTATGGTAGTGAAGTGATACGGCCTTGGGTCAGGCCAAGTGGTTGGGTGGTGGCCCTGGGTCAGGTCATAAGGGTACAGTGAGGCCTTGGGTCAGGTCAAATTGTTAGGGCGAGGCCTTGGGTCGGACCGGATGGGTAGGTTGAGGCCTTGGGTCAGGCCAAATGGGTAGGGCGAGGCCTTGGGTCGGGCCGAATGGGTAGGTTGAGGCCTTGGGTCGGGCCGAATGGGTAGGTTGAGGCCTTGGGTCGGGCCAAATAGGTAAGTTGAGGCCGTGGGTTGGGCTGAATGGGTAGGTTGAGGCCTTAGGTCGGGCTAAATAGGTAAGTTGAGGCCGTAGGTCAGGCTGAATGGGTAGGTTGAGGCCTTAGGTCGGGCCAAATAGGTAAGTTGAGGTCGTAGGTCGGGCCGAATAGGTAGGTTGAGGCCTTAGCTCAGGCTGGACAAGTGAACAAATGGTGTGCAGCAAAGGTGGATAGAGGCGATATTGGTGAAAAAGAGGCAAGGAGTAAATAAGGGAAAAAAATGGGGTGAAAGTTGGGTAGAGAACCGATGTCGATTCTGCATGATCGATATCGGTTAAGAGACCGATACCAGTTCCTTAGGGCAAAATGAAACCGATATTGGTGAAAGGCGAAAAACCTATAAAAAGAAAAATACGGCTTGTCATTGTCACTTTTGTTATTTGTAAACCAAATCGACTTGTCTGACGTGGAGAGTTGGGATTAGAGGCTTGATTGAGTGAGGTGGAGCTGTTGTATTGGCGGAGAGAGTTGATAGTGGGCCCGATTAAGGAGGAGGCAGCAGTTGATTGGCCGGGGACCCATCAGATCAGGATTGGAGCCATGGCACAGGCAGGAGGAGCTAGAGGGGCTGGACCAGCTGGACCGCCACCACCCATCCCACCACGACGACGTGTCGTCGTTCGGGTAGATTCGAAACTCTTTAATTTGGTGATTTGGTTGTATTATGCTAAATTGGGGGTTTGGGTAGGAATTAACCTTTTTTAGGAAATAATGAGAAAATGGAAATGATTTGAAAAAGGGAGAGGGTAGATAGGCTAGATAGGCTAAGGTGGGTAGGTGGGTAAGTTTTTAGGGTATTTGGGTGGGTAGATGGGGAAAAATAGGTAAAAAATGGGTTTTGGGGGCTGCGTGGGGGTTCGGCTCCAGGAGAAGACAGTGACCGATGTCGGTCACAAAGCGACCAACATCGGTCGCACAATTTTAGGGAAAGGGAGACTTGTTGGTGACCGGCGTCGGTCATGTATCGGCCGGCATCGGTGGCTTGTATGTTTTTTGGGTTTTTGGGTTGGGTTGTGGGTGGGAGTGTGGGGGTTGGGTTGGGTTGGTTGTTTTGGGTTTTTGGGTTGGGTTGGGTTATGGGTGGGTGTGGGTTGGGAGTGGAGAAGGGTTTGGTGTAGGGTTGGGTTGGGTTTGAGAAGGGTTTGTGTGGGGGTTGGGTTAGGAGTGGAGAAGGGTTTGGTGTAGGGTTGGGTTGGGTTTGAGTTGGAGGTGGGAGAAGGGTTTGGTGTAAGGTTGGGTTTTGTTTTTTTGTTGGTTTGGGGTGGGATGGTTTTGGGTTTATAGGGTGGTAGGTTGCTAGAGGGGGGTGGTAGAGAGTCAGGGTATGGTCGGGGGGGATAAAAAGGGGTGTTTAGATGATAAAGTAGATGTTGTAATAGAGATTAGGTCTAAGGATGTGGGTTGGTTTTGCAGGCACGTCAGCAGTTGACGATGCGGGATAGGATGCCCCCACTGTTGGTGCGGATGAGGCCACACGTATCTGCGGCTCATTGGGCCATCATGCGTGAGGTGGGACTTGGTGGAGTCCAGAGGTACAGAGTGATAGAGAGAGATCACGGCCTGATGGTCGCCCTCATCGAGAGATGGTATCCGGCGACCAATGTGTTCCATCTCCCGACTGGGGAGATGACCGTCACATTGGAGGATGTGTATCACATCCTTCGGTTACCTATCGAGGGAGAGGCAGTCTTCCAGGTAGATTCAGAGACTGCTATGGACAGGATACTACAGGTTTTTGGGGATGCACCCGCGCTACTAACCTACCATAGCGCGAGTATCAGGTACGGTGACATGTACCATGCGCATCGACACGAGACACGACTGGCTGTGTTGATGATGGTTGGGATCACCTGCTTCGCCCTCCCAGACTCAGAGGGAGGCCTCTTCCCACAAGCATTGATGGGGGTGCTGCTTGAGATGGTGGAGGAGCACACCTGTTACACCTGGGCACCAGTATATCTGGTGCAATTGTACAGGGAGCTATGGGGCTATCGCCGGAGGAGGTGATTCGGTATTTTCTCTACATTTTTGTTGCATTGTTGGGCATACGAGCACATCGTATGTATCAGGCCAGTAGGGTTACCCCAACAGCTAGGGCCACATGTCATATACCGATATGGCTTTAAGAGGTGGTTGGGGGTCGTGGGCCAGCCACGAGCAGTTGTTGCAGGTCAGGATGTGGCATACTATAGACATTTGCTAGAGGGCCTTACAACAGTAGACATTGTATGGAGACCCTACAGAGGTCACCACCCTGGCAGAGGAGCCCGCTTACAGTTGCACCTAATCTAGTACACATTCTGGATAGCATGACGGAGGCCGGGACAGTACGAGAGGCTACCCCTAGAGAGGGTACGCAGGCAGATGGGGTTACGACAGGATGAGCCACCTCCCTTCCCTCAGTACAGGAGGGAGGATGTAGAGGCCCCACTGCCTGCACCACAACCTTTGGATCTAGATTGGGTTGCAGAGAGGCCAGCAGGTGAGGGTGTAGATGATGTTGGGTACACGGGAGCATACAGGGTGTGGTGGGCTGGGCAGAGAGCAGCCAGGATAGTACCACCTGCACAGCCACACTTGGCTGCAGTTATAGGAGAGAGAGATCAGCTCAGGGGTCAGGTGCAGCTCTTACAGGGGCAGCTAGCTGCAGCACAGGCACAGATAGGTGTCTTACAGGGGCAGCTAGCCCAGGCTCAGGCATAGGCACAGGTAGCACCACAGCCACAGGTGCAGGTACAGGTAGCAGCACAGGTATCGGCACCACTGCGGCCACAGGCACCACCAGCAGCACCAGCACAGGCTCAGGGGGCATTGGTTGTAGGTGCCAGGGGACCAGCCCTAGCTCCGTCAGTGGCTCGAGAGCGCTATATGGAGGTTAGAGAAGAGGCCCGATATTATCAGGATATTCTTGATGGTACCGGAGTCGAGTATCAGGCATATGTAGTGCATAGGGCAGAGACCTCTCGCATCTAGAGATCTCAGGGAGGTGCAGCCACATCTGGCGTGTCCGTGACGGGCAGGTTGTGAGAGGCACCACAGGGACCAGCGGGGAGAGGTGCCGAGGGCAGTGGGGAGAGCTGAGAGATCCCAGACATGGTTGTTGTATTTTAGAGATGGGCACCGGTCTGCGAACCGGGTGTATTGATAGAGGCCTGCGTGCTTATGTATTATTCATGTATTCATTCATTCATTTATTGTATACCGGCCTGCGAGCCGAGTAGGGGTTGTATAGTGGATACCAGTCTGCGAGCCGAGTATATAGCTATTTTTGATACGAGGGACCGGCCTGCGAGCCGAGTCGAGATTTTTTGACAGTTATTACGGCCTGCGTGCCGGCGTTATTGTATGATGAGATCACAGAGGCCCCGATGTAGGGCACATTGTATTTTTGAAAACTTATATATATATATATAGACGATGTTTTGATCCACATGCAATGTTCAAAATGTGTTTAAATATTTGGTTAATGGCTGGTAATATATAGAATGTGTGATGAGTTTAATTGACATGTTGATAGATGGATGATGCTGATGTTTTTGTTTTTTTGTACGTATATATGAATGTCATGTTATGTGATGAATTGGTGGTTTTGTGACATTGTGATATATGTAACTAATGAGTTGGATCCAAATGATGTATAGATTGATAGTTTCTTGATATCCGTAGTTGATGGTTTGTGTATTTGTATAAAATAAATGATGTTAATGAAATTGTAATGCTATGTGTGGTGGATGAATAAATGTGGTAAATTGTGTTTTTTATGCAGGAAAAGAGGCGGGCGTGACAAAAATTTAGGTGAGAAATGAAGAAAAGAACGTTGTTGAGAAAAGATAGGTGTGTAACCGATATCAGTTAAGGAACCGATATCGGTAGATGGTAGACCGATATCGGTTAAGTAACCGATACCGGTTATTTAGGTATGTGCTTTTCTAAAAATAGAAAAGCTAGGGTGGCAACTTAAGTTTTAATTTTAGAGCCATGCAAGAGGTTAAATACGTGAACGCGATGCTTTTTGACGACTGAGACAGGTATTTGCATGAGAGATTTGAGTGATAAGGAGAAAAGAGACAGGAAATTGCATGAGAGATTTGGGTGATAAGAAAAGAGACTGGGAAGGTGAATGCGATCTGAGATTCAGAAAGTAGAAAGGTGAATTTGAAAAGGGTGGTGATCATGGCAGAACGAGGAGAAGCATCCAGCAGGCAGGGACAAGAGGGAAGACAAGGGCCACCTCAAGCCGCTGCAACCCAAGAGGTAAACGTTTTGATTGTGATCTGATTTTTGCATGTGTTATGAATAAGAGATTAAGTGGGTAGATATGAAGAAGAAAACATGATAGCAAGGGTTATAGGTGAGGTAAGTGTTACGTGGTAGGTAATCAAGGGTTTCGGGTATGTCTGTGTCTACAGAGAGGAATAAACGAGCAATTTATTGTCGTAGGTGGTTGTTTTAGGCAAGATGTATGAAAGTAACAGTGACTGATATCGGTTAGGAATAACCGGTTTCAGTTACACAACTGGTACCGGTTAGCTGTAAACGATACCGGTTGCTGTAGGAATTTCCAGATTTTGAGAAAAAACCCGTGGTGATTTGATTTATTGAACGGCTATTTGTTTTTGTAACGTATGCAGGCAGAGGTGGGGATAAGGATGAATGATAGTGTACCGGTGCTGCTGTCATGGATCCGAGCGGATGTAACACCAGCGGAATGGACATTGATAAATCGTTTCGGGTTAAGTGGAATCCGTTATTATTCACGAATCACACGTAATCATGGTATGTTACAGGTGTTGATTGAGAGATGGAATCCCGAGACAAATACCTTCTATCTGCCAACAGGGGAGATGACAGTAACATTGGAAGATGTGTTCCAGATTTTGAGACTCCCTATTACAGGAGAACCAGTATATCAGGCACTACCTAGCGCGGCACGGGGAGCGATAACAGTAGTATTTGGTCCATATGCACGAGATTTAACACAGCGAGGTTTATCCTTTACATATGGGGTAATGTATGCAGTACACCCTGAGGAGACAAGGTTAGCAGTGGTATTAATGATAGCGGTAGGGTATTATGCATTACCGAGGGCAGAAGGAGGAAGATTTCCAAAGGAATTGATGTGTGTTATTTGGGAGATGGTAGAAAGGAACGTTACGTTTGCATGGGCACCTGCATATTTGGCGGAGCTATACAGGAGTTTATGGGCTTGTAGGTGAAATCACAGGACGACGCTGGATTGTTCATACTTATTACACTGTTTGGCCTATGAGCACACTGTTTGTGTGCGACCAATAGGCCAATCCCTCCAGGCAGAAGAGACCGGAGTACAGAGGTTGTGATTCAGACGATGGGTCCAGACAGAACAAGAGGCAAGATCTCAAGCCGTGATGGGTGAATTGAGTATTACAGGCAGGTATGGGAGAGAGTGACGGTTGCGGATATCTATTGGAGGCCTTACGGGAACTATATGATAACAGAGAGCATAGCTGAGGAGTTAAGGGGTGTAGAGCGAATGAGGTGGATCGCGAGGCACAGGCCAGGTGAATATGAGAGGATTCCTATAGATCGCGTGCGGCAAAAATTTGGATTTGTGTAGGATATACCCCTGGCTTATAGACCATATATGAGGATCGACGCCGAGGCAACATTCTCACCTCCCCGGCCAACACCTCCAGAAGGGCCTAAAGAGGTAGCAGCCGATCGCAGGGTTAATGGATGCAGGAACGACAGAGGCCTATAGATTATGGTGGGTAGTAGAATTTCAAGGTGTACGTGAGCGCCCTGACATAGCTGTGATTATAGCAGAGAGGGATCGTCTGCAGCGTTTAAGGTTCAGCAGCTCCAAACGCAGGTGAATGACACAAGAGGATTGTTAGCGGTTGCGGAGTCACGGGTGGGGAGACTAGAGGATGGAGTTCTCCATGCAAGAGGGCATATTCATATGTTACAGGAGAGATTGGCAGATCAGTGGGCGGTACCAATAGCCGTGGTACCTTTGAGGACAGAGAGGCCCGGCGAGAGGGGTCGACGATCACGATCATCACCTAGTTCAGGATGAGGCGTGAGGGTCTGAGTAAATGTTAGCAAGGTATAAGAATAAATAAGAGTACCGACCTGCGTGTTGATGATAGAGAAGATGTATTTGTTTAACATCTAAATAAAACGAGATATGTATGTTGATTTGAGTTACGAAAAAAAATAAGAACGTTTGTGTTTTGATTTTCGGTGTTTTGAAAAAGGATAAAGAGGAATGTGATTAAATAGAAATACACAGAAATATTTATTATACCACACATGATAGATTATGGTAGGAGATGGTCGAGCTAACCTTGGGAGACCCCATGTCTCCGAAGTGCTGCCTACATAGCCCTTTGCACAAAGCAAGGAGGGGCCTCAGACCGATGTAGTTCTCCCTTAGGATCAGGGAGAGGTGAATTCAGGCAATTGGGTACGGTTTAGGCAATTGGTTGGTTGGTAAAAATATTAAGATTAGTAAAGGTAAGGTTGATGGTGTTGGTAATGAATTGGTGATGTTGTAAAAGGTATAAGGGAAGCGAAAGTTAGCCTACCAAAGTAGAAGGGAATCATGTCCTGATTAAGATCAACACACAATCCTAGATGCGAGGCAAAGCGGAAAGAGTGCTTCGTAGGTGAAAAGAGCTAAACAAACCACACAACGTAGAATGAGCCAGAAGCCCTAGGTACCGTGCATAGATGAGAATTCAATTGGTGAAAAGAGTTGTATGATCACAATATATCAGGTGTACGTCACATCCCTTGAGTTTGAAACAGATGGTGAGGTGAGGTGGATGATATAGCTGAGGTATGGAGAACTCATTACTAAGTGAGTGTTCTGACAAAAGAGAACCTACCCTAAATAGACAAGTCCATGACTCAAAAGTTCTTCTGAATGAGGCTTTTATTTTATTGAATATAGACTGATCGATGCGGGAAGTCTACCAGGGATATTGATTGTTTTATTCTTGAGGTCTTCACGAAGCTGATCAATGCGAGAAGCTTCTGATAAAGGCTTACTGTGTATAGCTGTCCTTCGAGGGAGCAGTCTATTTATAGTAGCAGATATGATTTTAATGCATAGCTGTCCTTCGGGGGAGCAGTCTATATATAATAGCAGTAATAGTTCGGCATATAGCTGTCCTTCGAGGGAGCAGTCTATATTTAATTTAGATGACTAGATGTTCTTTTGGCGTGAAGCATCTAGTTTAGTAGGAAGTTTGACTCAAGAAAATCCCATAAGAATACGGCTTATTTTAATACTTTGAAGTCATGGACTAGACTAAAAAGGGGAAGGCATCATCAAGGGCAGGTGAGAATCAAACTATGTGAGCTTGATTGTTATTATGAGGTATAGGAAACAGAGTGTATGTAGTGGTAAGTGAGCTCAAGGGACGAGCGGCAGGTAGATAAGAAGTGATATAACACTAATTTCAATAGTAGAATGGGCGAAGATGCAAGGCATTAAGGGGTTCAGGCTCAGGTTTACCATTAAGCGAAGCTAAATGATAAGTACCAGATCCATAGGTGTGAGTGATTATATAAGGCCCAATCCAATTGGGAGCAAATTTTCCACGTTTGCTCTTTTCTAGTTTGGTTACATGTTGATTCTCTTTGAGGACAAGATCACCAACCTTAAAGGTATGCTCATGAAGTCACTTATCATAAGCACGTTTAATGCGTTTTTGATAGATTTGAAGGTGATCAAGAGCTGCAAGACGGCGTTCATCAAGAAGCTCCAATTGGGCTAACCACTCTTGGAGGAAATCATCGTTGGTGAGAATATCCTGAAGAGATATTCTAAGGGAGGGTATTTGTATTTCGAGAGGCAAAACATCCTTGGTACCGTATACTAAAGAAAAAGGTGTGGCATTAGTAGAGGTACGAATGCTAGTACGATAAGCCCAAAGGGCAAAGGGAATGTGATTGTGCCAATTTCTTCCGGCTTCATTGACAACCTTCATGAGGATTTTGGTTAGTGCTTTATTAGAGGACTCGGCTTGCCCATTGGCTTGTGGATAGTAGGGTGATGAGAAACTAAGTTTGATACCAAAGTTGTCGCAAAGGTCTTGCAACAACTTGTTTTTGAAAGATTTACCATTATCTGTTATTAGGCGATGAGGAATACCAAAACGACAGATAATGTGATGGTTAATGAATTCGACAATTTTTTCTTTTGTGATTAAAATGAGTGGAATAGCCTCTACCCATTTTGTGTAATATTCGGTCGTTGTGACTATCCAACGGTGACGTTGTGAAGAGGTCGGGTGAATCTCACCAATAAGGTCTAAACCCCATTGTGAGAAGGGCCAAAGATCTCGAGCGATCTGGAGCGGGTGGCTAGTAGTATGTTGAAGGTTGGCATGTTGCTGACACATAACACAACGCTTAACATATTCGTAGCAGTCGTTATTGAGAGTAGGCCAATAATAACCAAGGCGAAGGATTCGTTTGGCCACGGCGAGGCCGCTAAAATGTCCACCACAAATACCGTCATGGACCTGTTGGATGGTATGAGTGGCCTCCGCGCTAGTTAGACAGCGAAGGAGGATGCCATCAAAGCCACGTTTATAGAGGAGTCCCCCCATGACAACATAACGTGAAACACTTTTAAGAAAAGCACGTTTGCCGTTACTAGTAAGGTCAGGTGGGAGGACAGAGATTGTAAGGTAGTCGTGAAATTGGTGGTACCAGGTATCCTGTGAATTAGTAGACACAGTATTTATCATACAAACTACCGGGGTTGAATAGGATGGGGAAAAAAGTTGTTGGACCACTACGAATAATTCAGAGTCAGTTGGCGCGGCGGGAATTTGCGAGGCTAAGCAAGCCATAGTATCCGCAAATTTGTTAGTGGAGCGGGGAATGGTTTGTATAGAATAGTGAGTAAATAAGGCTAGAAGTGAATCCACGTAGTGTTTGTATTTTTGAAGTTCCTCGTTTTTGCATTGGTAGACGCCCATAACTTGATTGACTACCAATTGAGAGTCGCCAAAAATGTTGATAGATTTGATGCCTAAGTGTAACGCAACTTGGAGACCCAGAACAAGGGCCTCGTATTCCGCTGTATTATTAGTGCAAGGGAAATCGAGTCAGAATGAAAGAGGCATAGGTTCAGCGTCGAGAGGAATGAGAACAACGCCGGCTCCTCCGCTGCACTGGCATTTAGATCCATCGAAGAAGAGGGTCATTGGGTACAACTCCTCCGTGACGGAAAGAGTAGCGATGAGTTCGTCGGGAAATGTGAAATTGGTAAATTGTTCCCCAGGTAAAGGAGCTTCTACAAGTTGGTCTGCGATGGTTTGTCCTTTGATTGATTTCTGGTGGACAAACTCAAGGTTGAGGTCGGCGAGAAGCATGAGCCATCTAGCAATGCGTTGGTTCAGATGAGGTTTGGCATACATGTAATGGATGGGGTCTGTATTGGTGATGACGAAAGTCTTGTGATTTAGAAGGTAGTGTCGGAGTTTGGTGGCCACAAATGATAGGGCTAGGCATAACTTTTCTATATGTGTGTACCTAGTCTCATAGTCCACCAAAGTATGACTTATATAATAAATGGCTTGTTCGTGATTCTCAGAGTCACGATGTGCAAGCATGGCTCCTACAGCGTGGTCGGTGGCAGAAAGGTAAAGGTAGAAAGGGCGATCGTCTTGGGGTGGGATAAGCACGGGTGGCTGCAAGAGATAGGATTTGAGAGCTTCGAAGGCTTGGTGACATTCTTCACTCCATTGGAATGCAATATCCTTTTTAAGGAGGTGATGAAAAGGTTGACATCGATCCGAAAGTTGGGAGATGAAACGTCAGATCGATTGGAGCTTACCTTGTAAACTACGCAATTGTTTGAGATTTTTGGGTGGGGGCATTTCTAGGATAGCTTTGACTTTAGATGGATCGACCTCAATGCCACGCAAAGAGACGATAAAGCCAAGAAGTTTTCCCGAAAGAACACCAAAGACACATTTCTTTGGTTGAAGGAAGACAGAATATTGTAACAGGCGATCAAAAATAATGGTTAAAACATCGAGATGTTCACTACGATGTTTAGACTTGCCGAGAAGATCGTCGACATAATCTTCAAGGATAGTGTGCATAATGTCATGAAAAATGTAGGTCATAGCCTGCTGATAGGTAGCACCAGCATTCTGAAGGCCAAATGGCATGACACGATAACAGAAGGTTCCCCAAGGAGTTATGAAGGTAGTTTTATGTTGATCGGCAGGGGCAACCAAAATTTGGTTGTATCCTGAAAAGCCATCCATGAGAGAGAGCATCTCATGACCTGCAGTTAGATCAACAAGTTGTTCAATGCTAGGTAAGGGGAAGTCATCCTTAGGGCAAGCGAGATTAAGATCTTGGAAATCCGTGCATATCCGAAGTCCCCCTGTCGCTTTAGTGACAGGTACGATGTTAGAAATCCATTGAGGGTAGTCGATAGGCAGGATGAAGGAAACAGAAAGGAGTCGTTGGAGCTCCTCTTTGACCAAGAGAGCAATGTGTGGATGCATTTTTCTCAATTTCTGTTTAATTGGCTTGGAATCAGGTTTCAGGATGATGTTATGGACAGCAATTTCAGGATCAATTCCTGGCATGTCAGCGTAAGACCATGCGAAAGCTTGGTTGCGAGCATGGAGAAAGGTAGTAAAGGCGGCTTGTTCTGATGTGTTAAGGGATTGTCCAATCTTCACAATGTGAGGATCCTCCTCCGTGTGGATGTTGATTTCTATGGTAGATTCGTTCAGCATGGTTTGGGTTTCAGATGGTAAGGCTCATTGAATATAAGAATCATCCGCGCCAAGGTAAGTGAGGATGGATTCGTCATCCTGACACTCAACAACATTAATCAAAGGCGAATCCTCTTTGATCATGTCTGGATACAGAAGGGGCAAAGAAGATGGGTCGTCATTATCACGTTGATAAGTGAGAGGACCTATGAAGATAGCATTTATGAAAAAAAAAAGTTAGGAGGGATGGATTCAGGGTCTATAGATTCTGTGGGTGATGATGGCAAAGTGGGTGATGATGGTTTGGTAGGGGCGACGTCTTCTTCTTCCAGGATACAGCTGATAGGAGGTGTCTCCTGTGTAGGTGTTTCGGGAAGACCGAGACCACTGCGATTATTATGTTTATGGGTAGTCACGGGAATGAGTGTATGTCGGCCTTGTTCATAAAGGCCAAAACCAAAGCCTTTCCACGCACAGCGAGTCAAGAAGGTGAGGGCGAAATGATGATTTGTCAAGTATTGAAAATCGGATTGGAAGGGAACTACACCAAGAGGAGGTTCAGGGGTAATGGAGGATGCATCAACACCCCCATATGTTAGGTTAGTGCGGCAATGGGGTGGTCCGTAAGAGATTATCTCCCCCACGCGACGGTCGTAGGTGGGATGTGCATGTAATTGTCCGTACTCCTGCGGGGTAGGGAAAGAACTAACATTATATAAGCGGTACTCCCCCAGCGTAAGGCGCTGAAAAACATCTACTAAGGGGTCGGAGGTTGGAATGTTAGCTGCGGGAAGGGAAGTGGTTTTTGCGATGGTGGTTTCATCAGTTGAAGGCGTAGGCATGGTTGAGGTGGATGGTTGAGGTACATTTAAAGAGGATGGTTGGGTTGAATGTATGGGTGTCTTGATTGGTATAAGCACATTGTTAGGGTGGTATAACATATTGCAGGTTTTAAAGGGGGGAGGGTCAGCTTTTACGGTGTAGGACTTCCCCTCGTACTCAAATTTTATGCATCTATGTAATGTTGAGGGAACGCATCCCATGGCTCGGATCCAAGGACGACCCAGCAATATATTATATTGGAACTCTCCCTCCAAGACATAGAAGAGTTCGGGTAAAGTACGTGGTCCTACCCGAATGTTGAGGATCACGGTGCCTAAGGTAGAAGTAATAGCGTCATTGAATGACCGCAACATGATGGGGTTGGCACACATGCAACTAGAAGGGATATTCATTTGTTGGAAGGCTTTTGAAGAGATGATGTTTAGGCTAGCACCCCCGTCAATCATAACACGACGTACCCGAATGTCCTGGATGTAAGCTGAGATGAAAAGAGCAGGGTCAGGATCTTCTGTACCAAAGTCAACAATTTCATCTTCGGAGAAACTGACTGCAGCAGCTTGTGGTATAGAGACAGAAGTGATTGGAGTAGGTGGCTGTTTAGTGAGAGAGGCAACGTGATTGGGTGTTAGAATGGAGGCAACGGGCAGGGTTTCATTAGGTAAGACCTCGATCCCCTGAAGAATTTCAACGAGGGCTTGTCAATGAGATTCGGAAGTCTGAATGAGATCATACAGTGTCATTTTTACGGGCGATTGGTGAAGCTGTTTAATCATATTTCGGTGGGCAATGCCATTAGAGACGGGATAGGCGGGTCCGCGAATGACCACTTCAGGTGGTGGTGCAATCGGGATGTTTGACGGAGAAAGAGATGCCGCAGGTGTGTTTTCTTTTGCTTTCCCATTGTTTTTCTGCCCTCGAGTAGCGACACTAATCATATTAATCTCGTAAACCTGAGATGAGGAAGATGGTTGCGATAACTCATGGTCTTCAAGAGGTGGGGTTGTAATAATGATAGATCTTGGTGAGGTGGGGACAGATGGTATAGGAGAGGGAATGGAAACTAAAGGTCTCTCCCTTCGTAAGTTGTCTTTCTTAATCTTTCTATCCGGGAGGGGTGACTGACGAAGGATGGTTTTTAGAGCTTTGCATCCCTCCACATCATGTCCTGGTGTGCAGTGATAAGCAAAGATTTTAGACTCATCATAACCCATAGGTCGGGGTTTAGACGGGTCATAAGGTCTAAGTGGAGGTAGGGAAATGGTCGCATTCTCCACCAACATAGCAAGGATTTTGGCGTAAGATCCTTTGAGTGGGTCAAAATCGGAAGAGGATGAGGGTATCGGTTGTGCGGGTTTTGGTAATGTTTGGGCGTGGTTGGTTCGCATGGGTGGTGGTTTAGCCGAGGGGTGTTGATACGTGGTTTTCACTAAACGTGATTTCTTTGGCGCAGAAGCTATGTTGGATGATGAGGCCATAGATGATGTGGTATCAGAAAACAACCACGGGGAAATAGGAGTGACCGAAAACAAATCTTTTGATGATGGAATTTGTTTAGGGTTGATAGGTGGATAGGATACGCAGAGTGACGGTGTTGCTATACCCTGGAATTTCTGTATGGGTGTGGAAGGCGTAGGTTGTTTTGAAGAAAACGCAGGAGGTATGATATATTGATGTAAGGTAGAGGGATGGGGTCCCAATATGGAAGGTAGGTATGACGATGATGGTTTTGATTGTGATAGGGGCACGGATTGAGTTTGTCTCCTAGGTGGTGGGACGGATTTATTTTTGGATAGATCGAGTCGCTTAGGCGGGTGCGTTAAACTGGGCATTAGTGAGGTCCCAAGCGTAGGGGAAGATCTGGTTAAGTTGATAGAAGTGGACGGGGCATTTGGTAGAGGTGAGGGGGGTGAAGGTGAGAACAGGGGCATTTTAAGCTTCTGTAAACACTTCGGGTATATGGTGGAGATATCAGGATCAGTCATTTGCATTTGAGTAGAAAAAGGGGTACTCAAATGTTCCCATAGGGCCTGTCTATCTTCTGTGGAATGACAGTCTCCAGGTGTGATTTGTAATTTTTGTACGGAAGAAAGGTGGGTTGTAATTCCAGTCCACTGCGGGTGTGACACAGGAGGTAGATGAGGCACTGTATCAATAGATGTTAAGAGGTCAACCGGTCGTTGAAAAGATTTAGGCGATGAGGGACTAATAGGTAGGAGGGCGTGTTTGAGGGGATCTGTCATGTTTAAAGAATGTGGTGATGTCAGTGTAAGAGATTTCTCGTCTAAAGGTGACAAAAGGAGTGGCGAGCTCTCCTCTTGTGCAGCAAGAGCGGTAGAAGGGGACGTTTGGGAAATAGATAAATTAGATAACATCCGCTCACAGTCTTGTAGGGATGTGGTGTAAGAAGACTCATCGATGAGAAGAGAAGTCCAGGCAGTTAACTCTTTTATGGGTAAAGGAATGATTTCACTTTGGCTTGATGGTGGTGAAGGAGGTTCAGACTCCTGTGTCGGTGGAGAGGCTTGATTCAAAAAAAATTCAATAGAGGCTTTTGGCTGAGAATCGAAGACTACATGGATCTCATGAACACTCTCCTCGGCTAAGATATCTTGGTTTACGTTACTGTTGGACGAGTGATTCGGGAATGGCTTGTTGAAAATTTTCAGATTTCAGTTAGCAGGGGCGTTAGGATTATCGAGGGTTATATCCCCCGCATCAACCATTTCCTGCACTATGTTTTTCAACATCTTGCAGTTTTCATGACTATGTCCTTTTACGCGGTGAAAGTTACAAAAGTCATTTTCTTTGTACCAGGAAGGTATTGCGCGAGTGGAATCAAACCCAGAATGAGGTTTAACAGGAGGTAAGGTAATGGCTCCTGCTTTGAGCAATTTCTCCAGGATGACGCCATAAGTTTCTCCCAGGGGAGTGTAATTGATGGGCTCGGCTTTGTACTTATAGGTGGTTTTCGGCGGAGTATTGGACGGTGTTTGAGATTTGACCATTACCGCGTGGACAGCTCCTTTTGATTTAGAAGAAGTGGACGTGTGAGGAGTGGTGGTGTTTGGCTTGTTGGTAGAATCCGGAGTTCGGAAATTGGGGTTTTTGTTACGCAACCGAAATTTCTCTTCTTGTAAGGCTCAAATTTCTAGTTTCCGAGCCATTGTAAAGGCCTCGTCGAATGTGCGGAAAGTTTGAATTTGGAGGGTAGGGGAGATGTGCTTAGCGCAGGCCCGCGTAAATAGTTCGAAAAGTTCAGTTTGAGGCAAGGCATACGTAAGTTGGTTGATAAGGCCCCGCCATCGTCCAACGAAATCTGCGATAGATTCATCTTCAAATTGTCGGATGGCATAGAGGTCAGTGATAGATACTTTCTTGGCAATGTTAATGGAGAAATGATCCAAGAAAGACTGGGCTAGTTGGTTAAAAGAGAAGATTGAGTGCTAGGTTAAAGCACTGTACCACTCTAAGGCAGGTCCTAATAAGGACATGGGAAAGGTGCGGAGTAACAAGGCATCATCATGGGCAATCAAATAACAAGCATGTCTAAATGATCGCAAGTGTTGTTGAGGATCCTCTTTACTATTAAAACGAGTAAATTTTGGCAACTCCCATTGAGGAGGATATGAATGAAGGGGGACAGAAGGGTGAATGGGCTCCCAACAAACTTGCTCATATGTCAAGGCGCTACGACTTCCTGAAACAGAAGCCTCCAGGTTTTGCATTTTGTCCATCATTTGTTTGATGAAATCTGTGGTTGGATGAGATGATGATGCGGTTGTGGTAAACGGAGGCAAGTTGGACCAAGGGCTACCGCTGGACAATGGTGGGGCTAAGTGTTGATAAGGTATGGAGGATGAGTATGTTGGAGCAACAGAATAGGGATGTCCCATATAAGGTGTTGAGGTTACTGGATACGTGTATGGGAATGAAAAGGTAGGCGGAGCTTGAGAAGGAAAGCTCGTGTGAATAGGTGGCAGAGAGTAAGTCATGAATGGAGTGGTCTGAAAGAGAGATGAGGTAGGGGCAGTTGGTGGTAACGATACATGGGGTCCAAGATTAACCAAAGGAAAGCTAATTGGGTCGTATGAACCTCTGAAGTCATCGGATTGGGAGACGGGGCTAGAGATGCAGGAAGTAAGGCAGTGTTATCAGGAGGAGTGGGAGCTAAATGAGCAGCTATACTAATAGGCATGCAAATAAGGAGCTGACCATCAGGCGTACGGTCAGGGGCATGAGACAAATAGTATTGTACAGCGCTGGGATTAGCATCCAAAAATTTGGCAAAGTCCTTGTCTCCTACAGGAATTTGGGGGATCTCACTGGTGTCCGTAGGGTTCCCTATAGAATGTGAAGGGGGTGATTCAGGCAAAGACACAGAGAAAGCATGTGAAACCATGGCAGCGGCTTGCTTTTGAGTGATGACAACTATGGACAAGAACACACAGGAAAGTTTCAATCTATCAAGAACAAAAACAACCTCAGAATGATGAATTTGGCAAGTTGCTGGTTTGTCAGGGGCTGATGAAGACAGTAACCGATATCGGTTTAATAACCGGTGTCGGTCAGAGACCAAACGACGTCGATCAGTTAACCAATGCTGGTGTTAAAATTCTAGGATAAGAAGATATAAAAGGCTGCTAATTTGATTTTTAGCAACGTTGAGTATATTTATCAACTTATTGATCACAGAAGACAAAGTATGACAGAGAAAACAGAATTTGAAAACAAGCAAGATGCACACGCAAATCCAGAGACTAATCCTAGGGTTAATTTTAGTTATCGTGGGCTTATGCCTTTAGACGTAAGATGATGTCAGAATCCTAAACAACAAGACCTAGGGGAAATGTCAAGTTTGTTTTGGCTTATAAGGTTACCTCAATCGGGCGGAGGAATACCGCGGAAAAGGGGGGATGTTTGAGCTGTTGTGTTAATTGTGAAGTGATTCGATATGTGTGTTGCAGTGAAACTAGGGTTAATTTCCTGTCAATACCGTGGATATCACCCCCACGTGTACGACCTATTACTTAATCTATGTTCACTAGAATTGAAGAACAACAAGCAGGAATGCAATGCATGTGTTTTAAACCCAAATCGAAAATTATGTTCGATGAAGCAAGAGAGATGAATTTCACTAATGCGAAACTAGGAAAGAAAGACAGATTCTTTACGAAATATATAACAAAAGCAGCAACAGCACATATGCTTCCTAAAATGAAAATAAGCAAGAGAAAGAAACCCAAAATGGGTCCCACCGGGCGTGCCAAAATGTTTCGCTCAGAAATGTTTCGTTCCTGGGAATAGAGTTGCTCTATCCTTTCATTCCTTTTAGAAACAGATGAGGTTAGGGTTAGGAGGAATACCTGTTGAATGTCGAGATGGTGTGCGCGTACCGTAGAGAAAGATCAGGTTGACTGCGGAGAACTCCTTTTTGTCTTGGAAGGACTACCTGCAAATAAGAACACAAGACCACAAGATTTTAATTAAACAATAAATGAGGGAACTACCTTGGGCCCAGGAAATATAAAAATTCCTTTCGAAGGTGGTCAGTTCCCCTGCTAATATGAATTAACACAAAAGACTGCAAAATATCAATTAAATTGTTTCGTTGAACTGGGTAGGGGAAAGGCTGGTTTTCTGGTTTTGATCAAAGGAACCGATGCCGGTTACTGATAACTGATGTCGGTTACTAATAACCGATACCGGTGGGTTCTAGGATCTTCTTGGTAGCTATGGTGTTTTGTAAGGCTGGTTTATGGATGATATTAGGAAACGGGATGATTAGAAGCAAAAGAATAATAGTTAGATGCAATGACACGTTGGGTAGTAGATTCAGAGACGGATTTAGGAGGACTGAAATTCACAGAGCATAAGAAATGTTATAACAGAGGACATGCAAGATGTGACTTACTGGTTTTGACAAAGATGCAAGTTGATCTCCTTGGTTGTAAACACTTCTGATATTTTCACTCGTCTCTGCTCTGTCAAGTGAAGATCTGGACTCTGTTCCTCGCTCGCAATGCTCTCTGTTGATCCAGAAATCCTTTGACTGATCTCCAAAATGAAATTCCGATCCCTTGTTTTGGTTTGGGGAGCCCATTTATAGGGAACTGATGGCGGTTGCATAACCGACGGCGGTCGAGTAGGAACCGGCATCGGTAAGGAAAAAGTAGGCTATTTTTAGTAAAATATCCCACCTTCCCTGCTTTTCTCCCGAGAGATCAGTTGTGGGCTCGGTCAAGTGACTAGAAGGTTAGCTTTGGGTGCGAGTAAGGAGGCATTAGTTATGGATGTGAGTCTAGACCAAGTCATGGGTCTTAATTAGGTTAGTTTAGGGTTAGGGCTAGGTCATGATGAGGTGGCAAAGTGAGGTGGCGGGTAAGGTGATGTGGATTTATCAATTATAAGGTAATTAATAAATAATTTTGTAAGGTTTAGGTAATGAGGTTAGGTTGCGAAATGGGATGTGGGTCAAGAGGGGTCGTAAGACACGAATTTGGTGTCTACAGAAACATAAAAGTTCCTTTCATTAGAGAGAGAAGCAACAGAAGGCATTTAACACTTTAAAGGAAAGGCTCGTAATGGTGCTCATATTACATTTCCCTTCTGTGGATAAGCCTTTCCATGTGCACGTGGATGCCTTAGGGAAAGCAATGGGGGCAGTAATAGCACAACCTAGAGAAGGAATTGTTGATCATCCCTTGAGCTTTGCAAGTATAAAATTAACACCAGCAGAACAAAATTACACAACTACTGAGCGTAAAGCATTGCCAATTATCTACGTGTTTCATAAGTTCAGGTAGTATCTACTGGCAACACCCTTCATATTCTACACAGATCGCATGGCATTAAAATACTTAGTCAACAAACCCATTCTGCAAGGGCGCATATGTCGTTGGGTCCTCCTATTTCAAGAATTTGAATTTACAGTGGTGGTAAAGCCAGGAAAGAATAATTTAGGGCCTGACCACTTGTCAAGGATTGATTCAGGAGAGGACGCAAAAAGCATTGAGGATACCATGCCAGATGCACAACTATTTAGATTATGGCACGTGCCCTCAGACTTGGAAGATATCACAGTGTTCTTAAAGACAGGTGTGGCACCAGAAGGGATGAGGGATGTGGAGAGAAAGCAGTTGGCTATACATGTTGCACCCTACATGCTTATTAGCAGAGATTTATACAAATTAGGTCATGATGACTTTTTGTGCCGATGTGTGCTAGAACATGAGCGCATTACAAATATGGAAGAAGCACATGGTGGGATAGCAGGAGGACACTATGTGGGAAATGAAATAGTGCTGAAGATTCTGCTCACATGGCTTTGGTGGGAATCCATTTACCAAGATTGTATTGAGTTTTTCAAGGCCTGTGACCATTTCCAGCACCTTGGAAAACCTGGAAAGAGGGATGAAATGCCCTTACGACCAATAGCTAGCATGGAACCATTTGAGAAATGGGCTATCGACTTTGTAGGACCAATCTCACCAGTGGCACGAAGGACTGGTTCACGGTATATCATCACTTGCACTGATTATTTAACATGGTGGGCAAAGGTAGCACCTATAAAGGATTACATCGTGACAATAGCTACTAGATTCTTATGGGAAAATATAATCAATAAATATGGTTTCCCTTTAAGTTTAACAAGTGATAGGGGTACACACTTCCTCAATGAAACAGTTAGGATCCTGTTAGAAAAATTTATGGTGGCCCATCATAAGACTACCCTAGATCACCCTCAAGAAAATGGTACTGCTGAGGTATTTAACAAAATACTAAGTCATACGTTAACTAAGATCTATGACGTCGGAAGACAGGATTGGGATGATAAGGTATCATTCATCCTATGGGCATACAGGACAACCTATAAAAGGTTGAACAAGGCCACACTGTTTCAATTGGTGTTCGCGCGGAGGCTATTTTACCAGTTGAATTCATGTTACCTTCACTGTGTATAACATGTGTAGGAGGTTTAGCTGATGAGCAAGCTCTAGAAGAAATAATTGATAAATTAATGCAGTTGGATGAAAGGTGATCACTTGCTAGGTGGAGTCAAAAGACAGAAAAAGTAAGATAAAAATCATAGCATGATTTTCATATCAAGAACAAGAAGTTTGAGGTTGGGAAGTTGGTGTTATTGTATGATTCCAAGTATCTGCACCATCCTGGGAAGTTGAAAGTCCATTGGTTGGGACCTTACCTCATATCGTACATTCTTGATTCAAGTGCTTGCCAGTTACAAGCACTGGATGGGACAAGATTACCAAGTCACTTCAATGGGAGTAGGTTGAAGCCCTACTATAAATAATTCTTCTTGGTGTTTGTAAATAAGGTCGTGTCACCAATTAGTTTAGGTTTCCCTTTATGCAATTTCCTTTTCTGTGTTTCCCTTTCTCTTCATTTGTTTTGTTGTTTGTTTTGTGCGCCTTGGGCACTGGTAACCACATTACTTTTTGAAGGTTGTGCATGCATAGAGGACCACGCATCTATTTTAGTGTGGGGTGGAGTGATGCAGAGTATAGGCCTGTAATACAAGTTGAACTGACAGTAGAAGTTACGGTGAATGGCCCGGTTAAAATATGAACTAAAGGTGTAAGTAAGGTTAATAGGCATGTAGAGAAGAGATTGACGTAAATGGTTGGTGTTAAGAAAGCCTTGAAGAAACCATGTACAGAAAAAAGGAAGAGCATAGGAACAACATGAGGTAGGCGAGGGAAAAAATAGGGAAAATGACAGAAGAAGTGCCTTTGGCACTAGGAACACGCATAGAAGAGGCTTCAGTTGGGTTGGATTTTTGCACACCAGAAGTTTGTAAAGGGTTTGTGCGTAAGTTGGTGCGTGGGAAAAAGTGCTCAAGACTGGCTTAGTGGAAAAAGTCACATTTAAGGTCAAAGTACGGTGGTAGGTGAGAGAGCATTTAATGTTGGGAAAAGAGAAAAACTATAAATAAAAGGTCGAGCACTTCATTATTTGCATTGTGTTTACAAAGAAAAGAAAGCTCTTGTGAACTAGGGCATCCAAAGCAAGATCTTTGTGTCAAAGGAATTATTTGAGAGATCTGAAGTGCATAGCTAGGGTAAAATCACAAACCAGTAGGAAAGGAGTACATGGGCATGGAGAAGTTAAGTAAGCAAGTGTCATCTTGTGGAAGGGTTTTTCTAGTTAGGGTTTGGTGACTAGGGCATGGAATTAGAAGGATTTTTCTGCAAAGATCAAGCTTGGGGCTGGATAGAGTGGTAGAGCAGAGCAAGGAAAAGATGCTTGAAGTGATAACCTAACTAGAAGAATGGCACCAAAGAAAGCAACCATCTCACCAAAGAAGCAGAAGGGAAAGGGTAAGGGGAAGCAAATGGTTATCGTCACAAGCACAAATGAAGAATGGTACGCACAAATGTAGTACCCAGATGGGGTGTTGCTGGGAAAAGAATGGGAATCACACCTAAGAAAGATGACTGTGTGTGACTATAATCACCACACCAGCACAACAGAGAAGGAGATGGCTTTGGAGTTGGTTCACCCAACCAACAAGAGAACGCCAGAAGGCATGCCCATTTACAGTGATGAGGTAAAGGTTAAGTTGGAGAAGGTAGGGTTGCTACAACTTTATGAACTGCCATACTTCAGAAAACCTGAGCACCTCTACCAGTGGCTAATGGCACATGTTCATGAAGACCACTTTTATTTCACAGGGTGCAAGATGCACATAACCCCCAGCTAATTTCCAAGTTCACGGGCCTTATCTGTGAAGGGGACAACATTGATGATGACCTAAGTGACAAGGAGGCCATCAAGGAAATAGTTGCTGCATTTGACTATAAGAAAGGATCACGATACTTTGACATCGCTGAGATCCAAGACCCCATGATGAGGATGGCCGTGCACTTGGTAACCAAGCTCAATGATCAGGAGAGATGGACTCAAGTAAACAAGGCATGGCTGAACGTGTGCCGAAAAATATCTGAGGGGACCATCTACAACTTGTCCACTTTCATCACGGATGAAATCATCAGCAGCGCACAAGAAGGTGAGAAGATACTATTTGGAAATGTTCTCCTCACAATTGTCTTCTCAGAAATCAGAGTGCCCGATGGGCCAGAAAGGTTTGTTTGGGAGTACCCAGAAGAGGATCCCTCACCCACAAAGCAGTTTACAAAATATACTTGTGAGACCATGACAGCCACTCACAAGGCACGTCTAGAAAAATGGTACAAGCGCATGAGGGATGCATTCAGGGTGGAATGGAGGATTCCAGAGCAGCTACCCACACTCGTAAAAGGAGAAGTAGAATTCATGGTATATCAACACTTCTGCATTGGCAGATTTAGGTTGACAGATGAAACAATGAGCCCATGGTGCAAGCTTCCCTTCTCCTTCACCGCACTATATTTCCAAGCAGGGGTGAACAGGTTTAAAGAGGCCAAAAGACTAAGGTTCAACCTTAGTGAAGTAGATCAAGACCACAGAGAGCTACGCAGAAAGTTGGTTTACCCCAAGAAGTGCACATACGTGGAGAGATATGTCTCCCACGAGATACAAATGATGAAACCAGTGACTTTTCCAATCGTTGGAAGGGCTGCAACAAGAATATACCTTCACATCAGGCCAAAATTTGAGAAGGGCACATACTTAGAAAATGATGTAACCATCCCTGAGGACCCCACAGGAAGAAAGAAGCCCACGCCAAAGAAGAGGGAAAGAGAAGAGGTGCAGAAAGCACCAAGTGTTCAGGCTACGCAACCGATAAGCATGTCAGAGTCAAGCATTAAGCCCAGTACTTACACGTGGAGAAAGAAGTCCCCAGTGAAGGAAAAGACTCCAGAGGAAGAAGCATCTGAGCACGAAGAACCCTCCACCCAAGAGAAGTCACCAGAGGAGGAGGAAAAGGAAGTAGAGTCTCCTACTAGGAAGAAGCAGAAGGTGACAGAAGAAAATGACTTGGAGGACACAGAGAGCTTGGAGGCCTATAGAGGTGAGAGAGACGATGATGATGAAGATGAACCAGGAGGTGAGGACCATCCTATCTATGAGGTTCATGACTCGGAGGAGGAAGGAGAGGAAGAAGAAAATGAATACATCTTTTCAGAAGGGAGGATAACAAGGAAGAAGAAGATACTCAAGACATAGGGGTAAGTGAGGAAGTTACAAAAGAATAAAGGACCCCAAGCCTCACCAAGGAACAGATAAATGAGGCCACGGAGAAGAAAGTAGCCAAGATCATTGAAGACTTAGTGGAACAAGAGATGGAACACAGTGCAAACCTTGTGATGAAGGAAACAGAGGAGGAAAGCATAGAAAAGGAATATGGTAGCATGAGAGGGGATCCCAGTTTGGCTGTGAGCTTTCCTAAGGCTGCGCACATAGGGAGAAGAAGTGTAAAGACATCATAGGTTTATAGGATGGGTTATATTGATGATCCAAAAAAGGTGTCACGCGCACATTTTCAAAGCACCATGCCAACGGAGCAACTCTTGGCTATGGCATCATTTGATGAGGAAGGTGCATACCCTCGGACAAGGAAAATGCTTTCTTGGGCATTTGAGTCCCACATCGACGAACCAGAATTCAAAGTAAGCCAAGGGGAAATAATGAAGGTACCAGAGTCAAAAGGTGACAACCCCTTGGTAAATGCTCAGTGGCTATCAGATGAACAAATATGTAACGCGCTGAACAAAGTTTCAGTGGAAGTAGAAGCCAGACTCTTTAGGAGAAATGATAGAGTGAAGTTCCTAGAAGCAGAGCTGGAGAAGAGGGAAGAGGAGTTGGAGAAGATAACAAAGGAGTTAAAACATGAGGAACTGGTCAGCACTCAGCTAAGGTGAGAATTAAAAGAAGAGAAAGCAAGGGTGCACAAAGTCTACAAGAAAGCAGAGATGATCACAGATGCCATTTTCTTAAAGCATCCAGATCTAACGCCACCTGCACAATAGTATGGATCCACCCTGGAGTGTCTAGAGGACTTGACCCACATCCTCACAATGGAAAGATGACCCCTAGCCTTGGAGTCTGTAGAGGAGGCATCAGTGCACAAAGAAAAGGAGGACAAGATGAAGGTTGTGGCCATTGTGGCCTAGTACAAGAAAGTCCTCGTGGATGTGAAAGTCACCACCCAAGTCACTGAGGCCGCCTATGACAACTGCACCGATAGAGATAGAGTGGCGAGAATTTTGGTCACCACCCATGAAGTGGAGCTCAAGGAATTCTAGGAGAAAAACAAGGGGAATAGAGTGGAACGTGAAAAAATTCTAGCTGAGGTTGAGAAAAATTCAGAGGCTATTGAGACCTTGCGGGGCTCAATTAAGAACTAATGAAGGAGTTGTATCCCTAGATCACTCGTAGGATGGACGCACTCGAGGATTTGGGAAAACATAGTTGGAGGGGATCATGGAAGCAATGAATACCCAAGGAGAAGGGCTAAGCTTTGAAGAGGTGAGCACCCTAGTCGGTGAACTTTGTCACCAGGCACAGAGCGAGGTCGATACCTGGAATAAGTTGGAGGCCGACTTAACAAAATATTTCCCTCTCCTCTTGCAGAAATAATCAAAGTTCCTCATTCTTTCTTTCTTCCCCAAAATTCTTCATTCCTTTATTCTTTCCCCAAGCCATTCAAGAATGGTCATTCTTTATTCTTTGAGAAAATGTTCCCACGGATGGAGAACAGGCATAGTGTGGGGTAATGTTGGGCCCCTAAAATATTGGCCAAGTATAAGAAGGCACATGGGTGCGTAAGGCCTATTTGAAGATGGGTGCACAAGGAGAAAGTGCACAAGATAGAGAAAAGGTTTTGGGACTTAGCCATATTTGGCATATCAGATAGAACACGAGAAAAGCATGACCCGACTACGCATGCAGAATGGATAAGGTGTCAGCCTGGCAGCTTGGTGCCCATGAAAGGAATATACCTTACGATGGAAGATTCTAGAAGGCCATCATTGCAAAGAGTGGAGAGCTCAAGCCTAAAGAAGCATGCTCCCATGGAGGACCACCTTGGACACTTGGAAATGGATCTACAACTCCCACGAAGGCTTGAAGGTGGTGGAAAAGGATATAAATACAAGCACTTGCACTAGAGGAAAAGATATAGAGAGAGGAAGAGGCGAAGCCATGCAGGAATACTGTGAGAGCTCCATAGGTTGGGTTTAGAGGATCTGTAGGAATACGTTGTACTAAGGGGATGGGTTTGAACATTTTTCTTTGTACTATGAAGGGCCTAAGTCCAGTTCTGATGCATGATATTGATCTGCATTATCATATGAATCTGTGATTTCCTGAGTTATTGTAATATGGTTATCAACATGCTTAATATGAATATATGTGTGGTTCCAGTTCTACTACATGGTTATATGTATATTTCATATAAGTGGGTGTAAACCCCTGTGCATTTCTTTTCTGTTATGATTCATATCTATGTTCTATAATGCTTTCCTTATATGAATGAATACATTGGTCTAGAAGTCGTTCTGAGCTCTAAGATGAATGTATGGTTCCCTTCCAATCTGTTCACTTAAGTTTCTATCACAATAATGCATTCTCACACAACTCACATAAAGGAGGGCCTCGGCACCCACGTGTGCCTCGGGTGAGCACCCAGAGCCCACTTGGTGATAGGCTGGAATGCGCATGGGATTTCCTTGTTGTAGGTCTCATTTTCAAAGAACATAGCTATGTCTTATTATAAGATACATTTTAAGCGTAAATAAGGTTTGAGATCCATATCTAAATAGATTCCTCCTTCCGAAATAACTTTCATGGTTTTGGATTGTCTTTCATTCATCTAGATCCTATGACAACCTAAAATGGCTAGGAATTTCCTAAGGCTTTAAGAATTCTATCAAAATCGAGATGAAGAACGTCTAATATTTGACATAGATCAATTAAAAGACTCACCGATTTGTTGGGTGAAAGTTTGTATGAAAAACACGTGCACCTGATTTTTGAAATAGTCTGGGTGGAAGTCAGACATTGTTTTAAATTCTCTGAATGTTGAGAAACACCTAAGTAAATATGAATTTTTTTTTGCACATCAAAACAACGAAGGAGGGAGTGATTCAATTAAATATAATATTACAGAGTAACTATTGAAATAAATGATATAAAAATGTTAAAATACAACAATGACACCAGAAAACTAAGATTTAAAATATGAAACCCCAAGGAAGAGAGGGAAATAGAAGAACTTAGTTAATTTCCACATAATTTGGAACTAATCTGGATGGGGATAAATGATGAACAGGATGTAAACAACGTCGCAATTGATCTTTGTAAAATCTATAATGTAGGAACATAACTAGACACAAAACCCTGTAGTAGTACAGAGGTTCCTAGGCACTTATGACTACTCCTGAGCACTGGTGACTACACGTAGAATTCAAATCTACTTTCTATTATGCCAAAAGGGTTTTGTAATTATTCCTTGTTAATCATGTGGTAGTCACTTTTGGATCATTGAAGGTACCTGTTAGTGCAAAATCACAGCACCCCTGGATGCACATCAGGCTTCTAGGTTGATGTTTCAGGCATCCAGTGTGATTGCATAACATTGAAACCTCTCTCCAAGTGTGGGACTTGTACAAATGAGAAAGGAATCTCCAGAGAAGGCTGGTTCCTCTTCCTAAACTACCTGCCACAAGCTATTCCAGTGCAGGCAAGCTAATCTAATCCTAATCTAACCATGCCAAGGAGACAGAGAGAGAAGAGAGAAAAGGGAAAAACAGCAAAAGCCTACACTAAAACGGTGATACACCAGAGAAGGAGAATGTTGAACATCTATCAAAACTGCCATGGAACAAAGAGAGGTGAGCAATGGGAAGGATGGACAGATGCATCACAAACCCAAGGATAGATTTCACACAGAAAAATGTCCCAAAACTCCATGAACACAGCTCCAGACCTGCAATGAACATTAGAACATGCACAAATACCTGCAATGAAGAGAGGCAAGAAGAGAACAAGCAAAAAACGAGCAAGGATGGACAGATGCATCACAAAACACGTTTTTTGTTGCTTCAGAAGTTTGCACAGAACATCATTTCAATAGTAAAAGGCAAAAAACACCATTACAGAGCAAGGGAGGAGGTTCGAACTCCATTTTCAACCCTGGAGAAGAAAATAAGGGAGGAGCAGAGCAGAAAAGATGAACAACTTGTAATAATGAGCCAAATCTGGGTTTTCACAATGCATGGGTCGAGCCCATGAGAGAGAAAACGTACAAAACGTGGTATCCCATTCCTCCTTGACTAAAAATGCATTAAATCAACATGGAGGACCTTACAAACCCATACCCTGTCATTTTTGACCAAATTGGAGGAGAATGCGACCCATTCTGAATTAAATTTGGTCGCTGAAATGTCACTTCTGGCCATGAACACGCGTCAGAGCCGTTTCTTGAATTTTCTCTCTCCAAACTGAACCAAAATTCAAGATTGACCCCATGAAATCATGTATAGAATTTCATAAGCTTTCCAATGATATAAAGAACGTGCAAATCCAAGCTCTGGATCAAAAGATATGGCGATCTGAAGATTTAGGGCACAAAACAGGCCAAAACGGATATTTGAATTTTTTCCCGCGCTCTGCCACTTGGATGACACGTGTCAAGCACTGATTGGATGTGAATTCTCTCTCCTCCACCTTTCCATGGGTTTTCCTTTGAAATTTGACTTTTTATCACTTTGGAAATTTTTCATTTTTTCCCCGCGTCCCCGCCACTTGGGACACGTGGCATGCTTTGGTTGGTTGACAGGGGCGTGAGGTCATCCTTCCCTTTTAATTTTTGGGCCCAATACTTTTGCTAAATTTTCTAAGTCCTCCTCGAGCTCCGCACTTCCCTACTCCATTGGACACGTGTCCTCTTCTTATTGGCTCGGGCCAACGCTTCAAACCTCGCCCTTTGACTTTTGGAACTCCCCTTGTGACACGTGCATGATTTGGTTGGTCCGCTCTGCCGTAATTTTCCTCCGCCGCGTCCAATCCATGAAGTCTGGGACACATTCTCATCCATTTTGATTCATTTCGTTGGCAGATGACAAGTTTGATTGGCTCTTCGCATCCCTCACATCCCTTTGGCCCAGATGTCCCAAACCTTTTGGGAGAAATTCCTCCAATTCGGGCTTCCCTGTCCCTCTTGCGGTGAAGACACGTGGCACATTTCCATTGGCTCTTGGCTCCTTCAGCTTTTCGTGTCCCACGCGTCCCTTTGTCCCAACTGACCCAGACTAAAGTTCCCTGTTTCAGCCGATCCGGGTGGTTCGCGTCCTCACGGCCCAGATGTCCCAGCCTTATCTGCACAACAGTTAGTCAATTTTTTCACCTTCGGCCGGTTCACGTCCTTTTCTAGTCCCACTGTCCTGGATCCCGCGCGTCCCTTCACGTTCCAGACTGTCCCAGTTGCTTTTTTCGGCCGAATCGGCTAGACCGCCTGAAGGCTTTTCGGCTGATTCGCGCCCTGACGTCCCAACTGTCCCAAGGACCGCCTAGACTAGGACTTAGCCAATTTTCATGATTTTTTCTGCCCCAAGCTTGTTTTCTGCAATTTCTTCCATTTTCTCAATCTGTTGGGATTTCTTCTTGGACAGGAGAGTTAGAAAAAACCCGAGGGGACCCCAGAAACATGATTTTTTCCTTGAATCAATCTATTTTCCTGGGACTTGAATATTCTGATGCATGTTATCAAAATTACCCTGGGGGGTGAATTTTGGATAACAATTTTGGCGACTCAGCGGGGTCATCTGCCTGCTAGATGAAGTTACCAGTTGCCTGAAGCATCCATTGGGCATGGAGTCATGAGTTGTAACCTGCAACTAATCTGAACTTTGAAAACTTCCCTCTGAACCACTTGAAACCCACCATACATGGAGTTGTTCTCACCAAAATGCCACTGAATGAACTGTGCAAGAGCAAAACCAGCACCACAAAAACTATGTACAAAACTGAAAATCATACATGCTCCAAATGGAACATGCAGAGTGTGCACAAGCACTTCTTCTGCTGAAAGCAAACCTACCTACTCTACTCTAACTGGAAGCAAAGGCAAGCTAAACAAACCCTGCAATTGGTTGTGAGAAATAGCTTCCCTTTCTCAAAAGTGGCAGCCATGCAATTGATTTGGAGCTGAATCATGGCTGTTAGGATGAGTGGAAAATCAACAAGAAGCTGGTCTTCCACCCAAATCATCAAGGTATCAGCTGAAGGCAAATTCAATACCTCTTTTAGTTGCTCTGCATTTGGATTGAAGAGGTATGACAGCTGATCCTTGGTACTTTGTAGCTCACCCTCATGCTCAGAAGCAAGCATGACTGGTTGTGACTTCTCCTTTGGCTCCAATGAAGCCAAATACCTGATTGGGCAAGGTCTGATCCATTTGATATGCCCATAGCTCTGATTTTCAACTCCAAGAATGGAGTCTTCTTGTAGACCCTCTTGAATGGATGGTGTGGAAGAAATGGTGAAATTCCTCTGTCCTTTCTCTTCCTCCAATGAAGAACATGAAAGATTAAAATCTTCCAATCTTGGTTCCAAAGAGCTGCTATAAGATGCAGGCTGCTGCAAATGAATGTTCTCCTTCATGACAGCAGACTCAAGTGTTTGGAATGTGGATGATGAAAGAGAGAATGGTGGAAACTCAACCGGCTCTTCTCCATCAAAACAGTCCTCCAAATCTGACAGATAAACTACCTCATGACTGTCCTGCTGCAAATGCTCAACTTCCTCCATGGTGTCCTCTTGATCTGCAACTTGATCACCATGGTTTCTTTCACCCTCCAACATTGAGTTTGAGAGATCAAACTCTTCTTCAGTACTAGAACTTGAGAGAGATGAAGTAGAAAGAAGAACTGAAGGTTCTCCTGTAGCCTGCTTTGTGCTCAAAGCCCTTGGATCTGCAATTTTCTCCTCCACAACTAGAATGTGCTCCTCTTCTTTTGGATTTGGAGCAGCTTCTCCTTCCTCCGATGTTTGAAGACAATCTTGCTCTTGATTGAACTCTTCCTCCAGCATGAAGTTTGTCAAGTCAAACTCTTCAATCTGCTGCTCTAGAGGACAAGTTGGGACTGCAAGATCTTCTTCTTCTGCTGCAACAAAATCAGTCCTGACCACCATTTGTTCTCCAACTCCCATCTCTTCTGAAGGCTTAACCATCAAGGGGATCTTTGTCATCCCAAATTTGGCAGCCCAAACCCTCAAGTTGTCTGTCATTTCTTTTCTTCTTGGCTCTTCTTTTCTTGCTGTCCTTGATGACTAATTTTTGCAATTTCTTCTTCCCCACATGGAATTGGGAATGCAAGAGGAGGGATGGGTTGTAACTCAATTGATTTGGCAATTTTTTGTGGTGGTGGAGGTAGAAACTCTTGTTTCTTTGGAGGAGGGGGTATTTCTGTTAGCTCTTGTGGAGGGGATGACTGTTTGGAAGGAAAAAGGAAAGAAGAATTGAGGTGTGGTGGAAGACTGAGAGGTGGAGACATGGGATCAACATTTGGGACAGCAGATGGAGAATTTAAAATTTGCAATTCCAAATGAGATGGTGTTGCTTGAGTAATGGGAAGAGAAAAACCAGATGATGGTGTAGAACTTACCCATTGACAAGGTTGTTCAACAACAAGTGTATAGGCCTCTATTTCTGCTGTCCATTGTGCAAGTTGGGGCAGCATCTTCATCATGAAGTCCAGCTTCTCCTGAGGGCTGAAGTGCCTTGGAAAAGGTCCTCACCCATGGACAAGGTGTCCTGCAACCAATTCTGAAAGCTTTCATTTGAGCTGTTGCTCTGGACTGCACCATCTTTACCTCCATCTTTTGGATTTTCTCCAACAGACCAGCATCTTGCATCTGATTGTCTTCATTATATGCATACTCTTGCTCTTGGAAAGCTCCATAGCCAAACTGATTTTGGCACTGCTGCTCATATGGGTATGCATGTTGATCTTGAACTTATACAAAATGTTGATTTGGAGGATTTGTAAAACATGTTGGAGGTGGGAAACATTGTTGTTGTTGTAAATGTGAGTTCCATGATGGAAATGAAGTCATGATTGCACAACTTCATGGAATGGAAAAGAATGAAAGGGATGGAAAGAAGGATGGATGGGAATGGATGAAAAACAGGTCTGCAACTTCAGAAATGGGTTGCTGATCAGATGGAGTCGCCAGATGTGTTTGCAAGTGCCTCCAAAGGCTGAAATCTTCACAGGAACACACCAACCTGCAAAAGATGAAGTGGAAGACCACTAAGGTCCCACCCAGCATGCTAGAACTGTTAGTGCAAAATCACAGCACCCCTGGATGCACATCAGGCTTCTAGGTTGATGTTTCAGGCATCCAGTGTGATTGCACAACATTGAATCCTTTCTCCAAGTGTGGGACTTGCAAAAATGAGAAAGGAATCTCCAGAGAAGGCTGGTTCCTCTTCCTAAACTACCTGCCACAAGCTATTCCAGTGCAGGCAAGCTAATCTAATCCTAATCTAACCATGCCAAGGAGACAGAGAGAGAGAGAGAAAAGGGAAAAACAGAAAAGCCTACACTAAAACGGTGATACACCAGAGAAGGAGAATGTTGAACATCTATCAAAACTGCCATGGAACAAAGAGAGGTGAGCAATGGGAAGGATGGACAGATGCATCACAGGCCCAAGGATAGATTTCACACAGAAAATGTCCCAAAACTCCATGAACACAGCTCCAGACCTGCAATGAACATTCAAACATGCACAAATACCTGCAATGAAGAGAGGCAAGAAG
Organism: Taxus chinensis; assembly: GCA_019776745.2. Lineage (NCBI taxonomy): Eukaryota > Viridiplantae > Streptophyta > Pinopsida > Cupressales > Taxaceae > Taxus > Taxus chinensis. The sequence goes on along the minus strand of JAHRHJ020002231.1, from coordinate 373,069 downwards.
AAAACAAGCAAAAAACGAGCAAGGATGGACAGATGCATCACAAAACACGTTTTTTGTTGCTTCAGAAGTTTGCACAGAACATCATTTCAATAGTAAAAGGCAAAAAAACAGCATTACAGAGCAAGGGAGGATGTTCGAACTCCATTTTCAACCCTAGAGAAGAAAAGAAGGGAGGGCAGAGCAGAAAAGATGAACAACTTGTAATAAAAATGAGCCAAATCTGGCTTTTACATTGCATGGGTCGAGCCCAGGAGAGAGAAAACGTACAAAACGTGGGAGCCCATTCCTCATTGACTAAAAATGCATTAAAACAAAATGGAGGACCTTACAAACCCATACCCTGTCATTTTGACCAATCTGGGAGGAGAATGCGACCCATTCTGCATTAAATTTGGTCGTTGAAATGTCACTTCTGGCCATGAACACGTGTCAGAGCCGTTTCTTGAATTTTCTCTCTCCAAAATAAACCAAAATTATAGATTAACCATGAAATCATGTATATAATTTCATAAGCTTTTCATTTATATAAAGAACGTGCAAATCCGAGCTCTGGATCAAAAGATATGGCGATCTGAAGATTTAGGGCAAAAACAGGCCAAAAAACGGATTTTGAATTTTTTCCCACGCTCTGCCACCTAGATGACACGTGTCAGGCATTGATTGGCCATGTGATTCTCTCTCCTCCACCTTTTCTTGGGTTTCCCTTTGAAATTTTGACATTTTTATCACTTTGGAGAATTTTCCATTTTTTCCCCGCGTCCCCGCCACTTGGGACACGTGGCATGCATTTGGTTGGGACAGGGGCGCGGGGCATCTTTTACCTTTTAGCTTTTTGGCCAAAACTTTTGCCAAATTCTCTAAGTCCTCCCTGAGCTCCGCACTTCCTTGCTCCATTGGACACGTGTCCTCTTTTTATTGGCTCGGGCCGACTCTTCAAACCTCGCATTTTTGGAAAACTTTGGCAAAACACTTAGTAAAAATTTCTTGGACACTCTTCCCCTCTGCCCTTAGACACGTGTCACTATTCTGATTGTTCCATGGCTTTTTGGGTCTTCACGTCCCTTGTGTCCATTTGGCCCAGATGTCCCAAACCTTCTGGGAAAAATTCCTTCGATTCACCTGATTCGGGCTTCCCTGTCCCTCTTGCGGTGAAGACACGTGGCACATTTCCATTGGCTCTTGGCTCCTTCGGCTTTCTGCGTCCCACGCGTCTGTCTCAACTAACCTGGACTAAATTTCCCTGTTTCGGCCGATCTGAGCAGTTCACGTCCTCCACGTCCTCATGGCCCAAATGTCCCAGCCTTATCTGCACAACCCCTAAATCGTGCGAAATACAAGTTAGGAATTTTTTCACCTTCGGTCTGAAATGGCTTTCTCGTCCCGCGCGTCCCCACGTTCCAATCTGTCCCTTTGCTGCGTAGACCCTGGAGGCTTTTCGGCCGATTCGCGCCCCAGACGTCCCAACTGTCCCAAGGACCGCCTGGACTAGGACTTAGCCATTTTCATGATTTTTTCTGCCCCAAGCTTGTTTTCTGCAACTTTCTTCCATTTTCTCAACCTGTTGGGATTTCTTCTTGGAGAGTTAGAAAAAACCCGAGGCAACCCCAGAAACATGATTTTTTCCTTGAATCAATCTATTTTCCTGGGACTTGAACAATCTAATGCATGTTATCAAAATTACCCTAGGGGGATGAATTTTGGATAACAGTAGCTATAACCTATAAAAGAGATGTTTGATTTAATAAAATATGAATTATTAAATCTAATTTCAGATTCAATATGATTATATACAACAGAATAAAATTTCTAACCACTCTAAAGATGCAACTGTGTAAGAAAATGTGAGAGATAAGGCACTTGTATGATTTTCACTTATCCTGAAACAAATGTGAATTGGAACAACTGATGAATAGATCTGGGAAAAATGTCAAAAATGTTGATATAAATTTGGAAGTTGCAGACAAGAGTTGGACATGGGCGCCTGGGACAGGGATGAGGGCACTGGGGTGCCAGAGACCACTCCTAGGTGCATGGTGACTGTGTGAATGTTCAGAATCTGATTTTTCCTATGTCGTTAGGGTTTCACACTTGTTCATTGTTGATCACCTGTATGTCGCACTTGGATCACCGAGGTACCTGTAATCTGTAACACAAACCCTAGCTACCTGCACAAGCTCACAAACACATCAAATTGGAATAAAAAATGTAATATGTGAAGTCAGACTGACCTTGATGATCATCCAAAGGATGAACTTATGACCAAGTGTTGCACTACATTCCAGAACTCCATGTAGTTTTGTGTGCTTGTGTGTGAAATAGTGTCCTTAGGTTTCCCTCGTGCCAATGACACCAAGATAGTGGGCTAAAGCTAGATAAAATGAAAATGTGTGGGATGGAATTCAACACTTCCCCTTCCTATGCAGTGTATGTAGAGTAATCAACCAAAAATGTAGTCCCTTTGATAGTATGTAGATATGATTTCCCTTTAGAATTGTCTGCCCTTATAATGGTATGTATGTTGTGTATATATAGGGATCTCTTGTTTGAATTTCGACACTAGTGACATGACATGCCGACTAGGACCTCGGGATAGGAGTAAGAAAACTGAAAAGGCCAACCACAAATGTCAAAAATGTGAACAAGAACAAAGAGGACAGGAGTGCCCAGGGTGGATAGGAGCACCTAGGCGCTAGTGTCCAGACTGGGCGCTAGTGTCCTGGGATAAATGATGACAAATGTGAGAAGACTGATAGATAGGGATCCCTGTGACCTGACCAAAACTAGGTGTAGAAGTGACAGATGTGAGAGATAAAGACAATAAAAACAATCAAAGCAAGTAGATGGACTAGGAAGTGTGTCACCAGTGAATACTTTTCTTACTCAAGATCCATGCATATAACAACATACTTGGCGGTATAGTAAAATAGTAATATGTGTGTGATTTTGTGTCTACATTTTCCCCCTTTATGTTATTTGAATGAAATTCAAGTAGTGTAAAGGAAGTAAGGAACATACCTGTGAGAAGTCCAGAGAAGCCCTGTTGCAGAAGTAAGTGTAGAATAAGAACATATAGCGTGGTGAACCATGGATCAACATGTCAATCCATGTGGCATAAATAGAGATAAAAAACCATTGTAAGGAGCACTTGGAGAAATTGATGATTTGATTTGGAGAATTTGGAGATTTTGAATTGTTTCCAATGGAGATTTGAAGGGGTAGGGAGTGATCAATTCCCAACCCGATTTTGTAAAATTTCGATCAAGGGAGGATTTGGGCATCCTTCCGCTAGAGGAAGAGTGTTGGGGAGAGAGGTCTAGTTTTACTCTCCATCCATGACTACATCCTCAAAAGGTCCAACCACTGTAGATGACTAAAGACCAAATTTAGTTTCGATCCATGTTGAATAACCCATATAAGAACATTATATGAAAGGAAATGACGTCTCATTTCCCCCACTCCATGGGTGTTCTATTTGTATAGTGCTAGATGGCTTCCATGTTAGGTCATCTGGAAGTGATAGAAAATGTAAATTGATTCCCATGTTAGGTCATCTGGGAAAGATAATAAAGTGATGTAGCTCCCAAGTTAGGTCATCTAGGAGAGATAGTAAAGTATGTTATGTTGTATCGATTGATTGATTTGATTTGAATAGTAAAATATTGATTTGAAATTGGATGTGTGTGATAGATTACTCACAGAGAGATTTTCACGTTTTTCCCCCAGATTAGGTCATTAGGGGGAAATAGATAGAAAGTATTTGAATAGATTGATTTGTTCCTTTGTTTGAATAGTGTGAAAGAAAAAAATTTGATAATGATGTATTAGGAGTATCGAATGATTGTATAGTAGCCTTAGAGGGATCATAGGGTGATCCTGATTGTATGCCCCCCTTTTGGTGAAAGGGTGAGGGGTGGAGATAATGAGCACTGAGCTGAAAGTAGAGGTGAAAAGATGTAATGATGACCAAGAGGTAGTATAGAAGATGTTGTAAGATTATGTATATGTTGAAAATTATATTTGCAAGATTGGAATATAGTATTATGAAATGAGTACAATACGGTGGTAGAAGAATTTTTGAACTGAATGGTGAAAACGTGGAAGAAAATAGAGTAACGAAGCTAAAGATATGAACGAAACCATGTGTCACATATTAATTGGAAGAATGAATGCGAATAGTAACTATAGTAAATGGAAACTTAAAAATTGCTATATATAGTGATAGTAAAAGTGAATATTAATTTCATTTGAACCGTGATTGAGTTAGAATTTTAGCTTTGAGCTTGTGAGGATGCCACAGATTAGGGCAGCGAGGTTCATGAGGTTCAAGAGAGAATTGGTGGATGTGGCCTCACAAAAGACATATGAGTTGGTAAGTATGATTATTTTTGAAAATTTTGGTGAAATTTATGTGATTTTGTCGATTTTTGTAAAATTTTGAATTTTGAATTTCTTGGCATTTATGACTTGGGCAGGAGCATCCAAGGATTTGATGTCTTTTGGGATGCCAACGCCCAGTTCCAGGTGTTGGTGACCTATTTCTAGGTGCCCACATCCTACTCCTAGGCACTGGTGAACCTAGGAGAGTGTTTTGATAGCACAATGTGAAATATGGGGATTTTGATGACTTTTTGTAGTATGAGTGGTTTTTGCATATACATAAGGTACTAATGTCGAGATTTTTTTGGTGTTTTTTATGTGTAGAGATACATACACTCGAGGGGGTTCCATGGAGGTTGAAATTTGAGCACATTGTTGACTTTGGGATTATCTGATGCTGAGTGGGACATACTAGACCATGCCGGCCTATGGAACATAGTGAGATTGGGGGAGGTACCCCATAATATGCCTATGGTGACTGCATTATGTGAGAGATGGTGTGCGTGATACGTGTACTTTTTGGTTTCCTACTGGGGAGATGACAGTGACCCTAGAGGATGTATATCATATATTGCGACTACCAGTTGTGGGCGAGAGAGTCTAGGTGATGGTTGTAGTGGATGCTCAGAGGCAGATGAGAGCAGCTAGGTGATACTTTATAGGGACACTGGTACAGATAGAGACCCATATTAGTCTAGATGCCATATTGAGATCAGGTGTTCCGTGGTTGCCAAAGTTTATTGTAGTTGTGATTGCTTCATCTATGGCAGTAGAGGGTGGTGGAGTGGGCATCTTGTATAAGATGCATGATATTTTTCAGTGCATAGAGGAGCATGGGACCAGATTTACATGGGTGAGGTGTATGTTAGCCCATTTATATAGAGATCTATATAGATTCACACAGGAGGACCATGAGGGTGGAATTAGGAGCCACCACATTGTTACATGTATGGGCCTATGATCATACCGTGATATTAAGGCCACTCGGTGGGCCATGGGCCGATTGGGTGAGGCCTGAAGATATATTTGCAGTGAGATGGGTAAGCACACCAGAGTGAGAGAGATGATACCACTACTTATAGATCTATGCTTGATCAGGATGGGTCCAGGGGCCATCATGTGGAGGGCATATAGATACTATTGTGGATGGTTGGAGGATGGAGTAGAGCTGTGGTGCATTCGACTGCACCATGTGGTTAGAGGACCGATTTATAGGGGTGACAGAGTTATTTTAGTCAAAGAGTGTGTATCGAGGCATTTTGGTATGGCTCAGGATGTGCCCCCAGAGCCATATGTATGGGTGAGAGCTACTAGAGCATCGAGGAGGCCAAGAGTGAGGCCAGGTCCTAATAGGAGCACAGTTAGTGCCTCTTGGTCTAGATGAGGTAGATGTGGCCATAGAGCCAATGTAGGTGGATAATGCAAGATGTACCTAGGCCTATAGTGAGTGGTAGGCAGCACATTGATGGGTTTTATTATTTCCAGTTATCGTAGATGTGGTGTGTTGACCACTGGTCAGAGGAGTAGAGGGGCAAGGCACCTGCCCCCAATGGATATGGCCTAATAATGACATTAGTGAGCATAAGTATTGTTATTGGTATTTGTTGATTGTTACTTGGTTGTTGTATATTGGTAAATGTGTGATAAATAATGTGGTATTGGATGGTTGCAGGTGATACTTATTGGTCCTTGATCATTGATTCATTGATCTTCACATTGACGTGGAATGTCCTACCAGATGTGCTCATGGGAGGTGGCATGCTAGAGTGAGTGGATGTGATTGTGGGTGAGCATGCCCATTTGTTTGAGCTAGTGGCAATAACGGAAGCCACATTTATTGTATTATTGAGTGAGCATGACAGGCATGCAGTGGACTCAAGTGAGCTAGGGAGGATGTAGGGGGAGGATCCCTAGCTCAAGATGTATTCACAAAATATGTGGAGTTACAGGGCTAGTTCATATAGGAGTCTGTCGAGGCAGCTATATTACATAGAAAAGTGGAGAGATATAGGGGCCGTGATGAGTTGCGTAGATTGAGTGGTGAAGCATCTAGTTCTAGAGCTCCTGTGATTGTGTATAGTGACACTGATGATGATGTATGACACTTATGGGTGTAGCGATGTATGGGGGATTTCCCCTTAGTGATTTTATATTTGTAACTATGATTTTTGATGATATATATATATGGATTTTTTTCATCATTATGTTGATTTTCATTGATATTTGATGCGATAATTGTTATTCATATGTTGGTTGATGATGTTTGATTTACATTGTGTAAATGATTATGTTGTTTTTTAATAAATAATGATGTAGTAATGCTTTGAAAATTGGTTTGTATGTATTAATGAAGATGGATAGTGTGTGATAAATATTAATAGATGTATGTGAGATGGTGAGAATGATGTAAACACCTAAATTCAGTATCCCTATCCTTGTCTTCCTGTAAGCATGTCAGTTTCACCATGGTCCTAAATCTAGGCAGGGGCACTTAATTTAATTCATCCCCTTAACATTAATTTAATTTATTCGTACCCTTTCCCCCATCACCTTTAATTCTTATTAATCTCCATTAATTAACATAATGACGGGCCATTAATCAATCAATATCCATCAACTATCCCTAATTAACTCTCCTTTTAGGATGATTTTATCCCTAACCACATCCCTATGTAATGAATTGAGAGCATAGCTTGTTATTGGTACCTATCTTTATCCCTTAACTAGACCAAAACATGTACACATTCCTAAAGAACCTGAAGTCCAAATGCAGACCTACATGGAAGTTAAAGTGTGATCTCATGTCATTACTAAGAGCACCAAAATCCAAATTGGAGGTGGATTAAAATCCACCCCTTTGGGGAAATTTTCTCCACAGTCGGTGGCGACCCAATCGATTCATCGTCGACCCTTTTAAATTACATTCAACTCCCTCTTCCTAAAGCATGCATGTAGATATCCAAGATTTCTTGCAACTTGTGAACCTTTTCTCATGCCTGAGCATCCCTACAATAGTAACAGACCTCTTGGATCTTATTTTTGGTCAGTTTACCTGGGGAAAGCATCAACTCTTATGGTCATTCTTCATAGACAATTATCAACTCATTTTGTGATTTTTATTTAGTTATTATCATATTATTGTTGTATTATTTTCATATAACATTTTGTAGGATGAGGATCATCTCCAAAGACTTCGTTTTAGTTATCTTGTTCATCCCTTGTACTTACAAGTTATCCATCCAGCGTATCCATCCTCGGCCTTGTCTTACACTACCCCGATCATTGTCGCTCTACCCAAGTCATCATTGACCCAGTTTGTGACATCATCATTTACAATTTCCAGACCCTCCTCATTGTTTTTTCCTTCCCTGTTACTATTTCTAGTTCTCAAGTTTGTTATTTTGATTCTCTATAGAGGTGTGTTTAAGATATTTGTGCTTTTAAGTCAATCATTTTATAGCTGTTTCCATGTCTTATGTTTTATTTTAGAGTAGGTTTCTGTCAGCATTTACAGGCTTTTTCATCATCAAATCTACATTTCACCCATCATTATGCTTAATTCACTTAGGTCGTCATCGATCTTCCTTTTTTAGTTTGGGTCATTGGTGACCCGGCCAGAAAAACTTTTATTTATGTCTATTTAGATCAAATTTGTATGTGCCTATACGTACCCAAAATTGTAGGGTACTATACCACTAGAACAATGTTACACATGCCCCAATGATGATACAGGTCACCTCGCAAGGTGTTTGGAATCCAGGAAATCTCACCAAGTGTATGTTAGCATCCCAAGCATCTTATCTAAGCTTTGTGTACTTCACTTTTTCCTCTGCCTTTCTTTTTCTAAGATTTTTGACCTTCAGTGACAAAACCACCGCCCTGCCAGGGTGGTGGTCCTTTACACATTCTCCAGCACATTCTTTTGATCATGACTTGCGTAATTTTTCAACATTTACCAGCTTTTCTCAACCACCTTAGCTCGTATTAATGTTTTATGTTCCCTAGAATAGTGTTTCTTCATTGTTTAATGGTAAAAGAGTTCTAATAGGAATTACCTTTGGGTGAATGTGAAATCTATAAATAGCCAGCTTGTTTTCAAGCAAATGGCCCCTTAACTTCTCATTTCCATTGTTTAGTCTTTCAATTTCTTGTTTAGAATTCATTTTGTTTTCATGTTTTGCATCCATGCTAGTTTTCCTTTGCTGTTAGAAGCCATTCAATCTTCTTGCTTTAGTCTTGTTCATTGTTGTTCATACAAATTAGTTTAGAGCAGAGTAGTGTCATTTGTAGATTGAATCCATTAGAGTTGCAGGTTGTGTTCTTCACAGAAGGTAGATTCTAGAATCTCTTGGTACACTTGTGTTGTATTCCCGCAATAAATCCCACTAGGAATTGCATACACCAAGCTCTGTCACTTGCGTTGTCCCTCTCCTACTCGCATTATATTCGGTCTATATCCAAAGCTGCCATTGTTCAAATACCTTTTTATGTTGATGCTAGCATATACACGCTCTTTTGGATTCACGTGAACATGAAGGAATGAGGAGATCATTCTGAGGGGACAAAGTCATACACTACTAGATTCACCACTGTTCTGCAAATTCCAGGTTTTATCTATCAAAGTTCTAGTTAAAACATATCAAATAGAGTAGTGAAATATTTCATTTCAGTTAAATTTCATTTTCGATATTGCCAAGGAAGCTGTGGGGATTGATAGTTTCTGAGAAACTATGATTCATTCCTCACTTCTGAGGTAGGATCGAGAGTCTTTCAATTAAGTTAATCAGCTATCTAGTTATTTAGGATAAACTCACAACTGCACAGGCAAGTAGCTACACTCGGCTACCTTGCTTGTTTTAATTTTGTTATTAGATTAGTTGTCATTTTATGAATATATTAGATTAGTTTCTCTTTCAATTCTATTAAAAATTCTATCAAAAATACAAAAAATAGAGGAATATATATATATATATATATATAGATAGATATATATCTTGCATAATTAGTTTATTTCATTTCAATTAGGTTTATATTGATCTTGTATGACAATCACGGGACCTAGGGAGCCCAGGGAATACGTTTTTGAGCCAATCGTGCCTCAACCAAATCTTGTTGTAGCATTAACTGACATAGACCAAAATCTCATAATTCAGGTCTTCTGAAACAACAATAGACCTACAAGAAATCAGCACACAGCTAAGAGGATTAAACATAGAAGACGACAAAGCACACACGTTCTGGTCAAATCAGCCAAATTATAGACTACCTTGATAGATATCTGTATGACTGTAGAAGGACCTAAAAGAGAGAAAACATTTGGTTGTGATCCACTAGTCCCACAGCCAGATGTAGGAGACCTCCTCATTGATATAGACACTAGCTTACGTATCCAAGTTGCTAGAACACCTGTTAGGTACTCCGAGAAAATCGTGCAACTTCTAGTTCTAAACATAGAGGCCGAAAAGGCATATGATTACTAGATACTCGGAATCAGGGGTTGACTCTTCATATGACCATAGGAGGTCCACAGCAACCATGAAATTAAGGTTGTGATCCATAGGTCCCACAACCCAACGGGCCTACAAATCAATCAAATATTGACACCAGCTTGTGAACACTGGTGTTTAGGTCCTCTCCACTTCCACCAGACATCATCACACAACTATCATTATTAAACATAGCAGCTAATCAAGCTAAAGATTTCTGGACTAGACCAAAGAATCGTCCATAAAACACCAAAAGATCCACTACACATTTAACCATTCCTATGACCTTGTCGGGAGATATATACGAAGCACCCATAGGTCATCTTCCACGTATCCCACAACCCATAGATCAGATCACGGCAGAGCTCGATATTGATTGGAGCCTTCGAGCAGTCTATCCTCACCAAACGATCTATCACACTGATTTAGGTTAAGAGGGCCTTCTTTGCCTTAGATTCACAGATCTCGTTATTACGTGTTGAAGACATAAGATTACCTAACTATTTTATCTGCACTCCACGTGTATTCCATCCCCACCAGTTGTCTCAGCATGACCTCAAGAGGTCGGGTGTGAGGAAGAGTTACTTGTAGATTCCCATGCTCGCATGTCACTTTTCCATCGTGTGGTCACATCTTATAAAATTAGTGAATTTGGGAATCTACTTTTCTTACCTACGTGAAATAAACTAATATTCCTCTTTGTGTTTTCATTTCTTTCATCCACCTTCGCTCTTTCCCATTATTCTGCGGGTATTAATATACCCCCCAAATATGTCAGGATATGATGCATATTGCAGACCTCTCCTAGGTCTTGAAGCATACTATGATCAATTAAATAGACAACCATCACCCTTGCTCTCAACATGGGGTGAAAACTATTCAACTAACTAATTTTCAACACAAACTCTACCTCAAAGGACTAGATATAGTTCTTCTTTCCAAATAGAGGAGTTAGATCAGCTCACTCAAATGCAACACCCAGAGCCTTCAGGCTCAAACAACATGACACTCACTAGAGAATCGGGTTCATCCCCTCGGATGTTGTTTAGACCACAAATTACTAGACATTCAAATCCATATCTGTTTTTAGATGACGAATACTTAGCACGTTATGCTAGGAGTGAACAACACTCTCAAAATATGTACCCACCTATAGGAGATTTGTAAACACAACCCAAGGTCTCATTCCAAGAAAACACCCCCATTCTTCTACCTATAGGAAATGCCCTCGATGAAACTTGGCAGGGCACCAATCAATTTATGGCAGGGTACCATATGCCTATACAACCTCAAGATATAAAACAAACGCCACTAAGCCAAATTAACATGTCTTCACCAAACGAGGTCATCTCAGCCTTAGTTGAGAAGGTTAGAGGGTTGGAACTTGCTCAAGCAAATCAAAATTCACAGTTCATGCAAGCAGGAACTTCCAATCCTCCACATCATCCCAGCCAAGTAGACCTCCTCACAAGAACAGGCATGTTGGGCATGCCTCCTCAATACTTACAACAAATGCCAACTAGAACCATGTTTTCTAACACCACTCCAGTTGAGAATATAATACCTCCTGGTTTAGTACAAAACAACCCATTCCTAAGCAATGCTCCTCCATACTTAAACATGTATTCTAGATCACCATAGGGAGATATGTTCTCTTCTCCTAGCATGTTTTCTCAAACACAGGGATTTCCTTATGCCCCTGCAAATACATATGCTACGCCATATACACAACCCATTCCACCTCCACCCCCTCAGCAAGCACCATCAATAGTCGAAACCTATGCGAAAGGGACTTATTCAGAATATTTGAAAGAACCTTTAGACTTCACTATACGAAGCGTCATGCTTCCAAGACCTCTCCCTGGTCTACCCAAGTACAAAGGGGAGGGAGACCCAAATGCACATATTAAGGCATATGCCATAGCCATTTGAGAACTCCTCCCTTGGGATGGAGGTGTTGCTAAAATATTCCCCAAAACTTTAGAGGGTATCACCCTCGATTGATATTACAGAATACCTGAAGCCTCAATACATTCATTTAAACAACTTGTTTCAGAATTCATCAAGGCATTCGACATGAACAAATTGTTGAGAACAGGAATTAGGGAATTCTTGCATATCAAACAAGAACACAATGAATCTGTTGCTCATTTCATCCAAAGATGGCATATAGTCCTCTATTCTTCAGCAAGCGCTCCAAACATGGATCAGATGGAACTATGTGATTTATTCCTTCATTCTCTCAGCAAAGAGATAAAGGAAGAAGTCCAAAAGTTCCCACTAAGAACTTATGATGAGGTTCTCGAGAGCGCTCTCTGAATAGATCAAGCTGCAATAGATAGTGGCCACAAGACACATGGAACAAATGGGAGGTTAATCATCCCTGACCAAAACACTACGACTTATCCTACTACCACAAATGCCAATCAAGGACCTAAAATCCTTAACAAAAACCGTGGAGTGATAATAGATGGAGTGACTGACCAAACTAAAAAAGCAAACGTTGTAAATTTTCCACTACCAGTTAACAATCAACGAAACAACAATTTTACCCCAACAATCAACGTGGTGGATTTTAATCATCCCCAACAACGACAACAACAACAACCACAATGGCAGATCCAAACACAGGGTCTAAGTCAAAACTCAACTGGATATCAAAACCAAAACCAAAGGCAACAAAAGCAAAACTTTAATCCTAATAGTCAATAGTTTAATAAGAGTTTTGGACCACAACACGTGCCAAACCAACAACCTAGGAGTTATAATCCCAACTTGTATTGTGGTTTCCACAAAATTTGAGGCCATGACACTAGGACTTGCTGTGATTACAATAATTTCATGCAACGTTTTCCAGAAGAACAAAGACAACTCTTCATAGATATGTTCTTAACAGATTCTATGACACCTATGCCAAATACTTTCACAAGGGCAGTTTCCCCTCAAAACGCACCTCTTAAGATCTTCAATGATCCACTTCCAAATCACAATAACAATAATAAATTAAATCCAAATGGGATGAAAAAAGGTGTAATGACAGGAAATAACAATCATGAAGCCTCAACTTCACTAAATCCACCTGTCACACCGCAATTAGGAAATCAGCCATGAACCAAGATAGTTGGTCTAGTAGAGTTAGATGTTGAGCTGCACGTAGAAGCCATAACAAGAACATGAGAATATTCTTCTCAACCAAATCCAATCTATCCACTAGAACCAGATAACATTCAACAAACGTTGGTAAAACCCATGGGTGCTTATGATTTAATTAATGACTTAACAAAGACCTTCTCTCACATCTCCTTTTTGGACTTGTTGAAAAACTCTCTTGCCCATAGGGCTGCTCTTTTAGAAGCACTAGGTCTAGGTCATTTAATTAACATCACTCCACCTCCCGAAACATAAGTAAACCATATAGACTTCGATATCCACCCTCCAGGGCAGCCAGATAGGGATACCAAGTTTATATTTGACATAAACAAAATGCCAACAGATGCTAAAATTACACGTAGAGGTGATCCAGCCTTGCATTTACAGGTGTGGGTTTTACAATAATTACGTTAAATGTGCAATGGTTGATGATGGGGCAGCAGTTAACATTATCCCCTTCTCTTTCCTTCAAAAGCTAGGATATGGAGAAATAAACAGTTCCACAACAAGAAATACGATAAGAGGTTATGATAGCCTTAAGGCTACTTCAATTGGGACTATAATTTTACCAGTCACCATAGGACCCAAGACAATCCTCACCAAGTTTTATATCATAGATCAAGAAACTAAATATAATATGATCCTCGGTCGACCATGGATACATCGCATGGAAGTAAGCCCTTCTACGTTATTCCAAGAAATAAATTCTTACACCTAGGAAAGATATTCGTAGCAAAAGGTGACCCAAAACCATTCGACATACACCTAGTAGACCTGAAGAAAAGACCAGGCATTCACTCTAAGTTTGAACTCCCAACAAACCAACTTAACAAACCAATCAACTCAAAACCAGAAGAAAAATTAATACCTATAATAGAACTAGAAATTACGAACCTAAAGGGCATCCTAGCCCTTGAGGATGAAGCTAACGTTGTAAAAACAGTGTCATTAGGAACTACTGCAAAAATTATCGAGCTCAAGATCTACTTCCTAATTTGATTCTATGATGTACCACTAACTCAGCAAAGGAACTTTGATGAAGAAATAAAGAAACAGATGCAAATGAATGTCATAACATCAATTTTTCCTAGTAAATATTAGACGCTCCACTTCGATGGAGCTAGATGTCACTATGGAGCTGGGGCAGGTGATATCTTTACTTCTCTTGAGGGAAAGATCCTACCTTTTGCTTTTAAGTTAAACTTTGAATGTACGAATAATGGCATTGAGTACGAAGCCCTCCTCCTTCACCTCATCATAGCCAAAAGGCTCGGTGTTAATGACATCAGAGTGTTAGGAGACTAGCAATTAGTTGCAAACCAAGTCTATGAAGTATATGAGACTAGAGATGAGCACTTACAGCTCTATAAAATAGCGGTATTAGATCTAAGCAAAGGATTGACTTCATATCCATTGAGGCAATCCCACGAGAACAGAACCTTCTCACAGATTCAATAGCGACCTTAGCTTCATGTTTTACCCCAAGCAATGAGTTGGAAGATACAAGTTTTAGGGTATCACTTCACACTGAACCATTAGTGAAGAAAATATCAACGAATCCTCTTCTAACACATGCAGATGAGAATGAATCTTCTATCTTACATCATGTTGACAGTGATAAAGTCACTCTCGAATATCTAAACACCTATGCAGAGCTACACCTTGCTCACCACATAGTTTATCTTTCCCTAACACCACACTCCTCTTCCTACTTTGGAAATCCCATGGTAGAGTCTCCTCCATAGAAAGATCTCGATATCTACGAGATAGGAAATGGAGAAAGCTTGGAACTACCTCTAGCCCCACCTGAATTTGAAGAAGGCAACGCTTCTTTGATAGAAGAAACCATTGACATAAACATTGGAATGGAGGAAGAACCAAGAATTTTGAAGTTGGGATCCTCGTTAACTCCAGAAGAAATAAAAATACACACCCAAATCCTCAAAAAACATCAAAAGGCTTTTGCATTTAATTATAAAGAAATGACGAGTATTGCACCACAAGTTGCGGTACATAATCTTGTCACTAAACCAGATGTGAAGCCAATTAAACAGAAGTCAAGACCAATGAAGCCAAAAGTGGCTCTCATGGTAAAAGAGGAAATAGTAAAACTTCTCCAAGTAGGATTCATCAAGCCCATTGACTATTCACAATGGGTGTCTAATATCGTTCCCATCCTAAAAAAGAATGGGAAGATACGCATTTGTATAGATTTTCGGGATATTAACAAAGCTTGTCCCAAGGATGATTTCCCATTACCATCCATTGACGTTATCATTGATGCAACAGCTGGATTTGAACTGTTATCCCTCATGGATGGGTTCTCAGGGTACAATCAGATTAAAATATCTAAACAAGATCAAGCCAAAACCACATTTATAACTCCTTGGGGAACTTATTGTTATGTTGTCATGCCATTTGGTCTTAAGAACACTGGTGTTATGTATCAATAGGCAATGACTTATATATTCCACGATCTTATCCATAAAATTGTGAAATCATATGTGGATGACTTGTTAGCCAAGGCCAAGAAATGTTGTGATCATCTGGAAGTGCTCTGTATCATCCTCTCATGACTAATTGAGTATGGTGTCACATTAAACCCAGAGAAGTGCATGTTCGGTGTAACAGGAGGCAAACTTCTAGGATACATTATATCTTCACGAGGGATTGATGTTGATCCAACCAAAATACGGGTTGTTCTCGAAATGATCCCACCTTCAGACGAGTCTGGAATCAGGTCATTTCTTGGGAAACTCGGTGCAATCCGAAGGTTCATCCCAGATTTAAGCTTTGTCATTCATCCAATCAACAATCTACTCAAGAAATATTATAGCGTCAATTGGACTAAAGATTGTAACGAGGCCTTCGAAGCAGTTAAGCACTTCTTTTTGTCACCACCCATGCTAATGCCTCCCAAGCCAGACCGCCCTTTGATCCTATACTCACGAGCCACTCATGTCTCACTGGCCTGCATGCTGGCTCAAGAAGATGATGACAAACGAGAACACACAATCTATTTCATTAGCCAAACGTTGCTCGATTATGAAACACATTACACAAGGTAGAGAGAGAATGCCTTGCCATAATTTTTGCAACAAAATGTTTGAGACATTACATGTTAAACCAAGAAACAAGGGTCATTGTAAAGACAGACCATTTACGAACATTTCTCACACAAGGATCTTTATCTAAAAAGGCTTTCCGTTTCATAACCCTAATGGGAGAATTTGAGTTAACATTCATAAACCAAAAATCTGTTAAAGGAAAAATCATTACAGACTGGTTAGCTGACAATCCACTAGATGGAGGGTGAGCTGGTAGATCTAGACTTTCTCGATGAATGTGTATACTTTGTCGAAACCAGACCCCCCCATTTCTACATGTCCTTGGTATACTAATATCATCAATTTTATCATGGACCATACATACCCGGAAAGTGCCACATCACAACAAAGAAGGCGGTTACTGCATTATTACCACTAAATATGTTGTTTTAGACCAAGTGCTCTATCACAGAGCCTTCGACGGCATGCTTCTAAGATGCATCGACATAGAAGAATCCAAGAGGATTCTTCATGAATCCCACAGTGGGATATGTGGGGGCCACTTCGGTGGTCACGCCACCACTCACAAAATACATCGGATGGGCTATTTTTGGCCCACTCTCGAACATGACATAGTGGAATTTGTACGTAAGTGCCACAAATGTCAAGAATTCTCTCATGAGATTCACATGCCAGCACAATCCCTACAACCAATAGCAACTTCGTGGCCCTTCTCCACGTGGGGTTTAGACTTGATAGGGAAATTCTCTCCCTCATCAACTGATGGCCATAATTTTATAATCACAGCCATGGAATATTTTACCAAATGGGTGGAGGCCATGCCTCTCACCACTGTACCAGGTTCGGTGATTGCCAAATTCATTTTGAACCAAATTATCTACAGGTATGGTGTCCCACAAGTCATTATCTCAGATAATGGCACATCCTTTAAGAATGATGAGGTTCATGAGTTATGTAGCAAGTTCAAGATAAACCATCACATAGCCTCTCTTTACTACCCTCAAGCCAATGGGCAGGCTGAAGCGACAAACAAAACATTGAAAGCTATTCTCCTCAAAATAGTCAAGGAGAACAAACAAGATTGGCATTTAAAACTATATCCAGCCTTGTGGGCCCACCGAACCTCAATAAGAACACCAACAGGAGCAACTCCTTTCTCGTTGGTATTCGGAGCAGAAGCAGTTCTCCCACTTGAGGTTGAAATACCCAGTCTCTGCATCTCATTACAAGGGATTCTAGATGAAGAAGCTTACAGGGAGGCACGCCTCTCTCAACTAGAAAGCCTTGATGAGGCCAGGTTAAATGCCGAACAACGGCACAGAGCCTATGCTGACCGGATGTGCCGGCAGTATAACAAAAAAGTCTATGAGTGAGAAATATATGAAGGAGATCTAGTTCTAAGACTAGACAACTGGATCGATAAGAAAACCGGTGAAGGAAGAAAGTTCTGGCCCAAATGGTTGGGCCCATACCGAGTCATGAAGGACTACGGAAATGGTGTGTATCTCTTGTGCACACTAGAAGGTGAGGAATTTGGTGAAACTGTCAATTCCTTGCACCTTAAGTGGTTTTACGCATAAAACATCAAAGTCATTACTAGTACATTATAGCTACCTACATTGCATTAGTCTTTTAGCTACTTCATTCTGTCCATTTCGTAAAAATGATAGTCAGGAGCTTACTCTTAAAACAATCTGTTACAAATTTATGAAGATATTGGCAAAAATATTCATATCACATCTCTTCAAACATCATCAAATATTTTCAAATCTTCTCATCAATTTCGACAGACAAACATTGACAGAAACCATACCAAGACCTGCATACTTGGCTTTGCTCTTTCTTTCTACTAGGTAAGTTGTCCTTGCCTATGGTCTGTTCTGGAAGCTTCTTGGTGTCACATCTATCCCTCTTAAAATCTCTTGGAATGAAAGGATATCCCAAAGTCATAGATCAGAAATGTCAAAATCAAATGAAATCAAAAGCACCAAGCAAACAAAATATTTTATTTTACACACTTCTTTGCCCCATCAACCTTCGGTGATAAGCCCACATCTCTTACTGGTGATGTGAGGTTGGGAAAGGAAAGAAGTGCCCTTACTCGCCTATATCTTGCCTTTGGTGACAAACCCATGCTTCTTACTAGTGGCGTGAGGCAGGGTGTGGGGGGTCCAGTCACACAAACTAACAAATCTTGGTATGCTAAAAACACAAGTCAAATTATGTTAAGAGAAAGCAAATATCCAAACATCCAAATTCCAAAGAGATCAAATCCTCAAAACCAGATTTTGTCAACCAGGTTGCCATTTATGAATCTAAGTCTAGATAAACTGAAAAGTAAGTGGCCTTCTAAGCTTGGTAGTAGTTCTGAGTAGGGTGGGTGTGTAGGTCCAAATTTGGTTCTTGTTCTTGGTTTGTCTGTCTCTCATCATTCCATTCAATCAAACTCATACAACTTGTGCCCTTCCTAATTCTTGGTGTTGAGCCCTCGCGTCTTACTAGTTGCATGGATTTGGGATTGGGGCAAGTTCATCTCTTTATCACTATGCATTCATCACATTTTGCCAATATAAGAAGGAATTACAAACATTTCCCAAAGAGTTCAAAAGTTCAGTACTACCATATGTTAGTATCATCTCATATCAGCACTGCAAAAACATATAGAGTAAAACATTCTATTTACTATCATTTGTTGTCCATTGCATACATTCTGGAAACATGAAAAGTAAATATTCTAAAAACATCTAAAAACACATTTAGAAAATGAGTCACAAAATTCAAGATACCAAGAGTCTAGATCCAAAGAGAGATATATATATATATAAATCAGGTTTCATATACAATGCCATCATGCACTAGGCATGGTCAAAATGCTCAATGAGCCCAGAAAGTACAAAAATACTCATATAAACAACCTAACAAAGGTCACTACAAAAAGAGCCAAGTGGCCTCTCAATCCCTATGGGATCCCTCAGAAGGCACATGATCACATCTAGGACTCTGGCTACGCCGGCGCTCTGAGTGCACTGAGGGCTCGCGGTCCCGAACAGTAGCTGTAGTCTCGCTATGAGAGTGGCTCCTCCTCATCAGGCACTCTGCAGCCCTATACCTGGCTACCTCGGCATGGAGGGAAGTCACCATCTTGGCCACATGCCAGATAGGGGAAAAAACATCGGTATGCCTACCGGCTACTGAAGGCTCCCCTGCATCCACGGATAGCTCAGCACGAGTCTTCTCCGTGGGGAGCAACAGGGTGTCAGTACATACCCAGTGAATCAAGTCTCGCCACTCATCAATAGTCTCTGCAAGCAAAGGAGAAAACAAATTAGAAAATAATCAAAAGGTGAAACCAAGGATGAACAAAAAGAGAGATAGCAACTAAGGAAATTCTAGCTAAAACAAATATCAAAAGAAGAGTGACAACTCACTCGGATCTCTGGGCCTCCAAGAAGGATCTCTGGGATCCACACCTACCACAGATGTTGCCACTGACTGGTGTCCCCCTCCTACATCTGGGGCAACATGGCATCCTACCACGGACTCGTCCTCTCCACCTAGGTCCTGAGAAAGTAACTCCTCTGAGACTAGAGTCACCCTCTCCGCGCTCTGCTCTGCCCTCTCAGCCTGTAGGATCTCCTGAGTGTCATGCCACTCGGGATCACTATCCTCTTCCCCACCCGACTCACTGATCTCCATGTCCTTGGTCTCCTCCTCCATCTCTCCCCCTGTGAACTCCTCAGACTCAGAGTCTATATCAATGGGATCATCACTGCTATGGGCAGGACCGACAGCAATCTGAAGTAAAGGTGCCTGAGGAGCACCAACTCTCTCTCAAGTGCGTACCACCCTCCTGGCTGCAATAGGGATGCCAGGAGTAACAACAGTCCAACCCTGGCCTCTAGGAACTCCCCTAGCCTCCCGAACTGATCTGAACACTGGCACCACTGGGGGAAGCATGTCAATATAAGCAAGGTCAAACTGCTGAGGCACTCGATCAAAGGGGTGTGTCTCTACCTTCCCCGTCCTGTCCACAAGCTTCCCTGTAGTAGAGTAGGAAATCAAAGTAAAGGTCTCCTCACCCCACAACCCTTGCCATGGCCTGATAAGGTGTGGCCTCCATATCCTCAGTAGTCAGGGAAGCAACTGGCTGGTGGGGTGCTCTAAGCACCATCATCTCTGTCCATCTAGCTGCCCTCACGGCCCCGGGATCCTCCACCTCTATGCCTCTCCCATAAGGGATAATGCACTCATAGACCCAGCTCATAACTAAGGTCGGATGGCTCAGCGACTGTCCCTATAATCAAACCACCCTGTATAAGTCGTGATAGGTGGTCCCAAGTATATCAGCTCCCCAGGCATAAATCCGACCATGTGCCTCAATCTGTGTGATGATGGGGGCCCAACAGTAGAGAAAAGTATCCCCTCCCTTGTCCCCGATCAATCTCGAAGCAAGGATGCCCATAATGGCCTGACGGATCAGAGGGATGGGCAAGCCAGGAATAGAATGGACCTTCACCCCCTTCTTCAAACCAGTGGAGACAACTGCGTCTCCCATATAGGTGGCCCACTGAGTCACCTGAGCTCTGGATACTGCTGTATCAAATGAAAGTCTCCTCCCAATAATCAGGACTCCCAAAATGTGGTAGACATCCTCTAGGGTGATAGTCCACTCACCCCTAACACCTGGAAATCGGAAGGTGTTCTGATCTGCATCCCAGTAAGAAAATAAGTCACATAGTATGTGACTGGCAGGTGCAACGTGGGGGACCCGTGCGATCCTCAATATACCTGCCCTCTGAGAGTATCCTGCTCAGCCTGAGAGAGTGCATCTAACACTGCTAGAAGCCAATCACACTCCCTCTCTCGGCTCCATCTAATGTACTCTTCCTTCTTCTGCAAAACACCCAAAAACATGCAAAAAGAAGCAAGTTAGTGTCAAGATTGCATTGGAAAAATCATTAAAGCAAGTAGGAATACTAAAAATGCAAAAATAAATTCAAAATAGTGTTTTTTTAACACTCTGTAGAGGACCGCCGCCCTGAGCAGGGTGGCGGTTCCATAACCACCACCTTGAAAAGGTGGCGGTCCTGTAACCGCCACCCTGCTCAGGGCGGCGGTCCTGTCCCGCGACTACAAACAGGTCGCATGCCCTAAAAATGCTTAAAAATGCAAAAAATGACCATTTTAGCTAAAACAAAAGCCTACCCATTAGGCGTCCCCCCTAAGAGACACATTTAAAACTAACATTTCTAAAAATAACCCCCCCACAACAAAGATTTCATCATTTTAACATTTTGGGTGCAAAAAAATTAAATCAAGAAGAACTAACCTGGGATCTCACGGGTAGAGGTTCTGCTCGTGGAGGCATGATCACTATCTCGATACGAACGTTTCGACTATACTCTCGTTGAAAACCGTCACCGTGGGTCCCAGAGCTCAAAAACTATCAAATCAACACGCGCAAATGAATAGGAAAATAAGCCCGTTTTATATATATATGGTGTTTTGACTCATTTTGAATGCCCCTTTCACAGGTTTAGAGCACCACGGAGGTAAGTTCTTATCCCCGTGCAAATGGTAAGTCCTCATTTCATACTAATTTAGTATTTATTTTTCGATTTATTTTATCTATCTGCACTTGAGTCCTCTTTCCATTTTACAGGTAGCGGGAACTCGGATGGCAACATTTCGACACACGGGTGTGTCAGGTATAATTTCTAGCTTCCCATTTTGGGACCACCATACTCGGACCCACCGTTTTACGCCTCTTCATGGTTAAAACGCTTCTCCGAGGGGGCAATATGTACGTACCCAAAATTGTAGGGTACTGTACCACCAGAACGATGTTACACATGCCCCAATGATGATACAGGTCACCTCGCAAGGTGTTCGGGATCCAGAAAAGCTCTCACCAAGTGTATGTTAGCATCCCAAGCATGCTTGTATCCAAGTTCCTTTGTGCTTTCGCTTTATCCTCTACCTTTCTTTTTCTAAGCTTTTTGACCTTCAGTGATGAAACCGCCACCCTGCCAGGGCGGCGGTCTCGTGACCGCCGCCCTGCCAGGGCAGCGGTCCTGTAACCGCCACCCTGCTCAGGGCGATAGTCCTTCACGCATTTTCCAGCACGCTCCTTTGATCACGACTTGCGTAATTTTTCAACATTTACCAGCTTTTCTCAACCGCCTTAGCTCGTATTAATGTTTTATGTTCCCTGGAATAGTGTTTCTTCATTGTTTAATGGTAAAAGAGTTCTAATAGGAATTACCTTTGGGTGAATGTGAAATCTATAAATAGCCAGCTTGTTTTCAAGCAAATGGCCCCTCAACTTCTCATTTCCATTGTTTAGTCTTTCAATTTCTTGCTTAGAATTCATTTTGTTTTCATGTTTGCATCCATGCTAGTTTTCCTTTGCTGTTAGAAGCCATTCGATCTTCTTGCTTCAGTCTTGTTCATTGTTGTTCATACAAATTAGTGTAGAGCAGAGTAGTGTCATTTGTAGATTGAATCCATTAGAGTTACAGGTTGTGTTCTTCACAGAAGGTAGATTCTAGAATCTCTCGGTACACTTGTGTTGTATTCCCGCAATAAATCCCGCTAGGAATTGCATACGCCAAGCTCTGTCACTTGCGTTGTCCCTCTCCTACTCGCATTATATTCGGTCTATATCCAAAGCTGCCATTGTTCAAAATACCTTTTTCTGTTGATGCTAGCATATACACGCTCTTCTGGATTCACGTGAACATGAAAGGAATGAGGAGATCATTCTGAGGGGACAAAATCATACACTACTGGATTCACCACTGTTCTGCAAATTCCAGGTTTTATCTGTCAAAGTTCTAGTTAAAACATATCAAATAGAGTAGTGAAATATTTCATTTCAGTTAAATTTTATTTTCGATATTGTCAGGGAAGCTGCGAGGATTGATAGTTTCTCAGAAACTATGATTCATTCCTCACTTCTGAGGTAGGATCGAAATTCTTTCAATTAATCCAATCAGCTATCTAATTATTTAGGATAAACTCACAACTGCACAGGCAAGTAGCTACACCGGCTACCTTGCTTGTTTTAATTTTGTTATTAGATTAGTTGTCATTTTCTGAATATATTAGATTAGTTGCTCTTTCAATTCTATTAAAAATTCTATCAAAAATACAAAAAATAGAGGAATATATATATATATATATATATATATATATATATATATATGTTGTAGATATATCTTGCATAATTAGTTTATTTCATTTCAGTTAGGTTTATATTGATCTTGTATGACAATCACGGGACCTAGGGAGCCCAGGGAATACGTTTTTGAGCCAATCGTGCCTCAACCAAATCTTGTTGTAGCATTAACTGACATAGACCAAAATCTCAGAATTCAGGTCTTCCGAACAACAACAGACCTACAAGAAATCAGCACACAGCTAAGAGGATTAAACATAGAAGACGACAAAGCACACACGTTCTGGTCAAATCAGCCAAATTATAGACTGCCTTGATAGATATCCATATGACTGTAGAAGGACCTGAAAGAGAGAAAACATTCGGTTGTGATCCACTAGTCCCACAGCCAGACGCAGGAGACCTCCTCGTTGATATAGACACTAGCTTACATATCCAAGTTGCCAGAACACCTGTTAGGTACTCTGAGAAAATCGTGCAACTTCTAGTTCTAAACATAGAGGCCGAAAAGGCATACGATTACTGGATACTCAGAATCAGGGGTTGACTCTTCATATGACCATAGGAGGTCCACAACAACCACAAACTTACGGTTGTGATCCACAGGTCCCACAACCCAACGGGCCTACAAATCAATCAAATATTGACACCAGTTTGCGAACATTAGTGTTTAGGTCCTCTCCACTTCCACCAGACATCATCACACAACTATCATTATTAAACATAGCAGCTAATCAAGCTAAAGATTTCTGGACTAGACCAGAGAATCATCCATAAAACACCAAAAGATCCACTACACATTTAGCCATTCCATTTTCATGACCTTGTCGGGAGATATATACGAAGCACCCACAGGTCATCTTCCACGTATCCCACAACCCATAGATCGGATCACGACAGAGCTCGATATTGATTGGAGCCTTCGAGCAGCTATCCTCGCCGAACGATCTATCACACCGGTTCAGGTTAGGAGGGCCTTCTTTGCCTTAGATTCACAGATCCCATTATTGCGTGTTGAAGACATAAGATTACCTAACTAGTTTATCTACACCCCACGTGTATTCCATCCCCACCGGCTGTCTCGGCACGACCTCGGGAGGTTGGGTGCGAGGAAGAGTTACTTGTAGATTCCCATGCTCGCATGTCACTTTTCCATCGTACAAAATTGGTGAACCCAACATGAAACTTCCTACCTTCTGGTTCGGAGTCTTATTTATACTTATTCTTCCAATTAGTTTACTTTTCATCTTTTCCACCTCATTATCCTTCACATCAGCTTCACCAACAAAATTGGTGAACCTGATGACTCAAACTTCACTCTTTTGATGTTCTTCTCATTTCCATTCGCTCTTTCCCATTATTCTGCGGGTATTCATATACCCCCCGAATATGTCGGGATACGATGCATATGGCAGACCTCTCCTAGGTCTTGAAGCATACTACGATCAACTAAATAGACAACCATCACCCTTGCTCTCAGCATGGGGTGACAACTATTCAACTAACCAATTTTCAACACAAACTCCACCTCAAAGGACTAGATATAGTTCTTCTTTCCAAATAGAGGAGTTGGATCAGCTCACTCAAACGCAACAACCAGAGCCTTCAGGCTCAAACAACATGACGCTCACTGGAGAATCTGGTTCATCTCCAGAGTGTTGCTTAGACCACAAATTAGTAGACAGTCAGATCCATATCTATTTTTAGATGATGAATACTTAGCACGTTATGCTAGGAGTGAACAACACTCTCAAAATATGTACCCACCTATAGGAGGTTTGCAAACACAACCCGAGGTCTCATTCCAAGAAAACACCCCCATTCCTCCACCTATAGGAAATGCCCTCGGTGAAACTTGGCAGGGCACCGATCAATTCATAGCAGGGTACCATATGCCTATACAACCTCAAGGTATACAACAAACACCACTAAGGAAAAATACCGTGTCTTCACCAAACGAGGTCATCTCAGCCTTAGTTGAGAAGGTTAGAGGGTTGGAACTTGCTCAAGCAAATCAAAATTTACACAGTTCATGCAAGCAGGAACTTCCAATCCTCCACATCATCCTAGCCAAGTAGACCTCCTCACAGGAACAGGCACATTGGGCATGCCTCCTCAGTACTTACAATAAATGCCAACTAGAACCGCATTTTCTAACATTGCTCCAGTTGAGAATATAATACCTCCCAGTTTAGTACAAAACAACCCATTCCTGAGTAATGCTCCTCCATACTTAAACATGTATTCCAAATCACCACAGGGAGATATGTTCTCTTCTCCCGACATGTTTGCTCAACCACAGGGATTTCCTTATGCCCCTGCAAATACATATGCTACGCCATATCAACAACCCATTCCACCTCCACCCCCTCAGCAAGCACCATCAATGGTCGAAACCTATGCGATAGGGACTTATTCAGAATATTTGAAAGAACCTTTAGACTTCACTATACGAAGCATCATGCTTCCAAGACCTCTCCTCGATCTACCCAAGTACAAAGGGGAGGGAGACCTGAATGCACATATTAAGGCCTATGCCACAGCCATTCGAGAACTGCTCCCTTGGGATGGAGTTGTTGCTAAAATATTCCCCAAAACTTTAGAGGGTATTGCCCTCTATTGGTATTACAGAATACCTGAAGCCTCAATACATTCATTTAAACAACTCATTTCAGAATTCATCAAGGCGTTCGACATGAACAAATTGTTGAGAACAGGAATCAGGGAATTCTTGCATATTAAACAAGAACACAATGAATTTGTTGCTCATTTCATCCAAAGATGGCGTACAGTCCTCTATTCTTCAGCAAGCACTCCAAACATGGATCAGATGGAACTATGTGATTTATTCCTTCATTCTCTCAGCAGAGAGATAAAGGAAGAAGTCCAGAAGTTCCCACTAAGAACTTATGATGAAGTGCTCGAGAGCACTCTCCGAATAGATCAAGCTGCAATAGATAGCGGTTGCAAGACATATGGAACAAATGGGAGGTTAATCATCCCCAACCAAAACACTACGACTTATCCTACTACCACAAACACCAATCAAGGACCTAAAATCCTTAACAAAAACCACGGAGTGACAACAAATGGAGTGACTGACTAAGCTAAGAAAGTAAATGTTGTAAATGTTCCACCACCAGTTAACAATCAACGAAACAACAATTTTACCCCAACAATCAACGCGGTGGATTTTAATCATCCCCAACAACAACAACAACGGTAGATCCAGACACAGGGTCCAAGTCAAAACTCAACTGGATATCAAAACCAAAACCAAAGGCAACAAATGCAAAACATTAATCCTAATAGTCAACAGTTTAATCAGAGTTTTGGACCACAACACGTGCCAAACCAACAACCTAGGAGTTATAATCCCAACTCATATTGTGGTTTCCACAAAATTTGAGGCCATGACACTAGGACTTGCCGCGATTACAATAAGTTCATGCAACGTTTTCCAGAAGAACAAAGACAACTTCTTCATAGATATGTTCTTAACAGATTCTGTGACACCTATGCCAAATACTTTCACAGGGGCAGTTTCCCCTCAAAACGCACCTCTTAAGATCTTCAATGATCCACTTCCAAATCACAATAACAATAATAAATTAAATCCAAATGGGACGAACAAAGGTGTAATGATAGGAAATAACAATCATGAAGCCTCAACTTCACTAAATCCACCTGTCGCACCACATTTAGGAAATCAGCCACGAACCAAGATAGTTTTTCTAGTAGAGTTAAATGTTGAGCTGCACGTAAAAGCCATAACAAGAACACGAGAATATTCTTCTCAACCAAATCCAATCTATCCACTAGAACCAGATAACATTCAACAAACATTGGTAAAACCCATGGGTGCTTATGATTTAATTAATCACTAAACAAAGACCTTCTCTCACATCTCCTTTTTGGACTTGTTGAAAAACTCTCCTACCCATAGGGCTGCTCTTTTAGAAGCATTAGGTCTAGGTCATTTAATTAACGTCACTCATCCTCTCCACCTAGGTCCTGAGAAAACAACTCCTCTGAGACTAGAGTCACCCTCTCCATGCTCTACTCTACCCTCTTAGCCTGTAGGATCTTCTGAGTGTCATGTCACTCGGGGTCGCTATCCTCTTCCCCACCTGACTCACTGATCTCCATGTCCTCAATCTCCTCCTTCATCTCTCCCCCTGTGAACTCCTCAAACGTGGAGTCTATATCAATGGGATCATCACTACTATGGGAAGGGCTAGAAGCAATCTGAAGTAAAGGTGCCTGAGGAGCACCAGCTCTCTCTCGAGTGCGTACCACCCTCCTGGCTGCAATAGGGATGTCAGGAGTAACAGAAGTCCAACCCCAGCCTCTAGGACCTCCCCTAACCTCCTGAACTGATCTAAACACTAGCACCACTAGGGGAAGCATATCAATATAAGCAAGGTTGAACTGTTGAGGCACTCGATCGCAGAGGTGTGTCTCTACCTCCCCCGTCCTGTCCACAAGCTGCCCTATAGTAGAGCAGGAAATCAAAGTAAAGGTCTCCTCGCCCCACAACCCCGTCATGGCCTGATAAGGTGTGGCCTCCATATCCTCAGTAGGTAGGGAAGCAAATGGATGGTGGGGTGCTCTAAGAACTGTCATCCATGTCCACTTCGCTACCCTCACAGCCCCAGGATCCTCCACCTCTATGCCTCTCCCATAAGGGATAATGCGCTCATAGACCCAGCTCATAACTAAGGTCGGATGGCTTAGTGACTATCCCTGTAATCTAACCACCCTATATAAATCATGATAGGTGGTCCCAAGTATATCGGATCCCCAGGCATAAATCAAACCATGTACCTTAATCTGTGTGATAATGGGGGCCCAGCAATAGAGAAAAGTATCACCTCCCTTGTCCTTGATCAATCTCAAAGCAAGGATGCCCATAATGGCCTGGCGGATCAAAGGGATGGGCAAGCCAGGAATAGAACATACCTTCACCCCTTCTTCGAACCAGTGGAGACAACTACGTCTCCCATATAGGTGGTCCACTGAGTCAACTGAGCTCTAGATACTGCTGTATCAAATAAAAGTCTCCTCCTGATAATCAGGACTCCCAAAATGCGGTAGACATCCTCAAGGGTGATAGTCCACTCACCCCTAATACCTAGAAATCGGAAGGTGCTCCGATCTGCATCCCAGTAAGAAAATAAGTCACATAGTATGTGACTGGCAGGTGCAACATGGGGGACCCGTGTAATCCTCAATATACCTGCCCTCTGGAGAGTATCTTGCTCAGCCTGAGAGAGTGCATCTAACACTGCTGGAAGCCAATCACACTCCCTCTCTCGGCTCCATCTAATGCACTCTTCCTTCTTTTGCAACACACCAAAAAACACATAAAAAGAAGAAAGTTAGAGTCAAGATTGCATCAGAAAAATCATTAAAGCAAGTAGGAATGCTAAAAATGTAAAAATAAATTCAAAATAGTGTTGTTTTAACACTCTGTAGAGGACCGCCGCCCTGCTCAGGGCGGTGGTCCTGTCCCACGACTACAAACGGGTCACATGCCCTAAAAATGCTCAAAAACACAAAAATTGACCATTTTAGCTAAAACGAAAGCCTACCAATTAGGTGTCCCCCCTGAGACACATTTAAAACTAACATTTCAAAAAATAACCCCCCCACAACAAAGTTTTCATCATTTCAACATTTTGGGTGCAAAAACACTAAATCAAGAAGAACTAACCTAAGATCTTGCGGGTCAAGATTCTACTCGTGGAGGCATGATCTCTATCTCACTATGAATGTTTCAACTATACTCTTGTCAAAAACCGTCACCGTGGGTCCCAGAGATCAAAAACTATGAAATCGACATGTGTAAATGAATAGGAAATTAAAGCCCATTTTATATATATATATATGGTGTTTTGACTCATTTTTGAACGCCCCTTTCGCAGGTTTAGAGCACCGACGGAGGTAAGTTCTTATCCCCGTGTAAATGGTAAGTCCTCATTTCATACTAATTTAGTATTTATTTTGTGATTTATTTTATCTATCTGCACTTGAGTCCTCTTTCCATTTTTCAGGTAGCAGGAACTCGGATGGTGATATTTCGACATACGAGCATGTCAGGTATAATTTCTAGCCTCCCATTTTAGGACCACCATACTCAGACCCACCGTTTTACGCTTCTTCATGTTTAAAATGCTTCTTTGAGGGGGCAATATGTACGTACCCAAAATTATAGGGTACTGTACCACCGGAACAATGTTACACATGCCCCAGTGATTATACAGGTCACCTCACTAGGTGTTCAGAATCCAGGAAAGATCACCAAGTGTATGTTAGCATCCCAAGAATCTTTTTTAAGCTTTATGTACTTCTCTTTATCCTCTGCCTTTATTTTTCTAAGCTTTTTGACCTTCAGTGACGAAACTGTTGCCCTGCCAGGGTGGCGGTCTTGTAACCACCACCCTACTCAGGGTGACAGTCCTTTACGCATTCTCCAGCACATTCTTTTGAAAAGGAACAAAAAATTAGATCAAAAAATTATAAATTACTAAGTGCAAGAGATGTAAATGATTGATGTAAGCGTGTGTAAGTATAATGAATAGGGGAAGAAAAGAGATGTCCCCCAACGTGTGTGTAGAAAAATGAGGTTCATTTATATAAAACCCCTCAATAATCAAGAATGAACCATAGAACAAGAGTGTGTCATCGAGAAATGGCTTTATAGTGTGTGCTAGATAGATAGATCAATGAAGCATAGAGTGTAAAGATTAAGTGAGGTTCTTATTGTAACATATCCCTCAAGAGTCATGTAAGAACTTTAAGAACATAAGTGCATCATCGCGTAATGAGGTGATCATATAGAAATCACCTACCAAAGATGGAGAGGCTTGCAAGGGATGGCAGAAGCATGTGAAGCGGTAACAACATGAGTGTAAGAGCTAAACAAAATATTAGATGAAATGGTGTCAATGATAGGAGATGTAGTGGTAGGAAGCACATATACCGACAACTTAGGAAGCCAATGAGATTTAGTCACATTGTGATGTGGATGAGATGATGCAGCGATAAATATGCTACGTGAAGGATGTAGATGGGTAATTATTTTAGGATATGGATGAATGACAACCTTAGAAGCAGGTGGAGGCAACAAGTGAACAGCGATGGAAGCACACTTATGTGGAATGGGATAAATAAACCATTCACGAGAGTGAGAGCCAAAGGAAATGACACCCTTATCTTCTTATTGTTTCAACTTTACATGAAGGGAACAATAGTCATTGTTATGGTGGCCATTGATGTGGTAGAAATTACAATAAGGGTGATCACACTGGCGATGCAAGTGATGAGGAGGAGGATTTTTATTATAGGGTAAGAAAATTAAGTGCTTATCAAGCAAAGCACATAAAACATCATGATTCTAAGCAACATGTGAGAAATGCAATGGCTCCCAAGTAGGAGATGGAGAAGGCTTAGGTGGAGATTGACGTGGTGGAGGAGATGGAGGATTCTTAAGTGATGGAGGGGGTGGCACCTGCTTACGAGGTGGAGGAGATGGAGCCCTTAGAAGATGCTTAGTAGATGCTAGAGGAGAAGAAGTAGAAGGTGATGAAGTAGTAGAAGGGGTTTCTATAACATGTGTAGTAGTTAAATCTTATTCTAGATCAATGAATTTATAGCATAAAATTGTAAAAGATTCACATGTATCATATTGTAGATTTTTTTTCAAAGCAGGAATCAAGCCACGATAAAAGATAAATTGATTCTCTAGATCAATAGGCTGATATACTAACTGATGCATGCAAGAATTGAAGTGTAAAATGTAATCTAAAATAAGTTATTTCTTTCCTTGATGCAAGTGAGGTAAGTGATCATGTGTAACTCTAGGACCATTATTAAGTATAAATCATCTAAGAAAAGCATCTTCCATTTCACAATATTTACTAATAGATCCATAATGAAAATGGGTATACCATTGAAGAGCATCGGCAACAAGACTATGACGAAAAGATTTTAGTAATAATTTATCATTAGAATAAGAAGCCATAGATAAACAATAATGCGTAAGATACAAATATGGATTTCCAGTGCCATTAAAACACGAAAAGGTAGGTATGATAAAATCCTTCAGAAAAGATAAAGTGTGAATTTTCTTTGGAATAGGATTTCCATGAAGATAGTTATTATCAATGGAATCATAGTAGGCTTTGCTTTTGAGAGTAAGAGATTGATTTGAGATTGCAAATGGCCAACAAAATCCATGAGTGAAAAAATATCATGTGAAGGAATTGTAGAAGAGGTAAGAGGCACATGAATAGGTTGAATTTTTCCATTTTGAGTGATCATGGGGATGTGAGAAGAAGAAGCGGAAGATGAAGACTCTATGGGAAAGCTAGATGTAGATGCAGAATAAATTAGAGGAGGTGTACTAGTAGGAATGACATAATCGACATGAATAACATCTAGAGAAGAAGAAGAAAGAGGTGGAAGAGGAGGAGAGGAACATGGAATATGAACATAAATTCAAGGAGTAAAATCAGAATAAATGATAAGAACGAACTAGTAGATTTGGGTATAGCATCATGAATGACATTTGAAGAAGAAGGAGAAAGAGGTGGAAGAGGAGGAGATGAACATGGAATATCGACAGAAATGCTAGAAGTAGAATCAGAAGAAATGATGAGAGATGAATTAGTAGGATTGGTAGAATCATCATGAGTGTTATCGGAAAAAACCTTAGAAGTAGTAGAAATCGGAGAGGAAAATTCACATTCAAAAATCTTAAGATAAGTATGATCATCACTAATATGTTCATGATCAGAAATATAATTAGCATCACTATCAGACAAAGTTTCATATGCAAGTATTTCATCAAGAGATTCATTAGCATATAAAGAATTAGGAGGAGGAAATCATAAGA
Organism: Taxus chinensis; assembly: GCA_019776745.2. Lineage (NCBI taxonomy): Eukaryota > Viridiplantae > Streptophyta > Pinopsida > Cupressales > Taxaceae > Taxus > Taxus chinensis. Next base: position 340,909 of record JAHRHJ020002231.1, on the reverse strand, counting down.
TATATTTTTGCAATCATTGGAAATATTTTATGAAGTAGAAGAAACATAATATACAACTTTACATTAATCTTGAATAGTATGAGAAACATCATCATGCACATGTACATTTTCAATATTGGAAATAACATTATTTGCATCTACAGTGGCACAATCAAGACCAAGCATATAACTGATAAGAGCATCACCATGTGTTGGAATAGGATTAGAAGAAGGCAGAGTAGTATTGGTGACTATAAAATAAAAAGGATAGCAGTTAGTGAAGTTTTTGTCAGGTGAAACGATGCTCACGCTAGAGTTACAAAAACTAGTAAGAATATTATGTTCATGAGTAATAATTAGTCATTGAATTTTTTCATAAAATAGAGCATTTTGATAAAAGGAATTAAGATCAACCTTAACATCATCGTCAAGGATATGATTCACACTAACATGATTCATAGCTTTCCTAAGACAACAAGATCTATTTTTAGCCATTAGGATTTTTTGGATCTTAAGGAAAGCAGTTATAAGAGAGGGATTCACCAAATCATTTAATAAAATATAAATTATTAAATCTAATTTCAAAGTCACTATGATAATATATAACAAAATACAATTGCTAAGAACTCTAAAGATGCAATCGTGTAAGAAAATGTGAGAGATAGGGAACTTATATGATTTTGTCTTATCCCGGAATAGATCTGAACTATAACAACTAATGAACAAGTTGGGAAGAATTTCATAAATGCTCTATATAAATCCTGGAAGCTACAGACAGAGCTGGACATGGGCACCTGGGACAGGACAAGGGTGCCCGGGAGCTAGAGACCACTCTTAGGTGTTGGTGACTGTGTGAATTCTTAGAATATATTTTTTCATGTGTCCCTAGGGTTTCAAACTTGTTCATTGTTGATCACATGTATGTCACAATTGGATCGATGAGGTACCTGTAATTTGTAACACAAACCCTAGTTACCGACATAAGCTCACAAACACATCAAATTGGAATAATTCGGGTTAACCTCAATGGTCATCTGAAGGATGAACTTAAGACCAAGTGTTGCTCTATATTCCAGAATCCATGTATTTTTGTGTGCTTGTGTGTGAAATAGTGTCCTTAGGTTTCCCTCATGCCAATGATGCCAAGATAACGGGATAAAGCTAGATAAAATGCAAATGTGTGGGATGGAATTTAGAACTTCGCCTTCCTATGCAATGTATGTAGAGTGATCAGTCCAAAAATGTAGTCCCTTTAATAATATGTAGATATGCTTGCCCTTTGGAATTGCTCGTCCTTATAATGGTATGTATATTGTGTATATATAGTGACTCTTGTTTGAATTTTGACACTAGTCACACAACCTGTCAACTAAGATCTCGGGATAGGATTAAGAAAATAGAAAAAGGTTGACCACAAATGTCAAATATGTGAACAATAATAAAGAGGAAAGGAGCACCCAGGGTGGATAAGAATGCCTAGGTGTTATTTTCCAGACTGGGTGCTGGTGTCCTGGGATAGCTGATGACAAATGTGAGAAGACTAACAAACAGGGATCCCTATGACCTTACCAGAACTGAGTGCAAAAGTGACAGATGTGAGAGATAAAGACCATAGAAATAATCAAAACAAGCAAATGGACTAGGAAGTGTGTCACCGGTGAATATTTGCTTATGCAAGATCCATGCATATAACAACATACTTGGTAGTATAGTAAAATAGTAATATGTGCATGATTTTATGTCTATAATGTTCACTTGCACATACCCAAAAACCACATCAAACCTAAAAAGGAAAATTCAAAATGGAGAGTCAGACTGACCCTGGCGATCACCTCGAGAGTGAACTTATGACCAAGCGTTGCACTACATCTTAGACTCCATGTGTTCTTTTGAGTGTGTGTATAAATTGTTCCCTAAGATTCCCTTGTGCCAATTACACTTGATAGCAGGTTATATCTAGAATGTAGTAATGTAGTAGAATGTGTGGATGGAATAGAATGAAATTCCTCTTCCTATGTTTTGCATGCAAAGTATGCAGTCCATTGTCCCTTGAATAGATTTTAGATGGATGTATTTGAGTGCTTTAGGTTCCTTCTAAATGCAAGCTTAGGTGATGATAGTAATGTTTAGTGCTTGGTCTCTTATTTTAAACACATAACTGTGTATTTATATGATTCCCTTATTTGAATTTCATAAATGACATTTGGAAGGAAGACCCATAAGTAAAAAATATTCCCAAAAGATAAAAAAGATCCAAAAGGAGCGAGTAAGGTGAGAAAGGGTCAAGGGAACCCAAGGGGGACAAGAATTCATGGGCAGTGTTGTCCTAGTTGGGTGCTAATGTCTAGAGCCATATAAGCTAAACAAGTAAAGTTTCGAATGGGTTGTAGGGTGTGTAAGATAAAATAAAAAGCAAGAGATAAAGAAAAGAGGTCAAAGATAGTTTTCAATCACTATTTGTCTTGCTTAAGAATCATGTAAATGATAGTATGTTGTTAGGACCTAGAAATGTACCCAAGTGTGTGGTTTAGTGCCTATAGAGAGAGGACATACAAAGATGTAAATTAACAAAAGAATACCCATGTTATTGATATGTCAAGGAAAAAACATAATCCCAAAACCCCAAATACTTAAATAAATGTGAAAAAATGCTTCATAAACAACGATAAAAAAACCCCCAAAAAAACCTTTAAAACACAAGGTCTTTTCGATAACTCGATTGGGTTGTAGAAGAAATCTTGAAAAAGCTCAAAAAAATAAAGAAATTAAGTGGTCGGAAGTCAAACGGTCATTTACAAGTCAGAGCGTACAAAAGATAGGTGGAAATGATGTGGAAATCTAACTATAAATTGAAAATGACACATTTATTAAACGTATGCGACACGTGCGAGGGTTTTCATTAAATGCACTGACCAAACATCAGGGTTTGGCCACAAAAATGCAATTTGATTGGGTTTCAGGTTTCATTTTGTAATTTGCATGCAAATTGCAAAACGGAACCTGAAACCTGAAATGCATGCCAATTGCAAAATGGAACCTGAAACCCAAAATGCATGAAAATTACAAAATTTAAATTACTTAGGCATTTTTTGATATTATCACAAAAATTGTCTTGCGTCATAACTTTAAGAAACATGGATTTTTGCAATTATTTAGTCATAAAAAAGAGAAAGGAAAATTGGGCAAGTTGACTTGAAAAGTCAACAAGATCCAACTTGGTGTGTAATTCAATTTTTTTCACATCCCCTTCACCTTTCAAGATTATCTTGTTGGGCTTTGGTCCTATGAGGTTCAAAGAGTGCAGAAAAAAAATTCATTCTAGGCCACCAAGCCCTTATCTAGTAGGAAGGTTCTAGATTTGTTAAGAAGTTCTTACTACTACCCATGTTTGCTATTCCTCTAGTTGGGCACCCTCCAAAGTTTCCTATGATAAACTTGAAAAATTATTGAGGGATTTTCTTTGGGCCAACTCGGAAGGAAAAAAATGATTCCTTAGAGTGACTTGGGATATTTATTGTAGACCTAAATAAGTTGGGGGTTTTCGGCTTACTGATGTCAAATCCCCTTTGGACAAGTCTAAATCCTAGAATATTCTCCTAAGAAATTACATTCTTTAGGAAACCCCCTTAGGAAAATGGCTTGGAGAGGATTAGACCTTCAATCTCTCTTTCTTACACTAGAGGGTGTTAACATCAGAGGCTCTTTTGTTTCTTAAAGTATTTGAAAATGAATTCAAAAATGGTCTTTCCATCAATTCTCATTCAATTTAGTGGTCCCCCATCTTACAAGTGTAGAATATTCCTCTAAGCATGATATTCCAACTCAAAGATATCCACATTTTCAAAAAGGGAATTTGTAAGTTTATTGATATTTTATGAGGAAACAAAAAATTGGCTCCCTTGTTATAATACTAAGTAAATAATTATGTTATGTAATGTATATGTCATCTTAATTGTTGAGATTCAGAATGGTTTCACACATGAACACTTCCACAAAATCGATGTTTATTCTTAGGCTAATTGGTGGAGAGACTGGAATTAGCCAGTCGCCACTCCTTTTTGTTAGTACAAACCCCAAATTGGTCACCATTTTCTTGTGGCCCAAGAAATCTTTATTGATTTATTAAACCACCAGTGGAACCTTACCTTCTCTAACTAGATATGGGGAAGGTAGTTTGATAGACTTTGGAAAATTCCCATTAAACCTAAGAAGGCTCACTTCATTTGGTGTATTCTTTACCATGGGCTCTCGGTTAGGGAATGACTTAAGGATATGGGTATTGCAAACCTTGTGTGCTTAGTATGTAACCAACTCGAGACTGTTAAACATTTTTTATGGTTTTGCCCCTTACCTAGTCTTCCTAAAATTGGATACAACTCATGTTTAAATTTTTCTTCCATATTTTTTACCTGGAAAATGATTTTACTTGGGAACTGTTATCACCCAAAAGTTACACCCTGATAGATAATTATGTGTGTGATCTCTCTCTTATGGAAAAAATTGGAACACCTCAAGGTTATGGGTAACCTATGTCTGAGGTGAACCTCCAGAGAGATTCAGTTCCCTTTTGAATCACCTAAAAACTGAAAAATGTTGACAAGGAAAAGGAAAGAGGAATGTGAAAATGGGAAATAAGGGTGATACACCAAAAATTTGACACCTGCATGTAACTTTTCACATAGATAATTTGAAGATCCACACACCTACACAACTCTAGACTATTTGTATAATAAATTCAAGAGTTTAGGAAAAATGACATCAATAGAGGGAGTGAATTCTGCATCAAGGAAAACACAATATCTTATACAACACGATGAAAAATATGGAAAAAATAGTATGAGAGGGAACAAATGAATCTTTTTATTCAAAGGTGCAAGTACAATAGCTAAAGATGCATAAGCAAATCACTTTCTCAAGTATGTCTTTTTACAATAAAAAATAAGCCAATATAGGTTGTTCCATGCCAAGAATAAACTACCCCCCATGCTAGAATAGACTGTTGTTATGAGTTCTTCTATTTATTTATCTCTTCCTCCTAACCCTTATTGTGCATGGGACAACAACATGCTTTCTTTCTATTTTTATTTATCCAAGTCTATCTTTAGCGCCAATTTCTAGAAATAGAACAAAAACATGCTTCTATTTCTATTTTAATCTTCCTTCATTCAAACTCATAAAGATAAAACAATAGCTCCTATTTTAATTTCTTCCATGCATCTCTCTTCTTAGCACCAAAAATAGGAATTTATTTTATTTCTTTTCTATTTCCATACACCTCTTCCTTTGGCACCAACTCCCGAAATAGAACAATAGTTTTCTTTTCTAATTATTCATTCATGCACCTTCATCCTTTTACCCCTTTGGTGGAAAATACCTTGGCTATAAAATATGGTAACATGGAATTAAACATAATACCTGCAAAATACAACCAATTTGAAAATTATTCAGAGTGACATTATGTTTCACATTTGGAAAGATAGAAATTATGCCCCTTTTATTGTACTTAAATGGATTGTTTTTTCTTTTCTAATGAACTTATTATTTTAAATGTGTTGCTCTATATCTAGGTTTTAATGGAGAAATCTTACTTGAAGGTGGAACATTTGTAAACACTCATCAACCATTGGGAAAACATGCCCTTTATGATTAGTAGAGAACCACCAAACTATTTGTGTCAACATTCTTCCCATTAGGGTCATGGTTGTAGTCTTCCCCATCACCTCTCGCGGAGTTGATGTTGAAGCTTTAGCCCTCAATATCGTGTGCCATCTCCCTTTTAAGGGGGTAGTGGAAGGATTTTTAACTACTTCTAGGCTGGTTATACTAGTGGTGGTGACTCTAGTGGTGCTCATGGTAGTTGATGGGACGCTCCTCTTTTAGTAGTGATGGTGACGATAATGATACTAATTGTAGTACTTGGGGTGCTCTCCCTTCCAACAAATTCCCTCACTTTTATTTGGATATTTCTTCAGGTGGGATGTGATTTAACAAAAATAAACTAAATGGATAGTATTACTTATGTTAAATTCTAATATGTGTTACAACAAGAAGATATGGTAATAAAGTATACTAGATGTCTTAAGCAACAATTAATAGAAGTAAAACCTTAAGTGTAATGAAGAGTTAAGACACTTAGCTAATTTCACAATATTCTTGGCAATGTGCGAAGGTGGAAAATTGATCAAACTAGAACACAGGAGGTCGTGGCCAAGCCTAGAAATATGCAGGAGTGCAGGAGGAGTAGGGACTAATGTGCCTGGAGTGGTATTAGGGTGCCTAGACACTAGGATCCCTTCCTAAGCGTTAGGGTCTGTGTCGGAGGTCCAAAGATGAATTTTACAGGGTTGCTAGATGATCTGATGCCTTCATTGTTTTTCACTAGTATGTCACCCAACTCTTGTGGATTTCACCAATAACCTACGATAAAGAGAACACCAGCAAAAACCCTCAAATGACATCAAATCCTAAAAAATAAAGATGCAAAATGAGGGGTTGAACTGTCCTTAGATGTCACAATGGTGATCTTACAATTGATCGTTGCACTACATCTTAGACCCAATGTATTTGTGTGTGTGTGTGTGTAGAATCGTGCCCTAACTGGCTCTTGTGTGTATCGTACTTGATAACAAGCAAAGTAGCTAGATGTAGAAAGATGTAATAAATGTTTGCATGGAATAGAATAGACTTCCCTCCTATGAAGTGTGATGCAGAAAACCAACCCTTGTCCCTTGCAATGGTGCTAGATGGATGCAATGATGCTCTTTAGATACTTGTGAGATGCAACCTTAGGTGATAGTATAAATGTTTAGAGCTTGGTGCTTAAATTTGGTCACATAACTTTATATTTATATGATTTTCTTATTTAAATTTTGTAATTGATCACTAAAAGGCCAAACCTTAAGAGATAAGGATGTCTGACAGGTAGAAAGGACCCTAAAAGGAGTGAACTAAATACAAAGAGGTCTAGGGAACCCAGAGGGAATGAGGGCACCTGGGCGCTAGCGTCCTAGCTGGGAATTGGTGTCTAGAGCCAGAAAAGGTGAAGTATTAAGGGTCAGATTGGACAATGAGGTTTTTCAAGTCAAAAGAGATACTAAGAAGGAACCTAAGAGGCCAAGTATAGTTATCAACCAGTACTTTTTTATTAACTAAAATTTAACTATATAGCAAGGGGATAGTTAATCTAAGCTTTGAACAACTATAATAAAGTAAATAAATGCAGTAAATGAAGTATGTAAATAACCTTAGTAACTATAAAAATGGAAATAGTAACCCTAATGTGCAAGAAGGAAGAGGAAAGAACTCGACCGAATAATAGATTCCTATTAGATAGTGTCGTAGAGGTGACTAGAACAATCAGAAGTAGGAACGACTGTGTAGAGATACCAAAAAGGATGGAGTTGGAGGATCTAACTAGATTGAAGTGCCTAAGCAATATGATCTAGAACTGATCTACAATCTAAGCGCCCTAATCTATGCAAAAGCTCTGAAACTGATTTTTACAGGGTCAGGAGATGATTTGGAACCTTCGTTGTTTGTCGCATCAAGTTCGTTGTCCTACATCGTATGTCACCAATAACTCGAGATGAAGGAAAGACCTATAAGACCCCAAAACAAGCATCAAACCCTAAAAAATAAAAATGCATATGAAGGGGTCAGACTAACCTCAACTACCATAATGGTGGACTTACTAACTAATCCTTTCACTACATCTTAAACCTGATGTAGAACTATGTGCAAGTGTGGTGAACATGCCCTAGGTTGCTCTTGTTCCAGTCACACTTTGTGAAGTAGCAAGCAATAACTATGTGTAGAAAATGTAATAGAATGTGTGCATGGAATAGAATAGAATCCCTCCCCTATGAAGTGTGATGCATATGTCCTAGCCTTATTTATTGATGATGGAGCTATGTGGATGTAAGTGATATCCAATACAATAGATATATCCAACTCTAGATGGAGTGATAGTAGTAAGTGATGCTAGGTCCCTCATTATGGTCTCGTAACTTTATATTTATAGGGTTCTCTTGGTCTAATTTTATAATTAACCCCAAAAAGGCCAACCACAAGAAAGATAAAGATGCGAAATGGCTAGAAAGAGCCCAAAAAGTGGCGGGAAAGTGTAAAAAGGGCCAGGGCACCCTTGGTGGGACCAGGGTGACAACGAGCAACCCCAGTACTAATTCAGTCACCCTAATCGAGGCTAAAATGATGCAAGATGACAAAAGTTGATTGGGCATATGGGTGCAAGAGGTCAATAATGACAAAATAAAGTAAAACAAGATGGCCAAAAGACGGGGGTTAATTAGTACTTTCTTCACTCAATAACCTTCTAAATAGTAGTATGAGACCGGGATAAATAAATGTCTAAAGTACATGATTTCATGACTAAATTTTCTCCCATAAGAAGTATATGAATAGTAGTATGTGATTAGGACCTAGTAATGTACCCAAATTTTGTGATTTAGTGTCTACATTTTCTCCCACTTTATGTTGGTGAGAAGAAATCTCGGTAACATAAAGTAGATAGAGATGCATACCTAATAACCATGTAGATTGATGTAGAAAGAGTGTGACGAGACAAGAAAAGTGTGGAGTGATAAAAAGTGTGAAGTGTGGAAACTATAAAAGAGGAAGTAAAAATAAAAGTGATGATAATGACCCTAGGGTGGAGACGCACGTGTAGATTGTTGTTGTTGTACATGTTGTTGATGATGATATTTGTTGTGTGTCGATGTTGACCACTGCTTCCCATAAGGAAGGACCTGTAAAAGATAAGAATGAAAAAATAGTCAAATATGGTGTATAGATGTATAAAATGCATGTAAGAAATGTGTAAAATGTTGAAAAGTAAAAAGGAACATGTGCACCTAATCCACGATGAGTAAAAGAGTGTAGAGAGGAACCTGAAAATGTCAATGAAGGGCGTGTTTTAGGGTGATCTCATGCCATGACAAAATTAGTGTAGGGATAAAGGTCTAGTGTCATTCTCCAACCTTTGACTGATTCCCAGAATTGTTGAGCAAGTTGAATGTTGGTTTTTTGGGCGATCCTACGCCATGACAAAAATAATGTAGGGAGAAATGTCTAGTGTCAATCTCCAACATTTGACTGTGTAGTGCCCACTTCCCTTTGACACCTTTTGGATACCTATTTTGATACTTTGATTACATTATAGACATTATTATGTTTTGATTTAGTATGTTATTAAACATTGATCAGGGATTATTGTTGATCTTGATTTGATTATGATGCATGATGATTATTAGAGACACCTTATATGTGGATGATGATATATAATTTGACATGGATGTTTATGGATGTTGTTCAAACATGTGATTTAGATATTATGAGTAGATCTAGAAAATGGATATTATATGATGATGATATAGTTGTTGATTAAAAATGTAAATGATGTAGTTGTTACTTTGATGTTGTTGTGATTCATTTATATAGTTGGTTTAGTGATTTTATTTATATCATATTGGATGTTCTGATATGGCCACAAGGCCGAAGGAGGTATTTGTATTTTGTAGGTTAAAAATATCACAACAAAACATCGGGGGATCAGAGACCAACCAAAGTGGAATTCTAGGTGAATTCAACAAGGTCACCATGGCAACTTGTTTTGTGTTTGTGTTGTTTTGTTAGGGATTCCCATGGGGGGAATTTCCTTTATCATGTGACCATGGGTTTGTGTATTTTATTAATGTGTTTCTTTTATTATTGTTGTATGTATTTTATTAGTAATGTGTTCCCTTATTTTAATTAATTAAATTGTGATAGAATTAATGTGAGAATCATATGGTTAAAATTTAAATAAATCAAATTGGGATATGGGAAAGTAATAATGAAAGTTGTTGGCTGTTTGTATTTAATTTGTAAGGGATGTGTAAGTTGTGTAAGAGCTTGTGTAAGTCAGATTTTGGAGTATGAAATACTCCACCTCCATGAAAATTCGAATTTTTCCTTGGGGGCTATTTTTGGAGGCTTGTGGGACAAGTAAAACTTGTCCCATGCCTCTAAATTTAATCTACCAACCATACTTATGGATGGAGATGTGATTTGTGACTTTTATAATGAATTTTAATAGTCATGTTGCATGTTTTTAATTGCACTCTCTTACATTTTAATTAATTTGATGTCCCTTGAGGTGTGGGCTTTTTGGAGTGTGCAAGTAACTTGTCATATGTTCACCCACCTCTTTATTGTGCTTAGGAGAATGGAGTTTGTCTTTTTGTGTTTGAATTGGAGGATGTATGATGTGGCATCCTACATGGATCCACATCATCCTCTTATCTCCCTCTTTTATTTAATTCAAACTCTCTTCTTGTTTTGGGTTGTTGAATCATTTTGCAACTTCCTTGGGGGTGCATTTTTCTTGTGTGGAGCTCTTGTTCTTGGAGAAAGTTTTGGAGAAAGCTTTGCATGCTTGGAATTTTTTTATTTTGGACTGTGTTTTGGCACTTGAAGCTTGATGTTTGGAAACCAAAGTAACCATGGAGAGGTAGGAATTTAACTCTTTTTTATATGTGTCATTTTTTTATTGTGTTGTGTGGATAGTGCATGCTTTGTTTTATTTATTGGCTGGTTGGGTAGACTACCTTAGGGAAGGTGTAGGAGAAGGCTATGGGGAATCCATGTGGGGGGGCATAAGGGAATGCCATTGGCATCAGAATTTTGTGGAGGGATTTTGGGTTTGGGATCCACCATGGAAAAGAAATAGCTTGCATTTCTTACTTTGTGGGGGGCATAAGGAAATCTGTGGGGGGCATAAGGATGGGGGGCTTAAGGATTTTTGTGTGATGGATTAATTTTGCTGTCTGTTATTGGTGGATGCCCAAATTCCAATTGGGAGGCATAAGTATCTTCCCCCATAGACCTTGCTCCTTTGGCTTGCATGATCAAGCCTGAGTTCTGTTTTGAAATGATTTTAAATGCAGTTGTGAACTGATGTTTTTTTGTTGAATTGTGTTTTTAAAAAAAGGAAATGTGTATGTGAAAGAATGTTGTGTTGTGGAAGCCAGTTGTTTCCATGGTTGAATTACACCTTTGATTGTATTTTGGTTGGGGCTCGGGGGCCAATGATGAAGGAAGACTTCTCCTTTCATTGGATGTCTTGGTTGGGTGGAGAGCATTGCCTTTCCCCCTATTTTGTTGTGATAAATTTGGAGAAAGAGGAAATGTGCATGTTACTGTCCTAGAGCAAAGAAAAGTGTAATTTGACAGTCCCTTGTGAAACACATTCATTTGTAATCCTTTCCCACTTGAAGTGGATGAAATTGTAATATGTATTTGTGAAGGAAAGATGTATGTAATTGATTATGAAGTTAGATATTGAATTGTGAAAGACATTTACATTCTGTATTCTGTTATTGGAAAGAAATAGAACTCTGTTAATTGCAATCAAGAAATGGAAGAATGTGAAGATGTAAATTTTTATAAATGAATTCAATAAATGATTGCAAGTTCATCTCTCAATTGCATTGTTGTGTTGAAATGGAATGTTAAATTGTGATTGGAATCTTTGTTTTGAAAATTGAAAAAAGAAGAAATACGTGTGTAAGAATTATATTGTATTGTTCTTTTTTTGAAATATGTTAAATTGGAAATCAGATTTTTCAATTTAACTTGGAAATGAATTGTTTAGAAACAACTGAAATTGTATTGGATTAGTTTAGGAATGAAGTATCACACTTAAATGATAAAATGGATACATAGAGTTTTCCTTGAAATTAATCTCTGCTACAACTTTCAAAACTGGTAAATTTCAATATAATGCACAGTTCAGACCTGCACACATCAATCAACTTGGAATTGATATAATTTAGCATGCTAAGACACTAAGGAACTCTGTTGACAAAGAACACTTAAGAAAATAAGTTTAAACATTGAAAATTAGAGCCAAATCCTTCTCACAGTCATTTTTCTGTCAATTTATGGAAAAATGCAAATTGAAATCAATGGAATAAATTTACCTTCCTAAAACACTTTAAAATCTCCCTAGATCAATTCTCCATGTCTGTTTGACATTTTGAGTGAAGGAGGAGATCCAATTTAATCAAAATTGAAAGTTAGAAATTACCAGTTTGCTTTTTAAAATCCTGCAGATCGTTTTTGCAAAATTGACCCCTTAAAATTTATCAAAATGTAAATTTTATGTTTTTTGTGCAAAGAGGGCATTGAGATATTTCCAAAAAGTCCTTGTTTTCCCAAAACTGAGCTTTCTAGCTCAAGTTATGGCACTTTGAAGTTTTTTGGCCTTGGCGGGAAAATTTGGGAAAATTTTCCATGGCGGGCCTACGGCCCAAAAAAAATTCCCATTTAAAATCCTTAGGAAATTTTTTTGAAAATTTGGCTCAGGGAAATTTTTCATCTTTTCCTCTACCAGCCCACAGTCAATCAGAGGCTACCACGTGTCCTCATGGGGCAGCGGCAGAGGTGCAACATCTTTTTGCCCTTTGGCCTTTTTGAAAATTTTGGAAAAAAATTCCTTTTAGCCCCACCGGCCCACAACCAATCACAAGCTGCCACGTGGCAGATTTGGGTGCTAGCGGAGGGGGCAAACCCTTTATTTATTTTTAGATTTTTCCTTTTGAAATTTTTGAAAAATTTCCCTGCATCCTCGCCCTCGCTTTTGGGTTTTTCTCCTCCATAGATGTACGGACCCGCGCGCGCCTTTCACCTTCTTTCCCCTTTTCACAAAATTCACCAGATCACCTCACCGCTCTACACCTCTCCCTCTCCCTTCTTCCCGAGGTGATTGTAGAGAACTATGTGTCCCCTAGGCGGACCCTCAGGTGCATGGCCGTTGTTTGGCTTTTCTTCTCCTTAGGCGAAGTGCCCCAAATTCTTTTGTCGCTCCGCCTTTCCCTTTTTCCCCGGCGATGTCTCAGCAGTCGCCACATGTCCTTGGAGGACCCGCGGAGGCGCGGGCGCAAATGGGAAATTTCTCCCACGTAAGGAAAATTTCTAAACACCTCCCCGCAACCCGCCAACCTACCAAAGAGGTTTTCCTCTCCTCTTGACATATGTCCCCTTGGGGAAAATTTGACCCCTAAACTCTGCCTAATCATATCTTGAGTTTCTGAAGGAGTTAGGAGGACTTATTTATATCACCAGAAAGGTGAGAAAATTTCCTATCCAATGGGAATGATTTAGGGAAATTTTGGAAGCATTAAGTATGAGAAAAATCAAGTTGAAACTCTGATCCTGTTAGAGAGTGGGTATGGGGGTAATTACTCCCTGAACCTAACTGAAACTTCTAACCCTAAAATTGAACCATGTGAACTTGATAATTGATTAATAATTGTAAAGTTTGTTCTTGTAATTTAGATTTGTTCTGAAACCTTTTGAGGCAACTTTTTCATTACAACTTGGTTGTAGACACTTCTAATCAAAAAAAAATTATCCCATAATTTTCTAGCTAATCCTAGGTTATTTCTTAGGTCTCAAGTGGGTTGTTTTAAACGGGCATCACAGACTGCTTCCCAGAGTAAAAACACCATTGCAAATGGTGCGTAAAAGTCTGAACTAATGCAAATAAGTGCAACCAATTTTGATTTCCTAGTGTTAAAGGATTGCCTACCCTGTGAAAATCCTCTATGACAATGCTGGAAATTGTGTTGAACTGAAAAAATCTATGTATCTGCCCCTTGGTCTCAGGGGCCCAGGAAGGGATAGAAGCACCTAGGCACCCAAGTTTGATTATGGGCACTAATGTCTATGCTAAAGTAAGGACCCAAGTCTGATTTTAAGCCTTGTCTGAGTCTATAGACTGTGTTGACTTTGTGTTATACTATACTAAAATGTGACTGTAGACTGCTAAATTGTGATTGTAGACCATTGAACTGTGACTGTGACTACTAAACTGTGATTATAACTGCCAAATGGGGTGATTGAATCTACTATAACCATCTAGATTTGCATCCATCAAAGGAACCTAAAGCTACATTTGCATCCATCTAGCTCCATCACAAGGCACATAAGGTTGGTTCATCTGCATCACACTACATAGGAGGGGAGTCTATTATTTCCATACACACATTTAATACATTTTACATCTAGTTATTTGTTCGTTACTTCACAAAGTGCTACTAGCACAAGAGAAACATAGGGCATGATTTTCACACATGCACCTAAAACTACATCAGGTATGAGATGTAGTGGAGTGCTCAGTTAGTAAGTCCCATTGTAGCAGCCGAGGACAATCTGACCCCTTCATATGCATCTTTATTTTTTAGGGTTTTGATGCTAAGGACTTCTTAACCCTCTTTGCACATTAGGGTTTCACATTTCTATTTACTTAGTTGTCTTAGATCATATATGTCATTTCCTTTCTTAACCCTCTCTTACATACTCTTGGGTCATATTCATTTAACTATTATTTATTGATTTGTGTAGCATTAGATTAGGCTAGGATATCACATTTTAGTTTAATCATTTTGTTGAATCACATGGTTGACACCACCTTTCACTTAAGGTTGTTTTTCTCTTATTCGTTATGGCTCAATCCTCTGAAGAATTTACTGAAACCCATCTTAAGGCCATCAATGATCATATCACTAAACATCCTCAACATCTAGATTTACTTTTATATGCTTCTCGTGAGTAAGCTACAAACCTTGTAGAACTTAATGCTTATGTCGATATTCCCACCATAGTTGCTACAATTACTTCTACTCTTCCACCCATCTCCATTGTTCTCATTTCTATTCCTACTCCTACTAATCATTATACCCCACCCCTTGTTTCACATATGTGGTAACCTCCTTCTGATGGAACTTAGGGTCTAGCCTCTCTTTATCAAGACCTTCAAGCACAAATTCATTGATTACAATAGGCTACTTCTCGTGCATCTCCATCTTTGGATTCTACTTTGCTACTACATACTCCATTTGCACCCACTATATCCACCTATTCATTTCCACCAAACTCTTTCACCCCTAAACTACCTATTTTCAATGGCCATGGTGACCCTCAAGAGCATCTCCATTCTTTCCATGTGGCTTGTCTAGATTTTGTAGATGATCATATCCTCTTAGCTAAGATTTTTCCTCGCAGTTTGAAAGATTATGTGATGTGTTGGTTTTATGACCTACATTTCCATTCGGTAGCCTCCTTCACACATCTAGCCAATGCTTTTCTCACTCACTTCTCTATCAATATCAGCTCTAAGATCTCATATGCCCAACTCACACAACTTAAACAAGGATCTAATGAACACTTAGCAAATTATGTTTTAAGATACAAAAACAACTTAGCCAAGATGTCAAATGTTCTTGTGGACTCTGAGCTTCAGGATTTATTCATCCAAAGTCTACTACCACCTCTCCAGGAGAGTGTCCTCTTTGAGACCTCTCCTTCTTTCGATCAACTTTTTCATACTCTTAAGCTTCATGAAACCAAGCTCTTAGCTATAGAAAAGCTTAAATACCAAGAGAAAGCATCATCCTCTATGGGTTTTCTGAGTAAGAAAACATTTAAACCATATATAACTAAACCTACTAACACAAAATTCATTGTCAATGTGGTAGCTACTACTAAAGAAGTTCAATCACAACCACCTCAGTGAACATTCACCAAATTTCCTATTGCCCCACATCTTATCTTACAACTTCTTGAAAGAAATCTTATCACACTTCCTCCACCACTTGAATTGGATCCATCATGACCAAAAGGAAGGAATTACAATGAGTAGTTCCGATCTGATTATCACCACTGTGTAGGGCACTCTACCAATAGGTGATTCAAACTCCACACCATCATCCAAGATCTTATCGATAATAATAAGCTTGAATTTCCTGAGACTACATATTCTCCACCAATTAATGAAAATCGTAAGCTCAAATTATTTGGTAACCCACCTCCACAACATGATAAGAAAATTGATGATCCATCAGCTAATGATAGTTATCATGCAGTGCCTCCACCCGAATCGGGGGCCCTTGACTTCTTGGTGGCTAACACCAACATCGCTTCCAGTCATCTCTTTCTCTGATTATGACTATCATGCTACTTTATCTTCTAATCACTTACATATTAGCACCTTTATTGGATCTGTCACTATCAATAATACTAAGGTTGATCCATCATGGCCTATTAGTGCATGTTCTCTACCACTTCTTGATGCTATTGGTTATCCACATTCACACATCTCATATCCGATGAACAATTCATATGGTGTGGTTAAACTTCATGTTACTGTAGGACCTCTTACTATACTTGTACCTTTCCTTGTTGGACAAGTTGTAGATGGTTGTGACATGCTTATAGGCCTCAATTAGATTCTTCAGTCTCAGTCTATCATTTCTATGAATCATTTGTGACTCAAATTCATTCATAACAATCAAGTTGTTTCTATCGACGGTGTACCTCCATCTACTCCATGGTCATCATTTCCTCGAGCACCAGTTCAGGCATCCCCTACTTCATCTACCACATCACAACCTATGTTAATTAAAGTGCAATCTACTCCTAGTTCACCTACTCACACACCATCTACGTGGCCACACCACTCTGCTAGTCCTACACATCGATATAGGCCTATTCCTTGCATAATTACAACATCTCGAGCATAGATCTCCACCTCATTTTATTCCACGCAGATCTCCATCACCCCACATTCATTTTCTCGCGCTTACACATTTTTCATATACTCATCCATCACATGCACATAGACTTCACTCACCTGTGTAATGACTATCTACTATTCCACCACTACTAGAGCATGGTCATACACTTTCACCACCACTAGCATCAGATGAGGGACCTTCATCCTTCACTTTCATTGGTTAGTTCATTCACTCACACATACTTGGGGGGCATAACATTCACACAATCCCCCCATCCTAGCATCAACACATGTCTCATACTCACATTTACATATATCCACATTCTAGCATTCACATAGTCATCTACATTACATACATCGTCATTACCCTATGACACACTCTTGTGCTTTGGTTCACACTTGACTGTTGAGGGAATTTTCTACACATGAACCCCACACACTGCACAATAGTCACTACACATTAGGCATCACATATCATCACATAATCCTACATCATCTACATATCACACACTATATCATAGACATTGCAAGTCTTCATACATTCTACATCATCCTACATCTTGTCTTACATACATCATACTATGTTCTACACATCTACACACATCACCATAGCTATCACATATTACATGTTTTATGCCTTATACATGTTGTCTTACATTGTGTCTTATATTTATCGTACATATACACATCTTATTCTATTAAACTACACATTTCATTACATATTCATCCTACCATGTACAGTACATTTTTCATATTCATCATTCATATACTATTTCATACACTGTGTGCATGCACTCACTACCCAATGACACACTCTAGTCTCACGGTCCATACTGGACTGTTGAGGGTATACATCAAAAATGGACCACATCACACTCACATGTTCATCATTCAATCTTATTTTTCTCATGCGACATTCCTAGGATTAGTGATATACACCTTAGGCTATAGGGTCACTTCTTCTAGCATCATCTTGTGATAGGTATATCATCACTTTCACTTACATTGTTTAGTGGTATACGCTTTAGGCTAAATCACCACCTCCTTTCTATTCATCTAGTCATGATATACACTTAGGCTATAGAGTCATGCACAACTCATCTCTATGTCACATCTCATCACCACACACTCATCACAACGTGCTACACACAACACATAGTTTTGACCATTTCCCGATGACGCACTCTCATTTTTGGTTCATTCTTGACTGCTGAGGGGGCATACTAAATGAACCTCACTGCATACAATTCCATTCACTCAGGGGGCACTGGGCTCCTATCATCCATATTACATTCCATTCCATCCATCCACAACATACTACATTTTATGGTTGCATTTACTCTTGCTTGCACTTGTCTTTACATGTTCACTTTACTACACATGTTAGATAGATCTCTTGTATGTCATTATCTTTACCATACACACATGCACATTCACATCCTTTTCTAGTTGTGATCACAGATACAAAGCTTCTACATGCAACACCGATGCTTGACACACTACCTACTAGGGGCATCCACATTTGTACACTATAGGTGTTATTGTTTCATTTTGTACTTAACACTTTCCATTATCAGATTATACATGCTTTGACATACTTGCTATTTTTCTAACATGCTAATGGGTGCTTCATGTGCAACATTTGTTATGCAGGGATATTTTCTTCCATACTTGTTTGTTTTTTGTTATTGCTTGTCTTGTTTATGGGCCTTTCCCTTTGTTGTGTGTACACACTTGTTTGTTTGAGGCCATGATGGCCTTGAGTGTCTTGCGACACAATGAGTGGTGTCCCATGTTTGTAACCCACTTTTCATGGTCTATGATTGTCTTTTGAGTGTTTACATTGTCTTCTTATGTTCTAGCTTACACATTGTTTTTTTGGCTTATATGTGTTCTCTACATGCATGCTTGTTCATACTAACACTTGTTTTCTAGCCACTTGTTTATGTGTGCCTTGGTCTTTACCAAGCACATTCCCTTCCCCCTGTAGGGCAAAGTTTCAATTACATGGTCGGTCCTCTTTTGGGGCCACATTCTCCTATCTGTGATGTCACATGCACCCCCAAAGAGGGGGGCATCATTTGGGGTTTACACATGGTACCAATACAGTTCTACAGTTCAGTCTACAGTTCAGTCTATATCCATGACACAGTTAGTTTACAGTCTGAGTGGGTTCAGAACAGTCTACGAACCCCATACATAATGGCTTTTATATGGAAAATTTTCCTTAGCATTCTGGGGAGTAGTTATAGGTTGGAGGATACAATAGACTTTCCTCCCTACACTACTTTGGCCAGTGGCATCAGATCACCCAAAAAACTAGACAGTACAAAGATCTCTTCACCAATCTCAGGGAAGTAGTTACAGGTTGGAGAATAACACAACTTTCTCCCTACACTTCTTCAGCCACAGTGGCATGAGATCACCCAAAAAACTCGCACTTCACTGACAGTTACAAGATATCCTTTCTACACCCTTTGTCTCATCATGGATCAGGTGCACATGTTCCTTTTTCATTGTCATTTTCATACTATTTATACATGTTTTTTACATATATACATGCATTTTTACACATATACATGTGTATTTGACTACTTGATCATCTTCTCTTTTGTAGGTCCATCCATATGGGAAGAAAACAGTCAACAACAACACACACATGGTGAGTACATCACACACATGATACTAACCATGTAGGTACACTACACACATTGACATCTACACATGTGCTTTCCACCCTAGGTTCACTCTCATCACTTTTACACTTTTGCATCTTTAGTCTCCATGCTCCATCTTTTTTTCACTCCACACTTTATCTAGTCCTTTGACACATTTTCTACATCACTCTACATGGATTATCAAGTACACATCTATCTACTTTAAGTTAGGAAAATTATGGAATAATTTTTTTTATTAGAAGTGTCCACAACCAGGTTGCAAGACAACAGTTGACACTAACAGGTTCCGGAACAAGTTTAAATTACTAGAACATACTTTTCTTTTATTAACAATTATCAGAGGTCACAAGGTCCAAATTTTAGGGTTAGAAGTTTCAGTTAGGTTCAGGGGGTAAATATCACCATACCCACTCTCTAACAGGCTCAGAGTTTCAACTTGATTTTTCTCACACTTAACACATTCAAAATTTCCCTAAATCATTCCCATTGGATAGGAAATTTTCTCACCTTTCCAATGATATAAAGAAGTCCTCCTAACTCCTTGTAAAACTCCAGTTATGGACCGGTGGACCTTAGGGGTCAAATTTTCCCCCAAGGGGACACGTGTCGAGCGGGGAAGAAGACCCATTTTTCAGGTTGGCGGGTCACGGGGTGGTGTTTAGAAATTTTCCTTGCATGGGAGAAAAGTTCAAATTTGTCCCATGCCTCCACTGTCCTCCAGGGACACGTGTCGGGCTCTAAGCCATGGGGAGAAGGAGAGGGAAGGGCGGGTGGCAGAGTTTGGGAAAATTTTTCCAAGGGGAGGGAAAAATCCAATTAGCACATGCCACACGCCCATGGGTCTGCACCAGGGACACATGGCACCAAAAACAACAGGGGGGAGGGAAGAGGGGAAGGGTGGGGTGGTGGGGAAAGTTGGAAAAAATTCAAAATTTTCCAAAGGGAGGGAAAAGGAAAAGGTTGGTTAGGTTTCCGCCCCTCCACGCACCCCATGGAAGGGTCTTTCCCATGGATTGGCAGGAGTGCGGGGCCGGCGGGGGGAAAAAGGGAAAATTTCCCAAAACAAAATTTTTTAAAAAGGCCCAAAAAAAATGATGTCATGCGAGGGTTTCCCCCCCCCAGCTTGTCACCCATGAGGCCACGTGGCAGCCTCTGATTGGCTGTGGGCCGGCGGGGAAATTTTAAAAAAAAATCCCCAAAATTTTCAAAAAAAAAATTCTAAGGATTTTTTTAAAGGGAAATTTTTGGGCCGCGGGCCCGCCAGGGAAAATTTTCCCAAATTTTCCCGCCAAGGAAGGAAAACTTCAAAGGGCCATAACTTTTGCTAGAAAGCTCAGTTTTGGGAAAACAAGGACTTTCTGGAAATCTCTCGATGCCCTCTTTGCACAGGAATCATAAATTTTACATTTTGATAAAGTTTAAGGGGTCAATTTTATGAAAACGATCTGTAGGATTTTAAACAGCCAACTGGTAAATTTTAACTTATAAATTTGATTCAATTTGATCTCCTCCTTCACTCAACATGCCAAACAGACATGGAGGATTATTCTAGGAAGGATTTAGAATGTTTTAGGAAGGTAAATTTTCTCAATTGATTCCAATTTGAATTTTTCCAACAATTGACAGAAAATGACTGTGAAAGGGATTGGGCTCGATTTTGCAATGTTTTAAATTGTTTTCTTAAGTGTTCTTTGTCAATTTGAGTTCCTTGATAATACAACATGCTAAATTTTAACATTTCCAAGTTGATTATTATGTATAGGCTCGAACTGTGCATTTTAATTAAATTTATTTGCCAGTTTTAAATTTACAATCAGAGATCCAATTCTAGAAATTTCATTTCTATTCTAATCTATCAATTTCATCATTCAAGTGTGGAATTTCAATTTCTAATCTAAAAGTCCAATACATTTAGTTTTTTATAAACAAATCATTTTTCAAAATGAAACATAAATTGTAAATTCTGATTTCCAATTTAATATATTTCTAAAAAGATACAAAACAAGGCAAAATAATACAATTCCATCATACGTATTTCTTCCTTTTTCCATTTTTCAAAACAGGGATTCCAATCACAATTTGATATTCCAATTCAACACAACAATGCAAATGAGAAAGATCTTGCAATTCTTTATTAATTCAATTATACAACTTTACATCTTTCCATGTTTGAATGCAATAACACATTTCTATTTCTTTCTTTCCAATAAACAGAACAAAGTATAAATATCCTTCACATTTCGAATGTACAACTTTCATAATCAATTACATACATCTTTTCTTCACAAATATATATTACAATTTCATCCACTTCAAGTGGGGAAGGTTACAAATGAATTTGTTTCACAAGGGGCTGGTCAACAGTCTTCTACTCCAGAACAACAACATACACATTTTCTTTTTCTTCCAATAGATCACAACAAAAGTGGGGGAAAGGCAACGCTCTCCACCCAACCAAGACATCCAATGAAAGGAGAAGCCATCCTTCATCATTGGCCCCCGAGCCCCAACCACAATACAATAAGAGGTGTGATTTAACCCATGGCAACAACTGGCTTCCACAACACACAACATTCTTTCAACATGCATAATTCAATTAAAACACAGTCCAACACAAAACAACAGTTTACAACTGCATTTGAAAACATTCAAATAGAACTCAGGCTTGATCATGCAAGCCAAAGGAGCAAGGACTATGGGGGAAGCTACTTATGCCTCCCAATGGGAATTGGGCATCCACCTGTAACAAACCACCAATAAAATTCACCACACATTTCCTTATGCCCCCCACAATCCCTCCTTATTCCCCCCACAAATGCCCCCCACAAAGTAAGAAATGCAAGCTATTTCTTTTCCATGGTGGATCCCAAACCCAAACTCCCTCCACAAAATTTGATGCCACTGGCATTCCCTTATGCCCCCCACATGGATTCCCCATAGCCTTCTCCTACACCATCCCTATGGCAGTCTACCCAACCAGCCAACAAATAAATCAAAACATGCACCATTCATTCATACACAAAATAAATAACAATCATAAAAGAAGAGCTAAGCTCCTACCTCTCCATGGTAGCTTTTGTTTCCAAACATCAAGCTTCAATGCCAAAACACAGTCCCAAAACAACAATGTAAATTATGAAATTATCTCCAATCTCCTCCAAAATCCACAAGAGCTCCCAATAGCAAAAATGTGCCCCCAAAGAAGTTGCAAAATGATTCAACAACCCAAAACAAGCAAAGAGTTTGAATTTTATAGAAGAGGGAAGAGAAGAGGATGATGTGGATCCATGTAGGATGCCACATCACACATCCTCAACTCCAACACAAAAGACAAAATTTCATTCTCCCAAGCACAATAAAGAGGTGGGTGAAAATATGACAATTTACTTGCACACTCCAAAAAGCCCACACCCCAAAGGACTGCAAATTAAATAAAATGTAAGAGAGTGCAATCAAAACTTGCAACATGATTAATAAAATGCATTAAAAAGTCTAAAATCACCCTCCAGCCATAGGTATGGTTGATAAATTAAATTGAGATGTATGGGACAAGTTTTACTTGTCCCACAAGCCTCCAAAAACAGCCCCCAAGGACAAATTCGAATTTCCAAGGAGGTGGAGTGTTTCATACTCCAAAATCTGACTTACACAACTCTTACACAAACTTACACATCCCTTACATATTTAATACAAAGAGCCAACAACTTCCATTATTACTTTCCCATATCCCAATTTGATTTATTTAAATTTTAACCATATGATTTCTCACATTAATCTACCACCATTTTAATTAAATAAAAGAAAGGAACACATCACTAATAAAATACATAAAAACAATAATTAAAATGAACCACATTAATAAAATACACAAACCCATGGTCACATATAAAGGTGATCCCCCCATGGGAATCCCTAACAACAACAAACACACACACAATAAAACAAGTTGCCATGGTGACCTTGTTGAATTCACCTAGAATTCCATTGTGGTTGGTCTCCAATCCCCCGATGTTTGTTGTGATATTTTAACCTGCAAAACACAAATACCTCCTTCAGCCTCATGGCCATATTAGAACATCCAACATGATATAAATATCATTACAAAATTATCTAAATATGTGAATCACAACAACATCAAGGCAATTTAACAAAATCACTTACAATACCAACAACTATATCATCATCATATAATGTCCATTTTCTAGATCTACTCACAATATCCAAAATCACATGCCCGAACATCATCCATAAAACATCCATGTCAACTAGTATATCATCATCCACATATGAGTGTCTCTAATAATCATCATGCATCATAACCAAATCAAGATCAACAATAATCCATGATCAAATGTCTAACAACATACTAAATCAAAACATAATAATGTCCATAACATAATCAACAATATCAAAATAAGGATAAAAAAGGTGCCAAAGGAAATCAGACAGTACATCCCCCTCCCCTAAGACTCGACTTCCTCCTGGAAGTCACTGGAACAAATGTGGAAACTGAACTTGTGATAAGGTAGCATCCTCCCATGTAGTTGCAGTCTCATCATATCTATCCCACTGCACCCAAACCTGATCAACCTCTCTACCTCAAAGGCCCAGGGTCCTATGATCTAGGATGCGAATGGGCTCCACCATCACCTACCCCTGATCCTACACCTGCAATGATGTCCAATCTAACACATGAGAAGGATCTGCAATATATCTCCTGAGAACTGAAACATGAAAAACATCATGTATGTGAGACAAGCTGGGTGGCAATGCTAGATGGTAGGCCAAAGGGCCGATACGCTCCAACATCTCAAAAGGACCAATGAATCTAGGAGCTAACTTAGAACCTTTT
Organism: Taxus chinensis; assembly: GCA_019776745.2. NCBI lineage: Eukaryota > Viridiplantae > Streptophyta > Pinopsida > Cupressales > Taxaceae > Taxus > Taxus chinensis. The sequence continues at coordinate 316,827 of JAHRHJ020002231.1, read as the reverse complement.
CCATAATGGATAGGGCTCTTGTGTGGCCTGACACGAAGGAACACCTTCATGCCCACATCAAAACTATGGTCGATCCTATGCTGATCTGCATACTTCTTCTGCCTGTCTTGTGCCTCCTGCAATCTCTACCTGATCAACACCACCTGCTGCTCCATGTCCTGTAAAAGAGCTGGTCCAAGAGATACTTTGTCCTCTAACCTGTCCCAGCTAAGAGGTGTCCTGCACTCTCTACCATACAAATCCTGAAAAGGAGCCATGCCTATGGAACTCTGAAAACTATTATTGTAGGAAAACTCCACTAAGTACAGGTACTCCTCCCATTTAGACTGCTGATCCATCACATACATCCTGAGCATGTCCTCTAAAATCTGATTCACCCTCTCAGTCTGTCCATCTGTCTCAGGGTGATATGTTGTGCTGAAGTTGATTCTTGTCCCGAGGACATACTGCATGGTAGTCCAGAAATGTGAAGTGTACAAAGGATCGCGGTCACAAATGATCTTCTGCAGAATCCCATGTAACCTGAAAATCTCATCCAAATATACTCATGCCACTGCTCTAGCTGTATAAGTGGTCTTCACCAGAGAAAAGTGAGCCACTTTTGTCAATTTATCAACCGTGACCATAATGGCATCGTGGTGATATCTCGACATCGGTAGCCCAACAATGAAATCCATGGAAATGGTGTCCCACTTCCATTCCGGTATAGCATGAGGATAAAGAAGGCCTGCTGGATGTTGATGCTCAGCCTTAACTCTCTGGCACTCTAAACATCATGACACAAACTGGGCCACATCTCTACGAAGTCCTCTCCAATGATACAACTGTCTCAAGGTGGCGTGCATCTTCTTCACCCCGGGATGGGCTGAATAGGGTGCACGATGTGCCTCTACCAAGATGTCCTGCCTCAAGCCTCCATCTCTGGGAACATATATCCAGCCTCTGTGCCTGAGAAGACCATCTGTCTCTAAGGAAAAACCATCAAACTTCCCCTCAAGGGGTCTCTGTGACTCGATCTCTGCTCATACTGCAATGTAGAAGCTATCAAGAGGAAGCTGCTGAAGAATCCTTCTCCACAAATCTATGTGCTCACTGAGGTGGCCATAGCCACATGTCTCCATCTACTGAGAGCATCTACTACCACATTCTCCTTCCCCTTCACATGCTCTATCTCCATATCATACTCACAAAGCAACTCCATCCAACGCCACTGACGAGCATTGAGATTGGGCTGCGTGAAGAGGTGACGAAGACTCAAGTGATCTGTCCTGAGTGTGAATCTCCTTCCAAGAAGAAAGTGCCTCCATCTAACCAAAGCATGCACAACTACCACAAGCTCAAGATCATGAGTCAGATAATTAAGCTCATGATCTTTGAGTTTGTGAGACTCAAAAGCCACTACTCTACCCTCCTGCATCAACACACCTCCAAGCCCTGCTAAAGAAGCATCTGTGCAAACAAAGAACTCACCCTGTGGATCTGGCACTACAAGAATAGGTGTTGTAGTGAGGCACTCCTTCAGTGTCCTGAAGGCCTGCTCACATCTGTCTGACCAAACAAACTTCTTCCCTTTCCTCTGAAGGGAAGTGATAGGGTGCGCAATCTGAGAGAAGTCCTGAAAAAATCTCCTGTAGTAACCTACTAATCCCATGAAGCTGCACACCTCAGTCACTGTAGTGGGTGCTGGCCAATCCATAATGGCTCTAATCTTGGAAGGATCGATGGTGATACCTTCCCCAGAAATGATATGACCCAAATACTGCACCTCTGTCTGAAAGAAAGCACACTTCTCCAAGTTCCCGTAAAGTTGCTGCTCACGAAGACACTGAAGAACCTGGCGAAGGTTCCCCTCTTGCTCCTTACACGTACGTGAGTATATCAAAATGTCATCTAGGAAGATGAGCATGAAGTGATCTAAGAAGGTCCTGAATACCCCATTCATCAAACTCATGAACACTGCGGGGGCATTAGTCAAACCAAAAGGCACCACTGTGAACTCATAGTGCCCATATCTCATGCGAAAGGTGGTCTTATGAATGTCCACCTCTGAAATCCTCAACTGATGGTAGCTTGACTTGAGATCAATCTTAGAGAAAATGTGGCTCCCTTCATTTGATCAAACAAGTCATCAATACGTGGAAGGGGATAACGATTCTTGATCGTTACCTTTTTCAGCTGGCGGTAATCAATACACAACCACAAGGATCCATCCTTCTTCTTCACAAAGATCACCGGTGCACCCCAAGGGGATACACTAGGATGGATAAGGCCTTTCTCCAAAAGGCCCTCAAGCTGTAACTTGAGCTCACAGAGCTCTGGGGTGGTCATCCGATAAGGTGCTCGTGAGATAGGCTCTGCTCCAGGAACTAGATCTATATGAAAATCAATCTCACGTGGGGGTGGTAACCCTGGTAGCTCCCCTAGAAAGACATCTGCAAACTCTCTCAAAATGGGATGATCATCTAGCGATGGTCCACTAGACCCATCCTCTGATCTGTCACTAACTGTAACAACATACATCTGACAACCCCATCACACACACCGCTTAAGCTGCATAGCGGAGATGGTGTGAATAGAAACGGGTCTCCTGACCCCTGAAATCACCGACTCAACTCCCAAATCATCTGCACAAGATATAGTCTTGTGGTAACAATCCATCCTGGCCCTGTGTGTAGATAACCAATCCATACCCAAAATGACTCCATACGAGCCCAAAGGAAGGATACAGAGATCTGAGGTAGTGGTGAAAGGTCCCAAATCCACTACACACTCCTTAACTAAGGAGTCTACAGAGATCTTGGCTCCAGAAGCCATCTCGACATCCCAACTAAGACCCTACCTAACTGCCACCAGCCTGCATCACTCTACTAAAGATGGTGCAATGAAAGAATCAGAAGAACCAGAATCAAACAATACAGAGGTAGGAATACCACCAATGCTACCTGTGGTCTCAATGACTGTGCTCTGATGCTCTACCTGGTGGTTCTCAACCACTGCATAAATCCTGTGGCTGCATCCCATGTCACCAACCAGTAGGCTCAGAGATCTGTGTCTTACCCTTGTTGTTAGGGTTCTGTGGGAAATCTCTCCAAAAGTGTCCAGTAACTCCACAACCAAAACATCCTCCTGATCCTCCCCAATGAGTAGCACCTCTAGTAGGTGCCCTGGAAGTCTGTGGCATGGATCCTGATGATCTGGCTGTGGTCTGCTGAGGTCTCTACTGGTGAGCTCCCACTGACTGAGCTCTAGGTCCACCCTGTGTCCTGATGGGACCCCTAGGAGGAGGCCCCATACTCTGACCTCTCTGTGCATCAGCTCTCTATGGAGGTCTATGAGGTGGGTGGGACTACTGTTACTGTTGTGGCCTAAAGGATGACTGTGCTGAACCCTGGCCACCATGAGGAAGAGGTACTGACCCCCTCGATCTACTGTCCTGCATCTATTGTATGTGGCTCCGGACTCGGTCTCTAGCCTGTTGGGTCTTCCCCCGAGTCTCCTCTACTATATAGGCCTTCTCGACGGCCTCAGCTAATGTCTGTGGGTAGTGGATCCACACTGCACCTCCAATATCTAAATTCAGGCCCTAGATGAACCTGTGAATCTACACCTGCTCATCCTGCATATACTCAACATACTGGAGTAGATCCAGAAATCTACTCTCATACTCTGCTACTGAAAGAGATGCCTGTCGGAGGTCATGGAACTCATCGATCCTCTACTGTATGAACCTCCATGACAAATATCTACTCTTGAATCTCTCCTCAAATAGCTCCCAGGTCACTATCTCAGAATCTACATGGAGCTTCTACTCCTCTGTCCTCCACCATACTCCTGCTCCATCCCTCAGTAGATGGATCACAACACGAGCTTTCATGTTGCTAGAACAAGGACAAAGCTTGAAGCAACCGCTCAAGCTCACTAGCCAGGCCTCTACCTGAAATCCACCCATGTCACCTGAGTAATGTGATGGCCAAAGCTTCAGGATCTCCCTGATGTGATCTGCAGCTGTGGTCTGATGGCCTCTAGGTCTCTCTGTGCTCATCCCTAAGCCTAGGGCTCTGAGACCTCTCTCTATGCTCTGAAACTCTATCACCCTGTCCCCTCAGTGGTGACTCTACTCTGGCTGACTCCACATGGGAGTTCTCTCCTCTATGCTCCTCACTGGGTCGAGGAGATACCTGACCCTCAATGGAAGGGGCTCTGTCATGACTGGCTGCATGTCCTCCTCCTAATCCTCCACGTAGAGTGGCATTGACATCCTGAAGAGTCTATAAAATCTGGGGTAGGATGGCTGCTACACCCTGATCTGGTGGTGGTGGTGGTGGTGGTGGTAAGTCTGAGTCTATGTGAAAATTCCCCCACCCCATCTGCACCTCCTGCATAGACCAAAGTGAGAGTTAGTTCATTTTTCTAAGTTTTACTCAATTTCCATGTTTACTAAAATATGTAATTTCTAAACTAAGTTGTTTTCTAGATTTAAAAATGTGCTAGGTTTAAGTTTCATGTCCCAAGTTTTCTAGTGTGCCCAATGGTCCAAGATTTTGAACCACTGCTCTGATACCAAGTGTGATGCCCATTAAAACAACCCACTTGAGACCCAAGAAACAACCTAGGGTTAGTTAGGAAAATTATGGAATAATTTTTTTTATTAGAAGTGTCTACAACCAGGTTACAAGACAACAGTTGACACTAACAGGTTCTGGAACAAGTTTAATCTACTAGAACATACTTTTCTTTTATTAACAATTATCAGAGGTCACAAGGTCCAAATTTTAGGGTTAGAAGTTTCACTTAGGTTCAGGGGGTAAATTATCACCATACCCACTCTCTAACAGGCTCAGAGTTTCAACTTGATTTTTCTCACACTTAACACATTCAAATTTTCCATAAATTATTCCCATTGGATAGGAAATTTTCTCACCTTTCCAATGATATAAATAAGTCCTCCTAACTCCTTATAAAACTCCAGTTATGGGCCCGTGGACTTTAGGGGTCAAATTTTCCCCCAACGGGACAAGTTTCAAGTGGGGAAGAAAACCCATTTCTCGGGTTGGCGGGTCGCAGGGTGGCATTTGGAATTTTCCCTACATGGGAGAAAAGTTCCCAATTTTCCCGCATCTCCACAGGTCCTCCAAGGGCACGTGTCGAGCTCCGAGCCATCGCCAGGAGAACAGAGGGAAGGGCGGGGTGGTGGAGGTGTTGTGGAAAATTCATCAAAGAGGGAAGAATTTCGATAAGAACTCACGTGCCCATGGGTCCGCCAGGGACACGTGGCATCTCAACAACCACAAGGGAGGGAAAGGAGAGGGACAGGGGGAGTGGTGGGGTTAGTTGGGAAAATTTCCAAAGGGAGGGATTCAAAAAAATGGGTAAGTTTGTTCCGCCCCCTCCTATCACCCATGAAGGGTGCTCACCATGGTAGCCTGTGATTGGCGGGAGTGCAGGGGCCGCAGGGGTTTTAAAGGTAAAATTTTCCCAAAACAAAATTTAAAAAAACAAGGAAAAAATGATGAGGGTTTCCCCCCCTCCACCATTGCCCCATGAGCCACGTGGTAGCCTCTGATTGGCTGTGGGCTGGTGGGGAAATTTTAAAAAAAATTTCCCAAACAATTTTTCAAGAAAAAATTCTAAGGATTTTTTTAAAGGGAATTTTTTTGGGCTACGGGCCCGCCAGGGAAAATTTTCCCAAATTTTCCCGCCAAGGCAGGAAAACTTCAGAGGGCCATAACTTTTTCTAGAAAGCTCAGTTTTGGGAAAACGAGGACTTTCTGGAAAGCTCTCGATGCCCTCTTTGCACAGGAATCATAAATTTTCCATTTTGATAAAGTTTAAGGGGTCAATTTTATGAAAAAATGTCTACAAGCTTTTAAAAGGCCAACTTGTAATTTTCTAACTTATAAATTTTGTTCAATTTGATCTCCTCCTTCACTCAACATGCCAAACAGACATGGAGGATTATTCTAGGAAGGATTTAGGATGTTTTAGGAAGGTAAATTTTCTCAATTGATTCCAATTTGTCATTTTCCAACAATTGACAGAAAACGACTGTGAAAGGGATTGGACTTGATTTTGTAATGTTTTAAATTATTTTCTTAAGTGTTCTTTGTCAATTTGAGTTCCTTGATAATACAGCATGCTAAATTTTAATGTTTCCAAGTTGATTATTATGTGCAGGCCCAAACTGTACATTTTAATTAAATTTATTTGCCAGTTTTAAATTTACAACAGAGATCCATTTCTAGAAAATTTGTTTATCAATTTCATCATTCAAGTGTGGCATTTCATTTCTAATCTAATCTAATACATTTAGTTGTTTAAACAAACAAAATTCATTTAAATTTCTAAATTGTAAATACTGATTTCCAATTTTCTTCTTTTCAAAAAGAGACAAAATTTTATACAATTCATTTAATTCAATCCATTTCTTCTTTTCTTCAAGCAATCATTAAAACAAGAATCCAGTTTTTATCTTTCCCAAAATCATATATTTGAAACAAGGCACAATAATACATTCCAATTCAACACAACAATGCAAATGAGAGAAGATCTTGCAATTCTTTATTGATTCAAAATAAAACTTTACATCTTTACATTCTTCCATTCCTTGAATGCAATTAACAGATTTCTATTTCTTTCTTTCCAATAACAGAACAAAATATAAATATCTTTCACATTTCAAATATACAACTTTCATAACCAATTACAACATCTTTTCTTCACAAAATACATTACAATTTCATCCACTTCAAGTGGGAAAGGTTACAAATTAATTTGTTTCACAAGGGACTGTCAAAAATGCATTTTCCTTTGCTCTATAACAACAACATGCAAGTTTCCTTTTTCTTCCAAATTGATCACAACAAAAGTGGGGGAAAGGCAACACTCTCCACCCAACCAAGACATCCAATGAAAGGAGAAGCCATCCTTCATCATTGGCCCCCGAGTCCCAACCAAAAATACAATAAAAGGTGTGATTCAACCCATGGCAACAACTGGCTTCCACAACACACAACATTCTTTTAACATGCATAATCAAATTAAAATACAGTCCAACAAAAACAATAGTTTACAACTGCATTTGAAAACATTCAAAACAGAACTCAGGCTTGATCATGCAAGCCAAAGGAGCAAGGACTATGGGGGAAGCTACTTATGCCTCCCAATGGGAATTGGGCATCCACCAGTAACAAACCACCAATAAATTTCACCACACATATCCTTATGCCCCCCACAATCCCTCCTTATGCCCCCCACAGATTTCCTTATGCCCCCCACAAAGTAAGAAATGCAAGCTATTTCTTTTCCATGGTGGATCCCAAACCCAAACTCCCTCCACAAAATTTGATGCCACTGGCATTCCCTTATGCCCCCCCCCCCCACATGGATTCCCCATAGCCTTCTCCTACACCATTCCTATGGCAGTCTACCCAACCAGCCAACAAATAAATCAAAACATGCACCATTCACACAACACACAAAAAAATAACAATCATAAAGAGAAGAGCTAAGCTCCTACCTCTCCATGGTAGCTTTTGTTTCCAAACAACAAGCTTCAATGTCCAAAACATAGTCCCAAAACAACAATGCAAGTATGAAATTATCTCCAATCTCCTCCAAAATCCACAAGAGCTCCAAACAACAAGAAAATGCGCCCCCAAAGGAAGTATTGCAAAATGATTCAACAACCCAAAACAAGCAAAGAGTTTGAATTTTATAGAAGAGGGAAGAGAAGAGGATGATGTGGATCCATGTAGGATGCCACATCACACATCCTCAACTCCAACACAAAAGACAAAATTTCATTCTCCCAAGCACAATAAAGAGGTGGGTGAAAATTATGGGTAAATAGTTTTGAAGGGACTATACCCTGTGTACAAAAAGGCTCAAAAGCCAGATACCAAAAGAGGAAAAACCGACCCTAAAAGAGCAAAACATCCAACATCAGGGGCTCAACAGCCAGATAATACAATATAGTAACAAAACAGGATCAAGACAGACAGTGATCTGAACAAAAGCAGAAGAGACAAAAAACGAACAAGAGATAACCACCACTGGTCTTCCCAGCCAAAAAATAGCACCAAAAATGCCAGTCAACAGCAACTTCACCACCAGTAAACAGCAACAGAGCTCCGCATCACTTGACAGCCCGGTCAATCTTGGCTTTAATCATTTGGAGCGAGACGAAGAATGCAATGGCGGTGGCCTGGGAAGGGTCTTTCAAATCCACCTGGGAAATTGCAAGATCTTTGTTCTCCTTGGAGCCCCAAATATCCTCGGTAATACCACTGAGACTACAAATACTACGCACATGTTGCTCGATAAAATTGTAGATGCTTTTAAGAGCTGAGAGGATACAGTCATTACACCCTTTTGCATTGCCAAGCCTGGCATCCAGAGATTGAAGCTTCTTGAAAACTTCAGCAGTGATATCATCATCTTCATCATTTTGTAGTTTCCTTTTGCCCTTAGCTTTATCCATATCCCTAATAACACTCTTTAGTTCCTGAATCTCCTTTTCCATCTTTCCAACTCTGACCAACAAGTCCTCATCTTTAGGCTCCTCCACCAGATTACTAATGTGCAGTAAATTCACAGCAAGCTCCAGGTCTTTATGACTTCTAAGAACCCTCTGAGAAGCAGGGACCTTAGTTTTCATCTCTTTCCTTTTCCTGCTAGTTGTAGCAATGTCAAGTTTCCTATCAGGAAGGGGAGGGATGGAGGCAGGGGGAGGAGCAGAATCCAAGCAGGGACAGGCTGAGCAGTGGCGGTGAATAAGAAGTATTAACCCTTGATGAAGGGGAACAACCCTAGTGTGGTTTTGCACTTCCAGAATAGATTTCTCCAGAGAATTCAACAAGTAATGAGGAAAGTTGATGGTGAGGTTTCTACAGAAGTGATTAAGGAAGATCAAGTGCTTTTGGGGAATAGTGACAAATCTCCCCTCTAGAGTAACATACCTTACTACCATCCTTGCGATCTCAGCAAAAGGCTCTGGAACAGAAGCAAGTTTGATGCCAGCCATCACAAATTCCAGATTCTCCCCCTCATCAAGAAACTTCTTAGCCTCCACCTCTCTGTCCACCCGCTTGTTGAAGAATTTGGTTCCATCTAGACTGAGCCCAGTGACCTGGGCAATAAGCTCCTCTGATATCTCAACCTTGATATTACTGTACTCAACCACGTGATTCCTCCATCCCTGAGCAAATTTAATTGAGAGATCCTGATCAAAACCTTGGATTTTTTCAATAAAGTTCGTGAGACCCCCTTTTTGTAAATAGTTCCAAAGAACTGTATCATCTTTCCATGCTGGATTATGAGTGGGCTCTGTCTTGCAAGGCGGTCCCCCCATTTTTCCTGTGATATTACCTCTTCCCGCAACGGTAAAAATTTGAAAACTATACGAATCATCCTCAGCTCTGCTTTTGAAGCCCTCCCAATCATGTGAAGAGATGTAATTATTAGACCTCACTTTGCAATTAATTAACCACTCCTTAGCATCCGCCCTATAACTATTAATGATGACACTCCAAGTCATGCAAATCTTTGATGATGTCATCATTCTGCACTTAAAAAGCCACTCCTTAGCATCAACACTACAACTATTAGTGATTACGTTCCAAGTCATGCAAATATTTGATGATGTCTTCATTTACTTTAGTAGGAAGAATGTCACCCCTTAACCAAGTTTGAAAAGTATTATTAACCCCAAAATTTTCCAAACCATCTGCCACACTATTGCCTTCACGGTAGGTATGTTTGATTTCAAAATTTTCAAAACTCTTGCAAAGATCAGTAGCTTCAGCAATAAAGTCCCTGATTGACCAACTGGGGGGTTGTTTTTGATTTAAAAGATTGATAATGTTCAGCGAATCACCCTCAATTATAATATTGGAAATATTACAATCCCTGGCTAGCCTTATTCCCCAAAGAGCAGCAAGAGCTTCAGAGTAGTGATTAGTTTGCCTACCCATTTTACCAGAAAAAGTAGCAACAAAACAGCCTCTGTGATCTCTAATGACTCCCCCACCTCCAGAATCCCCAGGATTTCCTTTTGAGGCCCCATCAAAATTCAACTTATGCCAAGCACTGGGAGGCTTAATCCATCAGACAGTGGATCTATCAATACTATTGTTATTCTTGTTCAAAACAGTGCCAATATTCCAAGCAGCCAGAATGTGCTCTTCTTCCTCAGGGTAAAGTCTATTTTTAGGGGGTAAATCTTTTAATGTTGTCTTTCACAGCAATGATAATTTCTTTGTAGATTTTTTTGCATAACTTTCTGGTATTCCTGAAAATGACATCATTACGAGCTTTCCAAACTCGCCACATGGTGTGAGGTAGAACCAGTTGCCATAATCTCCTCACCACACAATGTTTGTAAGGAGAGTTCCATTGTTCCCAGGCCTGAAGACAAGTATGGGGAAAGATCCATTCCTGATTAAAGTTTTCAAAAATAAGATGCCAAATTTTGGAAGTGTACTTACAATGAAGAAAGAGGTGTTTGATGTCTTCTGCTTCTTCCTGACACATGCAACATCTGTTTGGCATGATGAATCCTTTCCTAATGAGATTGTCATTAGTTAGGATCTTGCCTTTAATGATGAGCCACCAGAAAAATTTTACTCTAGGGGTTAGCTCGGGCATCCACAGCTTATGCCACTCAGTATCACTTTCAATAGAGGCAAAGAAAGAGTTGTAGCCAGATTTAACCGAGTACTCTCCATCAAAGGAATCTTTCCAAATGAGTTCATCCTTATGATTTTGAGGACTGATATGAATTAGGGAGAGATGACTCTGCATAGATGAAACATCAGACTGCACATTATCCTCATCTACTTTGAACTGTTTCCATTTCCTTTTATTTTCAACCACCTCAATATAGCCCTGGACTTTGTGCCCATAATTTCTAATTAAGTTGTCTTTAATGTGACCATAAGAGGAAATCTAGTTAATATCTGACCATTTATCAGTCCAGAAATTAATGTCTTGACCATCCCCAAGCTTCCAACTACATCCCTGAGAGAGAATATGTCTGATGTGGAGAAGATTGTTCCAGAAAATAGAACCATTCGGAAGTAACTGATAAAAAATAAAGGAATTCATGCTTTGATTGGAAAGGTATTTGATTTTGATCAACTCGGTCCAAGGCTTGTGCTCTTTTATAAGTCTCCAACCCAACTTTGCAATAAGAGCAGCATTCATATGTTTGATATCTTTGATTCCTAAACCCCCAATCCTCTTTGGTTTACAGACCTGCTCCCAAGCAACTAAATGGTACCTAAACCTGTCTTCAGTACCATGCCATAAAAAGTGCTTTTGAATTTTTTCAATGCTATTCATCACTGCTGTTGGAATGCTGAACATTGACATGATATAAATAGGTAAGTTCTGAAGAGTGCTTTTTATCAATAAACACTTGCCTGCACTTGAAAGTAAAGCTCCTTTCCAACCAGCCAGTTTTTTTTGAAATCTCTTAAGAATATCATTCCAAACCTCATTAGAAACCTTACTAGTACTCATAGGGAGCCCTAAATAAGTAGCAGGGAGGGAATTAATAGTACATCCAAGAATGAGAGCAATCTTTCTTTGCCTTTCAATAGGAGTATTGAAAAAATAGATTGAGCTTTTGTCAAAATTAACTTTCTGTCCCGAGGCTTCCTCATAAAATCTAAGGATAGTTTTGATAGCCTTCACTTCAATTATTGAGGCCATCAGAAGTAGGAGAGTGTCATCAGCAAACTGCTGGTGAGAGGAAACCTGATTACCAGAAGTAGGTTGAAATCCCTTTATCATACCAATATGAATAGCTTTTGAGATAGATCTGCTTAAACTGTCAGCCATTATAATGAACAGCAAAGGGGAGATGGGGTCCCCTTGTCGAATTCCTCTATTGCTGGCAAAAAAAACCAACCGGTTCCCCATTAACAACCACTGAGAATCTAGATGAAGATATGCAAGAATGTATAATTTTCCTGAATTTATTTTGAAATCCAAACTTGGATAAAACCTCATCCATGAATTTCCAGGAGACTCTGTCAAAAGCCTTATGCATGTCTAACTTGATAGCCATCCCAACTTTTTTACTTTTATCCATTGAATGAATTGTTTCATGGACCATAATAACTCCATCCTGAATAATTCTACCTTGAATGAATCCGCTCTGTTGTTGAGAAATAATTTCCATTAGAATAGGTTGCAGCCTAGTGGTTAAAATCTTTGTGAAGATCCGATAGATTACATTAACCAAACTGATTGGCCTAAAATCTTTGAAATCCTTTGCATCCAGCTTCTTAGGAGCAAGCACAATATGTGTATTGTTTAACTCTTTTATGAGATTTCCAGTTCTATAGAACTCATTAACAACTTTCAACAGATCTTCGGAGCAGATTTCCCAGCATCTTTGGAAGAAGTTTGTAGAAAAACCATCAGGGCCCGGAGCCTTATCCCCTTCCAGAGAAAAAACAACTTTTTTCAATTCCTCGATGGTGACTGTTTTGGAAAGACTCTTAAACCTCTCGGCAGGCAGTAAATTATTAGGAATGGAGTCTAAGAGAAAGGAGGCCGCTTGCTCATTGTAGGAATTATTCTCTGTGAGCAGATTCTTGTAGAATTTGAGGGCTTCATCTTTGATGTCTTCAGAATCCATAGTAATGTTCCCATTACCCTTTGAGACTTCAGTAATTCTGTTACAAGCCCTATGTTTGAGGGTTGTCATATGAAAAAAATTTGTATTTCTGTCTCCTGCTTTTAACCAGAGGGCTCTAGACTTCATTCTCCAAAAGGATTCCTCACAGCTGTTTATATTATGCAGGGCAAAGAGAAGTTTTTTTCCTGTTGATGATCCTCGAGGGTCATACCTTTCAAAGAAACTTTAAGCTCAAACTCTTCCAGTTGCTGTTTAAGCTCTTTCTTTTTTTCAAAAATATTCCCAAAAACCTCTTTATTCTAGATTCTAACCTTTTGTTTCACATTTTTCAGCTTCTGAAGAAGCCTGAATTGAGTCATCCTAGTTCCTTCCCAAGACCACCACTCTTCAATTTTGTCCAGAATGTCCTCATGTTCAAGCCACATCTTTTCAAATTTAAAATTGCAGTGGAAAGGTTTTGACCAATTGAAGAAATTAAGGGCAATAGGATTGTGGTCTGAACCCATTCTGGGAAGGGAGGAGAGATGAAAATTCTGATCTAAGATCCAAGTTAGCAGAAATGAGAGCTCTATCCAATCTAACCTGAATCAGATTTTCCCCAATTCTTCTATTAGACCAGGTGTATTGATTACCATGAAGTTCTATGTCCATAAGATTAAGAGTCGATATGAAGCCAGCAAATTCTTCCATGCTGATAGAGAAATCAGAGTTCCTTCCAAATTTTCCCCCCAGATTTAAAGGAGTGTTAAAGTCCCCCATTATCAACCAGTTCATATCCTCAAAATTATTCTGAAACAAGACTAACTCTTTCCACAAATTTCTTCTACCAGCAACAGTATTAGGGCATAAATATTGGAAAGAATCCAGCTAGAATTATTCTCAAGGCTTTTAAATATTATAGTTAAATGATTATGGGAGGATGAAAGAACATTACCATGAATAGTTTGTGTCCCAGAAGACCGCTAAACCTCCAGAAGAACCTTGAGAATCAACAACAGCAAAGGCAACATTCTCCCAAAAAGATCTTTTGTAATCTTCAACAACTTTATTTTTCATTTTCGTTTCCTGAATTAGAAGGATGTTGGGTCTACTTGATCTTTTAATTTCCTTAAGCATTCTTTGCTTAGGTCCCCCATTGAGTCCTCTGACATTCCAAGAAATAACCTTCATTAAAAAAGTTTTGGGGATGTAGTTTTCAGATGGTTCAAAAGCCTTTGAGTACCATCTGCAATTTCTTTCTCAGTCTCTTTTGCTCTTACTTCTCTCTTGGAGAGTCTGCCTTTTCTATAGGTGACTCCAATATTTGCAGTTCTCTTGGCAGTAGCCCTTGTGATTCTTGAGGTGGAAGCTTCTGTTGATGTTGAATCGCAGCACCCCTGAATTTCTCTGCAACACGATGGGTTGAGACTCTCAGTGCGATTGCATAACATGGAGCTTTTCCCAAGTGTGGGACCTTGCGAAATCGGAAAAGCTCTCCGGATGAAGGCCGGTTCCTATTCCTCTATTCAGATGCACACGTAGAAAATGCAGAGGGTTTACTCAAAAACCTAATCTAACTTGCCAAGGAGACAGGGTAAGAAAATGCATAAAATAAAACCTAAACTACAAAGGTGATGCACCGAGGAATGAAGAACACCTGTCTTGCCAATAAACACAAACCATAAAAAACCACAATGCAAGATCATGCACAAATAACCAGATTCACAGTGAAAGATCAGGAGGATGAAAATGAACACAGAGAGGGCTGAGAATCATCCACAGACATGCATTAATTTACTCCAAAGATTGATACAACACAATGTAAAATGCCAAGAGGCAAAGTTGCATTACAATTTCAAATGGGAGGTCTGAACTCCACAAGTTTACCTGCCAAAGAGAAGAAGGGAGGGGCAAAACAAGAATGTCCAACCTTTAGAAAGAAGCCCATCCTTACAATTTATAGGAAGAATGAGAAAGAAAAGAGAGAGGAATTCCAAAACTACCCCAACCACCTCTAGGCTGCATTTAATTCATCTCATAATGATGGTAGGTGAGAACCCCAGCGAACCCAAAAGTGGCGAACTGTATTTTACATTTTTAAGAATTTTTTGTCACCCAATTAAAGATATCTAGTTGTAGTTGGACAGAGGACCTCGTAAGTTTTCCAAAAAGTTCAACCTTACATGAATCCGAGCTCCCAGTCAAAAGTTATGGCCGTCTGAATATCTTGTGCCACATCATTTCCTGTCATTTGGAGCTCAAAATGTTAGGAGCATCTTTGGAGGTCCAACAACCATAGGTGCATTCAACAAGTGGGTGTGCACTTCAACATTTCATCTTAAGGTTGCCGAGAAGCTTGGAGAAAAGTTTGTTACCCTGTCTTTCACTTCGTTCATGTCCCAGAACTTCTGTGCCTAAGGGTGCATCCTTTACCCTGTCGACATGCGTGTCATGCGCAACAGTCTCTGATAGCCAAAACATCCTTTTGTCGATACTCTTGTCGTGCTTTATTTTTCATTATATCACCAAATCCTTTAACCCTGTCGACACTTCATGTCGTGCACCATTTATGTTCATTTGCATCCATTTACCTTGTCGACACTCCATCTTGTGAGCCCATTTCTGTGCGCCAAGGGCGCATACTTTTCTCTGTCAACAGTCTCCGTGTCATGCGCCATTTCTGTGTGCCAAGGGTGATAAATGTCAGGGATTTGAGCATCTTTGATTTATATATTCTTCTGCTTTTCTATATCTACCTGGGGGAAAGATATATACAACAGCTTCCCAGCTTCCTATCTGTTTCTTTTTATGTACTAAAGAATAGAAAGTTCCGGAATTTTTTCAGGGAGAACCTTTTATGAATCTTCGTTTCTTAGTTCTCACTGTGATGAATCCATCTTTATCACATTATGATAGAATTATCTTTATAGTAGGAGTAATTTCCCCTTCCTCATTTCCTTTATCAAAATCAAGTTGTTGAACTGCATATTTTAGGAGTGAGCTCCTCCATATCTGCAATACTCTTTATCTACAAGGTTTAGATCTCTTGCTATGGATTCCAGAATATCTTTGGTTTTTCCTTGTCTCATCTTGTGCAGCTCCAGAGAGCTGTTCTTAGTTATTAGTTCTTGATGAGGAAATTTTGGAGTAATTTTTTCCATCTCTTCTTCTTAGAAGTGGTTAGCATGAATGTCAGTACTTTTAGTCATTTTCTTCATCCCTTCCATGTTCAACTTTACAGGATTTGATTGGAGATCTCTTTGTTTGATCCACTTCCATTTTCCTCTTGTTTTCTTCACCCTTTATCGGTTCAGGATCTTTTTCCTTTTGGGATTCATCATGCATTTTCTGACTGGTGAATTTTTTTTTCCACAGTTTCCTAATAAACCGGTGGCCTCTTTATTATGGTCTTAAAGAATTTTTGTGTCCTTTATCCTTAGGTTCGAACTGCATGCAGTGATCTTTTACATTTTGGTTTTGAATTCATGAATTAGAGAGACTTTTGATCATCCTCATCCATTTGCTTCTGCCCTTTCTTTTGAGAATGATCCAATTTGTTTTTCAACAACTGTTGCTTCATTGTCTCAGAACATTTGCTGGAAAAATGCCTTAATTGGTATGGATATTTGGTATTACAATCTTAGCTGGAAAGCCTCATATCCTATTGGTTGCTCTTCCATGCCCCAAATTTGGATTGTAGACTTGGTAATGTGTTCAGGAAGCTAACTGATCCATTTCAGATGAGACACAGAACCTTACAAAGGCAAGTCTGGATCTATTTTTCGTAGGTCCATCAAGCCCAACTGGTGAACCAATCAATTTAGCTATATGAAGAAGGATCTCATCATCCCATAGATGCAACTTCCTCTGGCAGCCCTGGGAGTCTACACCAAATGGGTATGGCATGAATCTATCTCCTTTGGATTAAACCCTTGGATACCATTTTTTCAGAAAAAGCCCCATATTGCCAATACACCAAGGACCACCCAATAAGACAAAGTCCACATCAACTTGTTGTAGACACCTAAAATTGATTATCCAATCTGGTGTCCCTTGTGCGCATTTTCTCTCTCTGGTAACCCGGGGCACGTTTATATCACCACTATCCCCTTAGGGATATTATTCGATTTGTGATTTAAACACCTATCCTAAGTTTAATTCACCCCATTATATCTTACCCATGAGTAATTAAATATTAACTATTTAATTACATCTCTTCACTTGTATCCTAACCACTTATCTACCCCATATCATTATCCCGTATCTATGTCCATCACCCCCTATTTCTCCTCCTCCCAAGCGGGATATTTCCCATATTTGAGGTGGAAGGATAATATCTTGATCCTTCCAGAAATCGTTCCTTTTGGCCGTCTTTGGGAGTCTGTTCCCTGATCGGCGCCAACCAGTACTCTGGTCGACGCCGATTTTTCGGAACGACGCCGATTATAAATGGAAGCATAGAACTCACTTCTAGGGGACATGAGGAAACTGAAAAAACGGTTAGAGAAAGATAGATCGTGACACAGAGATGCAGATTGTAAGAGAGAGAACAAGAGATCTTTTAGCATCAAGTGTGGACAATCGATCTATCGAATAAGAGCAATTTGTCCAGAATCAATCCCTAAGAGGAGCACCGTTACTCTGCTCTTATCACATCAACATCTCAAGGTCTCCATTGATTCTTGGTGACTCTTTTCCTGCACCCAAGGCGGGTGGAGTCTCGCTAGTATCTCTCTAGCTTCCGCAAATCCAGCAGACGTTGACATCTGGCCTTCGCTTTCAATTTCCAAATCTTCTTGCAATTTATCCCTCAGATCGATGCCAATCTATGTCAGTTGACACCGATCTACATCAGTCGACGCCGAATCGTCAACAGTCGATCACCGATTCTACCTAATCGACGCCAATCTCAGTCTACAGACAGGTAAAAAAACGCAGGTAACACAAATCCAGCTTTGTTTTTACAGTTCCCTATTTTCTGTTGCTTTCTGCCTGCTGTTTAGATTTCATTTATCACTTTTTTAATCAGAAAATCTAGTCTTTACGTACATCTTTTATCATGTATATTTCTTTACTTAATTGAAAACGTGGACTGACATCCGCCGAGGGAGCCTATCGCTTCCCGGACCCGCTTTCTCGGGCAGTCCACCTAAATATCTTTTAACGTGGTCTTTTTCTGTCAAGCATCGGTGTCTCGCAGGTTTCTTGGATCTACTATGCAAATTGCTCATGTGCGCCCGTCTTATCTACATCAGGATTTATCCATCTACATCTTCGGATCTTATCTATCAGGTATCAATTTCATTGAGTTTTTCAGGGTTTTTGTGTTTAGTTTGGTGCATTAACTTGGATAGGTAACAAGCGCGGAAATTCTTGATCTACATTCTGGCACACCCGGTGGGACCCAACCAAAGTCCCTTATTGGTAAGTTCATTTCTTTTCTAGTTTTGAGCTTTTGTTCTTTTTCTTCACAAATTTCTATCAGTTACTGCTTGAGCATTTCCTTTCATCATTTTAATCTTGCTTCTTTCATGTGAAATTGTTAGGTTTCCTTGAAATTTTTCTAGTAAATCCTTGAAATAGAAATTTCTCGTTTCACCATTTTCTTGATCCTAGTTTCATATATCTTTCTTAGATTTTGTTTGGTGTTTGCTTAACCCTGTTTCTTGCGGAGCACTTTGCTTGTTCATGGGATTGTTCGAGGGGAAGAGCTAAACAACGCGCTTTTTGAAGTCCACACACCTTGGAGAGCTAAATCTACAGGTATTTCTCTTTTACGGTGTTTTCTCCTTTTTAGGAACTAAAAAAAAAAAAAGAACTTCTTTGTTTGTTTCTATCACATTCGAACATTTCAATTTTTGGTCCTTAAAAAGAATTTAATCGCATTTGGGAAAGAATCTGTTTGACTTGTCTTCATTGAAATCAAACACTTCAGTTTTTAAGTGCTTAAAAGGAAAATTTTCTTTGTCATTTCTGCTGTATGTTTTTCATCTAGTTTTAATTAGGTTGGAAAATTGATCAAAATCGGTAGTGACACTATTTGATTTTTTATTTTTCACCCTTGCACACAAAGCCAAAATCATTAGGTGTAAAGCATTTAAACAAAAATTCTTTCCCTGGCCTCGCCTACTTGGAAGTGACATCCAAGAGGAAGAGCCTACGCAGTACTCGGGCCGCGCTATAAATTCACAGAAGTTAATGGTATATATTGGCAAAGCACCCGACTCCCTTATCGCAGCGGTGTGTGAAGTGCGGGGGTAGGCCCCTATATCAAGCCACGTACCGGTCTTTTACTGAAGTGCCTTTGGGACTCCTCACCAAAACATCCCCCAAACCATCCTTAGTTTGGCTATCTAAGTAGTTACTGTTCTGAAAAGCCTTCCCTAATATTTTCTTTCTTAAAAGCATAAAAACTTAAAAGAGATAATCACCTACGCTGCTTGAATTGTCTGTGCATTAGTTAGGTCAATCTTATTTTCTGCTTGTTTATGACAGTCATCACCCGGTTACAATCTAGAAGAATGGCTCAATTAGCCCCTTCTTCATCCGAGATCACCACTAGTGTGGAGGTTTCGGCACCCCCTAGGTCTTCCTCGGGACCACTGTTAATTGGTTCCCCATCTTGGTCATATAACCCTTTTTATCAGGCCAAAGCAACCCCATCACGTCCAGCTTCCCCTAGTCCTTCAGAAATAACATCTGCTTCTGACTCAGAGTATGTTCCTCGCGGGAATCCTGAATTTCAGGCACTCCTTGATCGCAATCTGGTAGCCCTCATGGACTACCTAGTACACAAGTCTATTCAAATATCTGATCAGGGACCACCAATCCAGCAAGTGTACGATTATACTCGTGAACCATCCCAGGCCTTTGTAGAATAGTTAGCATCATCTATCTCGCCTCAAGCCACGGAGAAGGGCGGTGCCCCTGTGCCTCCTTTTTCTCTTCCACCGACCATATCGACTAGTTCTCAAATAGTCTTACCTATTCCTAACACCGCAGTTACCTCAAATATTCCACAACCTACTTCTGAGAGGTCCTCTGCTCTGGCTATAATGAGTGCATCTGCGCACCCGCATATTGCTGTTAATTCATCTATGCCCTCCATCGTGTCCCAAGGTCAGTACCCCTTTATGAGTCAACCCCCTTCGACTAGTTAGTTGGTTCCTACTTCTCGTCCTCCAGTGGGTCCTTCTTCCAATATTCCAGCAACAATGACCTTCACCCATCCTCTAGCATCGGCACCCTTAATGCCTAATCCAGATAGTAGAAAGCCTCTTTCAGGTCTTGTTCCCCAATATGTCCAATCAAATCGGCACCCATGTTCCTCAATCTGTCCCGATTCAGTCAACAAGCATAGGAGTCCACCAATCACAGGCTCCATCTGTCATCCAACGTTCATTTTCTCAACCACTTATTATCTCACAGCCTGCCTATACACAGGCTCCTTCACAGCAAATACCCCACCAGGTGTCACCCAGAATGCCTGGTTACTCCTCTTATCATCCTATCAATCAACAGATGAATCCCCCGTTGACACCTCAACAACATCCACCATTTGCTTCTTATGTAGGACATGCCAGTGCGCCTCCTCAATCTGACATGGTTCAAATTCTTTTCAAGAAAATCACAGACTTGGAAGCCTCCACCAAAGGGGCTCGTCCTTCATACTCCTTTGAAGAAGTGTGTAATGAACCCATTCACCCCTCAGTGGCTTTTAAGCCTTATCCTCCCCAATGGGAACTTCCTAAATTTTCAAAATTTCATAGTCGAGAGGACCCTCAACAACATTTGCGAGCATTCAAACATGCTTGCTACCTCATAGTCCAAGGATCAGGAGCTTATGCTCCGTACTTTTCCTATGTCTCTAGCAGGTCCTGCTTTAGACTGGTACAATAACATTCCTCAACATTCCTTGTTTTCTTTCTCTCAATTGGCCCAGATGTTTGTTGAAAACTTTTCAATAAATATCACGCATAAGATCTCGATTACAGATCTTTATAACATTCGTCAATTCGATGATGAGTCTATTGCAGACTTTGTCGCTCGTTGGAGAGGGATAATCAACCAATTGTCTTTCTCCCTTCCTCAATCCCAACAGATCGAGTTGTTTACTCGATCTTGTGCTAATCATATTTCTTCCACTTTAAGGATCCAAACTTTTCATACATTTGAAGAAGCCTTTACGATGGCACGCAAACTTGAATCTTGCGCCATTGAACAAGGGAAGCTAAAACTTCGCTCTAAATCTAAACCAGATTTTTCTCGGTTTACCAAATCAAATCCTTCCACTTCTAAAGACAAGAATCAGGGATCCACCAATGCTATCATATTAAAAACACCACGAGCCAATACCACTTCTAATCAAACACCACGAAGAGACCCTTCATCTTCTTGAAAAGGGACCTCATCATCTCGATCTTTCACTTCATTGGGGGAATCATATGCTTCTATCCTGAAAAAAATGTTGGAAGTTCACATGATAGAACTTCCCCCCATTAGGAATATTGATGAAAGCCAAGAACGTCCATTCTGGTATAGGGAAAATGACTTCTGTCATTATCATAGAACCAAAGGTCATGACATTGAACGATGTCAGACCTTCAAAAATCTTGTCCAGAAATTCATTGATAAAGGCGAGCTCATTCTAGATAACCCAAATGCTCCCCCAAATCAAGCACTGGATGTCTTTAAACAACCTTTTCCCAATCATTCCCTGAACGATGATGCTTCAGAGTCTCAAAAACCAAACACTCATACTATCAGCTTCATCTCTACGGAAGAATCTGCGAACACATCAACCGAATCAGAATCTCCTTCCACTTCGTCAATCACTGGGATTCCACCATCTTCAGATAGCCCATCTTTGAATATTCCAACATTGTTAGATACGGATTCACCTCTCTCTGCTTCTTTGTCTGATCTCCCATCCATACCCAAGACTGTATTATCCTCACCTGTCTCATCATCAAACATTCTTTTAATGCTCGAGGCAATTACATCCCTTTGAGTTTCCACTGCAGATACATCTACTTCTGTTTCTCTCATTCTCGCTGCGACTATGCCCCTGGTAAACGTACCTATAATTGTGCCGACTTCAACGGAAGAATCTTCAATTTTGACTCTGCCTGTCTCCTTTCCTACAGTAGTTTCACCCATAATTACTGCACCAGAAGTAGTCCCCTCACAAGGAACTGCTTCTTCATCACTCACTTCTTCCATCACTAATGTTACTTTGCCTATTAAGGGGAAATCTAAGGAAGCATCACCAACACCTATACGCTCGGTTCCTGAACTTAGACCGAGACAACCGGAATCTAACGTTGCGCCATCAGTACCTCCCCATTTGCTTCCCCCGAAAAGGTTACAATCACCTTATGCGGTTGAAGTTGTCACCATCCCTGAAAAAGGAAAACCCATATTTTGAACCATCAAGACTCTTGGTGCTTTCCCACAAAAATATCTCTCTACACCTCATAAAAGATTGGATTTGTCCGCTGAGAAGGCATCTTCTTCTACACACTTATCAAAACCATCATCTTCTTCTACAACACATTCTTCACCAGCACCCCGAAAAGTGGACTTACCTACTAAAAGGACGTCACCTCTTTTATCAGGATCATCATCTTCATTACCAAAAGCCAGGGCGCCCTATGTTCCTCCGATTACGCCTACTTTGGAAGCTTCTCCCTCATCTAAATCAACATCATCTAAATCATTATTAGTTTCAACCAAGCAGCCTCCCTTATCTTTGAAGACCACAACATTTGTCACATCTCCATCATCTTCAAAATCTATTTTAGGGACTCCCCCTCCACCAAAATCAATCATGTCTCACTTACTTCCATCTCAAGTGCCCAAGGCTGCTCCTCCAGACATCCAAAAAAATAAGATGATCCCTAAAAATACTGTCAAACCTAACATGCAGGTTATTTTACCTCGGCAGTCTGTTAAAGTAAAAGAGGCACCTTCATCATCTCTGTCCCCATCTTCGTCTACAGGGTTCTACACCGAAATCCTTCGCCAACTTATCCAATCTTCATCCATATCTCTCCCTCCGATTACACCCTATAACCCTAAAGGAGTTAAACCTACCTGGTTTAACTCTGATCTGATTTGTGCTTACCACACGTACCCTGGGTCATGATACTGAGGGATGTAAAGCTCTTCAATCTGTCGTCAACAACCTTTTGGAAGAAAGTGATCTTCTGATGGAAGAAGAGGAGGAACAAGTATCTCCTATCATCTCAACTCACATTTGAGCCTTAATGATCTACTCAGGCCTCTAGTTCTATTAATTCCACACCAGATGGATCTTCCACCTTCCCAAATCGACACGATTCATATCTCCACTAGAACACAACAATATGATAATCTATCATCATCTACATCATCTGGTCCATGGGTTGTCATTTTTGCAGCCCCTGAAGGCAGTTCCTCCTTCCACATCAGCCTTGACGACCTAGGGTCTCTATTCGTGCTTCACCTCAGGCTCAGATTCCCGTGTCAGTAGAGGAGAGTGTTATAAAACAACTTACCCATGGCTCTGGTCAAAATGTATCTTTTTGACCTCATTCAATCATCTCTGCAACATTTCCAGGCTTTGATTGATAATCTGCGTCGCATATCGCAGTGAATTCACATGAGCCCCGGCCTTTTGAGATGGTTGTTGGATTGAATAAACCATCAATTGCCATTTCTTTTGAAGATTCGGAAATTCCTTCCTCTTTCATCCGAGGTTTTGGAGGCTCCCCTCTTTATCACAGTTCAAATCAACAACACTACGTTAAAATGCATTATGATTGATAGTGGTGCTGCACTCAACGTCATTTCCTCGCACACATTCAAGAAAATTAAGTTACCAAAGAACATAGTATCACCCCCGCCTTTCGCCCTTTGATCATTTAATGATCAGCTGGCAGTTACTTTAGGAACTGTGGTCCTACCCATTCGAGTAGGTAAGAAGCTACTTCACGAACTCTTTTACATTGTTGAAGGGAAATTCCACTACAATATGATCCTCGAATGCTCCTGGATTTGTGCAATGCATTACGTCCCATCTAACCCTCCATTGATGTTTAAAATATCAATATGAGGGTGAAATCTATACTCATCCAGGGGATCCTTTTCCTTCTACACAATGTGACATGACCACAGGGTCTACCCCTTTAAAGGAAAATGCTTGTTCTTCTGACGAGGCTTCGTCCTCTTCCATACCTGTAAAAAAAACTACCAGATTTACAAAATATAGAAGAGATGTTACAATATTTATCACTAGTAGAGCTTCCTCTTCTCTCTTTTGATGCAACCATCTCAAACCTAATTAGTATGGTAGACTAGACAAAAAAACCTAAATATCAGCCAGGTCTCGGTCGCATCGTCATCGCTATTGGTCTGCCCAATCAATAGACTAAATTCATTTATGGTTGTCTAGATACACCTCACTATCACCTGGATTCTCTTCCTAGGACCAAACCCTATCTCCGCAGGGTTTGATTGTCTACAAAATCCCACATTTGGAAAAACTTATTTATATCGATGCACACGGAAGGGTTTTTTTCCTGAGTAAAGTATGAACAGGGTGTGCATGAACTTGTGTCCATTCCAACTCTCAAGCCACATCAAAAAATTTGGTTTAGGATTTAAAACCTCTTTTCAAAAGCCACGTTCCCTGTTCCTAGAAGATGGTTCTCTTGTGGAACTCGACTCTGCTACCTTTAATTTATAACAATTTTTGGCACATATTTAGAGCTGATATTTTGTTTCACCTTTGGAAATATAGAAATAATGCCATATCTAACAATCTTCTTATGGATAGAATTTTTGTTGCTACTAATAAAGTGGCTATTCTCTCCATTGTGATGCTTCAAATTCAAAACCAGGTTGAGAAATTGCGGTTGGAGGTTGAACACCTCATGCACTTGTTCAACCATTGGGCCGCCACCCCTTGCATAGTCAACCATGTTCCTCCTGATGCTCCTGCTCACCGTCGTTCGCTGTCTCAACCACAACTCTCTCCCCTCCTCCTCATGGACGAGGATTTCACAAGCATCGCTGCCTAAGTCAATGAAGCTCCTCTCCTCTAAGACGGTGTTTCCCTCGGTCTTGGCCCTCCTCCCCTGCTTAAGGTGGGATTTTTGGCTGCCTTAGTAGATTGGGCTAGTCTGCCCCCTAGCAGGATAAATTCCCGTGGCTATCCCTTGTCATTTCTCCTTCTTGGCATTTTGATAATTCTGATCAACAACAAGAAGAAGAAACTGGATGGGAGCCCATCCCCAATACGGCTCACCCTAGCTTTGGCTGGGGAGATAAGCCAGACAATTCTCCACCTTCGCCTCCTGCCGCCATGTTCGCTGTTGCAGCCTAGGTTTCTGGCTCTGACCTTATTTTTTGGTTCCTTGTTTTGTTCACCCTCTTTTTTTATTGAGGTCTGCACTTTTAATTTTTTTTTTATTGACCTCACTCTCGAGGCCTTGTTAACTCGATATAATTGATATTCTGAGGTGTGATTGTGTCCATCCATATTTTGTACGATTAACGTTGTAATTACTTGTGCGTGCGCGCGCGCGCGCTTTTCAATAAAAAATATAAATATTTTGAGGGATACTACATAATAAAAATTAAGATCTCGATCATATTATGATAAATATGAGATAGTGACAACCCTTCAATATTTAACAACTAAATTAAATTTTTTTATACACCTAACTCTTTCAAATTTCAAATATAATCAAGAAAATCCAGAATTATAATATTTATTCGTAATTGATTAACATTAAACAAAAAAATATGACTCACAAGACAAGTGCCATTTAAAGTACGAAACTCAATAACATCATTTTCATTGCTAAAATCCAAGAATGAATGAAAACAAAAGGCAACAAAGAGAGTTCAACCCAAAATAAAAATGCTCAATGACTAATAAATTCTCCTTATAAAGTGGTTTTAAAAAAAATTCTTAGTGAATAATAAATTTTCCCTACAAAGTAGTTTTAAGGTGTCTTTCACGTACCTACAATATATTTGATAACGTTTCTCAAGTAAAGTTTAAAATTTGTTTGGAGATAAAAGAGTTATTATATTTAAGAGAACAATAAAGCAGCAACATAAATGATGATTAATGCGAGTATGAATGGAGGGGGTTGTCAGCTCGTTTGGAGATCACATGGGTGCGCCAGGCTTTTGAACTTAACTGCTTAGTGACATCGGTCTTTGTTTTTATATAGTCACCTATCATTATCCAGACATATTTCATTTACCTCACCTCTCTGTCCATTCTGCGCGCGCATATATATGTGCAGAATCGATAGAGACCTGAGGTAAGTTAAACATATATTATACATATGTTTTCAAATTGTAGTGGACTGCAGAAATCCAATATAAAATCCCTGCTAAGACCAACTTTCTTACTCTCAGTAGGGGAATAGTCCTCCTTGGAGTAGGAGGTCTATGGGGCTCTCTGCAAATTGGGTTATGCTTATCTCCATGATTGAGCACCCCAAGAAAAGGTGCAGATTTACATCAAATAAAATAATCTTTAGATTCTCTTGCTGCCATCGTTGAGCGGCCCAAGGATTATTTTGCTTTTTCAGATCAGTTGTTAGCGCTGCAACTGCAAGCATATGGAAATTGGAATAGACCCGTGCTTCTTGATAATATATACGTATCTGCTGTACTGGACATGGCTGCCAGCTGAAAATTCATGAGATCACCAATTACCCATTTCCAAATCTATGGTGCTTAGTTACCTCGCAGCGCAAATTTCCTTTGGTTAAAGGACTGCACCCAATTCTGGAGGAGAAGTCCTCCACTTATTACTGCCCGTTTAGACCGAGTTCTGGTACAATACACCTAGACAAGCACCTCCAATGGTACAATGATACAGACACATGAACTTTTCTTTTCTTTTAAGTATAACCGTATAGGATGTCCATCTCCCTTTTCTGGCCCATTGTTTCTCATGACTTCTTTTCCTCTGCGATCTGCATGATACTTATGCAGATTGACTTTATGCGTGCTGCCATGATTACCCGAGCAATCATGCATTTATGATAAATAAATCAGTGCGAATGGGAGGGGAGAATAACGCGGTTGGGGAAAGTAAGAAATAAATGAAAGAATTTATTTAAGCATGTTCAGTTCTAACTCGTAAGAAATCACAGCAATCTATAGGACCATATGGCAGCAAAAACATTCCGAATCAGGTTTTTGAAAAACCCTGTATAAGGGCACTAAAGAGTAAATTCTAGAAGCATCTTTTATTCTTAATCGTCTACCAGCTTTTGATAATCTCAGCTCTTCAGAGAGGGCTGTTGCATTTTTTCCAGGGTGGATAATCTGTTTTTCATGTTTGGACAGAAATTCTGGGTCTTAGCTATTGTCTAATCTTCTAAGTGGGCAGGAAAATGGTCGACCCTCAAGGTGTTCAATGTAATTGGCTTGCTTTGGGCGTTCCTATGGTCCGAGTTTTTTAATATGTTAATACCATTCTGTCTCTTGCTTCTTTAGTCTCCACCAAACAAATATACGCTGTCTTCCCATTCTTCTTTAGGTATTTGGTTGCATCTAACTTTGCTGCTGTAAATCAGTCTTCATTTCGGCTATCGGCATTTTTGTTTCTAGGAAAAATGGCTGTCGCATCCAGAAAATTGTGTACAATCCTCGCCTCCTCTCCTGGCTCTTCCGTGGCTCCATACTCACACTCTAGCCATAATAATTTGCAGGCTCTGGTTCTGGGATTTGCAGCTCTGGGTGTGGGAATGTTAGTTCTATTAATATTTTTCATGTATTACAGCCGTGTGAGAAGCAACAGGACCAGCCCATTCGACCTTACAGAAGACTCGAGGCTGCAGAGGTTCAGCTACAGTGAATTAAAGACCGCTACGAGTTCCTTCAACGATTCAAACAAGCTAGGCAAAGGAGGATTTGGAGTAGTTTACAAAGGAGTTTTAGGCAATGGCCGACAAAGAGATAGCAGTGAAAAAATTGGATGTATCCTCTATACAAGGCGAAAAAGAATTCCAGAACGAGATGTCCATCATAGCAGGATTCCATTCTCCCTTCATTGTGAGCTTGTTGGGCTATTGCTCAGATGGCAACAAGAGAAGGCTTCTAGTGTACGAGCATATGCAGAAGGGTAGCCTTCAGGAGGCCTTGTTTGAAAACGATGATGACTGCAAGTTGGATTGGGAGAAGAGATTCAACATTATAGTGGACGTTGCACAGGCCCTGGCATTCCTGCACCTTGAATGTGATCCGCCCATTATTCATGGCGATGTCAAGCCCAGCAATGTGCTCTTAGACAGAAATTTCAAGGCTCGTATTGCAGATTTTGGGCTTGCAAGGCTCAGGTGCGATGATATGTATTATCTTGACATGTTTAATCAAAGTCAACATAATGGAATTTCTAGGTGAAATTTGACAAGGTCCACCATGGCAACGTGTTTTGTTTGTTGTGTGTGTGTGTTTTGTCAGGGATTCCCATGGGGATACCTTTATTTATGCTGACCCCATGGCCTCATTGTGTATATTTATTAATGTGGTCACTTTTATTATTGTGTAATGTATTTTATGAGTGACATGCTGCGGTGCCTCTCTTTATATTTTTAATGTATGTTTGGGTAGATTAATGCTGAGAAATCATACTGGTTAACAATTTAAATAAATCATTGGGATATGGAAAGTAATTATTGGAAAGTTGCTCTTTCAGCAAAGCACTGGCCGCTGAATGTCTCTTTCAAGAGGCTACAAACAAGCTGATAAGGCCCACCGGTGTAGAGCGAGTGAGTAGAAGAACTAGATAAGAGTAGTTAGTATTGGATCTGAGAGCCTTAGGCTGAATTGTTAAGACACATACAAAAATCTTTGGGGTTGGGGGTCCTCTCCTTTTCTCCTGCATGTGGACTGAATTTTAAAAGTACAAAAGATAATGAGGGGGTGACCACATACCAAGTGCCTGACGGATGTCTGCATAGAGCTCTTGAGAAAACTAATCTAGCCACTAGTTGGAAATTTTTTGGGATTAAGACCCAATGTAGATGTTATAAGAAAATGGGGCATATACAGATGGAAACCAAAAGGAGATTTGATTATCACCACCATGGCCAAGGGTTTTTTTCTAGCCCAATTTAATCTACAAGTGTAGATCAAGAATTTCGCGCTTTGTTACCTGTCCAAGTTAATGCACCAAACTAAACACAAAACCCTGAAAAACTCCAATGAAATCGATACCTGATAGACAAGATCCGAAGATGTAGACAGATAAGGAGGTCGATGTAGATAAGACGGGCGCACACGAGCAGTTCTGCACAGTAGATCCAAGTAACCTGCGAGACCACTGATGTTTTGACAGAACAAGACCACGTTAAAAGATATTTAGGTGGATTGCCCGAGAAGCGGATCCGGGAAGCGATAGGCTCCCTCGGCGGATGTCAGTCCACGTTTTCAATTAAGTAAAGAAATATACATGATAAAAGATGTACGTACAAGACTAGATTTTCTGATCAAAGTGACAAATGAAATCTAAACAGCAGGCAGAAAGCAACAGAAAAACATGGAACTGTGAAAAACGAAGCTGGATTTGTGTTACCTGCGTCTTTTTACCTGTCTGCAGTGAGATCGGCGTCGATTAGGTAGAATCGGCGTCGACTGTTGGAAATCGGCGTCGACTGATGTAGATCAGCGTCGACTGACATAGATCGACGTCGATCTGAGATAAAGTGTGAGAAGATTTGGAAATTAGAAAGTGAAGGCCAGATCGTCAACGTCTGCTAGATTTGCGGAAGCTGGAGAGATACTAGCAAGACTCCACCCGTGCTGGGTGCAGGAAAAGAGTCACCAAAAAATCAATGGAGACGTGAGATGTTGATGTGATAAGAGCAGAGTAATGGTGCTCCTCTCAGGGATTGATTCGGACAAGATCTGCTCTTATTCGATAGATAATTTTCCACACTTGATGCTAAAAGATCTCTTGTTCTCTCTCTTACGATCTGCATCTCTGTGTCACGATCTGTCTTTCTCTCTCCGTTTTTTCATCCTTGTGTCCCCTCAGAACTGAGTTCTGTGCTTCCATTTATAATCGGCGCCGCTCCGAAAAATCGGTGTCGACCGAGTACCAGTCGGCGCCGATCACGGAACAAACTCCCGAGACGGCCAAAATGAACGATTTCTGGAAGGATAAGAATTATCCTTCCACCTTAAATACGGGAAATATCCCGCTTTGGGAGGAGGAGAAATAGGGGTGATACATAGATAGGATAAATATGGGGTAGATAAGTGGTTAGGATACAAGTGAAGAGGTGTAATTAAATAGTTAATATTTAATTACTCACGGGTAAGATATAATGGGGTGAATTAAACTTAGGATAGGTGTTTAAATCACAAATCGAATAATATCCCAAGGGGATAGTGGTGACATAAACGTGCCCCGGGTTACCAGAGAGAGCAAACACGCACAAGGAACACCAGATTGGATAATCAATTTTAGGTGTCTACATTTTGCCCCTTTTTGTCAAGTAACTTGCGATAAGCAAGGTTATGAGACAAAAACAAGGAGATGGAAGAAGGGAAGAAAAAGTGATGATGTGATCCCCCTCAAACTAGGGATGGGATGGGTGATAGAACAAACGATCCCAAGTTTGAAAAAAGGTAGATGAAAACGTGGGATGCCCCAGCTGGATGTCTGGAGTAGATCTGATCATTGATGATGCATAAAAATAGATAAAAAGGCAGCAACCTAAGGAACTCACATTGGTAGGGCAAACTAGACGGTCTCCTCATAAGACGACGTTAGTACCTACAGACCCATGAGTGTAAGGAGGGCTGCAAAATAGTCAGCATCTAAAGAGAGACACATTGGCAGGGACAACTAGACGGTCTGCAAAGCAGACGACGTTAGTGCCTACAGACCCGTTTAACTCTAAGTTGCCAAAAAGTACGAGTGCCCCATGCAAAGGGAACAAACTCGAAATGGACGGTGATATCGAAAATATGTGCCAAAAGGCAACATTCAGCGCACAATAATGATCAGAGAGATAAATAAGCCAAGCATCAACACTATGGCAAAGAGATATGGAAAATCGACGGCGATTATAATAATCAGCGGCGATTAAAATAAACGGCGTCGACCACAAATAGTCGGTGCCGATCGTTCAAAGCGCATATAAATATGTGAACGGAAAACGTGAACGATTTATTTACATCGTGACGATCGATTCAGAGAGAGTCAAAAATTGGATTTGAGCACCATGGAAGCCTGTGGAAGCGGTCAGAAGCGGAGGAGGACACAACATGGGGTAAGTGGTTCTTCGTGAACCCGTTGTTTTACTTTTGCTTTATTTTTTTTATTATTATTTTTTTAATTTCTATTTTACCGGGTGGGAGGCCAGGGTGTTTTTTTACATCCGGCTGAGCAATCGGTGCCGATTGGTATAATTGACGCCGATTCTATGCAAGCGGCACCGATTGATGTTAATCAGCATCGACTATAAATAAATGACGCCGATTGTATTTAATTGACGCCGATTGTATAGACTTGTGAATAGATTGTAATTTTTTTTTTGTTTTGGATGTTCTGATTTGGGTAAATATGAGGCTAATATTACTTTTGATGTTGTGGATGTAGGTACGAGAGGTTCTGCACATGAGGGATGCTATTCCCGAGTTACTAGAGACTATTCTCCCTTATGTGACTGATGCAGATTGGCGGCATTTAGAGTTAGCCGGGCTCGGGGGCTTTAGGTACTACAGACGAGTGCCGCGAGATGTAGAGTTGATGTGAGCACTAGTGCGATGGTGGGATAGCCAGACGTGCACTTTTTGGTTCAGGACGGGTGAGATGACCATCACCCACGAGGATATATATAGGATTTTGAGACTGCCGATCACTGGGGACCCGATAGAGATTACACCACGAGAGCAACAGCAGAGGGCCCTAGTTCGATTGTATGGAGATAGGGCAGATGATTCAGAGATAATGTCTGGGGCAGTGTAGATAGCCTTGTAGTATAGATAGGATAGTCCCCGGAGTAGACGGATAGTTTTGATTCAGATGGCGATATCCTATTTTACTCTGCCAGATTCAGGAGGCGGGAGATTCCCATTATTATTATTGGATTACGTTTGCGACATCCTGCAGTTTAGACAGGTGTTTACTTTTGCTGATGCTTTGATAGCTCAGATATATCATGAGCTATGGATGTATACCACTGGCCGGAGGACAGGTATTGATGTCAGTTTTGTGCTCCACTGCTGGGCATATGAGCATATAGCAGTGATCAGGCCATCTGGGCTTCCTTGGATGCCAGCAGCAGTGGGAGCTATTGATTATGGATTCCAGCGATGGCGGGCCGATATGGCCTCTAGAGATACAAGGAGATCGGCGGATTGGTATACTGAGCGTTTCAGGATGCTGACACCGGATCAGGTTATCTGGAGACCATATCGGGTATTTCCGACATGGGCTGGTCAGGATGCTCACTTGGTGGCATTGAGGCGGAGCAGGGTGGTTAGGGGCCGCAGGCCTGATATGTGGGAGCGAGTCCCGTTTGTGCGGGTATTGAGACAGTTCGGCCTAGTGCAGACAGTACCGACTACTTACAGGCCTTATAGGCAAGATAGCAGGGAGACTGATCTGCCAATTTTGTTCCCGGCAGATCCATTGAGAGAGGCCCCACCCTCCACAGATAGCGATGATGATGCTGGAGTAGGTGATGGTTATGCTGCATGGTATGCAATAGAGCTACCACGACATCTCCCGACATCTATAGATGCCGACGAGGAGGATATGGCTACGGTGTTGGAGAGACTAGAGGGAGAGCACGCCACCCTGACGTAGACACACCAGGTGGCTCTTGAGGAGATCAGAGCTCTGACAGAGGAGAGGGATGCCCTAATATTGGAGAGAGACACCGCTCGCCAGGAGCGGGATACAACGATCCAGCAGAGGGATCGCTACCTTCGACATAGGGAGGCCCTCAGGGCCAAATATGGGGAGACAGGTACCATGTCGGAGTCTGGTACATAGGGCACAACCCTAGGAGGAGCACCACCAGCAGTACCAGCAGCCCCAGCAGCACCAGCAGCACCATTACGAGCACTTGGTACTGTGAGCTTGAGCACATATCAGTCTCTCCTCGCTGAGGTGAGATACTATGAGGATGCCCTAGCGCAACATGCCCCAAATGTGCCTCGGTACGGGGCGAGGAGGAGATCCGCGACGGCCACAGCGAGCGGGGCATCAGGTGGAGGGAGCACCGGGAGAGACCGAGGTGGGCAGAGGCCTCCAGCAATAGGTGCATCTAGCTCGATAGGCAGCGGCCAGGAGAGACAGCCTGGTCCAGAGGAGGGTGGAGGAGATAGTGTCCTCCATGCATCAGATTTTACTATATAGGGATTGATATATTTTGTATCAATGTAGTGATGTAGCCTTGATTGGAAGGCGTTGTATAGATGGCTTGATTGAGAGCCACCCATTTTTTGTTGTACAGACACTTATGTATATATATAGATTTATCATTGTTTTTGTCATATGATTGTTCTCTTGTCTTTTAATTTTGATGTGCATGGATAAATGTAGCGTAATTGTGATGGATGTAGACATAGATCGATAGAGGATAGATAGATGTGATGTAATTTGATGTGATTGATATGTGGATATAATTTTGATGAAAAATAGATATAGATGGATGTAACGTAACTTGGATGTACATATTTTTAGATATTTTGATGAATAGATGGATAGATGTGATTGATGTGTGGACTTAATTTTGATGAAAAATAGATATAGACAGATGTAGCGTAATTTGGATGTACAAGTTTTTAGATGTTTTGATGGATAGATGGATAGATGTGATTGATGTATTCGGTATGTTTGAGATGTTAATTTAATTTTGATGAAAATAGATAGCCAGATCCACATGTGTTGACAATACATGCTTTGATAGATAAGATGAAATTAGATAGATGATAAATTTTGATTAAATTAACATGTGAAATGTCAATTTGACTGGATGAATAACAAAGAATAATGGGGAATACTCTTTGCGAGAGCCAAGGATGTAATGAAAACAACCTTGACTAGAAATAAAGGAAATATACCTAGATAAGAAAGAGAATGATAAGCTGGACTCTCAACCGACCATAGATAGAATCTGGATAGGAAATCAAAAGATCATGCATGCAAGGCCCTATATGAGGTTAAAATAAACCTGACACTAACTAGCCGCAAACCAAATTTAGGAGGGAAACGAAAGGAGCAGTAAGTAAGTAGCTTGTCGGAATTTACAAGGGACAGAATACATGTCCATACTGGGAAAATAGGATTCTCCATATGATCGACAAAAGGTCTTATATCTCAGCTTCATGATTTCTGGTAGAAAAGCAAACTGATCAATGCGGGAAGTTTGCTTGATATGGAAAGACTGATCAATATGGGAAGTCTTTCAGTGATGCTAAAAAGTGTATATACTGGCTGACAGGCTGATCAAATGCAAGAAGCCTTGAATATTTCTTTGAGAAACAGCTGTCCTTCAAGGGAGCGGTCTGTATTTTGAATTTTAATGATAGCCATCCTTCGAGGGCATGGTCTATATTTTTTGATTCATTTGATTGTATGGGTAGCTGTCCTTCAAGGGATCAGTCTATCCCCCTTTGTTTTTTTTTTTTTTTTTGAAAAATTTTTTTTTTTTGGAAGAAGCTGAGTTTAGGCCTAGATAGATCAGATAGAGGGGAAGAAAACATATAAAGAACATACACTCATGCCCCGAGTAGATCCGATTAAGATAAGCACTTGGGACAAATGAAACAGTGATTAAGGTGTTCCTACCATGAGGAGAAACATATCCCGAAGAAAAAATGCTATGAGTAGAGCCGCGATACTCATATTTAAGGTAAACAAGACAATAGGCGGAGAACCACATAATTTCGAATCACCATGAAAGTATATGACTGGTTGTTAGACGGATGAAATATTTGTCTTGCGACTAGATTTGTGTAAGATAGATTTTAATAGTAGAAGGGCCATAGATGCAAGGCATTAAGAGGTTCCACTTCTAGTATACCATCCATGGAAGATAGACGATAAGCCCCAGATCCATATTTATGGGTGATAACGTACGGACCCATCTAGTTGGGAGCAAACTTACCACGCTGACTCCTTTCGAGTGCAATGACATTTTGATTTTCTTTAAGAACAAGATCACCAATTTGGAAGTCACGATGCTGCAAGTGCTTGTTATAAGCACGTTTGACACACTCAAGATAGACCTGATGATGTTCAAGAGCGTTGAGACGCCACTCATCTAATAATTCAAGTTGTGCTAGACGATTTTGACGATAGTCCTCATCGGAGATGAATTCTCTAAGAGAAACACGGAGAGATGGGATTTGGACTTCCAAAGGAAGAACAACCTCAGACCCATAGACGAGAGAGAAGGGAGTAGCACCAGTAGGAGTACAGATGCTAGTCCGATAAGCCCAGAGAGCAAAAGGGATATGTAAATGCCAATCCCTACCAACTCGACTAGTTACCTTGGTGAGGATATTACGCAAAGTTTTATTGGAAGCTTCAGCCTGACCATTAGCTTGAGGATAGTATGGAGAGGAAAAGCTGAGCTTGATATTGAAAGCGTCGCAGAGGTTCTGCAAATCAACATTCTTGAAAGACTTACCGTTATCTGTGATGAGTTTGTGTGGGACACCAAAGCGACAAATGATGTGTTGATAGACAAAATCAACTATGGGTTTAGCTTTTGTTGAAGAAAGAGGGATAGCTTCCACCCACTTAGTAAAGTACTTAGTGGCAGTAATGATAGAATGATGACGTTGTGAAGAACGGGGATTGATGAGACCAATAAGATCAAGACCCCATTGCGAAAAAGGCCACAAATCCGTTGTAGGTTGTAAATCTTGACTAGGGATGTGCGTGAGATTGGAATGTTGTTGACACTTCACACATTTCTTAGTGTATTCACAACAATCTCAATTAAGAGAAGGCCAATAATATCCCAAACGTAAGATGCGTTTAGCTACGACCAAGCCACTAAAATGTCCACCACAGATACCATCATGGACCTCCTGGATAGCTTTAGATGATTCAAGGGATTTGAGGCACTGAAGAAAAATGCCATCAAAGCCGTGTTTGTAGAGGATCCCGCCTAAAATAGTATAGCAATTAGCGCATAGGATAAAAGATCTTCTACCATTGGGAGTCAGATCTGGAGGAAGTACCGAATGAGATAGATAATCAACGATCTGTTGATACCACTCATCCTGAGTATGGGTTGTGATAGCATGGATTGAAGTTAGTTGCCTAAGATGAGATGGTTGATCTAATCGTTGTACAGCCACATAAAGTCGCGAGTCCTCAGTAAAAGGTGGGATAAGTGAGGCTAACGAAGCCATTGTATTTGCAAATCGATTCACAGTGCGAGGAGTAGCTTGGATAGTGAATTTATCGAAAGATTGGAGTTGAACGAGAACGATATCATGATATTTTTGAAGAATATCATTCCTGCATTGATAGACACCCGTGATTTGATTAACAATGAGTTCAGAATCACCAAAGATGTCAATATGACGAGTGCCAAGATTAATGGCATTTTGAAGACCCAAGACAAGAGCTTCATATTCAGCCATATTATTGGTGCACTCAAAGTTCAATTTGTGTGCGACTGGGATAGGCGTACCCTAAGGAGGAATCATCATGAAACCCGCACCTCCCCCTTGCTGGCATTTGGATCCATCAAAGAAGAGCTTTATTTTAAATGGAGACAGACCAAAATCAATTTGTTGGATATATTCATCGGGGAATTGAGCAAGGGGGACTTGAGTGTCCGGAAGAGGAGCATCAGCTAGTTGATCTACAATGACCTGACCTTTGATAGACTTTTGCGGGATAAACTCGAGATCAAACTCAGTCATCAGCATGAGCCAACGAGTGATACGATCATTGTGATAAGGCTTCGCATGAATTGTCTTGAGTGGATTGACACTTGTGACAATGTAAGTTTTGTGATTAAGGAGGTAATGACGAAGCTTAGAAGTTGCGAAGAAGAGAGCACAACACAACTTTTTAGCTTCAGAATAACATGTTTCATACTCATGAAGGGTGCGACTGATGTAATAGACAGCTTGTTCTTTACCGCAAGCGTCCCATTGCGAGATCATGGCTCCCAGAGCATGGTCAGTCACAGAGATATAAAGATAGAAAGGCTCCCCCTCGTGTGGAGGTGTAAGCACATGTGGGGAAAGAAGATAAGATTTGAGATCATCGAAGGCCTTTTGGCAATGTTCATCCCATTCAAAATGAACATTCTTATGGAGGAGATGATGAAAAGGTTGACAACAGTCCGACAATTGTGAGATAAAACGATGCACTGATTGAAGACATCCTTGGAGACTGCGGAGTTGCTTTAAGTTAGAAGGGGGAGGAATCTCAAGGATAGCTTTTATTTTTGCGGGGTCTACTTCAATACCCCTAATGGAAATGACAAAACCTAAAAGTTTACCAGTGAGAATGCCAAACACGCACTTAGATGGATTTAGATGGAGACAAAAGCGGATAAGCCTCTCAAAGAGAGGTGAAAGGATGAAAAGATGATCCTGCCGACGCTTGGATTTACCGAGGAGATCGTCGACGTAATCTTCCACAGTTTTGTGTAAGAGATCATGGAAGATGTAGGTCATTGCTCGCTGATAGGTTGCTCCAGCGTTCTTAAGATCGAAAGGCATGACACGATAACAAAAGGTCCCCCAAGGAGTTATGAAAGAAGTCTTATGTTGGTCTTCTAGTGCAATGAGAATTTGATTATATCCAGAGAAACCATCCATAAGAGAAAGCATCTCATGACCCACAGTTAAATCCACGAGTTGGTCGATATTAGGTAAAGGAAAATCATCTTTTGGACAAGCAAGATTAAGATCCCAGAAGTCGGTACAAATTCAAATTTTCCCAGTAGCTTAGTTACTGGTACTACATTGGAAAACCCATTGTGGATAATCGATGGGTTGGATGAAGTTAGCCGAGAGCAAATGCTGCAATTCTTCTTTAACAGAAGGGCTACTCTAGGGTGCATTTTACGTAATTTTTGGTTTAACTGGTTTGATGTTGGGAAGAGTAATGATATTGTGGACCACAATATCGGGATCGAGTCCTGGCATATCCTCATATGCCCAAGCAAAAGCTTGACGATGGTTGGAAAGAAAAGTGGTAAAGTCTCCTAATTCCTGTGGATTAAGAGACTAACGAACCTTAATGATGCGAGGGTCTTTAGAAGTCCCTATGTTAAGGTCGACAGTGGCTTCGTTGAGAAGCGTAGACGTGTCAGAAGGAATAGTTTTGGGAAGATAGGAATCTTCTGCCCCCAGATAGGTGAGGACAGAATCATCATCCACATAGTGGATAGTGTTGATAGTAGGAGAGTCGTCTCCAACTATTTTAGGGAAGATTAGCGGTATGGAAGTGGACTTGTCGTTAGTCTTATAGGATAACGGCCCTAAGGAAATGGTATTGATAAAAAAAAAGTTAGATGGGATGGAAATGTCGTCGTCCACATCGAGTGATGCTTCTGACTTAGCGGGAGAAGATGGTTCCTCAATAGGAAGAGGCTCATCGAGAACAGTGACGGTGGCTTTTGAAAGAGGTTTAAATCCTAAACCAAATTTTTGATGTGGCTTGAGAGTTGGAATGGACGTGAGGTCATGCACACCTTGTTCATATTTACCCAAGCCAAAGCCCTTCCATGCGCATCAATATAAATAAGTTTTTGCAAACGTGGGATTCTATAGATAATCGAACCCTGTTAGATAAGGTTTGGTCCTAGGAGGATAATCCGGGTGATAGTGAGGTGTGTCAAGACCACCGTAAATGAAAGTAGTCTGTTGATTGGGCAGACCAATGGTGACGATGCGACCAAGACCTGGCTGATATTCAGGTTGTTTGTCTGTGGTCTACCATACTCACTAGGTTTAAGATGGTTGTCAAAAGAAAGGAGAGGAAGTTTCTCCTAATGAGAAATGCTGGCAATGTCTCTTCTAAATTTTGTACATCCGGTAGTTTGGTTGCAGGTATGGAAGAAGATGAGGCCCCTTCAGAGAACAGGCATTTTCCTTTAGAGGGGCAGGACCCTGTGGTCATGTCACATTGCGCGGAAGGCAAAGGATCTCCTTGATGAGTATATATTTTGCCCTCATATTGATATTTTAAGCATCGAGTGGAGGGGTAGATGGGACACAATGCATTCGCGAATCCAGGCGCGTCTGAGGATCATATTATAGTGGAATTTCCCTTCAACAATGTAGAAGAGTTGTGAAGCAAGCTTCTTTACCTACTCGAATGGGTAAGACCACATTCCTAAAGTAACTGCTTAGCTGATCGTTAAATGATCGAAGGGTGAAAGGCGGGGGTGACACTACGTTCTTTGGTAACTTAAGTTGCTCGAATGTGTGCGAGGAGATGACGTTGAGTGCAGCTCCACTATCGATCATAATGAGTTTTAATATAGTGTTGTCAATTTGGATTGTGATAAAGAGGGGAGCCTCCAAATCCTCTGAAGAAAGAGGAGGAATTTCTGAATCTTCAAAAGAAATGGCGGTTGATGGTCTATTCAATCCAACAATCAACTCGAAGGGGCTGGGGGCTCATTTGAATTCACTGGCGATGCGACTCAGATTATCAATTAGAGCCTGGCAATGTTGCGGAGAGGGATTGAATGAGGTCAAAAGAGACATTTTAACTGGAGCCTGGGTGAGTTGTTTTCATAACACTCTCCTCAACTGACACGGGGAATTTGAGCCCGAGGGTGCAGCACGAATAGAAGACCTCGAGGTCGTGGGGCTAATGAGGAAGGAGGAACTCCTTCGTGGGGCTGTAGAAATGACAACGTTGTGGTCGAGATGCTGTAGATGGAGGATGGATTATCATACTATTGGGTTCTCGTGGCGATTATGGATTGTGTCGATTTTGAGAAGGTGGAAGATATATTAGAGTGGTAATTCACTCAGAAGTAGAGGCCTGAGTAGATCGTTGGGGTTCAGATGGGAGCTAAGCATGATAGGGTGGCTTGTTTTCTCCTCCTTCCAGCAAAAGGTCCACTTTTCTTCCAAAACGGTTGTTGACGACAGATTGAAGAGCCTTTACATTCCCTCAGTATCATGACCCAGGGTCGACGGTGGTAAGGCACAAATCAGATCAGAGTAAAGACCAGGTCAGGTTAACTACTTCCTTTTAGGGTTATTGAGAGTGTAATCGGAGGGAGAGATATGGATGAAAGATTGGATAAGTTTGGCGAAGGGATTTCGTGTTAAGAAACCCTGTAGACGAAGATGGGGACAGACGATGATGAAGGTGCCTCTTTTACGTTAACACAGACATGCCGAAGGTAAATACCTGCATTGTTAGGTTTTGACAGTATTTTTAGGGATCATTCTTATTTTTTGGATGTCTGGAGGAGCAGCCTTGGGCACTTGAGATGGAAGTAAGTGAGACATGATTGATTTTGGTGGAGGGGGAGTCCCTAAAATAGATTTTGAAGATGATGGAGATGTGACAAATGTTGTGGTCTTCAAAGATAAGGGAGGCTTGCTTGGTTTGAAAGACTAATAATGATTTAGATGATGTTTGATTTAGATGAGGGAGAAGCTTCCAAAGTAGGCGTAATCGGAAGGAACATAGGGCGCCCCTGGGCTTTTGGTAATGAAGATGATGATCCTGATAAAAGAGGTGACGTCCTTTTAGTAGGTAAGTCCACTTTTCAGGGTGCTGGTGAAGAATGTGTTGTAGAAGAAGATGATGGTTTTGATAAGTGTGTAGAAGAGATGCCTTCTCAGCGGACAAATCCAATCTTTTATGAGGTGTAGAGAGATATTTTTGTGGGAAAGCACCAAGAGTCTTGATGGTTCAAAATATGGGTTTTCCTTTTTCAGGGATGGTGACAACTTCAACCGCATAAGGTGATTGTAACCTTTCGGGGGAAGCAAATGGGAGGTACTGATGGCGCAACGTTAGATTCCGGTTGTCTCGGTCTAAGTTCAGGAACCGAGCGTATAGGTGTTGGTGATGCTTCCTTAGAATTTCCCCTTAATAGGCAAAGTAACATTAGTGATGAAGAAGTGAGTGATGAAGAAGCAGTTTCCTTGTGAAGGGATACTTCTGGTGCAGTAATTATGGGTGAAACTACTATAGGAAAGGAGATAGGAAGAGTCAAAATCGAAGATGCTTCCATTGAAGTCGGCACAATTATAGGTACGTTCACCAGGGGCATAGTCACAGCGAGAATGAGAGAAACAGAAGTAGATGTATGTGCAGTTGGAAACTCAAATGGGATGTAATGGCCTGCGAGCATTAAAAAGAAATGGTTTGATGATGAGACAGGTGAGGATAATTACATCTTGGGTATGGATGGGGAGATTAGACAAAGAAGCAGGAGAGGTAAGGTGCGCGGTATCTAAGAATAATTGTTGGGAATATTCAGAGAGTGACGGGCTATTCTGAAGATGGGTGGAGATCCCAGTGGATTGACGAAAGTGGGAAGGAGATTCTGATTCGGTTGACGTGTTCGCAAATGGCTTAGATTTTTAGAAGAAAGATTCCTTCCGTAGAGATTGAAGCTGATGAGTATGAGTGTTTGGTTTTTGAGGCTCTAAAAGCATCATGGTTCAGGAATGATTGGGAAAAGGTTGTTTAAGACATCCATGCTGCTTGATTTGGGGGAGCATTTGGGTTATCTAGAATGAGCTCGCCTTTATCAATGAATTTCTGGACAAGATTTTTGAAGGTCTGACATCGTTCAATGTCATGACCTTCGGTTCTATGATAATGACAGAAGTCATTTTCCCTATACCCAGAATGGACGTTCTTTGGGCTTTCATCAATATTCCTAATGGGGGGGAAGTTCTATCATGTGAACTTCCAACATTTTTTGCAGGATAGAGAGCATATGATTCCCCCCAATGAAGTGAAAGATCGAGATGATGAGGTCCCTTTTCACAAGAAGATGAGGGTCTCTTCGTGGTGTTTGATTAGAAGTGGTATTGGCTCGTGGTGTTTTTAATATGATAGCATTGGTGGATCCTGATTCCTTGTTCTTTTAGAAGAAGTGGAGGATTGATTTGGTAAACCGAGGAAAAATCTGGTTTAGATTTAGAGCGAAGTTAGTTTAGCTTCCCTGTTCAATGGCGCGAGATGCACGTTTGCGTGCCATCGTAAAGGCTTCTTCAAAATGTAGAAAGTTTGGGATACTTAAAGTGGAAGGAAATTGAATTGCACAAGGATAGAGTAAAATCAACTCGATCGGTTGGGGATATGGAGGAAGGAGAGAAGACAATTGGTTATTATCCTCTCCAAACGAGCACAAAGTCTGCAATAGACTCATCATCGAATTGACGAATGTTATAAAGATTGTAATCGAGATTCTTAGGTGCGATATTATGAAAAGTTTTCAACAAACATCTGGGCCCAATGAGAGAAAAGAAAAAAAGGGATGTGAGG
This sequence comes from Taxus chinensis, assembly GCA_019776745.2. NCBI lineage: Eukaryota > Viridiplantae > Streptophyta > Pinopsida > Cupressales > Taxaceae > Taxus > Taxus chinensis. The sequence continues at coordinate 274,717 of JAHRHJ020002231.1, read as the reverse complement.
AATGTTATTGTTACTAGTCTAAAGCAGGACCTGCTTAGAGACCTAGAAAGTCGGAGCATAAGCTCCTGATCCTTCGAAGATGAGGTAGCAAAACATGTTTGAATGCTGCAAAGTTGTTAAGGGGTCTCTCGACTATGAAATTTGAAAATTTAGGAAGTTCCCTTGGGAGGATAAGGCTTAAAAGCCACTGAGGGTGTGAATGGTCATACAACTTCTCAAAGGAGTAGAAGGACGAGCCCCTTTGGTGGAGGCTTCCAGCTGGATTTTCTGAAAAGAATTTGAACCACATCAGATGAGGAGGAGTGCACGTGGCATGTCCTACTATAAGAAGCAAATGGTGGATGTGTTGATAGGTCTTGGTCACGGGGGGATTCATGTGTTGATTGATAGGATGATAAGAGGATAACCAGGCATTCTGGGTGACAACCTGGTGGGGGTGGTATTGCTTGTGAAAGGAGCACTGGTGTATAGGAGGTGTGAGATAATAAGTGGTTGAGAAAATGAAGGTGGATGAACATGGAGCCTGTGAATTGGTGGACTCCTATGCTGTGACTGAATCGGGACAGATTGAGAACATTGGTGCAATTTGATTGGACATATTGGGGAACAAGGACTGATGAAGGGCTTTCTACTGATTGGATTAGAATTATTAAGGCGCCGATGCGGGATAGAGGATGGGGCGAAGGTCACTGTTGCTAGAACATTGGAAGAAGGACCCAAGGAGGGGAAGAGAAGCAGGAAGGAAACCAACGACTAGTCGGAGGGGGTGACTCCTAAAGGGGGGGTACTGACCTTGGGACACGATGGAGGGCATAGATGAAAAGTACAGCAATATGCGGTCATGTGCGCAGATGCACTCATTATAGCCAGAGCAGAGGGACCTCTCAGAGTAGGTGTGGAATCTCGAGGTAACTGCGGGTGTAGAATAGGTAAGACTATTGGAACAGTCGAATATGGTCGGTTTGGAAGAGAAAAAAAGGAGGCACAGGGGGCACCGCCCTGCTCCGATGGGCTCGAGGGGAGATAGCTGATGCTAACTATTCTACAAGGGCCTAGGATGGTTCACGAGAAAAGCGTACACTTGAACTGGATGGTGCGTCCCTGATCAGCATTTGAATAGACGTGTTTTTGTACTAGGTTAGTCCATGAGGGCTTACCAGATTGCGATCGAGGAGTGCCTGAAATTCAGGAAGGATTCCCGCGAGGGAGACATTCTCGAGTCAGAAGCAGATGTTATCTGAAGGACTAGGGGAAGCATGACGTGTGATGGGGTGCTGTGGCCTGATTAAAAAGGGGTTATATGACAAGATGGGGAACCAATAAAGGGTTCCGAGGAAGAGGACGAACATAGGGGTGCCCACACCTCACACTAGTGTGATCTCGGATGAAGAAGGGGTTAATTGAAAGCCATTTTCTTCTAGATTGTAACCGGGTGATGACTGTCATAAACAAGCAGGAAAAGAAAATAAGAAGTGACCTAATAATGCACAGACCTGTAAAGCAGCGTAGGGTGCATATCTCTTTTAGTTTTATGCTTTTAAGAAAGAAAATATTAGGAGGGAAGCCTTCAGAAAGGAACTATCAGATAGCCAAAACTAAGGATGGTTGTGGGAGTTTGGTGAGGAGTCCCAGGCACTTTCAGTAAAAGAACCTGTCCGTGGCTTGAATAGGGGCCTACCCCCGCACTTCACACAACGCTGCGATAAGGGAACTCGGGTTTTGCTTGCCAAATATACCAAGAAACTCCGTGTTGAACTTTATAGCGCGGCCCGAGGTCAGGAGTACCGCGTAGGCTCTTCCTCCTGGAGTCACTTCCAAGTAGCGAGGCAAGGGAAAGAATTTTTGTTTTTTTAAATGCTTTACCTATGATTTCTTTGTGTGCAAGGGTGAAAAATAAAATCAAATAGTGTCACTACCGATTTTGATCAATTTTCCAGCCTAATTAAAACTAGATGAAAAACACAAGAGATCAAACAAAATGACAAAGAAAAAGTTTTTTTTAAGCACTTAAAAATGAAGTGTGTTGATTTCGATGAAGACAAGTCAAACAGATTCTTTCCCAAATGCGATTAAATTCTTTTTTAAGCACCAAAAATTGAAATGTTTGGATGTGATAGACAACAAACAAAGAAATTTTTTTTTTTTTTTAAAAAAAAGAGGGGAAAAACACCGTAAAAAGAGAAATACCTGTAGATTTAGCTCTCCAAGGTGTGTGGACTTCAAAAAGCGTTGTTGTTGAGCTCTTCCCCCCCCCCCTCGAACAATCCCATGAACAAGCAAAGTGCTCCCGCAAGAGAGAAGGTTAAGCCAAACAACAACAAACCATCCAGGAAAGATATATCCAGATAATGGTGAAACGAAAATTTCTATTTCTCAGGAACTAGAAAAATTTCAAGGATGAGTGGATCAACTTCGCAAATAAACATTTATAAAGCAAGACCATTTTTCAAGAAAGAAAACTTGGAGCTGAAATTAAACGATGAACAAAATTGAAGATTTCAAGCATGTAACTAATAGAAAATCAGTGAAGAAAAAGAACAAAGCTCAAAACTAAAAAAGAAAATGAACTTACCCATCCACTAAGGGACTTTGGTTCAGTCCCAAGCGTGCCAAAATGTAGATCAAGGCAATTTCGCGCTTGTTACCTGTCCAAGTTAATGTATGAAACAAACACAAAATCAAACCCAAAAAACACTCCAAATGAAATTGAACCTGATTCTTGACAAGAAGATCCGAGAAGACATGATGTCGGAAGCTCGATGAAGATTTAGGCGCACTGTTGCTACAGAGCAATAGCTGAATTAATGTTATGCTTGCAAGCGACTATGGATTTTTGAGGGAATAAACTTCTCGTGGGGTTAAGGTCCATGGAACAGAATAACCATTGGGAGTTGGTGGACAAGCCTGAGAGAGAGATTTTCCTCGAGGTAATGGTCATATTGTCTTCAGATTCAAGCGAGGTTTTCCAGCGCCGATTGCAAGTACGTACCACAAGTTGATGGGTTACGATGTATTAAGAAAAATCTTTAGGGAAGGATCGGCCAGGGGCATTGACTTAAAAATCAGGGGACTTAATCCTCAGACTTTGATCAATTCGTGATTGAACGATCTTCTGGAAATTGCTAGGTGACGTCTGATGAATCAAGGTGAAGTTTCCGGAGTTTTGTTTGTTCATAAAATTGCGTCCTTTCATTTCTTTTTTACAAGTCAATGATGATCATCGGACCTGGTTGGGATTTTCTATCGGATGGAGTTGAAATGACATTCGGAGTTGGGGGAGGCCACCAGCCAGGAGGAAGCGTATTTCCCTGTGCTTCTGACAGTGTTAACTTGTTTCAAGTTTTCCAAACAAAAGATCTCCAACGTAGTCTGATCTCGTTTCACAGATTTTCTTGTTTAAAAAAGGGGCATATAGAAAGACATTCGGTACCTATCCGACATCGCTGTGATGGGTTAGTATTTGATAGTTGACCGTTAATTTCACGGGTTTTGGATGTTAGTGGGACAGGTTTGAAAAATTAATTCTTTGATCTACATTCTGGCAACCGGGGGACTACCATCAGGATTGATATTTTGGACGCTAATTCATTTCTAGTTTTAAAACAGTTGCATTTTCAGGTAATTTCTGATTGAAAAAATTCCAGAACTTGGCTTTTATGAGCAAATCCCTCTTGAAATCTGGGATTTTGGAAAGATCTTTTTTGGATATCCAATCTGATGCTTTTGGTTTTTGACCTCGATCTGAAAGCACGTTCTAGCTGTTCAAGGATTGTTCGAGGGGAAGATTCTTTGGTGGTTTGCTCCAACCAATTCTTGTGAGAGCTAAATCTACATCTACTTGTCTAACAAGCACCTAACAACCTGGAGAGAAAACATTTCGGAAAAAGTGAGAGAGCTTTTCTCCTTGTTCAATTGTCTAAAAAATCAAAAAAGAAAAAATTGATGCTGATTTCGCACACGAACATTTCAGCTTTAAAATGAACGGTAATGAATCGCATTTGGGAAAGAATCTGTTTGACTTGTCTTCATCGAAATCAAACACTTCATTCGTTTTAAGTGCTTAAAAAGAACTTTTTCTTTGTCATTTCCTTGTGCTGCAGTTTGTTTTCATCTAGTTTTAATTAGGCTGGAAAATTGATCAAAATCGGTAGTGACACTATTTGATTTTTATTTTTTCACCCTTGCACACAAAGCCAAAATCACTAGGTATAAAGAATTTAAACAAAAACTCCTCCCTGGCCTCGCCTACTTGGAAGTGACATCCAAGAGGAAGAGCCTACGCGGTACTCGGGCCGCGCTATAAATTCACGAAGTTTGGTATATATTGGCAAAGCACCCGACTCCCTTATCGCAGCGGTGTGTGAAGTGCGGGGGTAGGCCCCTATATCAAGCCACGTACCGGTCTTTTACTGAATGCCTTCGGGACTCCTCACCAAAACATCCCCCAAACCATCCTTAGTTTGGCTATATGAGTAGTTCCTGTTCTAAAAGGCCTTCCCTAATATTCTCTTTCTTAAAAGCATAAAAACTTAAAAGAGATAATCACCTATGTTGCTTGAATTATCTGCGCATTAGTTAGGTCAATCTTGTTTTCTGCTTGTTTATGACAGTCATCACTCGGTTACAATCTAGAAGAATGGCTCAATTAGCCCCTTCTTCCTCCGAGATCACCACTAGTGTGGATGTTTCGGCACCCCCCAGGTCTTCCTCGGGACAGCTGTTAGTTGGTTCCCCATCCTGGTCATATAATCCTTTCTATCAGGCCAAAGCAACCCCATCACGTCCAGCTTCCCCTAGTCCTTCAGAAATATCATCTGCTTCTGACTCAGAGTATGTTCCTCGTGGGGATCCTGAATTTCAGGTGCTCCTTGATCGCAATCCTGGTAGCCCTCATGGACTACCTAGTACACAAGTCTATTCAAATATCTGATCAGGGACCACCAATCCAGCAAGTGTACGATTATTCTCGTGAACCATCCCAGGCTTTTGTAGAACAGTTAGCATCATTTTTCTCACCTCGAGCCATGGAAGAGGGTGGCACACCTGTGCCTCCTTTTTCTCTTCCACCGACCATATCGACTAGTTCTCAAATAGTCTTACCTATTCCTAATGCCGCAGTTACCTCGACTATTCCACAACCTACTTCTGAGAGGTCCTCTTCTCTGGCTATAATAAGTGCGTCTGTGCACCCACATATTGCTGTTAATTCATCTATGTCGTCCATTGTGTCCCAGGGTCAGTACCCCTTTATGAGTCAACCCCCTTCGACTAGTTAGTTGGTTCCTGCTTCTCGTCCTCCAGTGGGTTTTTCTTCCAATGTTCCAGCAACAGTGACCTTCGCCCATCCTCTAGCATCGGCAACCTTAATAACTAATCCGGTAGTAAAAAGCCTCTTTCAGGTCTTGTTCCCCAATATGTCCAATCAAATCGGCACCCATGTTCCTCAATCTATTCCGATTCAGTCAAGTAACAAGCATAGGAGTCCACCAATCACAGGCTCCGTCCGTCATCCAACCTTCATTTTCTCAACCACTTATTATCTCACAGCCTACCTATACACAGGCTCCTTCACAGCAAATACCCCACCAGGCGTCACCCAGAACGCCTGGTTACTCCTCTTATCATCCTATCAATCAACAGATGAATCCCCCGTTGACACCTCAACAACATCCACCATTTGCTTCTTATGTAGGACATGCCAGTGTGCCTCCTCCTCAATCTGACGTGGTTCAAATTCTTTTCAAGAAAATCGCAGACTTGGAAGCCTCCACCAAAGGGGCTCGTCCTTCATACTCTTTTGAAGAAGTGTGTAATGAACCCATTCACCCCTCAGTGGCTTTTAAGCCTTATCCTCCCCAATGGGAACTTCCTAAATTTTCAAAATTTCATAGTCGGGAGGACCCTCAACAGCATTTGTGAGCATTCAAACATGCTTGCTACCTCATAGTCCAGGATCAGGAGCTTATGCTCCGTACTTTTCCTATGTCTCTAGCAGGTCCTGCTTTAGACTGGTACAATAACATTCCTCAACATTCCTTGTTTTCTTTCTCTCAATTGGCCTAGATGTTTGTTGAAAACTTTTCAATAAATATCATGCATAAGATCTCGATTACAGATCTTTATAACATTCGTCAATTCGATGATGAGTCTATTGCAGACTTTGTCACTCGTTGGAGAGGGATAATAAACCAATTATCTTTCTCCCTTCCTCAATCCCAACAGATCGAGTTGTTTACTCGATCTTGTGCTAATCATATTTCTTCCACTTTAAGGATCCAGACCTTTCATACATTTGAAGAAGCCTTTACGATGGCACGCAAACTTGAGTCTCGCGCCATTGAACAAGGGAAGTTAAAACTTCAGCTCTAAATCTAAACCAGATTTTTCTCGGTTTACCAAATCAAATCCTTCCACTTCTAAAGACAAGAATCAAGGATCCACCAATGCTATCGTATTAAAAACATCACGAGCCGATAACAATTCTAATCAAACACCACGAAGAGACTCCTCATCTTCTCGAAAAGGGTCCTCATCATCTCGATCTTTCACTTCGTTGGGGGAATCATATGCTTCTATCCTGGAAAAAATGTTGGAAGTCCACATGATCGAACTTCCCCCCATTAGGAATATTGATGAAAGCCAAGAACGTCCATTCTGGTATAGGGAAAATGACTTCTGTCATTATCATAGAACCAAAGGTCATGACATCGAACGATGTCAGACCTTCAAAAATCTTGTCCAGAAATTCATTGATAAAGGCGAGCTCATTCTGGATAACCCAAATGCTCCCCCAAATCAAGCGCTGGATGTCTTTAAACAACCTTTTCCCAATCATTCCCCGAACCATGATGCTTCAGAGTCTCAAAAACCAAACACTCATACTATCAGCTTCATCTCTACGGAAGAATCTTCTTCTAAAACTAAGCCATCTGCAAACACATCGACCGAATCAGAACCTCCTTCCGCTTCGTTAATCGTTGGGATTCCACCATCTTCAGATAGCCCATCTTTGAATATTCCAACATTGTTAGATACAGATTCACCTCTCTCTGCTTCTTTGTCTGATCTTCCGTCCATACCCGAGACAGTATCATCCTCATCTGTCTCATCATCAGACATTCTTTCAATGCTCGAGGCAATTACATCCCTTCGAGTTTCCACCGCGGATACATCTACTTCTGTTTCTCCCATTTTTGCTGCGACTATGCCATTGGTGAACGTACCTATAGTTGTGCCGACTTCGACGGAAGCGTCTTCAATTTTTACTCTTCCTATTTCCTTTCCTATAGTAGCCTCACCCACAATTATTGTACCAGAAGTAGTTCCCTCGCAAGGAACTGCTTCTTCATCACTCACTTCTTCCATCACCAATGCTACTTTGCCTATTAAGGGAAAATCTAAAGAAGTAGCACCGACACCTATACGCTCGGTTCCTGAACTTAGACCGAGACAAACGAAATCTAACGTTGCGTCATCAGTACCTCCCCATTTGCTTCCCCTGAAAAGGTTACAATCACCTTATGCGGTTGAAATTGTCACCATCCCTGAAAAAGGAAAGCCCATATTTCGAACCATCAAGACTCTTGGTGCTTTCCCCGCAAAAATCTCTCTCTGCACCTCATAAAAGATTGGATTTGTCCACTGAGAAGGCATCTTCTTCTACAAACTTATCAAAACCATCATCTTCTTCTACAACACATTCTTCACCAGCACCTCGAAAAGTGGACTTACCTACTAAAAAGACGTCACCTCTTTTATCAGAATCATCATCTTCGTTACCAAAAACCAGGGCACCCTCTGTTCCTCCGATTATACCTACTTTGGGAGCTTCTCCCTCATCTAAATCGACATTATCTAAATCATCATTAGTTTCGACCAAGCAGCCTCCCTTATCTCTGAAGACCACAACACTTGTCACATCTCCATCATCTTCAAAATCTATTTTAGGGGCTCCTCCTCCATCGAAATCAATCATGTCTCACTTACTTCCATCTCAAGTGCCCAAGGCTGCTCCTCCAGATGTCCAAAAAAATAAGATGATCCCTAAAAAGACTGTCAAACCTAACATGCAGGTTCTTTTACCTCGGCAGTCTGTTAAAGTAAAAGAGGCGCCTTCATCATCTCTGTCCTCATCTTTGTCTACCGGGTTCTATACTGAAATCCTTCGCCAACTTATCCAATCTTCATCCATATCTCTTCCTCCGATTAAACCCTATAACCCTAAAGGAGTTAAACCTACCTGGTTTAACTCTGATTTGATTTGTGCTTACCACCGTACCCCGGGTCATGATACCGAGGGATGTAAAGCTCTTCAATCTGTCATCAACAGCCTTTTGGAAGAAAGTGATCTTTTGCTGGAGGAGGAGGAACAAGTATCTCCTATCATCTTAGCTCCATCTGAGCCCCAACGATCTACTCAGACCTCTACTTCTAGTGATTCCACTCCAAATGATCTTCCACCTTCTCAAATCGACACAATTCATATCGCCACTAGAACCCAACAGTATGATAATCCATCCTCATCTACAGCATCTCGACCACGGGTTGTCATTTCTGCCCCCCCGAAGGAGTTCCTCCTTCCTCATTAGCCCCGAGACCTCGAGTCTCTATTCGTGCTGCACCTCGGGCTCAAATTCCCGTGTCAGTTGAGGAGAGTGTTATGAAACAACTCACCCAGGCTCCGGTCAAAATGTCTCTTTTTGACCTCATTCAATCCTCTCCGCAACATCGCCAGGCTCTGATTGATAATCTGCGTCGCATCGCAGTGAATTCAGATGAGCCCCAGCCCTTCGAGATGGTTGTTGGATTGAATAGACCATCAACCACCATTTCTTTTGAAGATTCAGAAATTCCTTCCCTTTCTTCCGAGGATTTGGAGGCTCCCCTCTTTATCACAGTCCAAATCGACAACACTACATTAAAACGCATTATGATCGATAGTGGTGTGCTGCACTCAATGTCATCTCCTCACACACATTCGAGCAACTTAAGTTACCGAAGAACGTAGTGTCACCCCCGCCTTTCACTCTTCGATCATTTAATGATCAGCTAGCAGTTACTTTAGGAACTGTGGTCCTACCCATTCGAGTAGGTAAGAAGCTGCTTCACGAACTCTTTTACATTGTTGAAGGGAAATTCCACTATAATATGATCCTCAGATGCTCCTGGATTTGTGCAATGCATTGTGTCCCATCCACCCTCCATCGATGCTTAAAATATCAATATGAGGGCAAAATCTATACTCATCCAGGAGATCCTTTTCCTTCCGCGCAATGCGACATGACCACAGGGTCTGCCCCTCTAAAGGAAAATGCTTGTTCTCCTGACGGGGCCTCATCTTCTTCCATACCTGCAACCAAACTACCGGATTTACAAAATCTAGAAGAGATATTGCAGCGTTTCTCACTGGGAGAGCTTCCTCTCCTTTCTTTTGACACCCATCTCAAACCTAGTGAGTATGGTAGACCAGACAAACAACCTGAATATCAGCCAGGTCTTGGTCACATCGTCACCATTGGTCTGCCCAATCAACAGACTAATTTCATTTACGGTGGTCTTGATACGCCTCACTATCGCCCGGATTCTCCTCCTAGGACCAAACCTTATTTAACAGGGTTCGATTGTCTACAGAATCCCACGTTTGCAAAAACTTATTTATATCGATGCGCGTGGAAGGGCTTTGGCTTAGGTAAATATGAACAAGGTGTGCATGACCTCGCGTCCATTCCAACTCTCAAGCCACATCAAAAATTTGGTTTAGGATTTAAACCTCTTTCAAAAGCCACCGTCACTGTTCTCGATGAGCCTCTTCCTATTGAGGAACCATCTTCTCCCGCTAAGTCAGAAGCATCACTCGATGTGGACGACGCCATTTCCATCCCGTCTAACTTTTTTTTTTAGTCAATACCATTTCCTTAGGGCCACTAGCCTATAAGACTAATGACAGGTCCACTTCCATACCGTTAATTTTCCCTGAAATAGTTGGAGACGACTCTCCTACTATCAACACTATCCACTGTGCGGATGATGATTCTGTCCTCACCTATCTGGGGGCAGAGGATTCCTATCTTCCTAAAACCATTCCTTCTGACACGTCTACGCTTCTCAACGAAGCCACTGTCGACCTTAATATAGGGACTTCTAAAGACCCTCGCATCATTAAGGTCGGCCAATCCCTTAATCCACAGGAGTTAGGAGACTTTACCACTTTTCTTTCCAACCATCGTCAAGCCTTTGCTTGGTCATATGAGGATATGCCAGGACTCGATCCCGATATCGTGGTCCACAATATCGTTACTCTTCTTGACATCAAACCGGTTAAACAAAAATTGCGTAAAATGCACCCTAGAGTAGCCCTTCTTGTTAAAGAAGAATTACAACGCTTGCTCTCGGCTAACTTCATCCAACCCATCGATTATCCACAATGGGTTTCCAATGTAGTACCAGTAACTAAAGCTACTGGGAAAATTTGAATTTGTACCGACTTCCGGGATCTTAATCTTGCTTGTCCAAAAGATGATTTTCCTCTACCTAATATCGACCAACTCGTGGATTTAACTGCGGGTCATGAGATGCTTTCTCTTATGGATGGTTTCTCTGGGTATAATCAAATTCTCATCACACCAGAAGACCAACATAAGACTTCTTTCATAACTCCTTGGGGGACCTTTTGTTATCGTGTCATGCCTTTCAGTCTTAAGAACGCAGGAGCAACCTATCAGTGAGCAATGACCTACATCTTCCATGATCTCTTACACAAAACTATGGAAGATTACGTCGACGATCTCCTCGGTAAATCCAAACGTCATCAGGATCATCTTTTCATTCTTGCACCTCTCTTTGAGAGGCTTATTCGCTTTTGTCTTCGTCTAAATCCATCTAAGTGCGTGTTTGGCGTTCTCACTGGTAAACTTTTAGGTTTTATCATTTCCATTAGGGGTATTGAAGTAGACCCCGCAAAAATAAAAGCTATCCTTGAGATGCCTCCCCCTTCTAACTTAAAGCAACTCCGCAGTCTCCAAGGACGTCTTCAATCAGTGCGTCGTTTTATCTCACAATTGTCGGACCGTTGTCAACCTTTTCATCATCTCCTCCGTAAGAATGTTCATTTTGAATGGGATGAGCATTGCCAAAAGGCCTTTGATGATCTCAAAGCTTATCTTCTTTCTCCACCTGTGCTTACACCTCCACGCGAGGGGGAGCCTTTCTATCTTTATATCTCTGTGACTGACCATGCTCTGGGAGCCATGATCTCGCATCGGGATGCTTGCGGTAAAGAACAAGCTGTCTATTACATCAGTCGCACCCTCCATGAGTATGAAACACGTTATTCCGAAGCTGAAAAGCTGTGTTGTGCTCTCTTCTTCGCAACTTCTAAGCTTCATCATTACCTCCTTAATCACAAAACTTACATTGTCACAAGTGTCAATCCACTCAAGACAATTCATGCGAAGCCTTATCACAATGGTCGTATCACTCGTTGGCTCATGCTTATGACAGAATTTGATCTCGAGTTTATCCCGCAAAAGTCTATCAAGGGTCAGGTCATTACAGATCAATTAGCTGATGCTCCTCTTCCGGACACTCAAGTCCCCCTTGCTCAATTCCCTGATGAATATATCCAACAAATTGATTTTGGTCTGTCTCCATTTAAAGTAAAGCTCTTCTTTGATGGATCCAAATGCCAGCAAGGGGGAGGTGCAGGTTTCGTGATGATTCCTCCTTGGGGTACGCCTATCCCAGTCGCACACAAATTGAACTTTGAGTGCACCAATAATATGGCTGAATATGAAGCTCTTGTCTTGGGTCTTCAAAATGCCATTAATCTCGGCGCTCGTCATATTGACATCTTTGGTGATTCTGAACTCATCGTTAATCAAGTCACGGGCGTCTATCAATGCAAGAATGATATCCTTCAAAAATATCATGATATCGTTCTCGTTCAACTCCAATCTTTCGATAAATTCACTATCCAAGCTATTCCTCGTACTGCGAATCAATTCGCAGATACAATGGCTTCGTTAGCCTCGCTTATCCCGCCTTTTACCGAGGACTCGCGACTTTATGTGGCTGTGCAATGATTAGATCAACCATCTCATCTTAGGCAACTAACTTCAATCCATGCTGTCACAACCCATACTCAGGATGAGTGGTATCAACAGATCGTTGATTATCTATCTCATTCAGTGCTTCCTCCAGATCTGACTTCCAATGGTAGAAGATCTTTTATCCTACGTGCTAATCGCTATACTATTCTAGGCGGGATCCTCTACAAACGCGGCTTTGATGGTATTTTGCTTCGGTGCCTCAAAACCCTTGAATCATCTAAAGCTATCCAGGAGGTCCATGACGGTATCTGTGGTGGACATTTTAGTGGCTTGGCCGTAGCTAAACGCATCTTACGTTTGGGATATTATTGGCCTTCTCTTAATCAAGATTGTTGTGAATACACTAAGAAATGTGTCAAGTGTCAACAACATTCCAATCTCACACATATCCCTAGTCAAGCTTTACAACCTATAGCGGATTTGTGGCCTTTTTCGCAATGGGGTCTTGATCTCATTGGTCTCATCAATCCCCGTTCTTCACAGCGTCATCATTCTATCATTACTGCCACTGAATACTTTACTAAGTGGGTGGAAGCTATCCCTCTTTCTTCAACAAAAGCTAAACCCATAGTTGATTTTGTCTATCAACACATCATTTGTCGCTTTGGTGTTCCACACAAACTCATCACAGATAATGGTAAGTCTTTCAAGAACGTTGATTTGCAGAACCTCTGCGACACTTTCAATATCAAACTCAGCTTTTCTTCTCCATACTATCCTCAAGCTAATGGCCAGGCTGAAGCTTCCAATAAAACTTTGCGTAATATCCTCGCAAAGGTAACTAGTCGAGCTGGTAGGGATTGGCATTTACATATCCCTTTTGCTCTCTGGGCTTATCAGACTAGCATTCGTACTCCTACTGGTGCTACTCCCTTCTCTCTCATCTATGGGTCTGAGGCTGTTCTTCCTTTGGAAGTCCAAATCCCATCTCTCCGTGTTTCTCTCAGAGAATTTGTCTCTGATGAGGACTATCGTCCAAAAATCATCTAGCACAACTTGAATTATTAGATGAGCAGCGTCTCAACGCTCTTGAACATCATCAAGTCTATCTTGAGCGTGTCAAACGTGCTTATAACAAGCACTTGCAGCACCGTGACTTCAAAATTGGTGATCTTGTTCTTAAAGAAAACCAAAATGTCACTACACTTGAAAGGAGTCAGCGTGGTAAGTTTGCTCCCAACTGGATGGGTCCGTACGTTATCACTCATAAATATGGGTCTGGGGCTTATCGTCTATCTTCCATGGATGGTATACCTGAAGTGGAACCTCTTAATGCCTTGCATCTAGGGCCCTTCTACTGTTAAAATCTATCTTACACAAATCTAGTCGCAAGACAGATCTTTCATCCATCTAACAACCAGTCATATACTTTCATGGTGATTCGAAACTATGTGGTTCTCCGCCTATTGTCTTTTTTACCTTAAATATGAGTATCGCGGCTCTACTCATAGCATTTTTCTTCTGGATATGTTCCCTCCTCATGGTAGGAATACCTTAATCACCGCTTCATTTGTCCCAAGTGCTTATCTTAATCGGATCTACTCAGGGCATGAGTGCGTGCTCTTTATACGTTTTCTTCCCCTCTATCTGATCTATCTAGGTCTAAACTCAGCTTCTTCCAAAAAAAATTTTCAAAAAAAAAAAAAAAGAAGATGCTATCCAAAAAAAAATAGATAGACTGATCCCTTGAAGGACAGCTATCCATACAATTATCAAATGAATCAAAAGATATAGACCATGCCCTCGAAGGATGGCTATCATTAAAATTCAAAATACAGACCGCTCCCTTGAAGGACGGCTGTTTCTCAAAGGAATACTCAAGGCTTCTTGCATTGATCAGCCTTTCAGTCAGTTTATACACTTTTTAGCATCACTGAAAGACTTCCCGTATTGATCAGTCTTTCCATATCTAGCAAACTTCCCGCATTGATCAGTTTGCTTTTCTGCCAGAAATCATGAAGCTGAGATATAAGACCTTTTGTCGATCATATGGAGAATCCTATTTTCCCAGTATGAACATGTATTCTGTCCCTTGTAAATTTTTGACAAGATACCTACTTACTGCTCCTTCCGTTTCCCTCCTAAATCTGGTTTGCGGCTAGTTAGTGTCAGGTTTATTTTAACCTCATATAGGGCCTTGTATGCATGATCTTTTGGTTTCCTATCCAGATTCTATTTATGGTCGGTTGGGAGTCCAACTTATCATTTTTTTCTTCTTATATGGGTGTATTTCCTTTATTTGTAATCAAGGGCATTTTCATTATGTCCTTGGCTCTCACAGAGAGTATTTCCAATTATTTCATCCAGTTAAATTAACATTTAACATGTTAATTTAATCAAACTCTATCATTTATCTAATTTCATCTGATTTACTTTGTCCAAAACACATCTCATCACCTCTATTATAAACACATGTGGGTCTATCTATCTATCTATTCATCAAAATTTAATTAAAATCTCAAAAATATCAAATCCATTCCAACTATTAACTCCTACCTATCTATCACATCATCTAATCACTTATCTATCCAAGTAACATTACATCTATCTATATCTATTTTCTCATCAAATTAAATCCACATATCAATCACATCAAATCACATCTATTTATGTCCTCTACATCTATGTCTCTATCCTATATCACATCTATTCATCATCTATCAGTCTATGTCTATATCCATCACAATTACGCTACATCTATCCATGTATATCAAAATTAAAAGCATCGGAGAACAATCATATGACAAAGGAAATGATGAATCTATATATATACATGAGTGTCTGTACAACAAAAAATGGGTGGCTCTCAATCAAGCCATCTATAAAATGCCTTCCAATCGAGGCTACATCACTACACTGATACAAAATACATCAATCTCTATATCGTAAAATCTGATGCGTGGAGGACACTATCTCCTCCACCCTCCTCTGGACCAGGCTGTCTCTCCTGGCCGCCGCCTATCGAGCTAGACGCACCTGCTGCTGGAGGCCTCTGCCCACCTCGGTCTCTCCCGGTGCTCCCTCCCTCTGATGCCCCGCTCGCTGTGGCTGTCGCTGATCTCCTCCTCACCCCGTAACAAGGCACATCAGGGGCATGTTGTGTTAGGGCATCCTCGTAGTATCTCACCTCAGCGAGGAGAGACTGATATGTACTCAGGCTCACGGTACCAGGTGCTCGTAGTGGTGCTGCTGGTGCTACTGGTGGTGCCCCTCCTATAGTCGCGCCCTGTGTCCCAGACTCTGACATGGTACCTGTCTCACCATATTTGGCCCTGAGGGCCTCCCTATGTCGATGGTAGCGATCCCTCTGCTGGATCACTGTATCTCACTCCTAGGCGAGTGGTGTCTCTCTCCAAAATTAGGGCATCCCTCTCTGCTGTCAGAGCTCTGATCTCCTCGAGAGCCGCCTAGTGTGTATGTGTCAGGGTGGCGTGCTCTCCCTCCAGTCTCTCTAGCACTGTAGCCATATCCTCCTCCTCAGCATCTATAGATGTCGGAAGGTGTCGTGGTAGCTCTGTCACATACCATGTCGCATAACCATCATCTACTCCAGCATCATCATCACTGTCTGTGGAGGGTGGGGCCTCTCTCAATGGATCTGCCAGGATCAAAATAGGTAGATTAGTCTCTCTGCTATCTCGCCTGTAAGGCCTGTAGGTGGTCGGCACTGTCTGTACTAGGCAAAACTGTCTCAATACCCGTATAAATGGGACACGCTCCCACATATCAGGCCTACGGCCCCTAACCACCCTGCTCCGTCTCAATCCCACCAGGTGAGCATCCTGACCGGCCCATGTCGGAAATACCCGATATGGTCTCCAGATGACCTGCTCTAGTGTCAGCGTCCTGAAATGCTCAGCATACCAATCTGCGGATCTCCCTGTATCTCCCAAGGCCATATCGGCCCGCCATCGCCGGAATCCATAATCAATAGCTCCCACTGCTGCTGGCATCCAAGGAAGCCCGGATGGCCTGATCACTGCTATATGCTCATATGCCCAGCAATGGAGCACAAAACTGACATCAATACCTGTCCTCCGGCTAGTGGTATACATCCATAACTCATAATATATCTGAGCTATCAAGGCATCAGCAAAGGTGAACACCTGTCTGAACTGCAGGATGTCACAAACGCAATCTAGTAATAACAGTGGGAATCTCCCACCTCCTGAATCTGGTAGAGAGAAAATAGGAGATCGCCATCTGAAATCAAAACTATTTTATCTGCTCCTGGGAACATCCTGTCTGTACTAGCGAGGCTATCCTCACTGCCCCGGACACTATCTCTGAATCATCTGCCCTGTCTCCATATAATCAAACTAGGGCCCTCTGCTGCTGCTCTCATGGTGTAATCTCTATCGGGTCCCCAGTGATCGGCAGCCTCAAAATCCTGTATATGTCCTCGTGGGTGATGGTCATCTCACCCGTCCTGAACCAAAAAGTGCAAGTCTGGCTATCCCATCGTCGCACTAGTGCTCGCATCAACTCTACATCTCGCGGCACTCGTCTGTAGTACTGAAAGCCCCCGAGCCCGGCTAACTATAAGTGGCGCCAATCTACATCAGTGACATTAGGGAGAATGGTCTCCAGTAACTCGGGAATTGCATCCCTCATGTGTAGTACCTCTCGTGCCTACATCCATGACATCAAGAGCAATATTAGCTTCATATTTACCCAAATCCGAACATCCAAAACAAATTTTATCATTCTCATCCACATGCTCTATCCAAATCGGCGTCGATTAAATACAATCGGCGTCGTTCAATTCATGGTCGACGCCGATTGAATTCAATCGGCGCCGCTTACATAACATCGGCGTCGATTCTACCAATCGACACCGATTTTCAGGCTCGGATGTAAAACACACTCTGGCCTCCCACCAAAAAAAATAATAATAATAATAAAAAAATAGAGAATACATAAGATAATGATGAGTTCAGGAAGAACCACTTACCCCAGGTCGTGTCCTTCTCCACTTCTGACCGCTTCCAGAGGCTTCCATGGTGCTCAAATCCAATTTTTGACTCTCTCTGAATCAATCGTCACGGTGTAAATAAATCGTTCACGTTTTCCATATTTATATGTGCTGTGAACTGTTCACATTTTTATATGTGCTGTTTATTTACGGTCGGCCGATTAGTGTGAAATTGCCGATTTTCCATATCTCTTTGCCTTAGTGTTGATTCTTGGCTTATTTATCTGGTCATTATTGTGCGTTGAATGTTTCCTTTTGGCACATATTTTTGATATCATCGTCCATTTCAAGTTTGTTCCCTTTGCGTGGGGCACTCGTACTTTTTGGCATCTTAGAGTTAACGGGTCTGTAGGCACTAACGTCTTCTACTTTGCAGACCGTCTAGTTGTCCCTACCAATGTGTCTCTCTTTAGATGCTGACTATTTTGCAGCCCTCCTTACACTCATGGGTCTGTAGGTACTAACGTCATCTCATGAGGAGACCGTCTAGTCTACCCTACCAATGTGAGTTCCTTAGGTTACTGCCTCTTTATTTATTTTTGTGCGTCATTAATGATCCGGTCTACTCTAGACATCTAGCTGGGGCTTCTTGCATTTTCATCTACCTTTTTCAAACTTAGGATCGTTTGTTCTATCACCCATCCCATCCCTAGTTTGAGGGGGATCACATCATCACTTTTTCTTCCTTTCTTCCACCTCCTTGTTTTTGTCTCACAACCTTGCTTATCGCAAGTTACTTGACAAAAAGGGGCAAAATGTAGACACCTAAAATTGGTTATCCAATTTAGTGTCCCTCATGCGCGTTTGCTCTCTCAGGTAACCTGGGGCACGTTTATATCACCACTATCCCCTTGGGGTATTATTCAATTTGTGATTTAAACACCTATCCTAAGTTTAATTCACCCCATTATGTTTTACCCGTGAGTAATTAAATATTAACTATTTAATTACACCTTTTTACATGTATCCTAACCACTTATCTACCCCATATCTATTCTATCCATATATCCCCCCTATTTCTCCTCCTCCCAAAGTGGGATATTTCCCGTATTTGAGGTGGAGGGATCACTCTTATCTTTCCAGAAATCGCTCCTTTTGGCCATCTTGGGAGTCTGTTCCGTGATTGGCGCCGATCGGTACTCGGTCGACTCCGATTTTTTGGAGTCGGCGCCGATTACAAATAGAGGCCCAGAACTCAGTTCTGGAGGGACACAGATTGGGGGAGAGACAGATTGTAAGAGAAACAGATGGTAAGAGAGAGAACGAGAGAGTTTTGAGCATCAAGTGTGAACATTATCTATCGAATGAGAGTGAATCTTGTCCAAATCAATCCCTGAGAGGAGCACCGTTACTCTGCTCTTATCACATCAACATCACACGTCTCCATTGATTTTCTGGTGACTCTATTCCTGCACCCAGCACAGGTGGAGTCTTGCCAGTATCTCTCTGGCTTCTGTAGATCCAGCAGACGTTGACGATCTTTCCTTCATTTTCTGGTTCCCAAATCTTCTCACACTTTGTCTCGGATTGACGCCGATCTATATCAGTCGACACCGATCTGGACCAGTCAGACTGTCTACATCAGACGCCGATCTAAACCAGTCGATGCCAATTCTACATAATCGACGCCGATCATCCTGCAGATAGGTAAAAAGACACAGGTAACACAAATCCAGCTTTGTTTTCACAGTTCCCTATTTTCTGTTGCTTTCTGTCTACTGTTTAGATTCTGTTTATTACTTTGATCAGAAAATCTAGTCCTGTACGTACATCTTTTATCATGTATGCTTCTTTACTTAATTGAAAACGTGGACTGACATCCGCCGAGGGAGCTTATCGCTTCCCGGATCCGCTTCTCGGGCAGTCCACCTAAATATCTTTTAACGTGGTCTTTTTCTGTCAAGTATCGGTGTCTCGCAGGTTACTTGGATCTACTGTGCAGAATTGCTCGTGTGCGCCCGTCTTATCTACATCGGCTTCCTTATCCATCTACATCTTCAGATCTTGTCCATCAGGTATCAATTTCATTTGAGTTTTTCAAGGTTTTTGTGTTTAGTTTGGTACATTAACTTGGACAGGTAACAAGCACAAAATTCTTGATCAACAAAGTCAATATAGGACTGCCAAGATCTCAAATATCTAAATAATTCCACCCACTAATGAAAGAAATCAAGGTGGAAGTGCTGAAAAAAAAGTATGAATCCAAGACCAAGCAGCTTGAGCAAGGGCACAAGACAATTTGTTTTTTAAAAATATTCATGCTGAGAACACAAAGGGGTTTTATGATTAGGAATGCTAATGTGGTTAATACATTCACTTTATGGAAGACCTTATAAATTAGACACCACAAAAAATGATTGAATTTAGGTTCCAATAGAGGGTTCCAAGCATGGGAAAGATGTCGAAGTCAAGTATTTAGGGAAGATTGAAGCCCCCAATAATTATTGAGCTTGGAAATTGAAGGAAAAATAGGACTTCAAAATTGGTAAATAACTCCTGCATTATAGTGAAAAAACAATATTATGATTCCATCGCCAATCCTGCCACTAAGCATCTATAGGTTTAAGACCCAACTTGTGAAGCATGATATCCGACATCAAATATTGAATTCTATGGATAGATGGAAGGTCTGAATATGTAAAATTGAATTTCATCTTAATATCATGTCAGGGAATCTTGATCCAGAGGATTTTTAGGGTGCTAGAAGTTTCCCAAACCTCCCTAAACTACAACCATGTTGTAGATCGTTTTGAGACTTTTTGATGGTATGCATGACTCCAGGAATGGAGTCCAGATGAAAAATTTATCACGAGTTAAAGATGTGGTTTGAAAATAGTCAAAATTGGTCAACTAGTAAATCATGCATTGACACGTGGCATTTCGGCAAAAGGTGAAAAAGGTTAAATTTTATGTTTTCGAGCCTCTGGTCTTCGACACATGAAAAATTTGGTGGGTGCCACTTATTTTTGGTCGAGGACCCTCAACCAAGTTTGACACACTCTTTTGTAGGAGGGGAGTCTTTTTCATGTTTAATTCATATTGTTGTTATCATATTTTTGATATTATATGCCACATATTTTTCTAACTCCTCTAATGTGGGAATATTTGTATTAGAGAGTTTATTTGTGCATTGCAGGGTTAAATATGAGCTCTCAGCCCTGAAGGGTGATATAATTTACAACGACCCACATTTTGGGTGGATAAACCAACAAAGCCACCATTTGTATATGGATCGACGAGATAGCAACTACGTGGTAGATCAATGCCACATGCCACATTGATGTGGCAAGAAACAAACCCAATGGCCATTGGACATGGGTGAAAAACATAGCTTATGTGGCCATAACTACATGCAACTAAAACGGTCGCTCCATATTTGAAATCCAACTTTGGCTTTATCCCGGTGAATGTGGGATATTCCCCCACTTAAGGAAAAAATGTCAGGGACTAAAAGGAGGCTGGGTGATTCAAACCTTGGACCTCGTGGGTCTAAACACATCTTCCCAACCGACTATCCCAAGCAGCTCAATGAACTATATAATGATCTCGCTGGGTTTTTTAAAGAGCAGTGCAAAGATTGTGTAGCAGGATAAGATGGTAGTTATAGAAGTCCTCATTTTAGAGGCATCTAGAGACATTTTCAAAGCTCGGAGTAAAAATAAAATTTCTCGAAATTTTGATACGAAGACATTTGTGGTATTGTTTTCCCACAAAGTGTTGTATGTTTTCTTGTGTGAGAATGTTTTGGGCACATTTGCACAGGAAAAAGACTATGGAGAGCATGTGAAGTCACGGGTAAACATGTGGACAATTTTTGACAGGAAATCAAAGTCTGCAAACCTATTTTTTAAGCTTCACTACAAGTATAAAGATCTATTTTCATTTTTGAAAGATAATTTTACTTCTTAGGACTATTAATAGATCAATTCAATTTATGTGAATCCAAAGACATAGCCTATGGGTGAAATCCATTATCAATTTCTTATTGTGGATTTATTTTTTCAGTTTGTGAAGATTTTAATTAGATAAAAAACATTAATTGGATTAATTAATTAATTTGGTGAAGCAAACAATTGAATTTTAAAATGATTAATTGATCGTCAAAAAGTGTTTTGAAAATTGGGGTTTCAAACACCCAAATTAGTTCAATTTAGCACTCTTGATCAATTTTTAAATGCAAATTTAAGAATTTTAAAAGTACAGAAAAATAACAGTACCATTTTTAGATCAAATCCAGTCTCTGTGAGAAACCAAATATTGAATGGTGTGAATTTATTTTCGAGATAAAAAAATAGCTTTGATGCTCATAGTTTTAGAAAGTGGGGTACTATCCTCCTTTATAATGGGGTACCACCAGATATTCTGGGAGTTGAAAGAAATCCCGATGCAAAATCCATATTTAATCCATCGCAACAAAGGCTTCACAACTTCAAAATACTATCATATACTCTTGGCAAAAAATGTGTTACCAATATTAAAAAGTGTCTTGGTGAGGCGTAAGGTATGTAACCTACATTATTCCAAAAAAATTTACCATAAGGAGAACCTGAGGCAATGCAATGTCGAAGCAAAATTTTCTAAGCTTGATTACATGAAAGGCAATGCACTACCCATTTAGAACATACAACAATCCTTTTCCAGTAAACTTCAATAATTCCTATACCACCTTGATCACATGGAAGACACAAAAACATCCCAAGCAACCCGATGAAATCCCCTAGAACTAGATCTTTTATACCATAGGTAATATGGTGCACCCTAACCACAATCTCTGTTCATAGCAAAAGTTTAGAAGTTCTTAAGTTTATCCTTCAACAATAAAGCTTTCTTAGCAATCCTAGAAAGGTTTAAAACTAGAAAAAGCATCAAACAATGTCACTAGGTTCCTCCAAGAACCTTTATATCACTCTTCACCTTGCATTTAATGTTTTTCAACTCTCAACTATGATTCAATACACAAGAAATAAGTCACTTCTCAGTTTTCCCCAATCTACCTTTAAGTCCTCTTGACTAACTACTAGTTCAAGGCATCCATTTCTTTTACCTTCAAGCTGTATAGCAGCTACTCCCCTTCTACACTCTACTAACACTCAAACCATGCTCAATTCACCCATACAATCCACTTAAATAAGTTCAAACAGCAAATTCCAACTACAAGACCAAATTGTCTTCTAGCCCCCCTTAAGACCAAGTTCTTGTTCCAACAGTGCATCTACATTTCCATGATTACCCAAAGGAATTATAATTCTTCAATAGTTCAATTTCATCTATCATCATATGCTCTCAAAATATCTATCTCCAGATTTACATACATTTCTTGCAAACTCACTTTTTTGTGATTTGACTATCAAGCCCTTGCTAGGTCTTCTAAAATACTCTCTGTCTTGCATAATTTTCTTTTTCTGAGGTTTTAAGGAAAAATGAACATATTTTTAACCATTATTTATTACAATTTACCTTCACCTAATTTTTCTCCGCTTAAGTCTAAGAATGTCATATAATTCCTTTGCAAAATGGACTCCTAATTAGCCTCTTAACTGTGTTTATTCACCTCTTGATAGAATGTCAAGAAAATAGAGATTTTTAACCCTAGGTCTTTCAAAAATCCTTTGAAATATATTCCTAGGAGTCACGAAAATGATTTCTTGAGAATCTTGAAGTTAAATATGGTGAATAAAGGTCTCAAACCGTAAGCCCTAGCTATGTTACAATGAAACCCTCTTGAAAACCCAGGAGAACAAAATTTCCTATACTTTTCTTTATACATGGTTTCAATGCACAAAATTAGTTCTATGGAATCTTCATGAATAATCCTTTAAGGTAATCTTAAAATTATATATTGAATTGCATGAGGATCTTCCTTTTACATGCTTCTTTCATACATTGTCTTGTAGGTCACAATACCACCCGAGAACCATTTTTGTATTGTAAATTTCTTTAAGAATGGATCCAAGACTCCAAATTGGCTAGGAAGGACTGTTATGAATAAAATTCTAGGTTATTTCTAACAGTGAATTGTTATAAGGCCTTGATCCACAACTTTGATGTAAGGTTGGTGTTCACAGTCTTAGAGAATCAGAGTTTATGATACAAGGTAGAGTACTTGAAATTGGATGAAGTTTTCCTTAATTTCAAATTTTAATCACTTGATTGTTGGCCATCCTCAGAATTATAACTAAACTCAAATCCCATACTCTTAGAAAAGGAATATATAGTCTCTTCAATCAAATTATATCTCCCTATTTTGGCTTCCTTTACCCATCAAAGGTTTCTTGCATATAAAAGAGTTAACAAGTCCTTACCTTATGAACCATGCCATAAAATACCATTAATCCACTTCATGTGCTCAACCATAGGTCATGGGTGTGTCTAGTTACCCTAATTTAACATGAGTTCGACCACTATGCTAATCCATGTTTCTATCTTTGTTCAGAGTTAGAACCAGGAACCAAACTTTTTCTTATGTCAATCGAGTTCATTGAACTAAGTGGGGTGTTGAAGCATAGATGACTGCATCATAGTATCCTCGTAATGACTCCTATCATTATGAAGGTACTCTGTTACATACCCTATGTTAAAAAACCAACTAAGTTCCCTCAACTAAACTTACGTACTTAATAATATTATTATTACCCAACAATTATTATCTTATAAATTTTATCGATAACAACACAGTTAAGGGTCTACTATGCATGATTTACCCAAATAAGGGTACAAAGTGTATTTTACACAAGAGAAAGGTATGTGGATGAAATCAGCATTCATTCTTATTCGAAAATCATGTTTAATCTCATTTTATTCTTAACCGTTTATTTTAATTTATCGATATGTCTGAATTTGATATTAGAAAAGTAAGATCATTAAGTTTTCTTACTACAGTTTAACATTGTAACAAACTTGTTTGAAAACTTATACTTTAGACTTCGGGATATCATAAAGTCTAAATATTTCTAATAACTCTTTTAAGCTTTCATGCTTTAAATTATTGATATCAGATAAGGAACATACAACCAATCATCCTTATGATTTAATCATAAACACTTAACAAGATATAATACATAGCTCATTATTTAATTACAAAGGAAAGTATCCTTTTCTTTCTTTATTAAGGACTATGTCCTATTAGTGTAATCAAAAAACATATGTTAGTTTAGTAATAAGAATCCACAATATTTTATATAAACTATACATATTCCCTTTTCTAGGTAAGGATCTACCAATAATTATCAACTTAGTTGTGCTCTTTCTAAATGAAAAGAATCAAACTATAAGTATAGATCCTTAATCCTAGAAGCATTTATATCTTAGAATATACTAAGTTATGAATATCAATATTAAATATATTCCATAAAGTCCCATCATGCATGATATTATCTAGGAATATTACACAACCTAAGTCATGAAGACCTTATAAATAAATCAATCAAATCAACAAATTTTCCACAACAATTCATTTATCAAAAAGAGAGTTCACTACTCTCAAAACTTACTAAGTATTCCATAGGTTTATACAAAATATCTTTCCATCATTATTAAAACTAATTTTAATACATCTTCATGATTTCTTTTTCCAACAAGAAGTACATTTCAAGAAAATGTCAATACATAGACATCTGAATGAAGTGAGATGATTTCATTAGTAAAACAAATGTAACTTTCTATAAGTCTTTCTCCTTTCATCTTTCATGAAGTCCATTTGCAAAATTGTTAGCATGAGTCAATTCACAAGTACTGAGCATGATAAATGCTATAACGTTAAAACAATATGCTTTTATCTAACTGTTTCACAAAATTAACCATGTTGTTAATGAGAAGGTTCCAAATACAAAATAAGGTCAATAAGAAAGAACTTCCCTAAGGATTACAAAACAGATATAGAGAGGAGTCATAGAATCTACAAGTAATAATGTTCAAGAAAGAACTAATTAAACCAACATAATTAATTCTATCTCAAATCCGGTTATGAAAATCATTACAGCATGATAATCATCAAAAAACAAACAATTAGGAAAATAAGTAATTAAAATTCATATCCTAATCCCAATCTTCTCAATTTAATTTGCAACCTAAGTTCTACAAAAACATTTCCAAGTTCTTATCATTCAATCAAAAAAAGTAACTAGAACAATTATAAATTTGAAATGAACAGTCTGCCAGCACCATAACAAATTCAACCAAATTCTTGATTCCATCTATAAAATGAATTCATCCCTAAACAAATATCACTTAACAGGGTTCACAAGTTAAGAACGCAGAAAATCCTTACTTAATAAGATGAACATGTTTCCTAACCAAATTGTTTATGTCATAACGACTTAACTAGAAAGGAAAAAGAGTCAAAAATTAGGCATGAAACTCAAAAATTCAACCTTGCATCTAAAACAATCACATTTGAATGTTCATTGTTTCCATAAGCTACTAATGGAGAAAGGAACAAATCGTTTTTACAAGAAAACACACAATGTTATTGTCTTACCCAAAAGACTGATTCCAAGACCATAGAAGAATAACTTCCTTACAATGATTAGTGTAAACATAATATAATCTACCTACAAAAAATAACTGAAATGAAAAGAACAACATTCAGCTCTTTGATACAACTTAAAGATGGATAGTACATCTCAAAGAGACAAGAAAAGACTCAAATCAACCTATAACCATCATCAAGAAAACACATGATCAAACACAAGGCTCCAAAAGGATAACAAGATCTGCAACTTAACACAATACCAATGCACTCACAGAAGCCTAAATTTCCACACAGAAGTATATAATAAAGGGAAAACAAACCCAATTAAAATTATAACAACCCACGATTTCCTCAAAAGTTCAATCAAGTTCTATAACAGGAACCAACTCAAGAAGAGTATTCAAATAATGAAGAATACACCCTCATAAGAAAGAAACAGAGATTTTTACCATTCTAAAATCTCATACAAGACCATTTCAATGTTATAATATGACCTGGAATGATCCAAACTATACATTTGTCCATTTCTCAGGCCAACCCAAATGGGTAAACATTCAAAGTTAACTCAACCAACTAGAAGAGAGATTTTTACCAGTCACTGATACTAAATAGGTCCACCCATGAAGGGTTATATACTACAATTGTATATAAATAGAAGACAGATAGAAAAAATCCAATAATATTCCTCTTTAAATGCACTTACAGTGCTAAAAAAACCTCATGAATTCCCATTATGGGTCAAACAAGATCTATAAACCAACAAAAAATCCTAGATATGGTTAACAATTAAAGCCAACAATGATGACGAACAACTCAAACAGAAATCCTACACAAACTTCAAAATGGATGACCAAAATAATATTGGTATCTTAAAATTTTAAATTGAAAATAAAGATATATTTCAGTACCAAAATTCCTTAAAGGTTTCCACCATCACCTTGGCATCAATCCATAACAAGTTAACCATTCAAGGCGAAAATCCAAAGAAAACTTACTAACAATTCTGAGTTCGATTTCATAGATATAAACATATCTGATATAAGCCCAAGAAATAACTAATTGAATCTCAAAAGACCACCTAGATTTCATTAAAAAAAATACATGCACAACAAGGATACAACATGAGGAGACATTAGGTAAAAATAAAAGATACCATAGAAAACCATTCCCAGTTTCCTAAAAGGTGAACAACAAATTGGTTTTCCCAGTTCCATACAAAACCCACATTCATTAAAAAGAATACGCTATAATCACAAAACCTATTTATATCCATGAAACCATTATCAAATAGTACACAAATAAGAAGAAAAGAATAATGCAACCATCCAACAAATAATCACAAGACGTTTTCATGAAGAGAAGAGTTCTCTTAATGAAAACATTTAAATAAAAGAAAGGATTTAATGAGATAGGGCCTATCATGCATATTAGTGTTCATGTCTTCTTTTCCTTGCCTCCATCCTTCATGCAAAACTTCTACTACAATATTTCCATGAAAAAACCAAAACCAAGCCTCTAAAACTTTCCTTATTTCCTTCTTATAGCTTCCATGCTCATATTTTGTTATCATTACCACCATACAAGGCAAGATTAAGCATGCAACAAATTCAAACTAGAGGTTTGAAAGAATGGAAAACCACATGCAAAGTTTCAAAGCTCCCAAAAACCAAATGAAACAATAAAACCAAAAACTTCTATTTCCTCCAACCTTCTCCTATTCCCCAGGTGGTTTTCACTCTGGTCAAGAACATTAAATTCCAACAGGACTGCCAGTGTCCTTCTCTAACTTCCTGCCATCACCAACTCTTTGCTTGGTTGGAACTTTAAATTAAAACTTCATTCAAAAGAGATTAACAGAGTTTGACAACTCATCTTCCCCCATATTTTCATGCATTGGCCAAAATTGGTGATAACAATGTATTTAATGATACATTAAACCTCCTTAATGCCTTATAAATTGGTGCCACCAACACCCATCAACTTTCCATCCACACCATCCCCTTTCCTTTAGGCTAGATGATTTCCCTTAGGTTAGGTTGAATAAGTATTAGCTTATAAACCAAGCTTAGGTCCTTAGGAGTAATTCTTATTTAGTCTTAGAATAAACTTAGTGTCAAGACTTAGGATTACCCCCTTCCAATTAATCAACAACAATAATAAAATCACCTTAGCTTAAACTTAAGATAAGATAATAATCATAGGAACTTAGATTAAATTAGGTCCCAAAAACTAATCAACAACATTACCCTATGATGAATAAAAATGACACTTTTTAGATCACTATAAAGGGCATATGCAAAGATGCCACCTGTGATCCCACAGCTAGTCCTGGGTTCAGAAATCAAACATTCCGCCCAGCTTGGTCAAATGACCTAAACATCATAAAATTGAAATCATGCCTTGGATCACTAAAATTGATCCAATGTATGGCTATCCTACATCAGAAATCAAATAGACTGAAGCACAAGTTCAAATGAAAAATAGGCTATGAATGAGTTTAGACTGAATTTATCTCTTCCATCCACATGCATTGAGCATTCAACATAAAGAAAGAATGAAATACTTCATTTTAAATTCAGAATTGACATGACATGATTTTATCCATTTTTAGAAGATAAACATATCATCTACAGCAAACATGATTACTTAGTTCATAAGAGTACACTATCTTCAAATAAGAATCACATATCAACATTTACAACTTCGATTATAGAATTCATCAAGGATATCAACCATGGTAGTGATTCATTCTAAAGACCACTTAACAATTAACAAGTGAAGTGTCATTTTGAGGTGTTTATTGAGTTATCATCTGCTACTGAATTTCCTCTTATTTTTTTATTTCTTGAGAAGTAAATTCACTTTATACCATTAGATCTTAGTTTAGGATGTTATTTGGGAATGTTGGATTGGTTATGTGGATGATTACAAGGGAAAACACCACTCATAATATTGTGCAATATTTTTTCAAATAGGAACTAAAGAGCTTGAGATGAAGAGGGGATGCATTTTAATTATATGGTTAAAATGGCGTAGTAGAAGGAAATTGGATTTGATTTTGATTTATAGCTTGGGTTGGAGGTCTATTTGGTTGATATGAAGCATTTTTTGGTTGGTATGGAGGATGGTAAGGTCTATAATTCATGGGCTTGTTTCCTTTTAAGTGATACCAACTCATTCTCAAAACTTTATAGTTGTTTCATTACCTCTTATAGTTTAGTTGAGGTTTTCGAAGAAGTTGAGATTCATTAGAGATTTGATTTCTAGGGGCTGGGATAGGTGCTAACTTAGTTGCTTTGATTAGAGTTGGGACTCTCAATTTCAAATATATAAAGGCATTGGAGGCCTAGGAGAAAGTTTCCTAGCCTAAACTAGACTATTCTCATCTCTAATAGAAATATTATATGCAACTAGTAATGTCCTACCCCCCATGGATTGGATCATGACTAAAATTTCAATATTTAAGGCCTTTAGATAATAAATAAAAGCATGCTAAGGTTTAGGTCTTACCACTTGATGGAATTTGGTCCCAGTTCCTTTGAAATCTTTTGTTGAAATCAGTCATATGCTCATTGGGTTCTCTCTTTTTTGTTGTAAGATTCTCTACTCAAGGACAAGTGATCCAATTTTTCTTCAAAATAATTACACAAGGATGTGCCAAGTTCATCCCAACCATAGGAATGGATCCAGGTCTTAGGATTCTATACCACTAAATTTTCCTTACCCTTTAAAGAAGATGATAGTAACCTAATTTCTACATCATCATGTGTAACTAGATGGAGAGATCACACATTAACAACACCCTGAATATGCTTAGTAAGAGTGACTTGATTTTCACCAGTGAAATATAGAATTCTCTTGAGTGAATCCATTGGAATGTTATGTTGTGAATTGAGAAAAAAGGGATTCCACTCTTTAAATTGGAAAATGTAGATTTCTTTGTGGTGCTTCTATGAGAGGTCTCATAATTCTAGTAGATTGCAAGAAGTTTCTATCAAGATGTGGTGTGTAGAGAGTCCTATTTGGTGGTGAAGGTGACCTCTCAACTACTCTGCCCTTCTTCTTCTCCTCCCAAGTGATAACTAAAAAACCTTGAGGGATTTTTCCTCTCTTGTTCTAGACCTTTTCTAGACCCTTATCATGAAACTTAGGCTCTTAGACTACTAAACTAGTAAATAGAATGTTCAAAGTCATCAGATGTGTTGATGCAAAGCTTTTCAAGGTTTAAATTCACCAAGATACACACCAAATCTTGAAAAAATGAAGTTGCAAACAAGGAGGAGAAATGTAACACCTTCAAAAGGAACATGGTTACATACCTATGAAATATAAGCTTTCAATACTCGTCACACTAGGAGTTCTAAAAATTTATCACCAAAAAATAACACCCTCTGATTTGATAATGAATTAATGAATGAGCAACCAGTGTTTTTGGGTAACATGGGATTGTCTCTAAGTGTGGGCATTTGCTACTGAGATAAACCTCTAGAGAAGGATGGCTTCCTCTACCTTATCTTACTACTAAAATACTCCTAGAAGGGAAAATTTTTTCTATCTACTTTATATCCTAAGCTTCTAAGGCACTTCCAAGAGAGAGAGAGAGAGAGAGAGATTGCAGAAAAGTGGAAATCCTAAACTACAGAGGTGATTGCACCAAGAAAAGGGATGGGAAAAAATTAAAGTGAGTGTAAATGAGATGAAGAATGTGAAACAGAGAGGTCAGACACAAGTGACATATCCCTAACTACATTTATCAACATCATTTCCATGGAGCATAACAGATCTGAATTCCTGGAAGAAGAAGAAAGCATATACAATACATCTACAATTGTAATGGAAGGAACAAACCATAATATAGCACAAGCCAGGGTAGAAAGAGCCACAAAACATGGGTTTATTGCTTAAGTAAATGCACAATTCATTATAATTGAAAAGAAAGAAAAATATATTCTCCCAGAACACCCAGATTAGAGGTCTTATAACTTAGAAAAGACTACATATAAAATTTTACAGAGTACCTTCTCTTTTCAGAACATTCCCCCAAAAATTATGCCTAAGCACTCACATTTATCAATTTCAAAGAGAGGAGTGAGAGAGATCGAATTCACAGAGCACGTTTTTAATGGTCCCAACTATCCAAAAGATCAAAATGATTTCTCTACATAGGATGATTGACATTTGGATGGCTTTGATATGTTAACCAGAAGCTTGGAGCCCAAGAAAACATGTTGTTTCTATGATTAAATGATCCACATAAGAAAATATACATAAACTGGAACAATTTTCCTCCTTCTTATCCCATCTAGACCCACCAAAATATGACTCTCATGATACCATATCAAATTTTTTGAGGAAATATTTTGAACAATACCAATTTTGTGAAATTTGGAGCAAGGGATTGAAAGATATCATAATTTGAATATTTACATGTCGAGATCAACAAGAATGTGACATGTGGCAGCCTTTGATTAGCTAAAGGATTTCCCTCTGCTAACATGTTCATTACTTTTATCTTTTCCATGTGTCCATCTCCCATTGGGTCACAAATTGGGCTATTACTTCCATAGCTCACCATTACTGTTCTTTATTTTTCCTTGGTGAAAAATATCTCATGTTTATGAAGTATGGGCCAATAAGAAAGCTACCATTCTTCACATTGACAAGATATCCTTTGCTCCCTTTTTGATGTTTGAGAAGCCAATGAGATACTTTCCACATTTCTTTGGGGAGTTATACCTTACTTAGTCTCTGACTGTAAATTTTGAAACATGGAAAAATGAGAGGGTTATATGCCTCTTCACATTTCATACCCTTTTCATCTGTTAGGACTGAGATCTAATGAGAAACAACACACTTTTTTTCATTTCACCATTTCACTAACCATTGTGAAGTGCAAGCCAATGAGAAGGCTCCATGCACACTTTAACATGTTAGTCCTTTTGATTTCCTACCTCTAACATCCATGAACCATCAGCCAATGAGGAAGATCCACACCTTTTTGTTGTCAAACTTTTAATAGTATCTTCTGAAAATCCAAAGTATGATCCAATAGTGAAGTTACACGCACTTCGTGTTGTCAGTTCTTTTCTTTTATCTAATCTAACAACTGCAAAAATATGGCTGATATAAATCCTCCACATTTCCTTCGACTGTCAAGATTTTCCTAGCTCTTAATTGAGCAACTGTAAAATGTGAGATAGTTTCCAATGAAATGGCTCCATGTGGCTATGTTTTCAAACTTGTTAGAAAGTGAAATGTGAGTTAGTGAAATATCTCCAGTAGCTCTTTGCATCACAACTTCTAATTTCAGGGACTTATGAAATTTTAGCTCTTTAAAAATTGTGCCAGTTGTCCCCTTTGACCTTGTTGACTTCCCAAACCTGAATGAAATATGAATTATGGCTAACTCCAAGGACTTGGAGTGTGGGTGATCCCAAATCCTTTAAGGAAATATATAATTTTACATGTATCGCCACCTGGTGCCTTTGATCTATGTGCCACATGTCATGTTATTTACTTTGTACCACAAATTTAATATTTTCCATGCACAACTAGCAACCCTTCGATCTTTTATGCACATCATGGATTCAAATTGGGCTTTGTATTGACTGGCTTTAATATTTTCCCAACCATTTTAAGACTAAGTCTCCCATGGGTTTTTGAATGCCAATGGCCAAATCATTTAGGAAAGAGATATTTCCATGGCCATTTAACCATCCAGTTCTCTTAAAAATGGCTAAGTCATTTTAAACTTTTGTTAAAGCACAAAATAACTTCTAGGGGGATTTTTGGATAACAACAAAGTTGGAGTTCATTGCAACACCTTTTAGGATTTCTTTCATAAGATTTTGGGGGGGAAATCAAAATGGATTCATGACAGATTTTGTATAATCTATAAGGGTAGATTCCTCAGTGGAAAAAGGGGGATATTTTTATCCTGATAATGTTGAGATCAAAGATTACCATGCCATTTGGTGATGTGCATATTTTTAGCATTTATTTTCTTTCAATATTCACCTAAGCATATCACTATTTGAGTTTTGGACTCCTTGTGCTGCCCAGGTGGTCCTCCATATCCTAGACGAGCCATTATGTCACGGTCATTGAATACATTATGCATCTATGTTCCCTTATCTAGACAGGACCATTGTGGATTTGAATGACCATATGTCTGTTTATGATTTCCAAAATGTATTTTGGCTATATTGTATGTTGAATAAAGATTACGTGGACATGCATAACTTCTACTTTGAAGATCTATCTTCATTACATGGGGTATATAGGTGCACTAGGGAAGGTCCTTTTTTGTTGAATTTTTTGTCATTAAATCACATGATTTTACACGTAAAAGGAAAGATAGGTTTTGGACTTAGTCATATTCAATGTCCCAGGTAACACATGAGAAAAGCGTGACGCTTATAGCATGTAGAGTGGATAAGGTACCAACCTGGCAACTGTAGGATCAAAAAGGGAATATTCCATGCATGTGATGGAAGGTTCCATAAGAACATCATTACACAGAGTGGAGATCTTGTATCAAATGAGGCATGCTCCATTAGAGGACCACTTGGACACTTGGCAAGCCAATCTATTACCTTCTGAAGGCATGGTGGTGGAGGTAGAAAATCTATATATTGAGGTGTGTGGATGGAAAAGACCAGGATATGTTTGCTTATCCTCAAGATAGAGAGTGATTAGTGTGGTATACTGGTTGGAAGATAGGCACGAAGCATCTGTAAGAAATATAATGGAGGGTTCTATGGGTTATGGATTAGAGAAAATATAGGAGTGATGACACACTTAGAGGGATGGGTTTGTATTCATCTTTGTAATGTGATGAACATAGTGTAGTTCTGATGCATGACTTGGCTCTGCATTATTATATGAGGGTCTGTTATGACTTCAAGGGGTATAATGTGATTATTAAACAATGTTAATATGAATATAAGGCTCTGTTTTGAATCATATATGTGTTCATGAGTATAATCTTTACTGCATTTCCTTTATGTATGAACCATTTCCATATGTTGTTGTTATTTCTCTTTTCTAGATGCAATGAGATGACAACTGTCCTAGGTTCTCAGAATGTTGCATGGTTCTTTTCTATTCACTTGCACTTGAATATTTATCATAAGATGATGCATTCTCACAAGACTCACATAAAGGAGAGACTCGGGTCACCCGCGCATGCCTTGGGTGAGCACCCAATGCCCGCTAGGTGATAGGTTGACACGCATGGGTTTAGACTATTGGTCTAAGGGTATAAAAATGACTACATCTTGGTTTCATTTCACATGGACCTATTTTTTCCATATTCTTTGTGCAAATGGCATTGCATATTTATTCTAATGATGCTTGATGACAAATTGCTCATGACCTTGGAAAGTGTTGAAACATGGTTCAAGGCATATGATTTTTTGATTAATTTTCTCTTCCAAAGATTCAACAGTTATTTGATTCAATGCGCGTAGATGGGTAGAACTATACCATGAACTATGTATTAGAAAATTCTGTGCAAATTGCCTAGTAGAACTATATGAATGGATTTCAGCATATCACATCCTAGATCAAAATTAGGTATTATAGATCACATGTTATGGACCCAAGATGATTATTTTAGAAAAGCTGTGAGGATGCAGATTTGACTTGGACATATTCCGTTGATCACTGGTGGAAAAGAGTGTTGACCATATTATATCTAGAATATGCCATTTCTACATATTCTTTCCCAGAAGTTGTTGAGTTCAAGTTTCTAAGGGAGCCCAGAGGATCATTTTTTTGTTTTATCCCTTTGGCTATGAAGATATTGGTCATTACCCTAAGTTTATAGGCATTTCCTATGGCGTGCTAAGATTCTTTAGGCACTGGGTGAGGAAGCTAGGGTGGAAGAAGATGGTAGACATTGCAGCTGAAAGGGAAAGGGAGGAGAGACGAATCAAGTATAGAATAATGTTTAGGTTTCATGAAAGGGAGATGACTAGAAATGTAAGGTTGTAAGTGTGATGGATTTATGAAGGTAGACATTACATGAAGGATTTGAGGTTCACGTAGAGGACGTAGAACCTGAAATAAGTTCTGTTACCCCATCTTGGAAAGCACAAGAGAGAGGACCCTTCATAATTTGATGAGAGTTCATCGCATGGAGAAAGGAGATATATCATAATTCGTGCATCTACTAACCCACCTGGTGACCCAACCCCTGGTACTTGGTTTTCCAAATCAAGGGAGAAGTATTGCTAACCCAGTTGGTATCGGTGGGAGTAACTGATCATGTTTACCAGGAGATATAATTTCTCATTTGGAACATCCATGGCTATGCATAAATTCTGCTATTTGGAGGAATTTTTGGACAAGGTGCAAGTACAAAATTTTGGGTATCACATCTGGGAGTGGCACGGAACACACAACTGGTAGTGGGACAATATCACAAACCATCGGCGCACAGTTCAGTGGGACACTTGGGAAACCACTTTGTCTTGCCATTTTAGGCCATTACTGCAAGAGGTTCATGGCATATTTTGGTGGACTACAATAGGAGGATCTGGTGGGTCAGGAGGAATTCACCGCAGTGGATCTAGTGGATCTGGTGGAGGAGGAAACAACCATGGATTGACCAAGGCTCTGGATCAGGAGGACAAGGGCCTCAAAACCTCCACAAGTATTCTTTGAGATTTCTTTGTACTTTCTAGACTATAGGGTATTGAAGATGCTCTAGAGCATGTGCACATGTTTGAATTACTATGACATGTGAAAGGAATCAATACCCCAAAGTGGAAGGTAAAGTTGTAGTTATAACAATGTTGCAAGGGTATGCACATAGTTGGTATAGGAA
The DNA here is from genome assembly GCA_019776745.2 of Taxus chinensis. Taxonomy (NCBI): domain Eukaryota; kingdom Viridiplantae; phylum Streptophyta; class Pinopsida; order Cupressales; family Taxaceae; genus Taxus; species Taxus chinensis. Next base: position 239,333 of record JAHRHJ020002231.1, on the reverse strand, counting down.
GTATGACCCCCATTAGATGGTGGTAGAATACACCACATTGAAACTAATGCCTTCCTAGCAGAGTTCCATATCCCGCATAGTTTGAGCAGAAGAGCATCAATGCTCTGAAGGAGATCCAATAAAGGAATGGAAAGAGAGTGTGCAAGAGTATGATGTCTGTTTCAAGACTCTCTTGTCTAAACTATCCTATGACATTCATCCTTCTCAACATGCTCAATGGTTTTTTGGAGGATTGATAACACCATTTAGAAGGGCTCTATCACATAAAGGAACTTTCATACCTGCGTGAGGCATTGGAAGCTTCCCTATGTGCACGCTGAGGCTCGTTGGGAGCATTGATACTGGTGTTAGTCCTTTTTTGAGGCTCAAATTTTTACAATGGCCAAGCAGTTGGAAAAGCTTTTCTATAAACTCAGCGCATGAGGTTTGTAGTGGGATTTGGTGTACAATAATGTGAAGTAGAAACGGCATGTAAAGGATAGTTTCCCTCAAAAGTCGAGTACCGCTGATGGTGGTAGACGTCATGAGATTTTCCATTGGGGATCATGATGCTAAGTAGATAATCCCTCTACTACAAGTCAAATGAGACAATCCAGACAAGAATGTTTCTTGCTTATTGTAAGATCTATACCTCTACAACCCATGATACCAAGGATTACAGATTGATTGACCAGATCCTTGATGCTATTGATCTTGGTGTGTGCTATCCAGACTAGTCTTGAAAGTAGTTCCAAGGATGATGATTATTGTTATGAAGGGTGCATAGATGGAGGAGCACATAGAAGAAGTATTCGTAGAGGATTTCATGGTCACAATAACCGTGGTGGGGGAAAAAGTGAGTTCTCACGATGAACCTATTATAATTGTGGGTCTACAGTAACATTACAAACATGAGTGTCCTACCATCTGTTACAATTCTCATGGTGCGGAAAGAAACATAAGTACAAAGAGTGTCCTAGAGCTTTATGAGCATATGAACTAGTAACACCAGAAAGACAAAGTGTTGGGATGGTGAGCATCAAGAAGGCCAATTCACAGTGGATGCCATGAGTGGTGCATGAGTCAGGACTAGAACCTATACTGGTGACGATGTGAGTAGAGGCCGCGCATGTCAGGGAGATACCAAGATCAAAGGATTTCCACTAGTTTCAAGAGAGGAAGTGGTACATGGAAAGTATTTGGACCCTACTCATCAAAAGGAGTTGTATCAAGAGACTATGGACGTGTTTCAAAGTTTATAAGGGGAGATCTAATGTCTAACGAAGAAATCAAAGTAGTTAGAGAAAAGTAAGAATGGCGAGGCTCCAAAGGGTGACTTGGATGAAGTCAAGGAAGTATGTAAAATGTTAAGGGAGGAGAATATTATTCCCTTATTAGGAGAATGGTTGAGGAAAAAGGTACCACGTTGTCAAGAGTCAAGCGCGAAAGGTAGGTTTTACATGCAAACCTTCCTCCTCATAGCCTTGACTATGATAAGGAGATTACTTTGAATGTGGTTGTTGATGGATGGCTTCTGAGTAATATCCTCATCGAATTATGGGAGCAGAAGGTCAATGTTCTTACCTTAGATGCCTTAGCATCAAATGGGAAGGCCCACATTAATTTGGAACCCATCTTTGAAATGTGTTGTATATGGAAAAAAAGACTAAGGCAATGCCCATTGGAATCTTGAAGAATTTAGTTATCACCATTCAAGGGGTGAAGTTCACTAGAGACTTCAAAGTCTTGGTACTCACCGAGGTTGACAAATTTCTAGTATTTCTTGGGTGCCCTTGGTGTTAGAAGAACAATGCTAACCTACAGTTTAACAAAGGGTATATCAACTTTGAGAACAAGGAAGAAAGGGTGATTATCCCTTTAACAAATGGGAATTTAGTGCCCTATACTGAGCCCTTAGGAGAAGAATTCCTTGATAGAATCTATGTGCACTCCATCAGAGATCCTGAGGTAATTCATCCCACAAAGGGAGTTATCCAGTTTGAAGATGCTTTTTCCTTAAGTGATATCAACTAGTGATGGCATGTGATTCAAATGGGCACATGGGACTTATGAGTTCATTGGGGTTACAAATGTTGAGAGGATCCATAATAAGGAATAATTTGAAGGTGTGCTCACATTAAACATGTCCTAGGAGGAAAGAAGTTGGGTTATTTTGGAGGAGCATACCCTAAAAGCTTGGATTTCTTGCAAGAAATGGAGGCTCAATGGAAGGATTAGGATGAGAGAAGGGGAATTCTCAATTATAACCTACTTGGAACCACAGGCATACTGGTGGGCTACACATCAAGATATCCTCCTAGAGTTTGCGCATTCAGGTAAGTGATCACATTTCCCCTTTGTAAGGTTCTCCAGAAGCAACGTGCCTCATAGTTTTTACAAGACTACCATGGTAAATAGACCACCTCATTTCATATCCAAGCATGTGAGAAGGATTGGATGAGAAGCATAGAAGTGTTACTGCCTCATTCCACTTGACAATGTTGTTTGTGTGCATGGCATATTTATTCAGAGATGCACCGTCAAATAGGTAATTGGTAGCAGTTAGTAGTTGATCTCATTTCAAGATTTCGAGTATAGGAGTACCAAGCCATTAGTAGATAAGGCGTTGTAAGTAATCAAGCACCTTATGATGGGAGATAGTGCTATGGCATATGATAGACTACTGAAGTTATTGAGTGAGCCTTATTTGGAGATGTTCCTCAATGAAGAAGAATCAAAGGAAGTATAACTTGAGCGTGCGTGCATGGAAAAAGAAAAAGGAAAAATGGTCTATGTAGTAGACGGTGAAGAGATGGAGACTTTGGATATTAACCATTATGAAGGTATGCATAAATTCATAGATAGTGCTGATGAGCAAGCACACACCTACCATGAGCCCTTAAAAAAAAAGGGTTAACATTGGGATGGAGACAAAACCAAAGGAAGCTATCATTGGGGACTATTGGTTATAAAAATAAGTTTCAAAGGTCATTGATCGGTTGCATTAGTTCCACAATTTTTTCCCTCATGGGTACCATGAACTTAAAGGCATCTACCATTCATTAGGGGAGATGAAGATTAAGTGGAAGGAAGGTGTTCTCCTGATTCAGAAGAGGCCTTATCAGATGAATCCAAATTTACACGTACGGGTCAAGGAAGAAATAGACAAGATGATAGCATCTGGTATCATTGAGGCAGTGGAAGAATCAAAATGGATAAGCCCAATGGTCATCAGTATCAAGAAGGATGGGAGGATAAGAATCTATGTTGACTACAGGGATCTAAATGCAGTATGTGTCATCAATCCTTTCCCAACCCCATTTACTGAAGAAATTTTGGAGGGAGTAGCTGGACGTGAAGTCTACTCTTTCATGGATGGGTTCTCAGGGTATCACCAAGTTAGGATTGCCAAGGAAGACCATAGGAAGAAAACTTTTTCCACTGAATGGGGAAGTTTTTCCTACACAGTTATGCCTTTTATATTGAAGAATGCTCCTACTGTGTTCTTGTGCATCGTGGTACAAGCATTTCAAGACTTCATCCATAAGTTTCTTCAAGTTTACCTGGATGACTGGACTATGTATGGGTTGGTGAAATACCATTGTGAAAATTTGAGGCTGATGTTTGAGAGATGTCAGCAATTGAGGATATCCCTCAACATTAAGAAATGTGTCTTTGCTACTCCATTTGGAACCCTGTTAGGACACATTATATGTAAAGAAGGCTTACTAGTAGATCCTACCAAAGTTACCATTATTATGGGATTAGGGGAGCCTACTAGTCAAATCATAGTTCATGGATTCCTTGGGCATATGGGGTACTACAGGAAATTCATCAAGGGGTATGCCAAGATCACCACGCCCTTGGAGGAATTGCTAAAACACAAGAGTGAATTTCATTGGGGAGAGGCAAACAGAAGGCATTTGACGCTTTGAAGGATAGGGCTTGTCACGACCCCATATTACATTTTCCTTCTTGGGATAAGCCTTTTCATGTGCATGTTGATGCCTCAGGGACAACTATGGGAGCAGTACTAGCACAACCTGGTGAGGGAATTTTTGATCATCCCTTGTGCTTTGCAAGTATAAAGTTAACACTAGAAAAACATAATTACACAACTACTGAGTGTGAAGCATTGTCTATGATCTATGCACTGCATAAGTTCAGGAAGTATCTATTGGCAACACCATTTATTTTCTACACAGACCACATGGCATTGAAGTACTTAGTCAACAAGCTCATTCTGCAAGGGCACATATGCCATTGGGTCCTATTATTCCAAGAGTTTGAGTTCACAGTGGTTGTAAAACTAGGAAAAAACAATTCAAGACCTCACCACTTATCGAGAATCAACTCAGGGGAGGACACGCCAAGTATTGAGGATACCATGCCAGACACACAACTATTTAGGTGGCAGCATGCCCTCAGACTTGGAAGATATTGCAATGTTCTTAAAAAAGTTGTGGCACCGGAAGGGATGAAGGCTCTAGAGAGAAATCAATTAGCAATACACGTGACACCCTACATGTTGATTAGTGGAGACCTATATAAGTTAGGTCATGATGAGGTTCTGCACCGATGCATATTGGAACATGAGCATGTGGAAATTATGGAGGAAGCACATGGTGGGATTTCAGGAGGACACTATGTAGGAAATGCTACCACACAGAAGATTTTACTAGTAGGGCTTTGGTGGGAAACCATCTACCAAGATTGTATTGAGTTTTGCAAGGCTTGTGACCATTGCCATCACCTTGGAAAACCTGGAAAGAGAGATGAAATTCCCTTGCAACCAATAGCAAGTGCTGAACCATTTGAAAAATGGGAAATTGACTTTGTAGGGACAGTTTTTCCAGTTACACAAAGGAATGGTTCACATTATATCATTACTTGCACTGATTACTTGACACGACGGGCAGAGGAAGCACCTACAAAGGATTACACCGTAGCAACAACTGCTATATTTTTATGGGAGAACATAATCAGCAGGTATGGTTGTCCTTTAAGCTTAACAAGTGATAGAGGTATACACTTTCTCAATGAAATGGTCAGGATTATGTTAGCAGAATTTATGGTGGCCCATCACAAGACTACCCCCTATCACCCTCAAGAAAATGGAACTGTTGAAGAATTCAACAAAATACTAAGTCACACGTTGACTAAGATATGTGACGTTGGAAGACAAGATTGGGATGACAAAGTATCAACCATTCTATGGGCATACAGGATAACCTACAAGAGGTTAAACAAGGCCACACCATTTCAATTGGTGTTTGGTGTGGAGGCTATTTTTTGAGTTGAATTCATGTTACCATCATTGCGTATAACGCGCACAGGAGGGTTAGCTGATGAGAAAGTGCTAGAAGAAAGGATTGATAAGTTGATGTAGTTAGACAAAATGTGATCACTTTCTAGATAGAGTCAGAAGATAGAAAAATAAATACAAAATTCATGGAATGATCATCATATTAAGAACAAGAAGTTTGAGGTTGGGAAAATGGTGTTGTTGTATGATTCCAAGTATCTACACCATCCTAGGAAGTTGAAATTCCATTGGTTAGGACCCTACATCATCTCATACATTCTTGATTTAGGCACTTTCCAGTTACAAGTGCTAGATGGGATGAGATTACCAGGTCATTTCAATGGGAGTAGGCTGAAGCCCTACTATAAATAAGTCTTCATGGTGTTTGTAATAAGGTAGTGTTTCCAGTTAGCTTAGAATTTCCCTTTATGTTTTTATTTCTTGTGTTTTCCTTTCTTGTTTCTTGTTCCTTTATTTTTGTTTCATTTTCCGCCTTATGTGCTAGTAACCACATTATTTTTCCAAGGTTAGGTATGTACAGAGGAATACACATTTATATTAGTGTGGGGTGGAGTAATGCAAAGAAAAGTATAAGCCTGCAATACAAGTTGAGTGGCCTGGTAGAAGGAAGTGTGTAAGGTGAAGAAAGCACATGAGGATATGGTGGATAATGAATTATGGTGTCAAGAATTTTGTAAAAAATACCATGTATAAAGGATGAAGAGCACAGGAACAACATGAGGTAGGAAAAGGTAAAAATTAGGTAAAGGATAGAAGAAGTGCCTTTGGCGTTGTAGACGTGTGCAAAAGAGTCTTTAGTCAGATTGGATTTATGCACGCCATAAGGTTTTAAAGTATTTTTTGTGCACGATTGAGTACATGGGAAAGGGAACTTAAAGTTAGATTAGTGGGAAAATATGCATTTAATTTTAAAGTACGTTAGTAGGTGGCATAGCATTTATTACTGGAGGGAAGAAAAAACTACAAATACAAGGTTAGGAAAGTCATTATTTTATCTTGCTATTATGAAGTTGAAGCGCTCTTGAAAATTAGGGAATCCAGAGAGAAATTTTTTGTGAAGGAAGAAGAATCATAAGAATTTATGTGTGTGACTAGAGTAGATCTACAAACTATAAGGAAGGAGTACATGGGTGTGAGGAAAGGTTATTTTTGGTGTGCCATCTTGTGGAAGATTTTCCTAGTTAGGGTTTGGCAGCTAGGGCATGGAGATAGAAGTATTTATTCCAGGAGTTGAACTTTGGAGTTGAGTTTGGAGTTAAGAAGAGTAGCAGAATAGAGTAAGGATTTCATAGTTTATCTTGACAGAAAGCAAGACACTCAAAAATGCAAGTGTTTCACCAAAGAAACTGAAGGGAAAGGGAAAAGGAAATCAAACTACTGTTGTTGCGAGCTCCAAAGAATAATGGTACGCAGAAATGTAATACAAATATGGAGTATTACTAGGAAAGGAATGGGTGTCACATCTAAGACAAATGACTGTGAGTGATTATAACCATCACATGAGCACAACTGAGAAGGAAATGATGTTAGAGTTGGTCCATCCAGCTAACAAAAGGACACCAAATGGGATGCCTATATACAACGACGAAGTGAAAGTCAAATTGGAGAAGGTAGGATTATTGCAACTATATGAGTTGCCTTATTTTAGAAAGCCTGAGCTCCTTTATCAATGGTTGATGTCACACATGCATATGAGGATCACTTTTATTTTATAGGGAACAAGATGCGCATAACACCACAGCTGATATCCAAGTTCACAGGTCTTATTTGTGAAGGAGAAAGTATAGATGATGATCTGAGCGACAAGGAGGCTATCAAGGAGACTGTAGCAATGTATAACTACAAGAAGGGTTCACGATACTTTGACATTACAGAGATAACAGAACCTATTATGAGGATGGCCATGCTTGTTGATCAATCTCAATGATCAGGAACAATGGACACAAGTGTACAAGGCATGGCTAAATGTATGCTGGAAGATATAAGAGGGAACCATATATAACTTGTTCACTTTCATCGTGGATGAAATTATAAGCAGCACATAGGAGGGAAAAAATATATTATTCGGTAATGTCCTCCTCACCATTTTTATTTTTAGAAATTGGAGTGCTAGATGGGCTAGAAAATTTTATTTGGGAGTATCCAAATTTGAAAAGTACACTTGTGAAACCATGACGGTCACTCACAAGGTGCACCTGGAGAAGTGGTTTAAATGAATGCGTGATGCATTCAAAGAAGAGTGAAGGATCCCAGAGTAGTTTCCCGTGCTCGTGGAGGGAGAAGAAGAATTTGTAGTGTACCAAAATTTTTACATTAGTAGATTTACTTCAAAAAATGGGACCAAGAGACAATGGTGTAAGCTTCCCTTCTCCTTCACTGCACAATACTTCTAGGTAAGGGTCAATAGGTTCAAGGAAGCCAAAATACTAAGGTTTATCTTAGTGAGGTGGACCAAGACCACCGCAAGCTGTGCCAAAAGTTGTTCGTACCCTAAAAGGTATGTGTACGTGGAGAATTATGTCTCCCACAAGGTTCAAATGATGAAGCCAATAATGCTGCCAATCTCTAGAAGGGTTGCAATAAGGATGTACCTTCACATAAGGTCAAATTTTGAGAAATTTATATACCTAGAGAATGATTTCTCCATCCCAGAAGACCCCATAGGAAAAAATAAGGCTGCACTAAAGAAGAGAGAGAGAGAGGGGAGGAGAAGAAAGCACCCAAGGTTTGAACCGAAATTGCACTAAGTTTGTAAAGCCTAGCACTTACAATCACCAAGGCAAAGACCCCAGAAGAAGAGTCGCATGAAGAACACCTCACCCATGAAGAGTCACCGACATAAGAGGTCGCCTGTCAAGGATAAGGAGAAGAGAAGAATCTCCTATATTGGAATCTCTAGTAAGAAAGAAGATGATGATGAGGCCTCAGAAGGAGACTAAAGAACAGATGCCTACATCTGATGATGATGAAATACCATCTAGTTTATGATGTACATGATTTTGAGGAAGAAGGAGATGAAGAAGAGTATAATAAGAAATATGAGGAGAAGAATGACAAGGAAGAAGCTGAGGCTCAAGGAAAGGGGGTCAGAAAAGAATTAAACACCAAGAACTAAAAAAACCCAAGCCTCACCAAGGAGTAGATAGAGAAATCCATGGAGAGAGAAGTGGCCTGAATCATGAAGGAGTTGGTGGAAAAGGAGTTGGAGAGAAGTGTAAATGAAATTATGAAGGAGATGGAAGAATAAAGCATTGGGAAGGAGTATGTCAGTATGGATGGAGAGCTAAAATTGGCAGTAAGTTTCCCAAAAGCTGCATGAACAGGTCGGAAAGGCATAGTGATGGCACAAGTGTAGGGAATGGGATACATTGATGATCCTAACAAGGTGTTACGTGCGTGCTTCCAGATCATCATACCAACAAAGAAAATCCTAGATATGTCATTTTTTGAAGAAGAAGGCACGTACCTATGGACAAGAAATATGTTATCTTGGGTGTTTGAGTCCCACATGGATGAACTAGAATTTGAGGTAAGTCAAAGAGTGCTAATGTAGCTACCAGAAACCAAAGGAGTAAATCCATTGGTGAATGCTAGTAACTATTAGATGAATAGGTCTATAATGCAATTAACAAGGTTTCAGTCGAAATTGAGGCTAGACGGTTCGAGAGAAATAAAAGAGTGAGATTCCTAAAGGAGGAATTGGAGAAGAAATAGAAGGAGCTCATGGAGAAGAGAAAAAACCTAAAGAAAGAGGAGCTGATCAACACTCATTTGAGGCATGAGATGAAGGAAGAAAAATCTATGGTGCATGAAGTCTCTAAGAAGGTGGAGATGATTACAGATGTAATTTTCCTGAAGCACCATGATTTAGCGCTGCTCGATCAGAAGTATGAATCACCCTTGAATTTTCTGGAGGATCTGAATTAGGTTCTCATGATGGAAAGGTGATCACTCACCTTATATTTTGTAGAAGAGGCATAGGTGCACCAAGATAAAGAAAAAAAGATGAAGGTTATCGAGATTGTGGCTCAATACATTAAACTTCTGGCAGAAGTGAAGGCCACTGCTCAAGTCATTGAAGCCACTTATGAAAAATGTACTAATAGGGATAGAGTGGTAGGAATCTTAGTTCCCATCCATGAAATAGAACTCAAGGATTTCCAAGAGAAAAATTAGGTGAATAGAGTGGAAATAGAAAAGATCATGGAAGAGGTGGAGAAGAAATCAAAAGTAATCAAGACCCTATGAGGCTTGATCAAAATCCAGATGAAGGAACTTAACCCCTAAATCACTCATAGGATGGATGCACTTGAGGACTTGGGAAAGAAATTAGATGGTATTTTTGAGACCATGAGTGCCAAAGTGGAGGAGATGAGTTTTGAGGAGGTGAGCACCTTGGTGGGAGACCTCTGTCAGCAAGTTTAGAATAATCTCGACGCTTGAGAGAAGTTAGAGGTAGAAATAGGAAAGGATTTCCCTCTCCTCCTCCAGCAATAAACCAGTTCCCCATTCTTTCATTATTTTTCCCAATTCTTCATTCCTTTATTGTTTCTTTCCAACCATTGTAAGATCCCACCATTCTTTATTCTATTGAAGAGCGTTTCTGAGGATGGAGAATAGACATTGTGTGGGCTGATCTTAGGCCCCAGAATATTGGCCAAGTATAAGAAGGCACATGGGCACATGGGACCAATATGGATAAGGGCATGTGGGTTGAAGGTGCGCAAGGAAAGGTTCTAAAAGGGTCTTGTAGAACACACGACACGTGTACACAAGGCAAGACAAGTTTTGGACTTAGCCATATTCGGCATCCCAGGAAGCACACGAGAAAATCGTGACCCTTCTAGCATGTGGAGTGGATAAGGTGCCAGCCTAAACTGTAGGATTAAAAAGGGAATATTCCATGCATACGATAGAGAGTTCCAAAAGAACATCATTGCACAAAGTGGATAGCTTGGATCAAAGGAGGCATGGTCCGTTGGAGGAACACCTAGACAATTGGAAACTAATCTTCTACCTCATAAGGCATGGAGGTGGAGGTAGAAAAGCTATATATAGAGGTGCACAGATAGTAGAAAAGACACACAAGATAGAGAGTGATTAGTGTGGTAGACTAGTGGAAGAGAGGTAAAGCTCTGTAGAAATATAATGGAGAATTCTATGGGTTGGGATTAGACAAAATATAGGAGTGATGGCATATTTATAGGTATGGGTCTACATTCTTTTTTGTAATGTGAATGACATAGGGTAGTTTTGATGCATGACTTTACTTTGCATTATTATATGGGTCTGTTATGAACTCAAGGAATGTAATGTGGTTATTAAACATGTTAATACGAATATAAGGCTTTGTTCTGAATCATATATGTGTTCATGAGTATAATACTTATGCATTTCCTTTATGTATGAATCATTTCCATATGCTGTTGTTATTTCTCTTTTGTGGATGTAATGAGATGACAACTTGTCTTAGGTTCTCAGAATGATCCATTTTCCTTTTCACTTGCACTTGAATACATGTCATAAGATGATGCATTCTCACAAGACTCACATAACGGAGAGACTCGGCACCCGTGCATGCCTCAGGTGAGTGCCTTGCACCCACTGGGTAATAGGATGGCACACATGGTATTAGAATATTGGTTAAAGGGTATAAAAATGACTATAAACATCATGTTAGGATTTCAATGGCTTACCACCTTGGGAACCATTTAGATGATCTTCCACTATTTTTTCATGTATTTTAAGCCAAAAAGGAGGAATTTATAACTAAGAGGATTAAGAGAAAAGTCCCCACAATTGGCGAGATCTCATCATATGCAAAAAAATTCTTTAAAATGTGTAAAGGGGTTCAAGACATAACTATTTTCATTAGAAGCACATTAGTCATATGCATTTATACCATCACATATGCAAGCAATTATAAATGAGAACTCAATTGTGTTTAGAGATATGCCAAAGGATTTACCTACAGAAAGAGACCATGACCATTCCATCCAACTAGTACTATGGATCCTACCACCCAACATCCGATCTTATAGGTACCCATATGTGTAAAAGAGTGATATTGAAAAGATACTCTAAGAGATGTTAAAACAAGGATTTATCCATCATAGTTATAATGTTTATTCTTTTCCACTAGTGAGAATGTGTATTCTTTTCCACTAGTGCTAGTGCATTAGAAATATGAAAATGACCACATGTGTCCTGATTATAGAGGACTAAATAAGTACAAAATCAAAGATAAGTTTCCTATTCCTATAATTTATAGTTTTCTAGATGAGTTTCATGGTGTTATTTACTTTACGAAACTTGATCTCCAATCTAGATATTATCTGATCATAATTATGGATGAAGATAATCATAAAATAGCCTTCTAGGCACATGAAGGTCATTATGAATTCTTATTAATGCCTTCTAAACTCACAAATTAACGCTCTACATTTCTAAGTTTGATGAATTTTATTTTTAAGCCATTCTTGTGGAAGTTTTTTAGCGTTCTTTGATCATATATTAACCTACAACAAAACATGGGAGGAACACTTGTATCACGTAATTAAGGCATTGGAAAATCTTGAACAACATCCAATTTATGAAATTTCCTCTAAGTTTTCTTTAAGAGTCAACGAGGTTGAATATATGAGTCAAATCATATCTTATGAAGGTGTTGAAGTAGATCATAAGAAGATAAAGGCCATGCTTGAGTGGAAGGTTCCAAAAACCCAAAAGAATATCCAATAATTTATGGGGCTTACATGTTATTATCATAGATTTATAAGGAATTATGGTAGCGTAACAACACCACTGACATCTTTATTGAAGAATTAATATTTCCATTAGAATGAAAAAGCCACCAAATAATTTCACAAGTTGAAGGTGGCCATGTGTACCACTGTAGTTTTGGCTACCCAAGATCTTTTCAAAACATTCATTGTTGAATGTGATGCTTTAGGGTATTGTATAATGGAATTACTCATGCAAGAGGGTTATCTCATTACCTTTTAGATCCATCAATTCAAAGGTTAAAATATTTCAAAACCAATTTAAGAGAAGGAAATTTTGGCCATACTTCATGTAGTAAAGAAATGAACACCATACCTAATGGGAAAATACTTCTAAGTAAAGACAAATGATGATAGTTTGAAATACTTCTTAGAGAAATCTTTATCATATGAATAAAAAAAAGGTCTAAAAATATTGCAGGTATGATTTTTAGATAATATTAAAGAAAGGTAAGGAGAATATAGTAGTTGATGCTCTATCTCAGAAGGATGAGTCAGTTGAGGCATTGTTGTGTGCCATATGTGTGTGTGTGTGTGTGTGTGTGTGTGTGTGTGTGTGTGTGTAGATAGATAGATATAGATATATATATATATATATATATATATATATATATATATATATATATATACATACATACATACATACATACACACACACACACACACACACACACACACACACACACACGCGCGCTGCGCACACACACACACACACACACACACACACACACACACACACACACACACACACACACACACACACACACACACACACACACACACATATATAACGTGAAAATTGGGTAGAGGAGGAAAGGCGTGAATGAAGAGATGAACCAAGTATAAAACATATCATTCAAAAGTTCCAACACGATCCAATCATGTTAGGAAAATTTACATAGAAAGTGGATGCTTTATAGTACAAGTATAGATTATACCTATGTAAGAACTGAACCCTAAAAAATAGGGTTCTATCTAAGATCCATGCTTCTCCAGTAGGGGGAATTTTGGTTTCTTGAAGACTTGTCATTCAAATAACCAATATTTATTATGGGAAGGAATAAAAGCAGATGTCCAAATTTTTTTTGCAGAATGTATGGTTTGTTAGAAAATTAAGGGTGAAACAATTAAGTCCCCAAGTATTTTACAAGATCTATCTATTCCTAGCAAGAGGTTGGAAGAGGATTTCATGGATTTCATCACAATATTTCCTAAATTAGAAGGAAAAAATGTAAGCATTTTTATGGTGGATAGAATCACCAAATATTCCCATTTTGGTTCCTTATTACACCCATTTATTGCATGTACAGTAGTAACAACAATCATGGATATGGTTCATAAGCTATATGGGACACCAAATATTATAGAAAGTGATTGACACCCTATATTTACAAGTAATTTTAGGACTGAATTTTTCTCATTTAATGGTACTCATCTAATTTATAGCTCATCTTATCATCCCTGGTATAATGGGAAAAATAAGGTGGTAAAAAAGTGCATGGAAGTATATCTTCATTGCTTTACCTTTGATAAGCAAGTGTGATGGGTTGAATGGCTGTCACTTGTAGAATGGTAGTATAACACTTCATTCCATCATATAAAATGTCTCCTTTTTTGGAATTATATGGGTATCATCCACCTTCCAACACCTCATCCTTGAGAGGCTAACTGAGGGTTAGAGTAGTTGAATATCAAATTAAACACTAGTAAGATTTACTTTCTAGTCTTAGGGAAAACTTTTTCATGACAAAAATATGCATGAAGCGACAGGATTCTCAACATAACATTGAAAGCCATTTTGAAGTTGGTAAATTTTTATCCATTTACAACCATATAATAAAATGTATTTGAAACAACATATGCAGGAAAACAAGATTTCATCTAAGTATTATGACCCTTATCAAGTGTTGCAGATGATTGGTAATGTAGTATACAAACTAAAGTCCCTCAGGAAACAAAAATACATCTAGACTTCCATGTTTCTTTCTTAAATAAGGTAGTTAAACATAAGATATCTACCTAGACAATGTTACCTGAGATCGATTAGGAGGGAATAATCATCTTAGAAATAGAATTAATCTTTTAAACACCTACTAAATGATTAAGGACAAGGGTCATTACTAAGTTTTTGATCAAGTGGAAGAATCTAGACAATGAAGACATCACATGGGAGGATGTAACATTCCTACAACAACATCTATAACTTCTCAACATTGGGGAATTTTTTTTTTTGAAGGGGAAGGACATGTTACACCCTTAACTTTATATCGTACATTGGATATATATGACAAAATTGTGGCTATCATAACTTATTATCATGTTATATCTCTTTTGTATATGTTATAATATCATTAGTAGGGTGATCTTGGTGATGGGAATAACATAATAATAATATATATGGGATCTAGTAGGTAGTATTAATAATCATATTGAGTACTTGAGTATTATTTTATGATATGGAGGTTGCCCCCTTGAAGTGGCTAAATTATTCTACTTGCATCTTGTGATCATTTCTATACATTTTGGTGTCATTTGGTGTTATCTTGCCACTAATATTAAGACTATATAAGTAATTTCATTACATAATCTTGCTAAGACATAACTCTAGGATGGTTTCATGCTTGGAAATGAAGGAAGTTAGAATCTTTAACCTAGTTTATGTATGCCTATATTTGGATCATCTGCAAGATGTGTTATTTAATATAATGTAAAAGTATAAATCAATGAAAACTAATATAAAAGGATTACATTAATTACATTGAAAATTAGAGGGAAATAATGGGTTCTTTCACTAAATAAAGTGGGATAAACTTCCAGATCTGAATCTAAAATTTGCATCCAAAGACTCAGAAAAAGGTTAGTAATTTTTGGTGGTTAAAGTATCTACCTCGGTCAGATCCCTAACCATTTTAAGAAGATAAAAGACATTTTATTTATAGAAAAATTAAAAAAAATTGAATAAAATAAATGATATATCTTACTCATTCACAAATTAGTCACCATTGTGATTCATCAAAAATCACAAGAAGGTTGCAATCCAGTCATGAGTGGGAATAACATAAGTGTTGGAATTTAGCCAAAATGATAGTGTCAAAAGTTGCTACAATTTTTTTTTATCCTCATTCCACTCTCCAAAAACTTAAATATCAAAATATGTAATAAAATAAGGAAAAATTAAGATATGGGCTCAATTAAAAAAAATCAACTAGCTACAATGAGGGGGTGAATTTTATTTTTATAGTTTTTGAGTGCATATAAGGTTGTGACACATATGGATGCAATGTACATAGAAAGAGGAGATGATAAGGGTACATCGTGCATTGGGGATGAAAATGGGTAGGTGGAGTGGATAAAATTAAATGTGAGTGGATGAGGGTTAGTAAATGAGTGATGAGGTGTGTTTTATCACATTTTTGTGGGATTATTTGATTTTTTGGGATGTTTTTTGTTTTATAATACTTTTAGTATATTTATCTTACGATATGTTATGTGAAAAGTACATTTTATAGTGTCTATATTTTTTCCATTATTGGGTTTTGTATCACAGTAGGACTCTAAATGTAACAAAAAAAATAAATATGAGATGCACAAAATATAGAATTATGACAAGGGTTATGATAAATAATTGGTTCCTCTTGGTCATAGGTGTGATCAGGCTTGTATTTAATTGTTTTCTTTTTTTGGTTGTTTTTTTTGTTTTTTCATGGAGCTTTGATCATGACTGTGATCATAAATGGGAAAGAAAGGGAGCCTCCATGTAACAAACATGATTGGGTGGTTGATTTTTTTGTAAGAGTTAAGGGGTCATTTGTGCCCATGATTAGCCCCTTTATTTTGGGAGAAATAAAAAATAGGAGCGAGATAAGAGCACGAGGAGAGGAGTTAGGAGAATAAAAGGATCTAGTTGTGAGTGGTGGGAGACATGTGGTAATGAGAGAATGTGAAATGCAGTGGGAGAACATACTTAGTTGCAACTATGATTGGGTGAGAGAGTGGGATTGTGGATGTAGTAACAAGGGAAGGGGATAAGTGAGGAGGAGATGATGCAGAGGGAGAAACGGGGAAGAAGGAAAATCTAGTCATTCATGTGAGTAATAAAGGGGTGAAGAGGGACATGCATGAGGGTTTTCTCTAGCACATAATGTAGTTGATAGAATAGGTAGAAAAGGTGGTAGGAAATATGGATGGGAAGGAATAAATATTGGTCATGGCCATGAACAGGGGTAGAGGAGAATGGGTGAGAAAAATGAAGAACATACATTATGAGGAAAAACATGGGTAAAAAGAGTGATGCAAGTGAATCAAGTGACACAATGAGGAGAAAATGGTGAGGGAGGAGGCACAAAGTGGTGGGTATTTCCCTAGTTATAGCCATAACCAAGGAAAGGGAGTTAGGTAGTGCAGTGTGAGGTGAGGATGAGTCAAGAAAGGCTAGGAAGATCCAACTCTGATTGTGGAAATTCCTAGAAGGATGGATTTAGGCACATGGCCAAGGTGGAGCACAAGGTGTAGGGGTGGTTTGTAGCTATGGTGGGGTGGAGACAAAGGTGTGGGTCAGTTACATGTATGAGGCATATAGATATTTTGTAGGTGGTATCAGGTCCCATTGTAACATGTGGAGGCCTGAGAGAGTAGAAAGAGGTGAGACATGATATGCCTATGTAAGATATTGAAACCAAGGTAGAGGGCTACATAGTCAGAGGTAGGCTCATTTTTAGTCATTTTTTATTATTGTATTTTTTTTTGAATTTTTGATGATTTTTAAGGCTATTGTAATTGTCATGTAACCACACTACAACTAGGCCATAATATTGTTACAACTATGTCAAACCCTTGTTGTGACTGTGGTGCAACTGAGCCACAACCAACAAATGTAAAAGTTTGAAGGATAATTTTATAGAGTAATGGAATGATGAAAATGTGTTTTGGAATATCCAGGGGTTTCCTTTGGTGATATTATGGAATATATTTTAAGGATTTATTTACTCATTCTGCTAGGAGATGAAACAACTAAATAAGAATCTGATTTAGGGAATAAAGCCTCTTTATATCACATGGATTGAGTAGGTGCAAATGGAAAAATATCTATTAGATGCACTATTGGAAAGGTGGGACAGTGATAAAAATACCTTTCATTTGGTCATAGGTGAGGTGACTATCATATGGGAGGATGTATAGTGGAAATTTTATCCTCATTGAGGGTAAATAGGTGATCTTAGTAATGCATCTGACCATGAGTAATGGAATATTATGGTGAATGTTCATGTTAGTGGTAGAAAAAAATTATATTGATAATGGGGGATTCAAAAATCATGAGCTACATCTACACGGGGAATATTCTTGAGTGATGGCCTATATTTGCAATACTATTTTTCAAAATTCATTAGGCGATACATTTCCGTTGGGGCTTGATGAGGTGTTAGAAGAGATTATAGAGTGAGGTATAATGTATGCATGTGAATTTTTTTTTTATCAAATACATATATAGAGCTTCAACAGTATACCAATAAGTTGTAGGTCAATTTAAGTATAGGGGTACTGTTACATGTGTGGGCATGAGAGCATATCATAGTAGACAAGACACATGGGTTACCATATTATATCCACAAGTAGTTTTCTCTAGAGGCACCTTTCTATATGTGAGCCTCCATTAATATGCATGTATGCATATGCCATATAAGAGCATGATGGACCATTATCATTAAATGATACCCAATTTAGAGATGAGTGATATAATATAGAGGTTGTATATTAAGGCGGATAGGTTTTTAGGTTGATTGGATAGTGTAATACAATTGCATAGGGCATAAACACCTAGCTGGGTGTTTGGGAAGTGGTCCAAGATAAATATTTCTTCATGTATGTCCATGTGATGAGATAGTTTAGGATACAACAAGGACTACCTCTAGATCTTGTCAAATATTCAATATTGAGTGGGGATGATTAAACATTTACACTAAATGAGGAATGGGGGATGACATTGAATCAACAAAAAATCTTAACATAGGGGATGATGCAAGGATGATACAATATTTTGATACTTGGTAAAGTGTATGGTCAAAGAGGATATATATTGGGGGAGAATCTAAATATAAGAGAGCCACAATATGACAGTGATAAATATGAGGATGATAATGAGAAAACAATAATGTAGACAAAGGATGATGATACTCTAGTGCATAGCTAATAATGCAAGGTAGAGTGGATGGAGGAGGCTATTGGTGAGGCATATGGTGAGGTAGGGGTGCATGATGTACCATTAGATAGGGATGGTAGGGAAGAAGGGAGAAATAATGAGCCAGTAGAAGAGATAGAGGGAGCAGTAGGGAGGACATATGGATTGAGGTAGGAGAAGGATCCAATGAAGTATGTGGAGGTAGGGAAATTTTTTTTGTAGTGTCTACAAGAAAAACATGTTAAGAGAGAGGTTGACATGTGGAAAGCATAATAGATTGAATATTAGTATCCTTAGATGAGGTTACAATGGACTGTCATAGGATATAAATAAATGTTTTTGAGTTGTGAAGGGTTTGAGAGTTGGATAAAACTCATATTGAGGAGTTGGAGGGACAAATGGAAATGCATTTTGATGTTATAATGTGTATACATGACCTAGAGGTGATAGGAGCCGAGTGAGAGTGATATTGTGAGTGGGTTATTTAGTTAGAGGTATTTTTGTTAGAGTAATAGTGTGAGAGAGGTTGTTGAGAGAACAAAAAGGATACATTATCCCACATAAGTCAAGATATAGTGAGGGAGAGTGTAGACTTAGGATACTATGAGGCACTATTATGGTTACATGCCCTGTATGTTGTAGTACAACCATTTTTAAAAAATAATCAAGTTCTAGGTCCACACATAAGAGAAACATAGTTTCTTCTAAGAGTGGGTCAGTGCATCTAACATGATCTCACATTGGCAATAACACATTGGGTCCTGATAAATGCCATGCTCCTAGATTATATTAGCATGTATGTACAAATGATGGATGTGTGTGTGTGTGTGTGTAACATTGATCTCACCCATTTTAGGCACAATATGAGTAATCTATTGTTTTCTTGTGTGTGTTTTTTCTTCTAAGTTGTATTTTAAATGGATATTAAAAATATCAAAATTTAATTTATTTTTGGGAGATTTGTGTGCTTGTAAATGTGTAATGTCATGGGATGAATAATATGAGATGGTAAGTTTAAAAAAATATATTAACATGGTGTGAACGTGGTAAAATGTTTATAGGTACATTAGAAACCTAGGTAAGGACTCAAACACATGTGAAGCATGGAGGAAATTAGATATTTAAACAAAGTCTAACAAACTACAAGAAAACATATTATCCCTTCATTCCATTATATATTGTGTGTGTTAATGCAAGTAATTTATCACTCTAAGAAAAATGATTGAGAGGAAATAAATGAGGACACACTAGCCATGTGTGGTTATGTATTAGAAACATAATTTTTGGATGATGAGTAATGGAGGGTAGGTTTACTACATGTATTTCTTTGTTGTCATCTAGGTGTTTATAGCCTCAATGGATATGGTGTTTTGGAGACTTTCGAGGCCATATTCTTGCTATATGAATGAGATCAATAGCTTGGAGAATACATTGGGCATGAAGTATGCTATGTAATCATGAACTTTTGATCAGGTGACCTTAATGAACCACCCCTTAAAGTAACTTGATGAAACATTTCTAAAATCTATTCTGAATCTTGCAAAAATGTTGAAATTGCTAGAAGATTAATGACATCCTGGAAGAAAAATAAGAGCACATGCAAGAATCACATGAGAAGAAGGAACTATGTACAAAAAAATTAATTTACAGGCACCGCACTTGGAGGAATTGAAACTACTCTAATATATACAAAATTATGCAATAAACTTAATGAAAGGGTTTGAGATAGATCCCGTTGATTAGGCTTTGCAGCTCACCTCCATCAAGATGAGTTAATTCGGTAGAGTTAGTATTATTGCATGAATTGATGATGTTTGGGCCACTCTAAAGTGCATCAAACTTTGAATGAAACCTTGGTTTAGCTCTGTTAGCATCTCATTCTAGGACCAGGTCCCCAAATTTGAAATCTTGAGGACTATCCTTTCTATCAAACCATTTCTTCATCAATTGTTGATGTTGTTCTAGCTTGATCATGGCAGAGTTCCTTTATTCTTCAATTTCAACCAACTTTTCCATTCTTATTTCTCGTTGTTCTACACCCTCCAATTCTAGCTACTGAAAAAGTGCTAATGAATTCAACTCAATTATCAAAGTAAGTGTAGCCACATTTCCATAGACAAGCTTATAAGGTGAAGTTCCAATTGATTTCTTTGTCATGATTTTGTCTTCCTAGAGTGCACGTGAGACCTTTGTATGCCAGTGTCTCTAGTTTATATTAATTGTGTGCTTCATGATTCTAATCAGGTTCTTGTTTGTTGACTCTGCCAAACCATTGCCATGAGGGTATTAGTTGGAAAAAGTATTTAAATATATTCCAAGGCTTAGTTCCCAATCAATTATTTTAGTAATAAGGAAGCTCTTTGCATTATCAGAGATGATGGTTTGAGGAACACCAAACCTTGTTACGATGCCTTCAAGAAAGTTCAAGATGAATAAATCAGTTGATTCCTTGAGTGTGACAACTTTTGTCCATCTGGTGAAATAGTCCATAGTTGTTAGCAACCATTTATGGCCAGCTCTTGAAGGAGGATTGATCCTTCCTATGAAGTCAAGACACCATTGCGCAAAAGGTTGATCCGCTTGGATTGGTCAGAGGGGAAGCACTGCCAATATTTTATTTCTTGCAAAGAAATCACATTCTCTACATTTTGTGACCCGATTGTTCATGTCTATGAATAGGGTAGGACAAAAGAGTCATGCCATTATGATCTTCATATCTATAGACTTGGTAGAGAAGTGTCCACTAAAGAATCCATCATGAAATTTTGCTAACACTTTTTCAGTTTGCGCGCTATCGATACATCTCAATAGCACATCATCTAGATTCTTCTTGAAGATAATTCCATTAATCATAGCATAAGGAATATATTGCATTCTCAAATGTATTCTCTTTTCCTTTCTTAAATTTGGAGGGTACGTACCCTTAGAAATGAATGTGATCATGTCCTTTATCCAGTTGTGTGCGCAAGGGGCTATATTTTGTTAAGGTTCTACACACAGGATCACTTCATATATGAATAATGAAGTCTTAGATTGATCTTTCATATCCTTATTAATATTCTTGTAGAGATTTCTACCTCTAAACACCTTTTTTCATGCAAATGTGCAACAAGAAAACCAACAATTTTGCTAGTATGACAACTATACGCCTTGTGTTAATTTTTTCAATGTCTTATCATTCCAAGACACCCCTAGAGTTTGTCCAGTAAGTCCAAGTGATCTCTCGACTAATGTTCTATGCTAACTAATTCCCCTAGATGATTTAGGAAAGTCCAGTTCATTCCCCTTAGGTGTTTCTAGGATTTCATTTGCAAAGGATATCTCTGGGCAGTGTTGCGAAGGGCTACCACAAGTCTTCCTAGGGTGGGCACAAGCCCATGGAGAAGAACGAAGGAGAAAAATAGCTTAATCAGATGTGGAGGTGAATTCAAGGGTCTATGGGACATCATGGAGATGATTTAGGAAGATTCATGTAAAGGCTCAGAAGAAGTTGGGGTAGTTTCGCTAGAATTAGGGTTCACAAGCCTAACTAGTGCACATACCAAAACAATTGTTTAGCTTCAAAAGGTGATTCCAAGAGCTCTAGATGGAGTTAGGAGCAAAAGAAAACATCGTAAGAAAATATAATTCCAAGACATACATTATGGTGAAATCATATTTTTCACAACACTTTGGCAGCATTAGGGATGTAGGTAGTTTTTTCTCAGGCACATGTGGATTAGGGGCTAAATCAAACATATGATTTTTCAAGGGATAAAAATGGAAGAAAAAAGATCATGATACCCTCTGCCATTGGATTCAAAAACTCCATTTCCAGTCAGTCCTATTATATAAAAAAATTCTGAACAACGTCCCATCGAGAGCTCAAGATATCATCGTCACAAGTTGTCCTCTCTAGGAAAGTTCGGGAAGTTAGCCAAATTTTGGAGAGGACACATGTTAGCTCCAGGAGCCTGGTGGGATTTTATGTTGTCAATGTCCTTGAGGGTCAGGCACATTAACATTGGAAAAATGTTCCCAACCCCCATGTGACCTTTGGAACCCCATGTGACCATCATGAGTGTAATTTGGAGCTCAAATCCCCTGTCGTCGGATCTCCGCCACATGTCAGCTCTAGGACCGCTGTGGAATTTGATGTCCCTCACGTCCATCATAGACTAGGGACATCAAACCTTGAAAAATGTGCCCAGCCCCCCTAGGAGAGACTTTTGGTTACCCATGTGACCCGCTTCCAGCCCCTTTGTGCTTTAAAGCTGATTTTGGAGCACTCATTCTCTGCCATTAGATCAATGACACATGTCTCCTCCAAAAGTGCGCTATGAAAATTGATTTCCCTTTCATCCCTTAATGCTTAAGGTACATTAGGGACATAAAATTGTGCCCCATCCTTGGCATGCAATTTTAAAGCATTTTAAATTTTGTTTTAAAGCTAAATTTCTCGCTTCTTACTCTCCATACCTTGTCATTGCAATGTAACTTGCCCATGCTTGCAAATAGTTTGCCAATATTGCTCCAAACAAGCTCTGTCGTAGAAAAAAATCCCTAAAATCCATGAGAACACAAAAATTTTATATAGAAGGTTGATCGAAAGACTCGAAGGATTGGATAATAAAAGGAAGAACGAAGAAATTCATCAAAAACCCCATTATCATGGATTGAAGATTCAGACATATCTTGCTAACCGGTACACAAAATGAAGAACTGATTACTATTGTGTTCTTCAATCTCAAAATATATCAAAACCTCACCTTTAAATCCTCCTTTTACAGCACAAATCACTCATAGTGAAGAAATCTCTCTTCTGGCTCTACTAAGTAAAAACTTGATTTCCCATCAAACCAACAATCGGTTCGAAGATAAATTTCACCATTGGAACTAGAAGGAAAAAAAAAAACCAAAATATATTTTTTGTTGCAAATAGAGACAAAAAATAGACCTGCAACTTTTAAGGTCCGGTAATGGCTTTTATGTTCGAAGGTGCCGCTAGGTCAAAATTTTGAAATTTTAAAATCACTGATCAGGTAAGTCCAAGATTTTAGAGGGGTGAAATTTGGAAAAAAACACATATTGGAAAACTTCCTTCCACAAAAATATGACTACCAGAAGCTCACTTTATAAAAATAATAGGTCTTCTATATAGGGGACTACTATTTTGGGAAAGTCATCAACTGATGAACCTATGAAGGAGACAATAAACACAAAAGAGGTATTGCAATTGAAAATTTATCAAAATGTCAACTTGGTCCGAAATTAACACTTAATAAAAATAGTAAGTGGTCTCACGATCTCCTGCCAAAATAGCAAATTGATCTAGTATGTGATAGAAACATAGGGAGAAAGGGGGATTCAAGTTTCTACATCCAATTGAGGTTTGTAGGAGCTATTTTTTCATACTTAATAAAAATGATAAGTTATTTTTGTGAAGAAACCATGAAGTAAAAATGGACATGACAAAATCCAACACAAACTTTCACTTGTGAGTATGAGATAGAAGACAATGATGTCTCATATATGGACCTTAATGACCTAAGGGCTAGCATAAAATCCAAGGAACAAGGGAAGAGTGAGGATTAGGTATTCACAAGTGGATTGTTCACAGCTGCAAGTTGCCCCATGTCTGTACAAACTATTGACTTAGTCTTGGCTTTCTCACACCACTATGAGCCTAAAACATGAATGATTTGGGCTGCATTTCACTTATCATAGAGAAACATCCATTATGGTTTGGGAATTACAAATATATAAACAACGTTTCTAATGGAACCTTGAGACCTTGAGCTGCATTCGCATCACTCATCTTGATAAAGTGGAACGTAAGGGGTTGCACTTGGGTCGTTGTTGAAATCAGGGAGAAAGCCCTCAATGATGCCCAAGAATCTTCTAAGGTGTGAGTTCTGAGAAGGATATTCAGATGTCATCACTCTCCTTAGTAGAGTAATGGGTGAAGCAAGCATACGAGACTTCTAACCCAATGACTGGATGGGCCTTCATCAATGTTATATATTTACGACAGAAGGTTTGCACTTAGAGAATATGAACTTGGGGTGCAGATTTATCAACGACAACCTCCATCTACAACTTCTCTAAGTTGCCCCATGTTTTTATGAAGATGTTCCACATGACTATCTTACTTGGAATCTGAGCTCCTATAAAGTTCAAGATCATTAAAGGGATTGGAAAAGTCACAGAGAACATTACCGTCAAGAGTTTCCTCTTCGTTCTATAAATTGTAACAAGATTCCACATGTGGCCTTCTTCTGGAGACAACTTTTGAAAGGCATCTTAGACTCACGTGGAGCTGATGCATTGTGATGATGTGACGTAGTCCAGATATACTTATGAAGGAGAGAAAAGAGATAGCTAGGATTTCGTCACAAGTGGCGTCCTACTAGCAAGAATGTCTTATAGCTCCTCTATGTTCATGTACAATTTTTGCTTGAGCTTTCAATCCTACGGAAGATGGAGTTGTTATCCTTTTTTGATGGAGCGCCGCTTTAGTGCTGCCCAAGTGTTCATTAGTGACCAAATTATATTGGTTTTCTAGCTCTACAGACAGATTTGTTTTCTTCTAAATTCAAGTGCATGTAATAAAAGTTCTTGCTCATGGACGCAAGTCTGATTCCATTTCCTATCTTTCAACATTAGTATTCACGTGTAAGATCTCAAATGACGCATCTCACCCTATAGGTTGCTTTCACTCATCCTAGAAAATTCCTGCATTCCTACATTGCTAGATCCCCTGCCTTTGGCATTAGAGAAGATCCCGACTCTTTCCATGTCCCAGAATTGCAACATGAGACACACAAGATCAAGGACTCACTGGGCCAATTGCACATGGATGCACTTTGAAGTGCGTAAAAAAGGATAAGTATGAGGATGACAATTAGACTTCGAGAGCGTTGGCAAGATAATTCACCAGTTTGTCCCTAGTATGACAGATATTTTCTCCACAGACAATTCCTCAGAAAGATGTAATACATTTTGAGTGATGCGGCCAACCAAAAAATGATGTTAAACATAGGAATGTTCCACATCATAGTCATTTTCATGGTTTACATCTTTATTACAATTAGGGGAGTATCTTATTGTGGATCCTGGGAAGGTGGTGAGGAGAACGAGAAATTGGTTTTAGAAGAAGAGAACCATGCTCATCCAATGACCCTTTTAGTTCCTCAAAAGTTTCATAAAATTTAAGCCTCACATTAGACATTATCTTAAAATGATTCATAAACTATTTGACTTCCAGTTCCTCAAACACTTACGGATTAAGTTCTAACTTAACTCAATTGTCACAAAATTATAAGCTCATCTCCTCATACATGAAGTCACGCTGAAGAAACTCATAGAAGAAGAAGTCTGGATTTGCATCACTACTAGAGGAAGATTTATATCGCATTAGTTGTCATAAGAACTTAGCCTTCATTGACAAAGGGAAAAATTATCAGGAAGTAACACATGGTTCAAGGACAAGTGTTCGAGTCTACAGAGTGGGCAGAGGTCTCATTTTCCATCTTTGTTGATAATATTTAAACAACACAAAAAACACTTCAGGATATTGCCTCCTTGTGTTGTTGTAATTGGCTATTTTATCAGTGCACCTATTCATTTTTCCTTATTTGAACATAATGATTAAGTGGTTTGGCCAACCCTTAATGTATATGGGTCCATCACTAATATATAGGTTAATATTTAATAATATGAAATATTTCTATTTCTATTATTAAATATGTTAACCTAGGTATATACTTTAGGTTAAATATTTAATATCATGAAATGATTATATTTCTAATATTAAATATTATAAACCTAGGTGTATGTGTCAACCATTTTAGGTTGATAAAGGTGGGATGGGAGACATACTTCGATCACCTTATATAAAAAGGAATTTAGGTCCTCATTTGATATATTCGGAAAATATATCAAAGGTGTGCAAATCAAGTGATTTGGTTTTACCCTTGGTAAATAGGGTTTCAAAGGAGGAGGTGATCTTACTGGATGTAAAATAAGTTCTCTGAAGTAAAAGGTTATTTTCAAAGTGGTTTTTACCCTATTGGGGTTTTCCACTATAAATATTGTGTCACTTGTGTTATTTATTTCATGTAAGTATTTCTTTATTTACTTATGTTATGATGTAATTTTATTTAAATATTTATTGTAACATTATGTAATATGTAAGTGGATTAAATTCGTATTTATTAGAATCCTCAAATTCTAACATGGTAACAGAGCGAGATAAATTAAATAAATTAAGATCAAATGTTTTGTATTTTATTTATTTAATTTGTATGGATTTTTTCAACCAACTTGAAAGGGTATTTAAAAGTATCCGGTCCCCTTACTTTTTTTCCCCAATTTATTTTGGCACTACATTTGTGCAATTAAAAAAAATTTTAGGGTTTTTCAATTTGGAAATCCCTAATTTTTTTTAGGAAAGATGTAATATTATATGATTCTTACTTTCATTTACATTTTAAAAATTATATGGAATTAATGTTTGTTTGGAGCTTATTCCTATGTGTGCATCCATGGTTCTAAAAGGATAATAAGTCAAATATTTACTGCGTGAAAATCACATACAGGAAAGAAATGATTTATTACTATATGAAATAATTTTCACGTTTTCTATAATTTCAAATATTTACAGGTTAAATATTTGCAAAAGATAAATTCATACCCGTGTTCTTTGGACCCCTCTAAAAGATTTGATTTGAAAACTATATTTTATATTAATGCTTAACATATTTTTTAAAATAAAAATGTTATAGAATAAAGTTTATATAATAACTTATATAAACATTATATTAAAATTGATATAGTTTTGAAAAAAATAAACTATATATTAAAATTTAAACCATATTAAATTACATGGGATTGAGAGAAGAGTCAACAGACCATATTCTAAGCCTAAGTTTAAATCATATTTAAACTTAACTTCTAAATCTAGGCATATATAGTGTAAAAAGAAAAAAGAAACAAACCTAAGTTTGAATCATATTTTTTATATATGGTTAGTCTAAACCACTTAAAATATTGTAAATTTTATTAGATTTGGTCTATATTGTTTTTTTTTTAAAAAAAACCTAAGTGCTTACTTTTTTTAGTAAGGGGGCCCTATGTTTATTGCTTGGCCATGAAGGATTATTTCTTAAATATTAATACTTATTAAATAAAACCTAACATGTGTCCTTCTAACTTTAATTATCCATGTAAGGGAGTGGCCCCATTCATTTATATCTTATAGTTTATAAAAAACTATATAAATAAGCTTATTTAAAGGTTTTATTTTCTATAAGAGTGGGAGTGATAGAATAAAATGAGATAATATCTCAGGTATAAATGTGGAATTCTTAGGTATAACTGGTTGACCATTAAAAAATGGAAGTTTCAATTGGTGGCCCACATGAAGTGTGGTAAATATTTATTAAAATATTGGTAGTTATAGCCACATAAAAGTTTTAAAGTTTTTAGCTTGCAGGAATTATATAAAATATTTTGACAATATTTCACGATAGTTTTAAATGTGTGCAGGGTAAAATTAAGTCTAAATGAAGGGATGAAGACAAGGTTCATGAAAATAGGGATTTCAATTTATTTCATTGGTTGGGTGAAATTACTTGTCCCCTCTGTAAGTAATATGGTTTAATGTTATTATTATATTGTTTTAAATCTAGCACTTATGTAAAATTCTTTGGACCTGGTCTATGTCCTTTAAACCCCTTTAATAAGGGTTATGTGTTTTTTACATAAAAAAAATATACTATAGTTTATAATTTTTATGAACTATATGTTGTTTTTTATTTACATTCTATAAACTATATACCTTTTTTTTTTAAAAAAATGTATATATTTTTACATTATAAATTATAATAGGTTATTATAATGTATTAAAATATAACCTCCCTAATATTATACAGAAGAAGAAATTATGGAATTTCAAATTCTGGAAATACACAACAAGTTTTGGGATTCATTAAATTTGACAGTCAAATGACCGTCACGGTAGAACAAACATAAGACAATATGACGGTCATTTAGACGTCAAATTTAAACTCGTATATTCTAAGAAACTTTCACTGTGTTAAAATTGATGATTTAAATGACCTCACAATAGAACAAAAAATAATGAATTATGACGTCATTTAGATGTAAAATTTAAGCTGGATCCAGATTTTTGTCAAATTAATTTTTTTGAGAAATTTGAAGTTGTTATGCATTCTTAGGGTCTCTTCTTCACTTCTATATGGTCGGAAATATTTTTATAAAATCTGGGTATAATGCAAATATTGTTTATTTTGATCATGAGAGGTTAATTAGTATGCATTGTAATGACAGAATTAGTTATGATCAAATAGTTTATTTAGATCTATAAAATTTAGATATTCTAAAAAGTGTTGTTTTTATTATTTATAAATATGTATCTTACTCTATGGTACATTGTATATTATAATGAGGTGTCTTTCAAGTTTAGGAAAATGATGATTCTAACTATTTCAAGTCTTGACAAAACTATCCTGAATGAAACCAACTACAACATTTGGGTCAAAACAAAATTTATGGCGAAAAAACTCTAACAATTCATTTCTGGATAGGTTTCTCCCACTCTGTTTTCAAGCAACTATAGATAACATGAATACATTTTGCAAACGAATGCAGAGAGGCTCTTTCTATGATTTTATGTGAACAATGAGTACCTTCTACACATTAGGTAAATCGAACTCATGAAAGAGTATGGATAGAAATCCATGCATGAAGGATACTTGGTATATCAAGGATAGTAATGAGAGTATAATAGCTGAAGGAATTCAAAGAAATGTTCTGTATATTTTTGATGATTTCTCTTCTACATCTTGTTTTATATCTCAAAGTTTGAATAATTCAAAACTATGGCATGAAAGGTTAGGACATGTTAATTATCAAAGCTTATATGAAATGTATAGATATAATATAGTGAAAGGTGTACATGTGTTGTATTCTTATCTTAAATTTAATTCATTAAATGCTTCTAAATGATAGTTTTTATTTTGATTTAGTAAATGGTCATGATGATATTTTGATGTTATAGATGTTTCTGAAACTCTTATCTTCCTAGATAAGAAATTAAATTGGGCTCAATCTATGTTAGAAAGTTCAAATCCTATTAACCTTAGGAAAATGACCAGAAGCCATCATATGTACCATGTGATTAATTACCTTGTATGAACCTGAGCCATGAAGTATTATAGGGTCTAGGTATGATATACAAAGTAAAATATAATGTTGAGTGTAGTATTAACAAACATTTAAAGCTAGATTTTTGCTAGAGGTTTCACTTAGAAACCTGGTATTGATTATGTTGAGACATTTCCCCTATAGCTAAAATGAGTACTATTAGGGCCTTATTTGCAATTGCCACTCAATTTGGTTGGAAATCCACCAAATGGATAAGAAAAATATTTTTTTGAATTTTGATTTAAAAGAAGAACTTTACATGTTTCAACCTAAAGGATTTGAAGAAACTGGTAAAGAAAACTATGTTTGTAAGTTGAGAAATCCTTGTATGGTTTAAAACAAGATCTTAGAGCTTGGTATGCGAAAATTGTTTCCTTCTTTAAACTGTTAGGTTTTGTTAATTGTTCTTCTAATAATGATATATTCATTAAGTAATAAGGCTCCCATATTATCATTATATGTATATATGTTGATGATTTACTTATGTCTTGTGACAATTCTGATTTAATTCATAGGATTAAAGAGAAATTGAAGCATTACTTTGAAATGAATGAGTTAGGTCTCTCACATCATGTTATTTGTATGACTGTATTTCATTCTATTGTTATTTTTAAAACATAATATGCAACCATTGTATTGAAAAAGTTTCTTATGATTGATTGTAAACCATTTTCTATTTCAATGGAAGTTGGTATAAATATTGACCCTAAATTTGCATATGAAAAAGGTTGATCCTATTTTATATATGTTGTTAGTTGATAGTTTGATTTATCTAACTATAAATAGATCAGATATTTCTTATATAGTAGGAATTACTTGTGAAGGTTTATGCAGAGAACCATTTTTAGAGATCATTAGAATCTTGCAAAAATAATTTAGTATATATTGAAAGGAACAATCAATTATGGGTTGCATTATAATAAGAATGAAAATGCTATAATTATATGGATTTTTTTATTCTAACCATACTGATGTTTTGTTATAAAATATATTAGATATGTGTTCAAGTATTTTTGGTGGAGGAACCATTACTTGGAACAACAAATACAATCAATAGTATCCATTTCTTCTACTGAGGTAGAAAAGTACAATGGAAGAAGTAAAGAAGCCATGTGGTTGCAACAGCTGTTGACAGAGATACACATGTAAGCGAAAGGAACTATTTCTCTTCTATGTGGTGGTGTCCAGAGTTGATTAATCTTGATTAAGAATCTTATTCAACATCAGAGGATGAATTACATTGAGATACATATACGCTTCACCCGTGAGAAATCAAAGTGATGAAATAAATCTCAAGTTCATGTTCACTGAAGAGCAGTTGATGACATCTTCAAAAAGTCCTTGAGTGCTACAAAGTTTTTTCACTTTCATGAAAAGCTTATGATTTTCAGAGTTTCCATTGAGGGGGAGTGTGTATGACAATGTCACCTCCTAATGGAACTTGGTTTTTATAAAAAGACCTTCGTGTAAAAGACATTTGGGCAAGTGTAAAAAAATACCTTTAGAGAAGTGTAAAAAGACCTTTGGGCATGTATACCTCAATCGGCTTCTTTTTTAGAAAGAAGTGTAAAAAGATCTTAAAGGTGGTCTTCAGTAAACTCTTTAGTTATTGAGTTTATTGGTAAACATAAGAATACAAGCATATTGTTAAGGAGGTCTTTGGTTGTAAAAGACTCCTATATGCTTGGGTTCAATAACCTTTCATGAGAACTTTTGAGAACATGTAAAACTCACAAATCATACTTAGCCACTGATCATGGGATGATTTTGGGATTCCAAATCCTTTTGTACCAAAAGGTAAATTGAGTATGATGAAGGTGTTATAATTCCTTTAACTTATATGCTAGCGTAGAACCTTCATGGTATAAGGATTGTAAATCTTGTAGTGTACCACATGAAGGTAATCTATTGGCATATGTTATGTTATTCCACTTAATATTAAGGGGGAGTGTTGGAACATAATGATTAAGTGGTCTGGCCAACCCTTAATGTATATGGGTCCATCACTAATATATAGGTTAATATTTAATAATATGAAATATTTCTATTTCTATTATTAAATATGCTAACCTAGGTATATACTTTAGGTTAAATATTTAATATCATGAAATGATTATATTTATAATATTAAATATTATAAACCTAGGTGTATGTGTCAACCATTTTAGGTTGAAAATGTGGGTTAGGAGACATACTCGATCACCTTATATAAAAAGGACTTTAGGTCCTCATTTGATATATTTGGGAAATATATCAAAGGTGTGCAAATCAAGTGATTTGGTTTTACCCTTGGTAAATAGGGTTTCAAAGGAGGAGGTGATCTTACTAGATGTAAAATAAGTTCTCTGAATTAAAAGGTTATTTTCAAAGTGGTTTTTACCCTATTGGGGTTTTTACACTATAAATACTAGTGTCACTTGTGTTATTTATTTCCTGTAAGTATTTAATTTGATTACTTATGTTATGATGTAATCTTTATTTAAATATTTATTGTAACATTATGTAATATGTAAGTTGATTAAATATGTATTGTTAGTCTTGGATGAGATCCTCTAATTCTAACAATACCAACAAGTTCCAAGTAGAACTGGGGGAGGGTAAAAGGAGCCGATTATGGACTCTATCTCTAGTGGAGGGCATTACCACCTTCACCACATCACATGTAGATTCTTGGAGTTGCACATGAAGACGTTGCAGTAAGATTGTTCGTGGAATATCTCCAAGAAAAAGTAGTCAGAATGGGTCTAGGTGCTCTTGGTCCCAGAAATTGATAATAACTCATTGGAATGATTATTAAAACTGTAAGTTTGAGTTATAAAGATTCAAGATTGTACTTATATGAGGATTTTCCTTTATTGACCTTGTTAAATGGAAATGTATGAAAATGAAATTATGAGAGACTTAAGTGGCTCAGTTTCGACTGGTTTCTCCATAGGATACTAGAAGAAGATTCACCATCTAGAAAACAATGTCAAGAGGTTCTTCATAAATTATCAATCACTGGAGGTATGATTTTTCCTACAAAGAGTTCAACCAAGGAACATTACAAAAGCAAAAAGAATGGCCATTGAACTTGATGATGATCTCATCCTCTCTAGAAAAATCAAGAATCCATCAAGGGGTAAATCTCAATGTCCTGGAGATGAGAGAACAAATCCTTTATTGAAAAACATAGCAAATGAAATTGCATCGTTGAACAAGGAATTTTTTTGAATGAATATCTTCTCAAAAAAAATCAACAGAAATCAGATTACAAGTTAGCAAGTTCCTTCTTTTAGGCTTGCCTTGGATGCCTTCACCTGTCAATGCAAGTTGTAGGATTCCAGAAAACAAAGAAGACCTTCTTGAACAAGAAAGTGAAGGTGGTAATTTTCTAGAAGTTGATGAATGAGAATGATACACAAATAAGATTCTATGAGTATTTTGGAGGTGATGAAGATGATGCAAAGAAGATGCACCCAATTTCTCATGTGTGGTATTCACTCAGTATCAGTTTGAGAAATGAGCACCTCCCTCCACTTGTGCAAAGAAAAAGAAGACTGATGATCCTCCTATGGTGACTATGTAAAACAAAATAATCAATCAAGGATCTCCATTCCCACCTTGTATGGATTCTGTACTAGATAAACCTGATCATATAACAAGCACAAGGTCACCCACTATCCCAAGTAATTCTTCCAATGTTTCTTCTAGTTATAAATCTAAATCTATTCCTATAGGATGTAATGCTTCAAAATATCCTAGCGTGCCTTTCAAAATACCCTCCATTCTCCAAACATCTAACCCTACTTACAAACCTATTCTAAGGGTCTAAAAGAAGTACCCTTCATCCCCCTTTTTCACATCTTCCCTTTTGAATTCATTGAACTATGAAAAAAAAGGCCAAAGTGTAGATTACCTAAAATACAATATTTGTAGGAATCACCAACTCGAAAATTTGAGAGATTTGTTCCAATATATCAGGAGTGGTAGTTTAACACTTGATTCTATAACTCCTAGTTCTACAAGAATACTACCAAAACCACCTACACCTCCATCAAAAAACATTCTTTCTTTGAGTGCATCCAAGACCGACAAGGTCGATCCTTTATGTCTCCCTCCTCATTAGAGAATATGTACTAAACAATTGCATCATAGTTTTTTGAGCCTCTAATAATGTAATTCCTGTAAAGGTCGTTAAGGATCTAAAACTCACCATGACTCCACCTAGTGGCTCTTGTTACTCCTTGGATTCAAAAGAGGTCCCACTTGTAGGGAAGTTAAAAAATGCATAGGTGGCCCTCACCAAATTTCAAGACAAGAAGGTTTCAATGATGATTTTGGTAGAAACATTTCAACTTCATTTGGAATGTTGCTAAGTAGGAATTTTTTTCCAACAGTTGGGAGGTAAGATCCAAGATGAACTGGTCTTCCCAACCATTCCTGGTTAAGGGAGACATGGAAAATTTTCTTCCAGAAGAAGAAGATGAGGTACATAGTGCAAAAAATAGGAAAATCCTAAAGCTAACATTTTATACCAAGATAGCAGGAAGGATGAATCTTTTCATAACAACTGAAGAAGAAGAGGATATTCCCATTTTGATAGGACCAAACATTCCTTCCCAAAGGAGTATGGATCTTGAAGAAGCTATTGAGGAACTTTGAGTTCCAAGAGGATATACCTAATTTTTTATGATGTGAAGCCAAGAAGAAGAGGAAATGGTTCTTGATGGTTTACAAATGGAGAAACCAGTTTAGGTTACATTATCCATGAAGAGGAGATTTTCTCATTCCCATTTGGAGATGAATATGATCTCTCAATCATGTCATCCATGGAGGGACAATACCAATTTGTGATGAGCCCGCAAAAGGTATAAAAACCAATAATCTATGCAAGATATCCTAATTCAGCCATGCTGAAGAGATAAAAGATCTCAAGCTTAGTCTTGAACTCCTGATGCAAGCCATGAATCTACAAGACAAGTGTGAATCTGATTTGGAAGCCTCAATCAGTGTGAAGATTGGAAATGTTGAAATAAATCAAGATGATAAATCCAATGTCTCTCCAAAGATAATATTTTCTAGATACAACGATGAAATGGAGGTATTTTCTTTCCCATTTGGTGAAGAATACTCTTTCCATGACAAAAAAATTGAAATAGAGGTTGTTGAAGTCATCAGAGGAAAATATCCCCTTGACAAATAAGTAGTGATTATGCTAATGCAGTTCAAGGGAAATGAATTAATCCCTCCAGATTAGTTTCCTTGAGCTTCAAAATGAATATTCTTCAAGACATACAAAGATGAACCACATTAGAATCAACAAAGTATAACTTCATGCAAGATATCCTAGATGTGGTAGAAAGTATGGAAGACCATGAGCTAATTCTTGATCTCTTAGCTCATGCAATGGCTATGCATGAACAAGTATGAGGTTACATTCTTATCCTTGTGCATTTAATATTCAAGCACCTCATAGTGGAGTAGAGATGAAAGATAAGTGAAATAGAGGTCACTAAACATAGATCTAAAAAATAAAAGGACTCGGAATATTCAAGAAATTGGAATGAAAATCATCCTTGGGTAGCGATGGGACACTCAATGAAGAATCAAATTTTTGGATAAACGTAGAATGCAACTGGCACTATGAAACTGATTTAAAAGGGAATTAAGGAAATGGAATTTCTAAGCAAAGGACTGAGTATCAAGAAGCTCATGTAGAATCACTCCTACTAAGTACATAGACAATAATGAAAGCACCTGAATTTCATAAACAATTAAGGAGGGGATGTTACTTTCTCGAACCGATCAATGACTTTGTAGAATAACATCAATCAATGTTTCCCACTTAGGGGTAACCTCTGGGAACATAAAAAGTGCTTCAGTGAAAGTGGGTTCATCCCCCACCTTGTACTATAGGTGATTTAGGTATGTTGATGCTAGGAAATGTAGTAATCATGTGAGATAGATCCTTTCTACTGTGTGTGTGTGTTTCTTTCGTTGTTATTTGTGTGTGTGTTTGGTATTAATTTTGTATATCTCTCTCTTGTGCATTGTACATGACTCCGCAGGATAATGGATAAGGCACTGGTCTTTATATTGTAAAGTTGAATGATGAAAATGGGATTCATTCATGTCATGTTATCTCTATTCTTCATTCCATGTATCATTATCTCTAAGATACTTTAGCTCAGTTGTTTTCAGGCAAATGTGTAATAGTAAAATCGATAATTTTCGAGCATGAAAACTACAACCTTGTGTGAAAAATTTTCAGTTTTACCCTTTCAAGGCACCCCATGGGTTATCTACCAAGTTAGTCTAATGACACTCCCATTTGATGTTGAATAAGTTATCTCTAGATGATTTAGGAAAGTCAAGTTCAACCCCCTAGGTGATTTTAGGAGTTCATGGAAAATACTATTTCTTGGGTGTTAGGAAGGGCTACCATTGGTCTTCCCAAGGCAGGAACAACCCCATGGATTGGAAAGAACGAGCCAAATATGACATGTAGGTGAAATATATGTATAGAAACATCATGAAGGTTCATGAAATATTTGGATGAGTTGGGACAATTTCCCCAAAAATAGGGTTCACAGGCCTAGGCAGTGCACATGGCTAAAAGAGCTAACAAACTTCAGGAGGTGATTTCAGGAACTCTAGATGGAGTTAGGATCCAAAATAAACATCGTAAAAAATTTAATTCCAATCCCTATAAGATGGTGAAATCATATTTTTAACAACACTTTGGCACAATAGGTTTATAATTGGTTTTTTCCAGGCACGAGTAAGGGACCAGATTAAAAATATGATTTTTAAGGTAATAAATGGAAGAATCAAGATCTGATAACCCTACGATTGGAATCATAAGGCCATTTTTAATCAATTTCATACACATGTTTTCCAAAAAATTCCATCGGGAGCTCAAGATATTGTCGTTTCAAGTTGCCCTCTAGGCAAGTTCTCGTAGTTAGTCAAAATTTGAGGAGAGGACAACTCCAGTGTAATTTCAGCTCCAAGAGCGGACATGAAAAATGTTCCCATCAATAATCTATCTATTGGAACCTGATCACCAATTCTTTTACCGTAGCTCATCCCTTCAATAGAAACAGGGACATGAGGGACATGAAAATGTATTACCCAGCCCCTTTGTTTTGAGGGACCCTTAGGTCACCCATGTGACCATCTACAGTGTAATTTTCCAGGCCCTAGGAGCTATGGAGCCAAATAGACAGCCATTGGATATCCACCAAGTGACGTCATGAGGAATGCCATGAAAATTGATGACCCTCATGTCCCTTAATTATGCTGAGGGACATAAGGGAATGTGCCCTACCCAAGGAATTCCTCTTGGTTCCCCATGCGACCATTTTCTAGCCCCCAGGTGCTTCTACAAGCTTTTTTGGCCAAAATGCTCTGATCGTCAGATTTTTGCCAAGTGCGCATTGCAGGCGCGTTGTGAAAATTGATGTCCCTTTCATCCCTTAATGCTTAAGGGAAATCAGAGATGCAAAATTTTTCCCCACCCCTAGCATGAAGTTTTAAATCATTTTGAATTTTATTTGAAAGCTAAATTTCCCACTTCTTACTCTCCATACCTTCCTTGCCATTGCTCTGTAACTTGCCCATGCTTGCACACAGTTTTCCATTGCTACTCCAAACCAGCTATCCCAAAAAAATACCCTAAAATCCATTAGAACACATAGGTTTCAGATAGAATGTTGATCGAAAGACTCAAAGGATTGAAGAACAGAATGAAGAAATAGAGAAATTCATTGAAAACCTCCATTGCCGTGAAACAAAGATTCAGAACATATCTTGTCTAAATCAGTGCACGAAACAAAGAACCATTTTTTCTGCATTCTTCACTCTCGGAAATCCATTAAAACCTCCCCTTCAAATCCTCCTTCCATAGCACAGAACACTCACAGTGAATAAATCTCTCTTCTCGGCTCAAAAGGAAAAAACCTAGATTTCCCGTCAAAATTGGCAGTCGGTTTGAAGAGAAAATTTCACCGGTGGAATAGAAGAAAAACCCACAACAAAAACATTTTTTTTCATGAATGGAGAAGAAAACTAAACCTACAACTTTCAAGCTCCATTAATGGTTGTTGTGTTCAGAAGTGGCCGCCAGGTGAAAATTTTGAAGTTTTAAAATCTCACAAACTATTTATCAGGTAAGCCCAAAATTTTAGAGGGGTGATATTGGGCAAAAACCCATATCGAAAAACTTCATTCCATAGAAATCTGACCACTAGAAGCTCACTTTCTAAAAATAGTAGGTCTTCTACATAGGGGACTGTTATTTCAGGAAATTCATCAACTGAAGAACCTGCGAAGGAGATGGTGAACACAAAGAGGCATTACAGTTGAAAATTCATCAAAATGTCATCTTGGTCAAAAATTGAAACTTACTAAAAATAGTAATTGGTCTCACGAACACCTGCCAAAAATAGAAAAATGATCCAG
The DNA here is from genome assembly GCA_019776745.2 of Taxus chinensis. Classification (NCBI taxonomy): domain Eukaryota; kingdom Viridiplantae; phylum Streptophyta; class Pinopsida; order Cupressales; family Taxaceae; genus Taxus; species Taxus chinensis. The sequence continues at coordinate 201,418 of JAHRHJ020002231.1, read as the reverse complement.
AAGGTGAGAGAAACACAGTGAGAAGAAAGGGGGATTTGAGTTTCCGCATCCAGTCAAGGTTTAAAGGAGTTGGTTTTTCATACTTACTAAAAATAGTAAGTTGACTTTTTCTGAAGAAACCAAGAAGTAATAAATGGACATAGATAGAAGCTATGTTCATAACCTTCACTTCCGAGTATGAGATAGAAGACAATGTATGTCTCATATATGGACATAAATGATATAATGGAAGATGTAACTTTGTTGTCCTATGACATCTAAGTTGAATGGGAAGAAGAAGTTGCAGATCATCAACTATTGATGAAGAGGATGGAGTTCCAGAATGTACAGCTAATAAGAAGTGGACCAATTCATGTACAAAGTCAACACTCCAAGAGGTAGGTAAAAATCTTCATTTGAGATAACTCACACTAAGTATGACCTGGAAAAGACTAACTATGATTCTGGGCTGTCATTGAGAAACACTCATTTATTGACAAAGGAAATATTTTCAATCCATCATGGTTCGTGAATGTGTGAGGTCAGACATCAACAATGTGTTTGATGGATAGGAAAAAGACCTTGAGTTGCAGTATCGTATTCCTCATCCAATTGACAAAGTGGAACCTGTAAAGAAGACTCATTTCAATATTCTAGGAATATGGAGGGAAGGAGATCTTCTCCAGGAATACCCTAGAATTACTCTCAAATATTCGATTGACTTAGTCAGAGGGTTCGAAAAATGAGATTAAATCCACTATAGAGACCCTGGCTCATTCTTTCCTACATGATTCTTCTTCCTTAATTTAGAGGGACTTCTTCCTTCACAAGATGGAAACTATTCTTATCTCCACTACAGCAGCGCATCTTCTACTAATATCTCTTCCTTCTTCCCCAACTTTTTCCTCTTATTTTTATCTCATGTTTCTAATTCTTCATCTGGGGTTCTGCTCTTTTTCAATATGATTCTTTAAGTTGGAGTTTAAGAACATTACTGTATATATCTTTAAGTCACCTTGTTTTTATAAAAGGGACTTAAATATTTAATTGGAATATGAAAAGTCTAAGGTCAAAATATGGTATTTGAAAAGTCTCCACCAGGGGAAGATGAAGAGTTTCCTTCTCTTCTATAAATTGTAGCAAGCTCCTCATTTGAGGGTTCTTCTTAGATTCTTCTTAGACTTATGAGCTATTTTTTTTGAATTCATGAGAGAGATATCCTTGTGAAGAGAACAAAGAGATAAGAAAAAATTTATTCTATTTTTCCCTATTCTAAATTGTCTTCCACTCATATACTATGTACAATTTCTACTTGAGCATCAATACAAGAAGAAGGAATTTTAGCCTTTTTTACTAAGGAGTTTTGTGATACTTTTTTCTCACTAAATGTTATTTGGTCTTGTTGCTACTTATGTAAATTTGTTTCTTCTTAATTTTAGTGCATGTGATGAAATCTCTATAGCTAGTGTTTATAAGTCATCTGATTTCCCATTTGTAGCATTAGTTTCACCCTACTCTAACATATTCTCACTCCCTTTCCCATTCTCCTGACAAATTTCTCCCTCTAAAGAAATCTGCTATCTTTTACTGCAGGGTCAATGGAGTGCCACTTTTGGATCCTCTGGCCATAAAGGTCACCAGGAAAATCCACCTTTTTACTTGCATATACATATGCGATAGTTGCATCGGTTAAGTAAAGGGACTTAGATTCCCAGAGCATTGGCAAGAAATCCACCAATTTGTCCCCGAAAAATTTTCTCGCCAAAACCATCTTTGTGACTTTGATAGTCACATCATAATCCATGATTTTGGTCACCCATTGCACTCTTTTTTCACTGATTTCTACTCCCATGATGAATTCTCTCACACTTGAGTGTGAAACTAACACCTTGATGTGATTTGTGGAAATCATTCTCTTGAATTTATTGAATACACACATGATGACATCAAACTTCTTATCACTATGACTATATCTTAATTCATGATCCTATAGTGTCTGAATGAAGAAAGACACTAGTTGTTCTTGTCCTTGTTCATTTTCCTGTGTCATGACAATGATAACACTTACATCAACACCATAAACATAAAGGATGAAATCATTTGAGTAATTTGGGTTGATGAGTGTTGATGAGCAAGAAATTTCTTTCTTGATCTTGTTGAAGCTTTCTTCTCCTTCCACTATCTAGTTAAAGGTTGTGTTCCTCTTGAGCATGAGGGTTATGGGCCTTACCAGTCCTAAAAAGTTAGGATGACTCTCCTAAGAAATTTGATTTTTCCAAGAAAGGACTGCAAGGCCATCTTATGCACTAGATAGGAAAGATACAGGATGGCTAAAACACACTTAGGATCAATTGAGATGCCATTCTTTGAAACCAGATGGCCCAAAATATTTCCATGCACCATGATAAAATTACACTTCTTGGGGTTAAAAGACGCCCCAAACTTTCTGCATCTCTCAAATACTTGCTCCAGGTGCACCATGTGATCCACACTTTGCGTTCAGAAGATTGTGATGTCATCAAGGTAGACCAAGATGAACTCATTGATATATCCTTTGAATGCAATATTCATGGCGTGTTAAAATTTTGTTCCTACATTTGATAGAACGAAGGGCATATTCTGATATGCGTCTATTCCCGACTTGGTTCTAAACACCATTTTGCTTTGATCCTCTTCCTTGACCAGGATATAATTGAATCCTGAGTATCCATCCAACATAGAGAATCTTTATGCACTAGCCATAGTCTACAGAATATTCTCCATAGAAGGCAAAGGATAATGATCCTTTAGAGATGCCATGTTCAAATCTCTGAAATCAACACAAAGTCTGATTTCATTGTTCTTCTTCTACACTTGAACTAGATTCATGCCCCGAGTATAATACTCAATCAAAAAATATTATCTTTTCCTTAATGAGTTTGGATAACTCCTTCCTCATGAGAGGCTCTAACTTTGGATTGACTAGCCTCTATTTTTGTCTCACGGGTTTGATACCAAGATTAATGTCAATGGAGTGTTGAGTGACACTTGGATCAAAAAATTTGAGGTCTTGATACTACCATGATAAAATATCACTATATTTTTTAAAGAGAGAGATGAAGGCCTACTTTTCATCATGCACACAAGCTTTATTGAGTAACAAATCATTTACATGATCAATAGTGACTGGGGAGTAGTCTTCTTGCATGGTGTGCATATAATTTTCTTCACCCTTAAACTCATCATAAAGGATAAACATTTTCTCTAAGGTGTCCAACCCTTTAGGTAAATTATTTTTCTTTAGTTGTATTGCTTGGTCACCATAGATTTCATGCAAGAAAAATTGCATGCTTGATGATAAATCAACTTCATTATGAATGAACTTGATGATCTGCGCATAATTTTCAAACAATTTATAGCTAGTGTTGTTTTCTGGAATGGATGGCCTAATCACCATCTTGATGTGTTGAGTGTTCCCTTTGACAAAGTCCTTAGTATGGGAGAACTGTGAACCAAGCACAACCATCTAATCAATTTTTTGTTCATCTTACATAGAACTGCCTACAGATTCAGTGAATAAAATCTTTCAAGGAGATCCCAGAATCTCTTTTTATAATATTTGAGAATTTTGTTCTTTACAACATACTTTTTGGTGGCTTGGTGGATATCCAATTTCATGTCCCCAAATATCTGCAACACCTTGATCTTCTTATTTTTTAGTGATAACAAGACCATGTACTAACACCTCATATTTTACCACATTTTTGGAGCATGTGAACTATAACATGTGTGCAAAAAAATAATTTATCATCCTTAGGGGAAATGAGAACAACACCTATGTCCACGCCATTTCTGCTTCTAGATCCATCAAAGTATAACTTCTAGAGACCAGGGCTCTCTTCACTTTTCTTGAGTACACATGCTAGCATGACTTCTTTTTCAAGGATGCAGTAGGTACCAAGCCCAGTTTCATAAAAATCCAACTTCTTAGCATATGGATAAAATCTATGGTGTCTCTCCACCCATTCATCCAAGACTAAGTCTGGAATAGGAGGCGTGAGAGGATGATCTTCAAATACTAAAACTTGTTCTTCATGGATTAAACAGTTAGCTTAGATAGGGGATGGGACATATGACTCTACATGATAGGAAAACATTGGCTCAACTTGTATGATAAATTGGGAACCATACCTTTGTTAGGAAATAAGGGATAAAATATGTGGAATATTCCCTCATAGAATCGCAATAGTATAAACTAATATGCATTAAATATTACATATCTCAAATAAATTTTCAGAATAAAATAACACAACACAAAGAGACAATATTTAACATGGTTCACCCAATTTGGGCTACGTCCACTAAGAATCACTTGCACATATTTTATTACAAGCCACCACTCTCTTAATACAATACCCAAATCTATTTGGAGCTATGCTCAACAAACTCTATAGAATTCACACCCGAATTCAAAACACATCTGAAATGTTACATAATACCTACCATATACACAAAACCATATAAATAGATAATTGCTTAAGCAGTTTTATAAAACCATGGGTATCAAAACCATGGGCCAAAACCGTCCCATAAACATATGGGTCAAAAATCCCACGCATATGAGAAGAGCACGTTTCCCTATATATCGGGCACATTTTAAGGCTAATTTTGTTTTCTGGGGGCTAGGCCCCTGAACCCCTGCTACTGGGGGCTGCCGCCCCCAGACACTCGTTCGGGGCCTGGCCTGTCCTCAAACCCTAGCGACACAACTGTGAAAAGTGTACAGTACTCTTAGTGTGTAGTCTTCAACACTTTCTCACATGAAAATAGGCTCCACAACCTAACAACCTTTTTGTGAGTAACATATGGGTCCAATTAGAGGAATATTAACCACCCACTTTAGCAATAAAATCTCTTGACAAAAAACAAATGAAGAGTAATTGGAATGCACACAGTATTAATTGTGTGTCCATCCTTTTATTATGTGAGAGATGGTTACAAAATGGTTGAAGTGGTTACATACCGTTTGCTAGTTAACACTTAACTGATATTTACATAACACTAATTATAAGCCTTATATTCTAATACCCCCTCTTATGGCTTACACTATAGAACATACTGACATAACATTAAAGTAACATAACCAAACAAGACAACACATTCTTTAGAAGCTTTTCCCTTTGAAAAGGGTGAGCTTTGAATAGGTAGACACTACCATCAAGTTGCCTCCCTGGCCCTGAATAAAGGACATTGGTTCGTCGAGTTGATATATCAGAGAAGTATATCACAGGTGTGAAACATCCCCGAATATCCACTGAATTGGTATTTATCCCTCCTGATTTGGGTTGGACATAAAGAGGTCCATATCTACTGGATGCTACTCTCACAGTCCTCCATAATCAAGGTTACTCTTTAAAGTGGTTTTCTAGCCTCATGAGGGTAAATTCCACAATGAATCCACAGACTCTCGAACTACGTCTATTTACAGCCTATCCAGTACCGAGTTAATTACCTATGCACCGGATATAGTCCTATCTTCAAAGTGATTTTATTTATTCATTTTAGATGTTGCATACGTATATTAATGTATTAGTATTTAAGTTGATTAATCCACTTGTCATTCACATCCGGTGGATTTTCAGCAATAACCATACAGTTAGTTGGGAGTCATTGGAGGTTTGTCTTGGTAATTTCTCCTTCATCTTTTTCCTCTGAGATTGAGTCTTATTGGCAAGTAGATCTTGAAAGACCCTTCAATCGTAAGGACATTCTCCACGATTCTTTAATCATCGAAAATCTCTTACAAGAGTGTTTGTACTACTTCGAAAAGGAAAAAGGGTGCTTTGGCTATGCCAATTAATGATTGATATGGGTGGTAATGCATGTCACAAATTTCAGAGTCTTCACAAATCTGAATGTCATTCCCATGGACCAAATACAAATGCTTGAAACATAACAAGAATGGAAGGAAACTATATCCGGTCATAAGATTTCTCAAATTCATTTTTGACTGTATTTTCCCTAGATGGACTGTATGTTTGCCCTTTACGAAATTGTATATGTATTTTGCCCTTGTTTCAGCGTGCTATTATTATCAAGGATATAATCCCTTTTCGCAACTGCTAAACCATGCCCTTTTGCTTTGGCTTGACAATGTGTAGGTACGTCCTGTCACGACCAAACAGGGTTTCACATTTTCATGATCGAACTCTCATGACTTTCAATTTTCGTGACTGATACAAACTATAAATCAAAGTTGACTGTATTTTATGCCCACTTCGATAGTTGAACTGTTATTAGATCGGTGGAAATGGATGTCAATGGATTCACAACTTAGGTATGGCACCCTGATAACTTCCCGTTTCTAAAAATATGAAATTGGCTAAGGGAATCTAGAACTTGTGACCCCTTGCAATGTAAACCTCAATATCACTCGTCAGTCGAAACCACTGCGTGTTTATCCTTTCATGCAAGTCATGCTTCCTCATCCTGATACTCATTGCCATTTACATGCCTACTTTCCTCCACAAGTCCTTAAGGGAGATGTGGTCACAGGTTTTATTCATTTTCTACACTTGACCATGAAATAGTTAAGCATGTCACCATGGCGTAAAGTATTATATCCAAACTGCGTAATTAATCTCTTACAAAATGTTCACCGTTGAATCAGTCTCAACTTTTAAGCTCTCGCTGTCCTTTTAGCTCCCAATGATCTAACAAAGACCATGTAACAGTTGCAGTTGGGGATTGTGAGATGAGTTCCGCTCATCAGATGACTTGAACTTTACTGAAAGCCCTATCCTACTTTTGGCTTGAGAGATTGCACCGCTCTAATTCCACCCTTTGAAATGCAGACATCATCCCAACCTTGAGCTAGTGAGGTGATTGGGCATGACTTATTTTACGATGATCCTAAGCATTATGAATTGTCCTTTCACTTTTGACACATTATTCATTCTAGTAGCCATCCTTTTATTATAGAAAAGTATGAGTAACACTTATTAGGTCTGATGATTTGGTGAAGACTATGATTTCATTTGGCATTGAGTCCTTTGAAGTTACCACTAATGTTACACATAATTTTGTAATTATAGAAATGTTATCATGGAATTCCAGTAAGAGCCTTACCTAAATTCACTAGTTGCGACATGTGGTAATATATTGGGCTATATGACCTAATTTATTGAGTTTAATTAATGACTGCCGGATACATAGTCTACTGTGATAGAATGCTAGGAGCTTTCCATACAATTAGAGGTTTCAAATGTATGTTTATAGGCGTATGATTCCATAGATATAAGGGGATTGATTGGATGGGTATAGTTATTTCATGCAAGGCCATTGTTGTTATGGATTAGAACTTATGATTGCTAAAATTTTCAATAACTCTTGCTTGCCATTTATGATATGAAATTTTCTTCTTAGAAGTCTTATTGTTTGAGGATGTCTTGGCATCCAACATCTACTATGTCAATGGATCCCATTGTGGCTTATGCCATTGTCGAACTCATTACCCTCAACTTTTTATATGTTTGAGTCACGACATGACTCCCCTGTCGATTTTTATGAACCCAGATCTAAAAACATCACCTCACTGATGATTTAGAACAATTATGAAAGGTCTCATGAATGGGCCAACACCTTTACCCAGAGCACATGGCATTGGGTCATAAAGACCCCAAATATTTATTAACATCATCATAATTATGATCAGATCTTTAGCGAACTCGTCATAAACTTATGTAGTTCTTCAGAGGCACTTTCACCATACTTTCTTAGCTGTGGAAACTTTATTATATTGAATTTCACTGTAGATTTTATTAAATTTAAGGATTGATTTGTCTATGTCACTGTATTTGTATCATCCCTAGTGAGCTAGGATTGGATTAAAAAATTAGAGGGATTATCTGCACTAGAAAGGTAAATTTCACCTCTAATTGGTGTATGAAACTTTGAGATCGCATTGAAATTTCCTTATTGGTGGGGTTTACTTCTGATCCAACCTAAATGAACTCTGGCCAACATTTTTCAATTGAATACAAGAGAAACCAATTCCTACGACCTTTACCACATCACTTTATGTTTCCAGCTCGTAGTATCCAAAATGTGCCCCTGCTCATTTTTTGTGGCTAACTCCTTTCATTCTTCCCTCTCTTGTGCCTCAGTCATAATTTTTTGCCTTTTAGGCACTCAAAACCTTCTGGAAATGGTACCATTGGATAGATCTCTTTTTCAGCTTTCCAGAAAGGTAAAGTTTTCCTCCTAACTCCACGTATTTTTGAAGTTATTGGTCGGTGAAGTTTTTGCGGAAATTTTCCCTTTCAATGGCCTGCTGACGAATGAGATGCTTGCCACGTGTCCAAGGAAGTGGAAATTTCGGAAGAAAACTTGGTTTTTTAAGTGTTTGGTGCAAAAGGGAAAATTTTGGCCCGGAAATGGCCACGCAGTGTCCAATAAAAAATGCCTAAGTGTTCTAAAATTTTGACAGGAGGAAGGCTGGAATCATGTTGTGCCACGTGTCCCTTGGGGGTCACTCGGAAAATGGGTGGAGGAGAATTTAGATTTTTAGCGAAGTGTTTCGCCAAAATTACCGTGGGCCAATGGAAGGATTTATGGCCCCTTTCCCCGACGACCAATTGCATCAGGCCACGTGTCACTGGAGTAAGAAATGGCAGAGCACGGGAGGAAATTGGGACCTTTTCCCAAAAGTGTTGGCACAAAGGAAATATGAGCAAAGGAAAAGCCCGCAGCTATGAAATGTGTCACCACGTGTCTAAAGTGGAGAGCAAGGGGAGAACTTAGGAAAATTTTCCCAAGGAGAAAAATGAAGGAAATTTCAAAAGAAAAGTCCGCCCCCCTCTTTGCGAGCCAATAGGATCTCGCCACATGTCCAGGTGGCGCCGAAACTTAAGGAAAGCCCACAGGGAAAATTTTGGAAGGAAAAACCTGCATGCAATGGGGTTTTCCTCTCACGTGTCCAGGTAAAAAATATCAAAGCAGCCCACGAAAAAATTTGGAGAGACAGACCCGTACTCAATCAGTGCCTGCCACGTGTCCTCAAGCTCATCGGCCCGGCGGGGAAATTTTGGAAAATTTTCCAAAGTGAAAAGTGAAGGAAAATAGCAGGAGGGCCCGTGCCCAATGCCATGCCACGTGGCACCTAGAAAGGCAGAGCATGGGGAAATTTTGGAAAATTTTCCAAATGACCAAAAAGGTAAAAATTCAAATTTTTGCCCGCCGCCCGATTTGGCCCTGTTTTGCCCTAAAACTTCAAATGGCCATATCTTTCGATCCAGAGCTTGGTTTTTCACGTTCTTTATATCAATGGAAAGCTAGGTGAAATTCTCTACAAGATTCTAGGGTCATTTTTGTATTTTGATGGAGTATGGAGAGAGAAAATCAAAAAACATCCTCTGGCACGTGGTCATGAACAGAAATGACGTTTCAACCACCATTTTTAATGAAGAATGGCTCACATTCTCTCCCAGCATGGCTAAAAATGTCAGGGAATGGGTCTGTAAGGATTCCCATGCTGTTTTGATGACATTTTGGTCAATGGTTGAATCTCTCCCACGTTTTCCCACGTTTCTCTCTCCTGGGCTCGTCCCTTGCACTGTAAAAGCTAGATTTGGCTCATTTTCAAAGGGTGGAACATTCGTTGTGTATTGCAGGTCCCCTTTCTCACCTTAGAAGTGATTTTGGTGGAATATCAGACCTTTTCTAGGAATTACAACCTATTTTTCCTCTCAGGTGTTGTAATGCAAGTGATTTTGATGATAAAATAACAATACAGGCCCTGTGATTAATCCTTCATCCTCTGCTAGTGTTGTTTGACTAATTTATGATTCTTCATTACAGTTATCAGTTTGTGCATGTTGTCTTTGTTGCATTCTATGAACTGTGTCAATCTGCAGAAGTGAGAAATGCTCACCACTCCTTTGGTGCATCACCTATTAGCATTAGTTTTATTTTTTTATGCATTCTCTATCTCTTGTCCCTTTGGAATTTAGAGTAGGAATTAGGAATTTAAACCTCTGCAACTTGTAAGTGATATAATCTGATCAGAGGAGTTGAGGAACCAGCCTCTAATCTGGAGATTCCTCTTCCATTTTACAAGTCCCACACTTGGGGAGAGGATTCAATGTTGTGCAATCACACTGGATGTCTAGATGTATCAAACTAGAAATATGATCAACATCCAGGGGTGTTGCTGATTTGAAACAATAGTTTTGGCACGCCGGTTGGAACTTAGAGGTCTTCATCTTCATTGCAACAAAATTGATGTGCATTTTTTGCAAGTTTCTTGCTTAAAAGAGCTATAAATTACACATCTGGTGACTCCAAGGAAGAAGAATCAACTGGTTTTAGCAGTGCAGACCTGAAAACTCATGAGAAGAATCACTACAAGGTCAAGAGTTGGAGAAGAAGAGGATTTGTTTGAATATCTGCAGTTATCTCCAAGAAGAAGGTAAAGTGGGAGGAGAATCCAAAGGTCTCCATCTCCACCAAACAGAACTCTCTCAACTCCTCCACCTGGTAGGCCTTTCATTCAATCAACAAGGGTTCTAAGGCCAATAAGAATGGCATAAAACAACACCTATGTCAATTTCACTGGCAGCAGCCCACTTGCTCTCAATGCACAAAATCCAATCCCAGTTGCAGCATTGAAGAACATTCCATACTTCACTGGAGAAAATCAGACCTCACCTGGTGATCATGTTAAGAATATTGCTAACATTTGTGCAATCAATGAGATCAATGAGATGCAAGTTGCTGTCAAATTGCTGACATCTTCATTCAAAGGGAAAGCTTTGCAATGGTTCAGGAGTCTTTCCTCAGGTTCTATTCAAAATTGGAATCAGCTATGTATAGCCCTCCATGAGCAGTTTGGGGAAAAGGGAGACAACTTGTCCCTTTTGGAGCAGCTGACAACTATCAAAAGAGCTCCCAATGAGCAGCTGACTGATTTTAATTTCAGATTTCAAAGGACTTGGGAGAGAATTCCAGTGGTAGTCAGGCCAACAATAGAAGGTGCTTTTCTTTATTACCTTAAAGCTTTAAATTCTGATATTTCTTTGTTAATTCAGTCCATGGGAGGCACAACTATTCCCATTGCTTATAGCATTGCCATTAGAGCTGAAAATTGTTTGATTTAAACTGGCAAACTGGCTCCTAGGCCTCCAATGCCATTGTTTCCAAGTTTAGAGAGCCCAAATACTAATCAAACGCCTAATTTGGCTCCTATACCCACTCCTATAAATCAAAATTCAAGTGAAGCTTCCACTTCATCTTCTAGTGCCTTAAATGAACTTCAAGAAGTCATGAAGCAATTGCAAAATCTAGGTAATGAGCTGGTTACACTCAAAAGGCAGCAAGCCCAAGGTTTTAGACCTTCCATTCCAGCCTCAAGCTCAGCCTAACAGGGTATCCATATCAACCCCAAGCTCAGACCACCCAATCTGTGAGCTAAAATCAAGCCTTCCTCCTGCCAATAAGACCATTTCAGCCCTATAATCCCAATGCTACATCTGCATCTAAAGCATTAGTGCACAGTACAAAACAATATAGCAAGAGTATGATTGGTGTTTCCCATGCAATGAACCTCATAACCAATCCATGTGCTTCAACGGTGCCTTGAATCAAGCATTAATGGTGACAACAACTGGTGTGGAAGAAGGTAGTCAAGGAAATAACCAGCAACAAGAAACATTCCAGCAGCAATCAGCTCCAAATGATACTCACTTGTAAACTGGCAGGCAGAAGATTTTTGTGGCATGAATCAAATCCATTTCCCAAAGTGTTACAGCCAACACAAGGTCAAAGAGGGGCAGAAATTTGGGTGAAGAACAACCATTGCACAAGGTAATCCAAACCTTCTATTACTTGTAAGTTGGCACAAAATATTGGCAAACAAAATGCAGACTTGCCTAAAACAGCTCCTAGGCCAACCCAAATGCAACAGTATGTGCCCACAAGCTGAGAACCAATAAACTACCAAAAGGGCTTATTACTTTGGAGTCCATTTTCAATCCTAATGATCAGTTTAGGAAGGAGAAAGCAAACATCCAAGTGAAGAGAGAAGATTCAGTGTCCATCTTGGTGGAAGAAGGCAAATCACTCCAAGTTGGCAAGATGACAACTGAGCAAGAAAGGTATGAGTTTATACAACTTTGTCAAGAATTCCCTGATGTGTTTTCTTGGAGCTATGAAGATTTGAAAGGTTTCAATCCCAAGTTAGCTCAACATACCATTGAATTGGATCCAAATACTAAGCCCATCAGGCAAAAACAAAGACCAGTCAATCCACACATGGAGCCTCTCATGAGAAAAGAATTGAATAAGTTGATAGAATCAAGAATCATATTCCCTATCAAGCATTCTAGTTGGGTGGCCAACTTGGTTCCAGTCAGAAAGAAGAGTGGGGAAATCAGATTGTGTGTTGACTTCAGAGATTTGAATAGAGCATCTCTCAAGGATCATTACCCACTTCCTTCCATGGAGCAGATTTTACAAGTTGTTGCTGGCTCCGAGAGGTTTTCACTACTTGATGGCTATTCAGGGTACAATCAGATTATGGTGAAGGAAGAAGATCAGTTCAAGACAGCCTTTACAACCAAATGGGGAACTTATGCATACAGGAAAATGCCATTTGGGTTGTCCAACGCTGGAGCTACCTTCCAAAGAGCAATGGACATGGCGTTCAAAGGTTTGATTAACAACATAGTGCTGATATATCTTGATGATATCACTATTTTTTCAAAAAATATAGCAGACCACCTCTCTCATTTGAGACAAGTGTTCCAAAGGTGCAGAAGATTTGGAGTCTCCTTGAATCCTAAAAAATGTATTTTCTTAGCTCATGAAGGAAAGCTCCTTGGTCACATTGTCTCCAAAGAAGGATTAGCAATTGATCCAGAAAGAGTTGAAGCCATAAGAGCACTACCATTGCCAAGCCACAAGAAGGCCCTTCAAAGTTTCTTGGGGAGAATAAATTTTGTTCAGAGGTTTGTCCCAGATTTTGCAGCCCTTGTCAAGGCCATCACCAAGATGTTAAAGAAAAGCATGGCTTTCAAATGGATAGTAGAAGGCAAGGAGTTTTGAAGCAATCAAAGAAGCCATCTCTCAAGCACCAACTCTCATCAACCCGGATTTCTCCAAGGATTTCATCCTCTATGCATTTGGGGGTGATGATACTATTTCTGCAATTTTGGTACAGCAGAACAAGGACAATGATGAGCAGCCAATTGCTTTCTTCAGCCAAAGCCTGGAGGACTATGAGGTGAGATATTCTTTCATTGAGAAGCATGTTCTTGCAGTAATCAGAAGCTTGAAGAAATTCAAGCATTTAGTCTCAAACAACAAGGTTCAATTGTTGGTTTCTCATGTGGGAGTTAAAGACTTCCTCCTCAACAAAGACTTGAATGAAAAGAGAGCAGGTTGGATTACTCGTGTCATGGAGTATGACATAGAGATCAAGGTCACCAAGTTGGTTAGAGGAAAAGGATTGTGTGAGCAGCTGATTTTGAGCAAAAAAAGGAGGCATGCAATGAGAAAGAGACTTTTTTGGTGTTGCAAGATGGCCATGAGCAAGGAAGCACTCAAGAGGAAAATAATGGTGTCCCCACTCCTTGCTGGACCCAAAGTATAATGCACTTCCTAAGCATAGGCCTATGCCCTCCAGAGATGAACAAGACCCAAAGAAGACACTTCAGATTGCAGGTTGTCCCATATGCCCTTGTTGATGGTGTTTTGTTCAAAAGAGATGTGAATGGAGTACTGCTGAGATGCATTGGTACAAATCAGATTCATAGGGTGTTGGAAGAGTTCCATGGTGGACCAGCTGGTGGTCATTTTGCACCAAGAGTGACAGCTCTAAAGATCATGAGGGCTGGCTATTATTGGCCCAAGATTTTCAGTGATTGTTATGCATGGATCAAGAGGTGCAAGAATTGTGCATTCTTCACAGGTAAAGAGAGGCTAGCTGCCCTTCCATTGCATCCAATTTCAGTTGACCAGCCATTCATGCAATGGGGTTTAGACTTCATTGGAGTCATTAATCCCAATTCAAGCCAAGGGCACAAGTGGATTTTAACAGCCACAGATTACTTCACTAAGTGGACTGAAGCAGTAGCACTCAAGGAAGCAAATGAATCTAGCATCCTAGACTTCTATGAGGGAATAGTAACCAGATTTGGCATACCAGCTACAATAATATCAGATAATGCATTGGCATTCATTGGATCCAAGGTGACTGAATGGGCTGTCAAGAATGGGATCTACCTAAGTACTTCATCAAACTATTACCCTCAGGGTAATGGCCAGGCTGAGTCTACAAACAAGAACTTGTTGAGGATCATTAGGAGGACTCTTGATGAAAATCAGAGGTCTTGGCATACTAAATTGAAATCAGCCTTATGGGCTGATAGGATAACTCCCAAGAGATCTACAGGTAACTCTCCATTCAAGCTTGTTTATGGGAGAGAGGCAATTTTGTCCCATGTCACTTGAGTTGCCAACATTGGAACTCATGAAACAGTTGGAGTTGTTGGAGTTTGAGCCCATGGAGGTTAGATATGCAGAATTGATGGAGCTCCAAGAAATCAAGAATCAGGCATCCCAAGCAATGGAGAAGGATCAAGCTTTGATAAAGAAGACCTTTGATAGAAAGGCCAAGAATAGATCCTTCCAAGTTGGAGATCTAGTGTTAAAATGGGATGCAGATAGAGCAAAACCGGGAAGGCATTCAAAATTTGATGCCATTTGGAGTGGCCCATACATGGTCACAAAGTGTAAGGACAACAATGCTTTCCAATTGTCTTCATTGGATGGTGAAGAACTGCAGATTCCAGTCAATGGAATCCATCTAAAGCATTGCTATTAAAGGGAAATTCTCCACCTTGTAAATATTAGCTTAGGTTTTCATTCCTCCAAGTGCTTGTGCACATTGTTTTGCTGTAGGTTAGTTTTTCTTTCCCTAAGTGCTTTGGCACAAGCTTGCTATTCCTGGGAATGTGTTTGCAGGCCTTGCTCCATCAGGTGATATTCCATCTTCCTCCTTGCAATGTTCTAGTCAGTTGGGGTATCAAACAGAGAATTTGATGACTCCATGCCCAATGGATTGCTTCAGGCAACTGGTAACTTCATCCAGCAGGTAGATGACCCCTCTGAGTCGCCAAAATTGTTATCCAAAATGTGCCCCTTGCTCATTTTTTGGCTAACTCCTTTCATTCTTCCCTCTCTTGTGCCTCAGTCATAAATTTTTTGATTTTCAGGCACTCAAAGCTTTCTGGAAATGGCACCATTGGATAGAGCTCTCTCTCAACTTTCCAGAAAGGTAAATTTTTCCTCCTAACTCCATATATTTTTGAAGTTATGGCTCGGTGGAGTTTTTGTGGGAAATTTTCCCCTAAAAGGCCCGCAACCAATGAAATGCCACCATGTGTCCAGGAAGTGGCGGGGGTCGGAGGAGGACTTGGTTTTTTACCAAGTGTTTGGTGAAAATTTCAAAAGGAAATTTTTCCCCGCAGGCCCGCCGACGAATCAGAAGCTGCCACGTGTCAAGGGGAGAAATTTGAAAAAATTTGGCTAAGTGTTGGCGCATGGAAATTTTGAGAGGAAATCCCATGGCCAATAAAAATGTGCCACGTGTCCTATGGAGCTGGAAAGGTGGAAGGTGGAGGAGAAGTTGGATTTTTGGCAAAGTGCTTCACCAAATTTCAAGGAAGGAGTTTTTGGCCCACTGCCCAGGCCAACTAATCATGTTTCGCCATGTGTCCCCGAAATGGTCGGACCTGCAGAGCAAAGGAAATTGGGATTTTTTCCCAAAGTGTTTGCAAAAGTGAAAAATGTTGCGGAGGGCCCGCGACCAATGAAATGCCGCCACGTGTCACTGGAAAGGCAGAGGGTGGGGAGAATTTGGAAAATTTTCCAAAGAGAAAACAAAGGAAATTTAAAAGGGTCCCCCCCTTTATGCGAGCCAATAGAATCTCGCCACGTGTCCAGGTGGCACCAAAAATTTTAAGGAAAGCCCGCAAGGAAATTTTGGAGGGTCAAACCCAGATTGGGGTTTTGACACATGTCCAGGTCAAAAATTATCAAAGTGGACGGAAAAATTTTGGAAAGACAGGCCCGCTCCAATCAGCACTTGCCACGTGTCCCAAACTCATCGGCCCGGCGGGGAATTTTTTGGAAAAAATTCCAAAGGCAAAATGCAAAGGAAAATGGAGCAGGATGGGCCCGCACCCAATCAAAACATGCCATGTGGCACCTGGAAAGGTGGAGCATGGGGAAATTTTGGAAAATTTTCCAAATGACCAAAAAGGTAAAAAATTCAAATTTTTGCCCGCCAACCCGATTTGGCCCTGTTTTGCCCTAAAATTTCAAATGGCCATATCTTTCGATCCAGAGCTCAGTTTTTCACGTTCTTTATATCAATGGAAAGCTGGTGAAATTATCTACAATATTCCAGGGTCATTTTTGCATTTTGATGGATTTTTGGAGAGAGAAAATTGAAAAAACATCTCTGGCACGTGGTCATGGACAGAAATGACGTTTCAACCACCGTTTTTAATGAAGAATGGCTCGCATTCTCTCCCAGCATGGCTAAAAATGTTAGGGAATGGGTCTGTAAGGATGCCCATGTTGTTTTGATGCAATTTTGGTCAATGAAGTTGAATCCCTTCCATGTTTTCCCACATTTCTCTCTCCTGGGCTCGTCCCTTGCACTGTAAAAGCCAGATTTGGCTCATTTTCAAAGGGTTGAACATTTTTTGTGTATTGCAGGTCCCCTTTCTCACCTTGGAAGTGATTTTGGTGGAATAACAGACCTTTTCTAAGAATTGAAACTTATTTTTGCCTCTCAGGTGTTGTAATGCAAGTGATTTTGATGTTAAAATAACAATACAGGCCTTGTGATTAATCTTCCATCCTCTGCTAGTGTTGTTTGACTAATTTCTGATTCTTCATTACAGTTATCAGTTTGTGCATGTTGTTTTGTTGCATTCTATGAACTGTGTCAATCTTCAGAAGTGAGAAATGCTCACCACTCCTTTGGTGCATCACCTATTAGCATTAGTTTTAGTTTTCTTGCATTTTCTATCTCTGTCCCTTTGGAATTTAGAGTAGGAATTAGGAATTAAACCTCTGCAACTTGTAAGTGATATATCTGATCAGAGGAGTTGAGGAACCAGCCTCTAATCTGGAGATTCCTCTCTCATTTTTACAAGTCCCACACTTGGGGAGAGGATTCAATGTTGTGCAATCAAACTGGATGCTTAGATGATCAAACTAGAAATACTGATCAACATCCAGGGGTGCTGCTGATTTGCAACAACAATCACCTTCTAAACATTGGTAGTCTTCGAAGCTCTTTAAAAGTTCTCTTAATGGACAAACTAGAATCCAAACTATGTGGATACTTTGGGGATACCATCAAGGAGATACTTTCTAATCCTGAAATTTAATGAGAGGTCAAAGAAACTTCATTATTATGGGCTTTTTTAGATTCTCTTTGGATCTTCTTCTTTATACTGCTCAGAATTTGAATCCTTAAAAACTATGGCATAAATATTAGATCCTCCCAATGTTAATTATCAAAGTTAATGAAGATGCGCACCATTTTGTATATAATTGAGTGAAATTTTACATTGTGTCTTTATCTCTTGAGGAGTTAACTTCATTAAATTCTTTGGAGTGGATGGCTTTTGATTCTAAAGGATTCCTACCTGTGGATGGGTCACTAGGGAATTGTAGAAATGTTTCACTCAAACTCTTATAAGTCCTGGATAAGAAAATTAAAACTTGGGCATGCAATCTATACATTGGGAAAGAAGGAGAAAAGGCCTGATGGTAACATTAGGACAAGGTTGCTTCAGAAGCCATCATATCATACATATTCCAAACTTACATTGATATTAACTTTTACTGTTGTAAGAATTATAGCTTCTCTTGAGGTGACCAATGATCCTACAAAAGTCCCATGTTGATGGATATTATCAACAAAATAAAGCTATACTTTTGTGCTTCCTTGGAATCCATGTTTACCCCATTTGGTAGGAAATGTTGAATCTATTTTCCCTTTTGGGTAAATGAATACTCGTAGGGCCAAGGATTTTGACATGTTACATCAAAATGGGAGGGAAATCTGCTAAATGGATAGAAAAATGACTTGGTATATCAAAATGTGATTTGGAAGTAAGAACTTTAATTGTGTTTACTACTAAAGGATCACCATGAAGAATGACTGGTAAATGAAGTATGATTGCATTCTAAGTTTCATGGAATCCTTGGTAAGGAATAAAAAATTCTTCCGAAGTTGGTACTATTGCTAATTGAATGAGTTTGTCTAATTCACATTAAAGTGTTAGGTGTTTCCTGCTGTTTGAAGTTCCCAGTTATGAACTTAATAAAGAAGACAATAGCTTCCATGATCTAAAAACATATCAAAGATCAAGAGGACAGACCTGCTAAAAAGATACCGGGTTCTACAAAACTGTTAAGTGCAAATCAAGCACCCCTGATGTATGATCAGGTTTCTAGTTGATGTTCCTAGGCATCCAGTGTGATTGCACAACATTGAAACCTCTCTCCAAGTGTGGGACTTGTGAAAATGAGAGAGGAATCTCCATATTAGAGGTTGGTTCCTCAAACTCCTCTGATTTAGATCTATATTTGCACAACTTCAGAGGTTGAAGATCCTAATCCTACTCTAAATTGCAAGGAGACAGGGATCTAGAAATTACATCAAATTGTCAACTAACTAAAGATGGTTTGCACCAAAAGGAGTGGTGAATCAATTTTGTCATGAGCAAATAGATGCGATCACAAACCAAAGATTTACATAAAACATACACAGGCTGTATGAGTGATATTTTAGGATCTCAAATGAAGCAAATAACCAAACAAATTTCTGGTGATTAAATCATTGGACATTCACAAAAATTGCATTATCCTTTCCAATGTACAAACTGCTTTATCAACCTCAGAGAGGTAAAAATTCTAACACTTTCTAGTTACAATTTTTTGGGCAACTAGGTCTGATTTATTTTCAACAAATCACTTGCTGGAAAAATAAGAAGTTGATATTTTCTTAAATGTTCCAACCCTTTAAAGAAAATGACAAAGTCCAAATCTATATTTTACATTGCATGGGTCTTCCTATTGAGAGAGAAAACGTATAAAACGTGGGAGCCAGATTCCTCATTGACTGCATTTGCTTTAAATCAGCATGGAGGACTTAGGGACTTACTGTTAGGTGTTACAACTATCATTTTTGAGTGAATTAGGAGAATGCGACCCATTTGCATTAAATTTGGTCATTAAATGTCTACTTCTTAAAGCCATGAACACGTTCCAAGCCATTTCTTAACTTTCTGGAAGACTTCAAACCAATTAATTCAACCTATTGACCCTAGGAATCATGTGAGAATATCCCTTTCATAATCTTTCCAATGGTATAAAGAACGTGCAAAACTGAGCTCTAGGATCTAAAGATATGGAATTCCCTTGTTGAAGATTTAGGGCACAAAACAGGCAAAAATGGGTTTTGAAATTTTTTTCCCGCGCTCTGCCACATGGAAGCGACAAGTAGATCGGGCCCTGATTGGATGAGCAATTCTTCTTCCTTTTGAGTAATTCTTCTTGAAAATTATTGATAGCTTTTTATAGATTTTTGGAAAATTAAATTTTTACCTACCTTTAATTTAACCTTAATGTGGGGACACTTGGAATGATTTAACTTTAGTTTAGTAGGGGTGCGGGGTCATCATGTACCTTTTAGATTTTTGGCCAAAACTTGGCATCCAAATTCTCTAATCCTCCCCGAGGAGACTCCACACTCCCCTTCTCCTTAGGAATGTGTCCTTTCTGTCATATTGGCTTGGGCTCTCACCTTCAAACCTTGCACTTTGAAATTTTGGACGTTATTCCTCTCTTGTGATACGTGGCATTTCCTGATTCGTCTTACCCTGACACCAACCATCATTTTTCATTTTCCTTCCAACACTCACTTCCTTTTGTCCCAGATGTCCCAAATGGGAGGGACCAATGCTTCCATCCACATTCAGGTGCTTTGCACTTTCTTTCACTGATGACACGTGGTGGGAAAATGGTATCTCGAAGGACCTTCGGCTCTCACAACCCATAATCCACGTACTTCTACCCCGACTGTCCCAAGGTGCTAAAATTTGTTTCGGCTGAATGAGAAAAGGAAACACATGAACTTTGACTCATAAAATGCCCAAAGGGTCCTAAAATTGTGTATCTGGACCTTACAGTTAACACCAATTTTTATTTATAGTAGAACTTTAGCCGAATCCCCATTTCACGTACTAGTAATCTGTCCTTGATGGAAAGGACTGTGGACAAGTGGCTAATGCTACAACACCGTGGAATATGATTCACGCCCCAACGTCCCACATATTTTCCAGAAGTTGTTGACTCCTTGAATTTTGGACACCATAGGACTTAGATTTTTCATAATTTTACTCCCCATTTCAGAAAGGAAATTTTTGCAACCTTTAAACCTTTTTCTAAAACTTGCTCAAGTTCTGTTGTGACAGGAAGTTAGTGTTCTTCTTTGGAGGAATGGCATCGCTAGGGGATGAGAGGCTAACACCTGAATTTTTGCTCAAGAAGTCAAGCCTAATTGAAAGGAAATTGCTAGATTCTGATGCAAGTTGATGAAAATTACCCTGGATGTAATGAATTTTGGATAACAAATTTGAAACTAATATGTAAGGACATTAAAATCTCTATTCTCTATTTGAGATTACCATTTGGCAAATGGGAAATGAACCTATGATAGGCTCCATGGATGAAATCAAAGTTTGATCACTTGTTTTTTCTTCAAGAACTTAGGAATGGAAGTCTCATCAAAAGTTGGCTACAAGACCATTTTGAACCTCCCTATGACCTAAGGAAGCTTTGGTGCAAATGAGGCTTATTATTCTTCAAATCAAGGATGAACTAGCTCATTGATTAACAATGTTTATGGAAGTTAGCTTGTAGATGTAAGTTTTTGTAGGAATTTTTCTTCACATTTATCTAGCTCTAGAAGTGTCTATTAGGTGAAAGCTCTTCATTCTTCATATTAATGTGGGATAATGAAGGGATGTATAAGCCCAAATGGATAAAGATAGTTTTTGAGTCAACCTTAGGAGAGTTAAAAATTTGTCCTCTAGTGGGATCATGTGGGTTTAAAGGGGGTTTTATTAATTAACCAAAGATGATTAATTAATAGGCTAGAAAAACTTACTTATTTTTTATGCTTAAGTTTTTAAAATTAATCAAAGTTAACATTTGCTTATATGAAGGAATTAGAACCAATATTAGTGAGTTTGAAGGGGATTGGATTTAATTTACTAGTGAAATGGAAGGGAAGCCTAATTAATTAATAATAATTAATTAGTCTAGATAGATTAGGGAGGATTAATTAACGGAAGGTCGTTAATTTAGGGTATTTGTTGGATATCGAAGACTTAATTAATCTAGCGTAGTGTAGTTAATTAATGACCGAAGAGGAGAAAATATGAGTTCTTTGAGATATGTCGTCAAAGAAATGGGGAAAGAGAGATAATTAGTGCAATTTAAGTATTTAAAATTGCTCAGGCGTAAGCATTATAGGTGTCTACATTTGCCCCTCTTTGGGGTGGCATAAGTGATGCCACTTCAAAGATAGTAGACAAGAAAAATTTTGAAGGGATAGAAGAAAAATTTAAGTAGAAGTGAGAGATGCCCCCTTGAGTGTTAAATGGGGTGATGAAGGAAGGTGATCGACGATCGAAAAAAGGTGACTCAAATGAGATAGAAGAATGCATGGGAAGGGGCAGGATGAAGTGAAGAGAAAATAGGCTACCAGGGGTGAAAGGGAAGTGATAGTAGAAGAAATAGTGGAGGAATTGGAGATCAAGATTTAGCCTCCAATGTGTATTAGAACAAACCTTATGATGTCATCATATTGCCATAGAATTACATCATTGGTCCTTATTAAAAATATAAGCATACGACAAAAGGTAGAATGACATGAAAAAGCCATACTATGAAACAATTGTCCATTGCTGAAAATACCAACTCCATGCAACATACAAAATGCAATGCAATACAGAAAGTAGAAAGATGCCTAACTCCATGCAACATACAAAATGCAATGCAATACAAGAAAGTAAACAATTTTTAAATTAACACCAAGAGAAACATAATAAGGCCACTCCAAAAGTTTTTATGTAATCAAGCTTCAGTTCTGACCTGTGTGAATTAATGACAAGGGTTGATGATGGTGCCCCAAGCAAGGATACATGCAAGAATAATTCAGAGGACACTTGGGTCTATGAAAAAAAGTAAATGTGCACTATGAAACAATACCAGGCAACTCATTGTGCCCCAGAGTACAAATCATAGTAAGCAAATCCTAGCTTTTGTTGATGGAGGTAGATCAAGATGATCCACAAGTTGTGCACACATGAACAAGTGAGAACCAAAGAGTGATGTTTTGTAGGATGATTTTCAATTTTTAGAAGTTTTCTTGAAACATATTTGAATGTTTTTTATTTTTTCTAACATATTTGAATGTTTTTTTTGATTTTGAAAGTTTTTATGAAACTATGTACAAGAAGACCAGGAAACGTGGATGCCCCTAGATAGATGGGGCGTACAATGGCATAAGGCCACATGCGTACGAGAAAGGTGAAGATGCAAAAATTCCCCAATGATTAGGTGAGAGTAATCAAAGGAAAACTCTTCATAGGTAGAAGCGGGACCCAAGGACATTATGGATAGGTTCAACATGATCATGAACGTAAACCACAGAAGTGTTGGGAAGAAGCAAGGATGCCCCCAGTGTGAGTTGGCCTAAAAGCACATGATATAAAGGAAGGAGAAGATTTTTTTTGTGAAAGAGGACAAAGGTGTCCAAAACATAGAAAAAAAGTAATCTTATACACATGGATGTTCTGAACGAAAAGAAGAATGATGTGAATGATATGAATGTAGCTTAGAAGCCTCAGCGATGAAGAAGTGATTAGCCAAAGGCACAAATCTGTGAGACAAGATATGGACTAAAGTAAGAGTTTGAACAAGGTCCAAAATAAGACACTTGGTAACATACTAATCCTGTTTACTCATAGAGATCCATGTGTGCACGTGGAATTTATTACCTCTTGAAGGGAAGGTTTAATAGACAACAAGTGAAGACACCCTAGCCAATGTGTAGGAATGATTGATTTTGATAGGTGATTTTGTGAATGGATGGTGGAAGGATAGCCGTACATTGCTCTGCTTCCAGCCAGGCATCCATAGCCCTAACGGAGATGTATTTGATTCTAATCACAACATTGCTCTACTACCAGTCAGGCATCCATAGCCCCGATAGAGATTATTGGAAATACCCCAAGAGAGAGTTTATATATCAATTTACTTTTGCTTTTAGCTTTTAGCTTTTGATTTTTGATTGATTTTGATTCTTTTTCTTTCTGAAAACTTATTTCAACTCTCTTGTTTGACAAGGGGTTAAGAACCACAGATGGCTTGATGGAAGGATGTGGAAGTGATTATGATGATGACATTGGCTAGTGTCAACAAATATGTCCAAAAGTTAATTCGCAACAAGTTTATTAGCTATTGAATGTGATAGGATCTCTAAGAGGTCAGGTCGTTCTTTAATTTACCAAGGTGATAAAATACCAGTATCAAACGGATACCATAGAGATAAATGTCACAAAATAAGCGCCAAAAACGGCACAATGGCGTTGAACCGAGGTGGGGGGAATGGGGGGCGCATGTGCATGAAAATGCAAGCGATGGCGTGGGAAAGGGGGCACTAGTGCTAGGGTGAGCTGGTGCTAAAAATGGCATGTTAACACTGCAAGGGGTGCAGTGGCGCGAAAGGTTAACTTTGTATGGCCTTAGAAGAATTTTTAGGAGTTTTTACAAGAAATTAGTCATGAATAGAAGAATTTAATCATGAATAGATCAACTTAGATGACGTGTTGTAGAAGAAA
This sequence comes from Taxus chinensis, assembly GCA_019776745.2. NCBI lineage: Eukaryota > Viridiplantae > Streptophyta > Pinopsida > Cupressales > Taxaceae > Taxus > Taxus chinensis. The sequence goes on along the minus strand of JAHRHJ020002231.1, from coordinate 177,467 downwards.
ATGATGTTTAACAAGTGTGTTGTCTGATTTTGCAAATTAGCCTACCCATATTAGAAATGTGGCAGCGACATGGGCGGCTAAAAAAGCTAAATGTGGATTTTGTTTACATTGTAGTAAATAATACAAGTAGTTTTCATGCACAATGAATGAGAAGAAACAAGTCAGGATTTTGATGACTAAAAATTTGAGAAGATTGAATTTTTTACCCCTAATAAGTTCGTGTGCACTGGGGAAATTTTGAAATGGGACCCCACAAACACAATTATCTTAAGTTTTGATACCGTGGGAAGGAGAGAAGAGCACCAAATGGGAAGAAGTGTATATTTTCTAAGCATAAAAAAGATACTTAGTACAGGAAAAATTGACCTAGCGTAAGGTTCTATTAGGTAACTTACTTGTATGAGTGGGATTCATGTGAAAAAAACCCAAAATTATTACGCCGAAAGGCATTTTTTACACCAAAAGGCATTTTCCAAATGGGATTGGCACCTCTTGCCACTGAAATGTGTTAGACCAATCAACAGCTAGGAATGTAACGTGCCTCGTCATCGTATGGATCCATCTTGACTGTCATTTTTCTAGAACCAGTTTTGCAGGGTTCTTCGCCATCGTTTTTGTAGAAACAATTTTGCAGGGTTCTACACTATCATAAAATAATACAAGAATGTTTTGCGGAGTTGTGTTAAATAGGTCTCTCACTAATAGTCATCCTAAAAATCAGTGCCAGTATGGGTAAAATCAGGCCTGCACACAAATAAATCTATAACCCTCATATCTCCTCATTTTACTTTATGCAAATTGATTGATCTAGATTTGAATTTGTATCTGAAGCAGGTTCAGTTGTCTCTGAGAGGAAAGTATTGTTTGTCGTTGTCTTGATTGCTATATCCAGAAGAAGAAGAAGAAGAAGAAGAAGATTGAGGATTAGGAGACGCTTCATTCGGGCGTAATGTTTAACTGTATTGATTTTGCTTCTTTTGCTTCTGAGCACTTGTGCTACGCGCACTTTAACATTTGCAGCACCATGAACACGCAAGATAAAAGTCGCTGTAACAAATAAAATAAAACATTTCATGCGGCCAAGTGGAGGGAGGTCGATCAGGGGACGGTTAGGTCACATGGGGGCCTGGCGGCTAAGGGGGAGAGAAGGCTCAACATGGCAACATTTATTGGTTAGTATTCTGCGCCTTTGATTCATGCATGAGGGCGCTTTGCTTAGTCATTATAATTAGATGTATATGTTCTTTGCTATCGTCCATATGAACATTATATACATACGAGTACATATTTATTGAATTTTGTATATATGTAAATTTACATCTATATTAAATTTCGATGTTTTGTAGATGAAATTTTGATATTTTGTTAAATTATTTTTTATTTTTTACATGAGTTGTAGTTTAGTAGTTAGGATGATGGCGTGTTAAGCTATTCGCCAAAGTACAAGTCCCTCTAGATATTCAAGATGGAGAGTCAAATCGGATAGGGTTGAGATCATTAGAATGATAGCTAGAAAATAAACACAACCCTTAATTTCGCATGAAATCGCTATCTTAGCCTTCTAAGTTAAATCCGATGTCTTCTCAGTCCCTGACTTGTCTAGAGAAACATGCATTCAAACTCCTCTTACATTTACATTTTTTCTAACTACCCATAAAAGTCAAGATCCACAAATTCAAACAAGTATTGGGTTCTTGCAATTTCAGATATCCCCCTCTACTGTATCATCCTCATCTTCCACAACACGAATTTTTTCCTTCATTCAATTGACATACAGGTCATGCAATTTGTAAACAACATAGTTTCACATTGGATCCATGTTTCCTCAGTTCATTTCCCTTTCACTTCTCCTTCCTTGAAAGTCATCTTCTACAATCCTCTTCCTTTCCCCTTGTCCTCTTAATCCAGTTTCTCTTCTTCATTGTATCCCTTTCGGCATTCACATTATACATTTGACATGTGATTGCTAATTTTATACAAGATAATTGAGGAGTAGGTTGCATGGAAGGTAAGTGGATCTAGGGAGAGACATAAGATCAGACAATACGGAATATATTATAAATATACCCAAACATAGACGGATTTGGACTACACGTTGAAAGACACAAGTTAGGGGGAGGTAGAAGATTGTGTATGGTTAGTGATCATGCATACCAATAAGAGCACATATGAAGCTTCCATAACCTAGAAGATTCTTGATAATATTTATACATCACCTAACTTGGCCAAGGATTATCGGAAAATACTACAAATACCCCACAATAGGTACTCATTTAAAGTGTCATAGGTTAGAGACACAAATTTATGGTAGAAGAGTTAGGACACATTAGAGAAGAAGATGAAATAACAAACAAAGTTATATGGTTTCATTGATTCTGTTAATGTATTTGGTTGTGTGTACTTTATGCATTTGGGATTGTAATCATCATAATTCTTTTTCCTAGGTCACATGAAATGTAGATGTATATGATGTATGAGTTGGACTCTATTTTAAAAAGACATGCGATCCATATAGTTTCCATGATGGATTGTGTGTAAAGAATTTTAATCTTATTAGGATAGGTTATTGTGATGATGTGATTTTGTTCGTTATGTTTTTTTAATTAATACATACAAATACATTCAATTTCATGGCATTTATATCAGTACTCTCCTTTTTAAAAAGGTACTCACTATAATTTTTTGTACTTCGGGTGAGAGTTTCAAGTGTAGGCTTCATTCACAATGCCAATACATAAAATTTTGGATAGTATATATTTTGTGTAAGGTTTGGTCTATCACAAAATTGGGAGAAAATTTGATAAGGTTTGAGGTAACATAATCCTAACTATTTGCATCATCTCCTGAATAGGGAAATTTACTTGATACTGGAATTGAAAACAATGGTGTGATTTCTAATAGTCTCGACACGTGGCTTGAAAATTTTGTAAAGAAAATAAAAATAGTTTTCAAAGCTCCATTCCTAGACTATAATGTAGTTTCCCCTCTTATTAAAGCCTTAACCTCAGAATAAACTAAAATCAAGTCAATTATCACTATAGATGAACACAACATGAGATATGTTGAGATGATAACCCCTATTAGGAATAAAAATAAGGAAGACGTGACAGTGAAATATTACCAAGTCCAAAAAGTACCACCTGGTAAATCAACAAAGAAAGGGGTCATAAACCATTTGAAAATGTCATGACGTTGTTGATTTGATGAGTTGAAAAAGATGGATATTCTAAAGAAGAAATTAAAGAGAAAACTTTACAAATTGTCTTATATATTTAGCATTCAATTATCCCCATTTACACCACTATGGTTTACATTCCTCCATTTTATGAGGTTTCTTGTCTTGATAAAGATTTTTATTCCTTCAATTGGTCAAATACACAAGTTTGGTCGAGTCACCAAAACTTGGATAAAAAGCTTATTAATTCAAGATTTGAAATTAATTAACAAATCTTTAAAAAAACATGAAAAAGTGTCTATTTAGTGTAATTAAATTGAAGAGGGGATTGGAAATATCAACAACAAACTCAAGTAATCAAGAAATTTACTTCTGATTTTTGGGAGACAGAGTTGTCTAATATAATTTGTTTGTTTTTAAGACGAATTCAACAATGTAAAAGATGGCATGTCATGTGTATGGTATGAGGTTTGTTGTTAGTGCAAATTCACAGCACCCCCAAAATGACCTTCAGATTTGCTTTTCTAAGGCAATGTCATTTGGTGTGAATGCACAACATTGAGCTTTCCCAAAGTGTGGGACCTTTACAATTGGGGAAAGCTCTCCAGAGAAGGTTGGTTCCTCTTCCTCAACTACCTGCCACAACTTATTCCAGTGCAGGAAAGCTAATCTAATCCTAATAAAACTTCCAAGGAGACAAGGAGAGAGAGAAAAGAGGGAAAAACAGAGCCTACACTAAAACGGTGATACACCAGAGAAGGAAAATGTTGAACATCTATCAAAACTGCCATGGAACAAGAAGAGGTGAGAAAAGGAAAGGATGGACAAGTGCATCAAAAAACCAAGGATGGATTTCACACAAAAAATGTTTCAAAACTCCATGAACACAGCTCCAAAACCTATAATGAAGAGAGGCAAGAAGGAAACAACCAAAAACGAGCAAGGATGGACAAATGCATCACAAAACACGTTTTTATATTGCTCAGAAGTTTGCACAAAACATCATTTCACATGTAAGAGGAAAAAACACCATTACAGAGTAAGGGAGGAGGTTCAAACTCCATTTTCAACCCTGGGGAAGAAAAGAAGGGAGAGGTAGAGAAGAATGATGAACAACCTTTTACAAATGAGCCAAATCTGGCTTTTAAGCATCGAACAAAATGAAAGAAAGGTTAAAAACATGGACAAAATCGATTCGAAACTCCAACCACCGACAGATCCATTTTATTAGCCTACAAAGTGATGGGTTTCCATGAAAAATCCCATACTTCATTGTACATTGCTTTGCAGAGCAAAAAAAAAAGACCCATACATCATTAATATTGGTGGTTGGGAACCATTTCTACATTTTTTGCATACCAGAGACGTTTTCCCATTTGTCTCCTGCAAACCTTTATAAAAATTCAAAATTGAGGGGTCCAACGTGTAGATAATTTCACCAAATTTCTAATGACGCCAAAATTGCAAAAAAAACTGAGCTCAGGTTCGAAAGATATGGCCCTCTGAAGATTTAGGGAAAAAAATGGTAAAAACAGGGTCAATATCAGGGTCAGCGGGGTCAAACCTTAAAATTTTCCCTTTTGGAAAAATTCCCCAAAAATCTTCATGCCTCCACCACTCCGAGACACGTGGCATCACCTGGTTCGCTAATGGGATTGCGGGCTTCAAAATAACATTCTACCCCTTTTCGCGAAATTGGAAAAATTTCCCAAAATCCTCCGCCAATCCGCCACTCTGAGACACATGGCACCTTCTGGTTTCTTGGCGGGGATGCGCCTCAACTTTTCACCTTTGCACCCTTTTTGGTTTTGGAAAAAAAAAAACCTAAACTCATTCCACTGATCCGACTCCCGCCGACACGTGGACACGTGGCGCCATTTTATTGCTCGGCGGGGGTGCGCTCCCTATTTTTCCCTTTAACACGCTTTGACCAAATGCCAAAAACCTCGAAGTCATTCTGCCCCCACCACTCCGCCTTGACACATGGTGTCATTTCATTTCCTTACGGGCTTGCAGGCTGAAATTTTCCCTTTACATTTTTTAGCCAAAAGGCTAAGTGCCAAATTTTTTCCCACGGGCCCGCCTTGGGAAAAATTCCCCCTCCAAAAACTCCGCTGAGCCATATCTCAAAAATTACAAGGAGTTAGGAGGACTTCCTTACCTTTCTAGAAAGGGGATAAAATTCTCTATCTGATGAAGCAATACCCAAAAACAATTGAGTGCCTGAAATGTGTAAAAAATTGAATTTGAAGCACAAGGAAGGAAAAAATGAAGGCAAGTTAGCCAAAATAAGCAGGGGGCTCATTTTGGATAACAGCTATCGAATGGAGAATAGAAATATCGCATGCCCAATTGAAAGTACTTAATGATATTCAAATTAAAGCTTTTGAGGTAATCTTGGCAGTTCAAGGATTTATTAAAAAAATCCTTGTGATTTCCTAAACGATAAAAACAAAAGAAATGTTTCTAGATAAATCAAGAAACATATTTTAAATTTTATTAAAAATAAAATCATCAAGTCTTTGAGCTTCAATAGAGCAGCCATAAGAAATTTGGTCAAGCTCCAAAATGTTCTTGATGTGATATAAAGTATACTACAAAAACATGGACATCTTCCTAATGATAATTTTGTTGGGCAATCTTCTTGGGATGTCTGATCAAAGTATATATAATGGAATGGTAATGAAGGAACCAATCAAATAGGCTAGAAAATACAAATTGAGGATGGAATTTCAAAGAAAAAATTCAATTGAGGTTGTCAATGATGATGGGTTTGAAACCTTGAAAGGTGATGTGTCGATAAAATTTACCACTTGAATAATGTGGGGTCGCCCTTTTTATTTTTAATACATCAAGTTTGTAATATTTCATATGTTCTAAAAGAAAATTTATGAAGTTAGTTAAAAATGGTTCTCCTAACCATTTTTCCAATGTTTAGGGGTTATAAATATAGCCTTTGTTGAATGTAAAAGGAATTTTAACAATTAGTACAATGTTGAATGTGAATACATATGTGTCAAAAACTTTGTATTGCGATGATAAAAACATATAAAGTAACATTTGAACTCTTTGCGTATCGTGTTCTTTTTCATTTCATTATCACCTTTTTTGATGATACATGCTCTATTTCTTTCATGATTAATCAAGTAATTACGTTAAAGTTAATTGTCAGTGAATTTCACATGCAAAATCCTAAATGCAATTTTCATATAATTTTTGTTTTTAATAAAGGGAACCTCCACTTAAAATAGAGGAGAGACTATTGTCCCACACACTTTTGCAAACACATATATTTTGTCTTGTGACAAGATATTTTACTAGCAAGAATAATAGCTTGCTTTTTTCAATTTTCCTATTTGTACAATAGCTTTAGAAACATTATTGGTGATGTAAGAGCTGATAATACTACAATGGTAGTAGATAAAAAACTAAAAGGCAATTAGATATGATTTGTACCCTTAAATATGCACATCCTTTTCTTCCATTTCTTTTGCTTTAATTTGGGGAGTGTTATCATTAAATAATTTTATATCAACCAATCTTTTATAATTGTGCTTCAAATAATGATTGTTCGCATGTTCAATTGTTTTTTACATGATTCATTAGTTAATGAAACATAAGCTGCCACAAAATCATGTATGTCCTTTATGAACACATGGGCATAACTGGTATTGTTTCGATTATTTATTTATTTTTATTCATTCATAATTATAATTAATTTATACTTTAATTGTATTATATAATTAATTATTTTTTATTAATTTAGTATACAATTTATCGTCATTAAAACGTTAATATTAAAATTAATTAATATTATGTATGTAGTATAATATTGTTTAATTTAATCCCCTAGGGTTGGCCTCAATGTCATGTCATTGTGATGGTGACCACTAGATCATAGGTTCAATCTGATTTAATCGCAGTGAATTTAGCTTGGGCGTCAACTCGCTGCTCGAGGATTAGTGAGGTGGACTCACCCTACCAAAGCATGCTTTGGTGTGCCAAGTCATTGAGTCCCACAAAAATACCAGGGGTGCTTCATATCTCAATACCTCGGTAAACAAAAAAATCATTTAATTTAAAAAACTAAACTTCAACATTTACGAAAAAAATATGTTTTATTTATGTCACCTTTTACGTCACAATAATATCATTTCTTTTAATTGTGAAAGTCATAATCCAAACATAATAGTGTGGAAATTACATTTTTGTGTCATAAATTCATAATAAATGTATGTCACATGCACAACACATAGGGACCTCACACTCTTATCCAACTTCAAAATAATATTTACTTCATTTTTCTTCCTACCATGAATTCATAACATTCACCATGCATATCTCCATTTTCATTTTAAAATGTCTCTAAGAATCAGATCTATGTTAAATGAGAAGGATTTTGTGTCACATCCCACTTTGGGATCACCGAATTTGAGATCTGCATAGGTTGTCAATACAGTGGATTAAATTACCAAAGGTAATTTCTAACTATAAAATGAATAAATATTGGTGTAATATTTGTGTTAATAAGATTTGATTAACCGTTGAGAGTCTTAACTCCCACCGACACTAGACTATCTTGGCATTTAATAAGGCAGTAAGGTAATGTGTTATTGATGTGCAGTCTTTGTTTATATTGTTGGTTGATCATGAACAATAAATGGTCATCGCGACCATTAAAATTTGTTTACAAGCAATAACATAGTGATCATTGCTTTATGATATTCAAGCACTTGTGGTATGAGTTTGAAGCAGTAATATCATTATTATTGATGCATTATATGCAGTGTGTGTTAATGCAACATTGACGATTGCTTTACATGTAAGGTATCACATCATAGTCACGATCATTATCATTATCATTGGCATAAGAAAGTATGTTTTAAATTAAAATCATAACATATGCATGTATTATTGTTTATTATATCCTTCATGGGTTATGGGTGATTAAGTCATAATTGCTTGGGTGTAATATGTGAGGCATTATGATTATATTTTTTCAACATTGAAAAAATAAAAATAAAACATGATTTGTTAATGATTATTTGTGAAATTGTATTTGATTAGTTTAAAGGATAGGCCCTGTGGGATATAAGTAATTAAAGGTGTAAGTTATTGATTGTATGGTTGACATTGGAACATTATTATTGGTGTTTGATTGTTTAATTTAATTATTGTTTTATTTAAACACCTCAAATAAAATTGAAAGGGTCATGGACTCGAATGGAAATTGGAAAATAATTTTGGAATGTTTTAAATCCACTCGAAAAGTGTTTAATTGGCTTTTTGGAGCGCTTATATTTATTTGGCATGGGTGAGTTCTAGAAAATATCTCAAACCCTAGCTGATTTATTTTGAAGAAGTTTTGTGAGGGAATATTGAATTGGTCTTGAGGGGTTGTTGAACTGGTCTTTTTCTCCGTCTTTGCACAACTATTCTAAAAATGGCATTGGTTAGTCTTAGCTTGAACTTCAGTTTTATTTTTGAGGGTTTATGGATGACAAAAATAGATGCATGCTTGTAAACTAAAGGAAAAAAAATCTATAAAACCATTACAAGTGCATCTCTGAGAAAAATGTGAGTAGAAGATAGGTTGTCGTGTGGCTCAACCTGGAAGCTAGAGTTGAAGGAAAGCAAGATCTATACATTTTTTTCTCTTATTTTAGGCATGGGGTTCTTTCCTTAAAATAAAAAACATATAAAAAATATGCTTTGTTTTCTGGACAATAAATTATTGTCGAGAATCAAAAATATGTTTTATTCATAGTTCAATGCATGTATATATTATGATTTGTGTCATGTTGGGCATATATGGTTGTATTTTTGCATACACCTGAGCATGTGATTTGTATGGCAACTTTTCCTGATTTTCCTGTTATTTTTGTTGTTGGGTATGAAGGTTTTATCTTTGAAACAATGCCTTGATATGATTGTTTGATATAAAATAGTAAACAAAAGAAATATTTACTTTTCTACCTCTCATTGGTCCTACTGGACATGGATTATGAGGAATGCATAACTCTATTTCTCTCACTGTGAATGTTATTGTATGAATATTTTTCTCTAAATGATGTTGTTTGGATACTTTACTCAGAATGTTGAAATCGCGTTGAGAAACGAAATGCTTTATTATCAACCCTAAACAATGCATACTCTTATTTGGGTTTAATATGAGGATTAGATTCCATTTTAGTTCATCTTTGAGTTGTACCAAAATCTGCTGCAAATACTCACCAAAAAGATAGAAATAAAGAAGTTTATTATTTTATCATTGAAGTGTTCATGTTGCAATAAAAGAAAGGCTTAATGAAAGATCATCATGAAAAATCTGATTTGTTGAACTTGTTGGATGGAAAAAGTATATTGAGAAGTATATGTTGTAACTTGCATAGAATTCTTTTAAAATAGTTTGGTATTGATTTGTTGCGTTGTATATGGATGATCCCATTACGAGACAACTGAGAAGTATAGTTATTGAATGTATGAATTTTTCAAATATATTTTATTTGGGGGTTTTGATATACCCTGCATTTATTGGATGATGGCATCAAGCCTATTTTGGGTTGACCTAAATCATAATATAATATTGATATTGATAACACCCATTGTTAACTCCAATAGTAGGTAAATTTTATTGTTGAATTTTAAGGAATTACTAGAATGACATTAGTTATGATCTCTTATTGTTGATAAAGAGTGAGTGTGGATGGGTGCATTTTAATAGATTCGATGGCTAAAATCCGAATGTTCAACTTGGACATGGTGCAACCCATCAAGTTCAATGTCTAAAGTGAATTGAATGGATACTCTCTTAAGAAATAAGTTCAAAAAACTATTTTTATGGAGTAGTTTCCTCATTGGCATAGAAAGGATAAAATCCTATTTTGAATATATATTGTACATAAAAACAATGAAGTATGATTAGACTAAAAGGGAATTATTTTGTAAAACTTTGTGAAGGAAAAAGACCTTGGTATAAAGATAATCCACTTAAATGTGTATTGATTTACTATAAGGTTTATGGATGATACTTACTTTAGGATTATAAGTCTATGTACTTGAATAGATAAGTGGTCAAGACCTTTGGTCAGCTTGCAAACAACCATCATAGGACACGGTCTCCTTGTGGATGCATAAATAAACCTTCTTAAATAGGAATTTAATAATTTATTTTTTATTTCTAGACTTAATAAGACATGTGGGTATGATTAGAATGGTGGTTATTATATCTATCTATATGAATATATTGTTATGGAGAAAGAAATAACCATTAATGGATAATATAAATGTTTGAATGGAATTCTAAGGACTTGAAGATCTCCATATATGTCTGGAATAAAAATGGGTTTCCAGGATATTAGTTTTTAAAAGAAGAATTTTCAGTGAGGACCTATGTAGAAGAATTTTCAGTGAGGACCTATGGATGCATAAATAAGCCTTCTTAAATAGGAATTTAATAATTTATTTTTTATTTCTAGACTTAATAAGACATGTGGGTATGATTAGAAAGGTGGTTATTATATCTATCTATATGAATATATTGTTATGGAGAAAGAAATAACCTTTAATGGATAATATAAATGTTTGAATGGAATTCTAAGGACTTGAAGATCTCCATATATGTCTGGAATAAAAAGGGGTTTCCAGGATATTAGTTTTTAAAAGAAGAATTTTCAGTGAGGACCTATGTAGAAGAATACCTTGCAAACTACTTTGGGTAAGAAAGAAAAAGAAGGTTTAATCAGAAATATTATTAAATTGCCACTCAGGTTTGTGGTTGGAAATAAAGAGTTGAGTTACATAAAATGAAATGATATCTTCTTATTTTAAAAGGAGTAATAATAAAGGAAAACAAAAGAGTATGACAAGTCTTGTGAGGAAATAGTCACTCCTACATGACAAGAAGTGGAGCCATATAGTTGTTACATTATATATAGGACATCATAATGGTTTGCTTTATTTATGATGATTATGTATGGAATAAGTAATCTGGAGAATATAAATATTTATAGTGTTGGCTGAGATGGGTAATCTTCATCAAGGACCTAAAATGTTCTTATATATCTATTGACTATGTCTTTGATATAAAAATAGTTAGATGCATCACTATGAAGAATGAATTAAATAGTTGTGAAAACTAGATCGATGTGAAAAGAAATCAATGTTGTATTATTATGATTAGTATTATGATATTATTGTATCTATTGCAATTAGTACATTAAATGTACATTGTGTTAATGAAGTCACGTACTCGTTTGGTTGTTGTTCAAGCAGAACGATCATAGTTGTGTTGTGCTATGAATTGGGTCCCAATGTCTTAGGAGTTCACTTGAACCTTTTTCTAATGAGATATTAATGTTAGCAATTAGGTGAGTGAGAAATTAATGATTTATTTGCATCAAGCCTATAACAAAGTTATGAGGCGACAATAACTGCAAGCATGGAAGGATGAAGTAGCACTTCTTTTCTAGTAGGAAAAAAATTAGTCGTATAATCCGAGAATTTGAAAATGGGTCGCTACATTTAGCACCAATAAAAAGTTATGCAAGAGAGGAGAGAGGTTTCGAAATTTTAAAATTATCAATGGGAGAAACAGACAACACTCATATTGAAGACTTCAACTAGGATGATGTGGTTGGTTTTGTAATTTGAGTTATTTAAAAATGTAGTTAAACTAGGGTTTTAAATTTATTTTAAATGTTTTTAACATAGTAAATTATGGTTTGATTAGGGTTTAGGTTTTTTTGTGGCGCTTTGTCTCAGGATTTATCTTTAACTAGGGATGAAATTGGAATTTAAAAATTTGGAATATAAATTTCAAAATTTGGAGTTTGAAAAACGTAACATGGGATTTATCAAATTTTAACACATATTGTTGATCCCTCTTATAGCTTCACTCTCTTTAGTTCCTTAGAAATTATCTTGATTACTACAATTTCATTTCAAAAATATGGCACTCAATAAAATCTTGATGGAAGTAGTGAGGATATAGTTAATGATCACTACCATTGTTACTTGATACTTGTAGGAATTAACTAATCAATTATACAATAGTTATGCCTACTTAATTGTTACCAAAAATAATAGCATACTATGGGAAGATATTGATTTGATGCAATATCTCGGAATGAACTACTATCACTTCTCCATATTATGATCTTGTAATTGTCCATGTATAACACAATGTCATCATGTAATGACATTTTAAAAGATTAATGCATTGTGTATAGTCACATTTATAAGATTAATGCACTACGTATAGTCACATTAATAAGATTAACTCATTTTATATCGATGTTTATAAATAATTATAATTAGAGTAGGTAAAATTCATGTTATCCATGTGTTTGTAACACAATACAATTTATCTACCATTAATGGGTCTAGTGTGTCGTCTTCATCTCATAGAAAAGTTAGAAAGATCAACTCCAAATGGATTCTTCGTGCTTCTAGTTTCTTCAAGTTAAATTACGACAGGTATTTTAAGGGTAATATGGGAATCTCGTGTGTAATTTGCGCCATCAGGGACTACTCTGGATCTATGATTCAGGTTGGTTCTTTCTACCTCCCAGATGGTTCTTGCAATGTTGCGGAGGCATCAACATTAGTACAAGGTCTTCAATTGGCTCTTGATTGTGGCATCGTTCAAATTTGTATTGAAAGAGACTCATGGTTATTACTAATGCTATCAAATCTAGGAAATCCAAAGCTTGTCGAATCGACAACATTCTCGACCAAGCCTATCATCTCCTCTCCAATTTCACCAATTGTAACATCCAACATTACTACTGAGAGGCTAATAAAGTGGCAGACTTTCTCGCTAATCAAGGTGCCTCTCAAAATTTGGATGGATTTGTTAATAATATGTCGATTTCTGGCATTGTTTGTAGGAGTTACTCCATGATTTGCCTTCCACTTTGGTGAGTCATCTCTAAACCATCTATGTCCTCTCACATGTGTTAGCTTTTCCTTGTGACACATGGCTCGGATCTCACAATACCTCTCATTGATTGTCGCATGCTTGGGGGGCGTGTCTCCATTTCCTCTCACATGTATCCTTCTCCTATATTAGTATGCATTGCATTATTTCTCTCCACCCCACCTCCATTCACCTTTTGTCCTCTACTCTACCTCCACTCTGTTCTCACTTTAGTTTCCCACCATGAATGACCCAATGTTCCCTCATCGAGGCTTCATTTTAGGGGCGAATATTCGTACATGTATGAATATTAGGATTTTTTAAGTTTGAAATTGGTGATTCTTTTCACTACTGTATGGTAGCAGGTTCACAAAAATTTAATGGGTCATAAATAAATTTGACCCTAATTTCACCTTACTGTTTCCACTAAAGGCCAGCCAAAGTTGATATATTCATCATTATGTTATAATATACTATTATATAAATGATTAATTCACCATAATGTAGTAATACAATATAATTCAAAAATTTGTTAATTTTGAGATCTGGAGTTGAAACCGAAGGTAAAAGAGAATAATACTGTAAAAACCCGAAAGTATAAGCAACAAAATATGAAAATCGTTATAAACATCTTCAAGACCTTGTTGAGAAAGGTGGAACAATAAAGGCTAAATTTGTAAAAGTTGCTGATGAAAGTCTTTAGGGAAAACTTATACAATTCCAAACAGTATTTCACATTTAAAAAAAGGGAAGACCTATTTAAAATCTCATTAATTATAAGATATTATTTCAATGTAATGGGTTTCCAAACATTCCAACATCACACTGGTCAGATACCAGTGCTTGGGAAATGGCAAAGTGTATGGCAAAAATTGAAATCACTTATTTGAGAGAGAAGGTAAAAAATGAAATTTTATCTCATTGTCAATTGATGAGGTCACAACAGTAGACAATACATCATGGGTTTGCATGCATGTCTACACTTTCAATTTCAATAACCATTTGAGGGAACCTCATCTACTAGCTATAACAAAATGATGGAGAATTGTAATTCTGAGAACCTCTGTAAACTAGTTATTAAAAATTTGAAAGAAATAGCTGGTATGGATGATCATTCAATCTCTACAAAGTTGATTTGGGTTGGGGATGATGGGGCATATATCATGCAAGGTCATAAAACTGGGCTTTGTATTCACCTTCAAGCAACATTGCCCCGTACATGATACCTATTCACTATATGGCTCATAGAATGAATCTTGCTTACAAGATTGTAAGTAATTTTGAAAATGTCACTAAAGTGGAAGAGCTTATACATGATTTACATTCATACATGTCAAGATTTCCTAAAATATTTTTGGATTTTCAGGAATTTTTTGTTTGAATTACAAATGGTAAAAAACTGTTGAAAGATGTTGACACAAGATGGATATCGTTGTATGATCCATCTTGTATAATTTTTGAGGAATACATGTCATTAGCAGGGTACATGTTCAAGAATCGTAGAGAAGTTGAGAAGGATAAATATATGCTATATCATTTGACTTACTTAGAGACATTATTAACATTATGCAATATTTTTCCAATGTTGAAGGAAATAAATAGCTTGGTGAAACAAGCTCAGGAAATATCTATATACATTGTTGATTTTATCAAATTAAGGAAACATGTATGTATGATTTTGGATAACTTATATTCCAGCCAAGACTGGTTTCAGAAGCCAATATTCAGTAGTTGGAAGGTTTTAACAAATACAAAAGATCCCAACAACTATTTGAAGTTCAATATCAACGGTCATCTTATCTCAATTAATGGGAAAAATATACCAATGCACACTTTCCAAAGAGATCCTTATGTCCTAGGTTCTGATATTGAGGAAGTACCAGTGACAAGCCTTCTATTTGATGTTGCAGTGTCTGATACAAGGAAAAAATTGATGAAGATATCTGAAACATTATCTTCTGAGATCAGAGAATGATTTAAGAATAGTGATCTGCTTGAGGCCATGGGAGTTGTAAATCCCAATTTCTGGAATCCAATGATTGGTGAAGAACAAACAACTCAACTCTTTACAAAATACATGTCTAGACTAATGGATCAGTTTTGTAAATCTTTAGATGTTAATGGAGGAGAATTGAATGGTATATTGAATAGAAAATTACTCATATCATAGTCAACACATTTTGTATTGACAATGAGTGATCAATATAAGACTCTTACTGAACCAACAAAAAATGGAGCTATTACACTATTGTGGAGAAAGTTGTATCACAGATAACATTCTAAGGGAAAATATAAGTGCATACTTCAAACTATATGAACTCATACAGAAACTGATTATGGGGTTCAGTTGAAGATGAAAGGGTTTTTAGCACATTAACATTTGTTAAATCAAAACTTCGCAACAGATTGGAAAAAAATATAGAAACTTGTTTGAGACTGTATGTTTCAAGATATGGAGTGGACACATTTCCATATGAAAGAGCATTAGCTACTTGGACATCCCTTGCAGAGTGGAGAGATGTCAATCAAATAGAAACCAATGGAGACTTAGATTATGTTGAAATTTACTTGGACTTTGGAAGACCAACAATTGTAAAAGATAAAATAAGTGATGAAGGACCATTAAGGATAGGGTTGTTTCAGTTACCAGACACTTGAGCATTTTCCTTTTCTAAAATATATATATCATGACTCGTCATTTAGTTATTTTTCCTTTATATATATATTTTGTATATAATGTTTGGAAAATTTAAATCACTCTATGTTTTTATATATTGCATGAAGTAACAGATAATAACTATTTGTGCTGCAACTGGATGATGTAAAAAAAATTTAATTACATTACTTAGGAAAGTATGTTCAATCTTTGATTTCTCAATATTGAATCCACACATGTTCACAAATATATTATAATCCATATATCCATCAAGATTCTGGGGATTAATAAAATACATAGGAGTCTAGAGATAATGTTTTCTGTATTTAATTCAATCGATTTGAAAATACACTATAAGTATAATCTATCTATACATCAAGAATCAACTATCAAGATTCAAGAGAAAAATGTACATCCAAGTTTTCAATATTGAGTCCATCCATGTTTGAAACTAAATTGTAAATCCATGTATTACTATTCATCAACTGTACAATCAAAAAAAGATAATGTTTTCAGACAACAAACATTAAAATAAGATAATGTTTTCATTTGACAAATACAATGATTGACATCAATAGTTTATTCTTCATTTGGATCCTTGTCCTGGAGAAACTTCTACAACATCAACATTTGAACTATCTTTAATAACACAAGACTGACTAATTCATTTGCAGCAGCATTAATATTTTCAAGATTTTTCCTATCCTCGCTAGTTGCATCTCCTACTGAAAGGAGAGTAGGATCCTCATCATTTTTTTTCTTCAACAGAATATCAGGATAAAATCCATGCTCCTTTATAATATTTTGCAATGTATTGTTCTACTTGTTTAACAGAACAAGTTTCTCTTTGAAGGTTATTTCTCCCCACACACTTTCTCTTGTTTTTTTAAGGTGCTCATCTAACACCTGCACTTCAGTCTTCAATGTCTGGTATTTGGACTGCACGTAAAAATCCCATAGTTAGAAAGTAGATAAACTATAACAACATAAAATATAATCTTCAAAATATTAAGTACTTACCAAGGCCAAGTATTTCTCCACATATGCAATAGTGACAAGTTTTTTGTCTCTATTCCACTTATTGTAATATGATTGTGCCTTGACATTCAAATTTCCAATCTGTTAAGCATTATATTTAAAACATTATCATTATTGTAATTATTGTTGGTGACAATATTACCAGATTGTGCTTGAGCAAGTAAAGCATCAATCGTCATTGGTTCATTTTTTATCAATGAAAAAAGTTATTTCCCTATGTGAAAAATTATGATATCTTTCATTAATTTCTTTGATCAGAGCTTTTACTCTGATCTCCCATATCCTCAGTTCCTTAATATTAAGGAACAATATTTTCCATCACAAGGGTTGTAGCAATTATCAGCCACAAGAATGTCAACTGAAAATTTTGTTTTTTCATCATCATCTAATTTTCCTCCCCAATTGGTGAAGGAGGATCTAAAGTGGCTTGTTGTTGTGGCACTGACAACTCCTTTTGTGCAGACTAAACAAGATCATCATTATATTTCCATGTTACTGTCATGGCGTAAAGGTTGTCAAATCCAAGATACTCCTCATCCATATCTATATTATTTAAAATAGAAGTGCCTTTGGCACTCTACACGCCACCCAATGAACATTTGGGGAACTCTGAAGTGGTATAATTTTGTGTTCCCCTGCTCGTTCTAGGGAACACTATCCTCTTTCCCCTACCATGAGGCAGAAGGGGAGGTGGGTGTGTTGTACTCCTTAAGCACTGAGCAAAGGGGGGTGGTCGTGGGTTGAACATGAGATTGAGGTTGCAAAAATTCTGCGAGCATCAATAATTTAACAATATCAGTATGTTGTATGCACAAAGTCAAAAAAGAGAACACTAAGCACTTAAAAATAATGAAATCAATATGGATTTTTATGCTCTGAATGTTGTTTTTGTCCATAATCGATATATTGTTGCATTGGATAGAAGGGGGGTGGTGGCATTGCAAGCCTTGATTTTAAGGAAAACCAGTTAAATTGAATGATAAAATCCTAAAACAAAGACTAATATAAATAAAATTTAAATCTACGATTTATTCATACCTGAACTTGAAGGGTGAAGAACTTCTATAGACTAAATCTCCTGTTACTTGGGTATGTAAGTAGTGTCTGCAGTAGTAAACACCATGGGTCTGGGTGATGTGTCGAACATGGTTGCACATTAGGAAAATGACATATGTCATTGTCAAGACTCAAATTATCATTAGTCTATAAACAAATTTAATCAAAATTAACATGATTATGCATTGTGGATTAATTAAAACCTGGATGTGCCTGAGTACATGTTCTGTCTTGGTTGTGGGATGATTCAAATGAACCGTGCATGCATTTTCTTCTACTTCTAGGTTGTTGGGTGCTAGTGACAACCATAGAGTCATCAGTAATGGGTGAGATCAACCACAATGTTGTCACCAGACCCCTCAGGCCCAACAAGGTTATGTCCGTGAACTTCCGCAACATGTTGAGCCATTGTTTTTCTTACTTTGACCTATTGAAAATAGATTATATATTTTTCAAAATTGATTTAAAAATGATTATTTTTATGAAAAGAATCAAGATATAATGCTTTAAAAATAAAATTCTCACCAACTGTTAGTCCATAGACATTGCATATTTTTCCATCTTCTCATGTAGTGCAGTTGGAATAGTTGTTGATTTCAGTGCATGAAAACCCTCATAATAGAAAGCAAGAATAAAATAAGAAGAAGAAATAATTGCACTAGGATTCACAATGGATTTGTCAAGGTCAGAGTGAATCCTTGTTGAAAGATATGAACACCAATAAATCTAACACCAGAAAGGGTTTCAAGAAGGTTGTACACTATCCACTGAGGAATGTCAGTGTATCTTCCCTGTAACACAATACAGGTTTGGAAAAATTCCACCATGGCCAGGAGAAAGGGGTCTTTGATTGATTGTGTGCTAATCCCTCTTTTGGAGGGATTATTAACCTCAACCTCAACATAAATCTTGTAATGAGACTCTAAAAATTTCTTTTCCTCATTAGGTAGAATGGTTTTTATTGATACATGCAATGCATTTTGATGGGGTAGCCCCATTAGACAATGAATATCATCAAGGGTTATTCGATGACAAATTAGTGTGATGGTAATGCAACTTGAAAGAGCCATCAAAACTATTATATGTATGCATTAAATTGTCTAACAACTTGGTTTATGTCTCATACTGAGGCATGTAAAGTATTCCATGGAACCCTAAGTTTCCAATCCAATCGAATTGACTTTAATTTATGGGTCTTCTAGTAGTTGTATTAATTGTGGATATAATAGGTTTCTGTAAACAAAAGATGGAGTGCTAATTGACTTTTTTCTTGGTGTCATGATTCTTGATATTTTGAAAAAAAGAGGTGTTGGCATATACATGTATCAGTGTACCATGTGAAGAGCTAGTTGTGGATAATACTGAAGTGGATTGTAGAACAAACCATTTGGAATAGTGGGTCAGTGGATGCTTTGAAAAAATCTAGTTCGAGAAACCTGCAAGTGCAAATGGGAATTAAATGAATGGGGATGGGTATATATATATAAGGCAAGGGCCATGGTTGAGGCCTAGAACACGGAACTGGTAACGTCTAACAGTATGGAAATGCTACCAGGTGGAAACACAAATGGGGCACCATAATGGCAACAACAATAATGTGTCGTTTGGTATCACCATTTGTGTTGTCGACTGATGTCAATATCGTGGTCTGAGCAGCGTCCGGGATCTGGAAACAAAAGGCATGTTACCATATGGAAACCTACATTTGAAGATGTCTGACAACGTGTAGGAGATCTCGTATGCACCAACATTGTTTGCGAACCTGAACCGATGACAAGACTAAACTCTGTTTATTGGCATTTGGCAATGTGATGGTGTAACACAGACTGAATGTGTGTTTCAGTGAGAACATCCATGAGGTCTGTCATTGAATGATGTCGTCACTAGATAATAACAAATTTTGAGTACTAGATAGGAACACATATATGTAGAAATTTGATAACTTGGAAAAAATATTGCATTCGCTGTCATCTCGAAATCCTCCTTTCCTAGATTTGAAAACAATGCAAATACCTTTTTCGGAACATTAGCCAGTGATCCTATGGATGTTTTTCAGGAGGGGGACCTTAGCAGATGAGCAATGCACACAAATCAGCCTCAAGTTGGTCAATTCCCTACTGGAAATGGCCAAAACATGGGGAAGTCATGCCAAACCTGAAAAATATGTAATTTCTGAAATGAACTCGGTTGAGGTCAGTCAACGTGGTAAGTGGGAAATGTTTAACGCCATTAAGGCAATGTGCTCTCAACCGAATGTGTGAAACTCTCTAATGCCAAGCTCAATGCAAATTCGAAGAAATTGCTTTTGCCTTTGTTGGTAACCTGCTCCAGATTGAGCCGAAAAAACAGGTAGACATTGTCATTGTTATGCAGTTCATTCATCTTTCTCATTAAGTTGGGCTTAGCACTGTGGTTAACGAACTCGAGTTCCAATCCCCTAGTCTCCTCTCTGGTTCAGGATGGCCTATGGACGGTGTCATGGCTAGGGAAGATTTCGTGGAATTGAAGTCGCACTTCAACATTGTTGTTGATTTCGTAAATCGAGCTAAAGGATGGCCCAAACAAACACTGAGCCTGAAACAAGGAGTCATAAATGTGTTGCCTCTCACTGAGTAACTCAACTTGGTCTCTCTAAGTGCCCCCATCATACCAATGGCCCAGAGGCTTCTATCTCTGAGGAAGCGGGCTGCAAGGGTCTACAAATTTCTTGAGCGCATGGCTGGTCTAACAAAGCAACAGATGATCTCCCTTGGGTGGCCGAATGATCCTCTTGCCCCATGAAGCCCCAATGGAATGTAGAAGGTTTGGAAATGTGGCTCTGAGGATGTGATGATTACAGGAAGCATGAACAGTCAAATTAATAGGTTTCTTCCTCTTTTTTGGTTTTTTGGCATGGGCTACCCATATTCACTAAACGTTGTGAGTCTATTTCGATAATCGTAATGCGGAGTGTCTGGGACTCTATATCCTCATGCATGAATGATGTTTAGGTTTTGTTGAATACACTTTGTATGGTTCTTTGAACCATTGGCATCTCACCTAGAATTTATGTCTTCTATATTTTGTAGGGGTCACATTTTGGCTATCAATATAACCGGGAAAAGGGACCTCATCAACCCTCATTTATGAATTCTTCAAAAACATGGGCTACTATGAATTTCTTGGAAAAGCTTGTAGGGTTTCCTCTTAAAAATTGTAATAGACATTTCTTTCCTCTTATTACTAAAACAATGTATAGTGGCATACTTAAAGGAGTAATAAAGTGGTGCTTTGTGATTCACTCTGTCAATCCTTGCATCATTTTTGTTACTTTTCTATGCCTCTCATTGTGCTTGCAGGATCTGTGACAATTTCTTTGTTTCATTGCAAGGTTTGGGTCTTGAAAAATCCAACTTATTTGTACCAATGAACCATTATGCAGACAAAAATCTACCTATGCTGGTGCATTTACCTACCCTAGACTCCAAGTGCATCCTTCTCTTGTTTTGTAGTTGCTTATAGAAACGTTGTCTAACATCACCTTCTGCACTTGGTGAATACAATCACCGTTGGTAAGGACATGTAGGATAATAATAACATTTGATGTACTCTCCTGTATCCAATGTCTCCTTGGAATGTATTAGATTAGGTTTAGAGTAGTAGTTTTGCTTGCATTAGGATTAGTGTAGTGTTAGGATTAGGAAGAGGAAATTGGCATTCTCTAACAGGTCCACCTCAAGCTTGTAAGTCCCAGATGCTATGAGAGGTGGTACCCATGTTACAACAATTACATATTTAGATTCCCACATTCATACACTTAGCAATCCAGGGGGTGTTGTGATTTTGATGATAACAGTTTGGCATTTACCCGGTGGGACAACATTGATAGTCAGGGTTTCATATTGTCAGATATCTTTTCCATTGATAGAAGTCTTGTTCACTAGTCGAATCCAAATGTTGTGATAAATTTTGAATTTCGGAGGTTCAACTTTTCTCAATTTAGGTTTCAGAAGTCCATAGACAATATTTTACATTTCAATAGGTTTCACTGCATGGTCCAAGTTTTGAAATCAAGTTTTATATGGGGTTTAAATCATGTGAAAATATCTGGCTCCGAAGTATTCAGAGAAGATAGATTGGGGTTTATAGATTCCATAAACAATTCTTAAATCTTAATTTTGGAATTATTCGACTTTTTGGGGTTTTTTGTTAATTCAATTTTTTTGGACTTTTCACAATTTCAATAATATTTCAGGATTTCAGAATTCAGAATTTACTGGATTATTTACGTAATTTCAGTAGTCCATGTTGCATTTCAAACTTCGATAATAATCATAAATGGTATATCAAATATTTCATGGTGATTTCTACTAAAATATACATCACCTTTTAAGTATGAAATTGGTTTCAAAGAGGTTGCACATTGCTGGACAAATACAATAGGTTTTCGTGTGGAAGCATAACAGGTTTATGAATGTTATGGCATTTTACGAAGATTAATTTCTACTGAATAACAATATTACATACTTACTGTAGTTGGTCCCTTTGGGCCCCTCAATCACGTGAACGTCATTTCTAATATTTCATTTCATTTCATTGATGACTGAAGGAGGACACTTATGCCACGAATGAAAAAATCAGTTTTGGCGTGATATGATAAAAAAAAATGCATTCATTTGATGTGTTGGCAATGATTTTACAGCTCCGTTATGTCTTAAAGATGACCTAAACTAAAATCACAAAAATGAAAACAGTGAAGAAACAGTCAAAATCCATCTCAAAGGTGATATATATCTAGCTTAAAAGTTTTCTCGAAGGTGAGGGAAATGTAGTAGTGAATAAAAGCACCTTGGTTCAAAGAGATCAAATTTAAATTTGATAATAAAAGGGAGAATTGGAGTATTGCCTCTTCTCACCACTTGTTCCACAAAGGAATCATACATCGTGTAAGCAACAACGTCACCCAAGAGTCGAGTGGTTGACCTCCACATCTCTTCAACAATGGAGTCTTAGTTTTGTCAATGCTCCTAGTTCTTTTTGGGTAGGGATAGTGGCTACACCTAAAGATTGGTGAAGTCATTTGCAGTTCTCATTGACAATGTTACCCACCCCCTGCAAGTATTGTAACAAGTTCATTTGTTGGACTATGTTTATCTCGTCGTTTCTATCGAAGTGCTGGTGTTGTTGGAATACATGAACAAGGAAGAATAAAGGAGGTGGAGGATTGCACACTTTCGAGATTGTGTGTCCATCATTATATCATGCAAGAGATAGTTACAATGTGGTTGATGGTTACAACCGAATATTAGTTAATGTGTAACTAACAACTAATTAACTAAAGCCTTATATTCTAATAGGTGCATCCTATGAAGGTGCTGAGAAGTGCATCGTTAGCTCTCCATAGTTCAAAGATGTGCATTAAAGTCCCCTCTTTCCGCCTAAGCTTGGACGTGGACCTCTGGCCCTTTATGTCCACCCGACGGCCAAGGGGAATTTTTAGGGTGACATGACTTTATTGTTTTATTATATTGTGCTATTATTTCTAAAAATAATAATATTATGAAAGCACAAATAATAAATAATAAAGTACTAATCAAAAAAGTAATTGTTTTAGAAAGAGTGCGACTTGCCTTAGGAGGCATTTTTTGGAAAATGTGCCATTTGGCCCAAAGAAGAAAAAGGCGACCAGCATAGGGGAATGAAACAAATTGATTGGGCGACTTGGAGGTGGTAGTTGGGCTGAGTTCCCTTTAAATAAACAGGTCGACTTGCATGAGGGTATCCAGATTTTCATTATCATCTTTGCATTGCTAAGAGCTCTGAGCTTTTACCAGAAATTCCAAGGACGAAAACCCTTGTGAATTTATCTCTTGCGGACGAAAACCCCAGGAGATTGAGAGGGGATTTCACTCAGAAATTCCTAGTGTTCTTCATCAGACTTCCAGGTTCAGTTCAGCCATGTGTGAAGAGGGATTTGAAGGTGTTTCCCAGTGATTTGCAACCAGCAGTTGGATCAGTCCATTGTAAACAGTCTGGCAGCGAATTCAGAGGTATTTTCATCTGAAAATATTTGTCAAATAATTGCCATCATTTTGTAATCTGATCGCTGTACTTTTTATCAGTTCTGAAGTATATTTTGAAGATTTTCAAGCTGAATAATAACAGGCTTCAGATCTGATTTTCTGGGCCATTTTGGGACTGTAATAAGTCAGTTTTTTTATATAAATCTGTCCCTAAATATCTGAACAGTCATTAGAAATCAGAAGTATTTTTATTTGGCATGATTTATACCGTTATCTCTCTTCAACCCTAGTCGCATTTTCCAGATCTGCACTAGGAATTTGATATAAAATACACAGAAAACTGTATTTGCTGTTTTTGATTGATTAAAAATCAGTATAGTGTAAGGAGGATCCATCTAGGGATCTTTCAGTGGTATCAGAGCATCAATCCTCCCACCTGGAGGGTTTGTTTTGTATCTGTTTATGCAGCCTACAGAAGTTGGGCCACACCGATATTATACAAGGAGTCAGGCACGTCTGAATATTGAAGGTATCATGGATAGAGCACACACTCCTCCACGACGTGAGCGGCCTGATCCGGATGCCCTTTTTAGCGGAATGATCGATTCCCATCAGGAAATGATTCAGACCATGAGGCAGCTGATGGAGAATTTGACTATGGATAGGGCAAGAAACCGGCATGATAGAAGGGAAAGATCTGCATCCATAGCTAGCAGCCACAGAAGGCACAGCCGGGTTCCTACAGAAGTGGGCAGCGTAAGAGGCTCCCCTCCACGAGATAGGAGATATACAGAAGAAAGGAGACCCACAAGGACTGCGGATCGACCTATGCAGCCTAGATTCCTACCAAGGGAGGAGCCGCCATTAGTTGAGGACCCACTTGAAGACATAGCCTTTCAAGATAATGTAATGGTAGCTCATGATGAGTGGAGAGCATTACCAGAAGAGGTACGGAACGCCTTTCCCCTCCACCAGTATTGCATGCAGAAAAGGGAGAGCTTGAAAGCTAGGCAAACACAGAGGCCTAGGACCCAGCAAAATAGAGAATTGAAGCAGGTTACCAATAAGGTGACCCTTTCCACCTTCGATGGCAGTGGAAAGATTAGTGCCAGGGCATGGATTCACAAGCTTGATACATACCTCACTCTCAAACCTATGCAGGAACAGGAGGCTATTCAGTTTGCTACTCTTCACTTGGAGGGAGTGGCATATGATTGGTGGCACCATGGGCTTATCACACAGAGACATGACTTACTACGGTCATATAGGGAGTTTAGTGAGAAGTTGATTGCCAGATTTGACCGCAAAGATGTGGAGCTATATTACAGGGATTTGGCACAGCTACGACAGAGTGGGCACGTTGATTCTTACATCAACGAATTTCAGCGGATTGCAGTAATGGTCCCCGAGATGCCTGAGAGACGTGTGGTAATGCTTTTTATTGAGGGCCTGCATGACAGGTTAAGAGGGTTGGTCAAGGCCCTTAGGCCTACTACGTTACATGATGCTATCCAGACAGCATTGGATTTGGAGACCACTCCCACTTCTTACCAGCCTAGTAAGAAGCCCTTCACAAGCTCCAAGCCGGTTCAGCGTTCCACTACTCAGCAAAGGAGTGTACCCCCTCCTAGGATGGATCAGGAGACTCGGAATGAGTTGAGAAGAAAGAAACTTTGTTTCCATTGCAAAGATCACTGGGAGCCTGGACACAACTGCCTTGGGAAAGGCAAGGTGCATCTTATTGAGGTTATCTCGGATGCAGAGGCAGATTCTTCAGCAGATACAGATACCGAGGACAGTGGTCATGGTGCACATGAGGAGCAGCCCCAGGTAGAGCTAGGAGATGGAGATGCATCAGGCTCAGGTACTATTGCTTCACTCTCTGGAGTCCCTAAGTATCATCCATTTCGTGTGAAAGGAGTACTTAAGGGCCAACGAGTTGTTTGCTTGATTGATAGTGGTGCTACGCACAATTTCCTTGATGAGGGATTTGTGATGAAGCGGGGATTACAGGTGGAAGAATTTGAGGGGTTTAGTGTACGAGTGGCAGATGGCTTTGCTCTAAGCTGCACTAGACGAATTCCACAGCTTAGTATCCAGCTAGGAGACTACACACTGACAGATGATTTTTACATAGTTGGACTTGGAGAGATAGACGCAGTTTTGGGGATTCAGTGGCTTCAGTCTCTGGGGAGATATGTGCAGGATTTCAAACGAATGGAGATAGAGTTTATGTCAGAGGGGAAGAAGATTGTGCTACGAGCTCTTTCGGATGGTGGGCCTAGAGTTGTTTCAGCACATAGGATGGAATCTATTATCAGTCATGGAGAGGTTGCATGGGCAGCCCAATGTTTCATTTCATCCAAATCTTCTCCAGATGGTGGACAGCAGTTGCATGCAGATATTCAGACCATAATAGATAGGCACGGGCAGGTTTTTGGTGATATTCCTCCAGGGAGACCACCAGACAGAGGGTTTGAGCATGTCATAGAGTTGGAGGAGGGTGCCAAGCCTGTGATCACTACACCCTACCGTCATCCTAAGAAATTTAAGGATGAGATAGAGAGGACCATCAGAGAGCTTCTTGACATGGGGCATATCCGTCCTAGTTCTAGCCCATTTGCTTCTTCGGTGGTGTTGGTGAAGAAGAAGGACGGGACGATGAGAATGTGTATCGACTACAGGGCCCTCAACAAGAAGACCATCAAAAACAGGTATCCCATCCCCCGTATTGATGAGCTTTTGGATGAATTACATGGAGCCATTTATTTTTCGAAGATTGATCTTCGATCGGGATACCATCAGATTCGGGTCCGAGAGGAGGATATCCTCAAGACAGCATTCAGATGTCATTATGGGCATTATGAGTTCTTGGTGATGCCATTTGGTCTCACTAATGCACCTGCCACTTTTCAGTCATGCATGAACCATCTCTTCAACAAGCAGTTGAGGAAGTTCGTGCTAGTTTTCTTTGATGACATCTTGATCTACAGTAGGTCATGGGAGGATCATTTGAGGCATTTAGATGAGGTACTTGGCATTATGGAGATTCAGTCTCTATTTGCTAAGATGTCCAAATGCGAGTTTGGACTTACTGAAATACTATATCTGGGACATGTCATTGGGGCCAATGGGGTCAAGGTCCATCAGGAGAAGATACAGGCTATGCAGGATTGGCCTCCACCTAGGAACATATCAGAGTTGCGGGGATTCCTAGGGCTATGCGGATATTATCGGAGGTTTGTGAGGGGTTATTCAGATATTGCTGCACCATTGACAGATCTCACAAGGAAGGGCGCATTTAGATGGACGGATGAGGCACAGATAGTATTTGATGAGCTCAAGATGGTGATGAGCACATGTCCAGTCCTTGCTCTTCCGGACTTCTCTAAGCCATTTATCTTAGAGTGTGATGCTTCGGGTTCAGGTATTGGTGCAGTCTTGATGCAGGACCGTCATCCCATTGCCTATGAGAGTAGAAAGTTGAGGGAGAACGAGAGGTTGTATTCCACCTATGACAAGGAGATGCTCGCCATCATGCATGCATTGGCAAAGTTCAGACAGTATCTGGTGGGAGGGAAGTTCGTAGTGAGGACCGACCATAACAGCTTGAGGTACTTCTTAGAGCAGAAGGAACTCAATGAGAGGCAGCAGAAATGGGTCAGCAGGATTCAGGCCTATGATTTTGACATCGAGTATGTCAAAGGGAAAAAGAATGTTGTGGCGGATGCACTATCGAGGAGACCCCATGTTGCTGTCCTATATTCTATGAGTGAGATTTCTGCAGATTGGAAGTCTCAATTGCTGGTCGAGTATTCAAAGAACACCTTAGCATGTGAGATCATGGACGGCAAAATTCAGGATGGGCGCTACCAGGTAATTTCTGATTTGATTTATTATAAGGGTAGGATTTATTTGGTACCTGAATCTAAGCTTAAGGGGAAGATTCTACATGCACTCCATGATGCACCATTAGCAGGACATCCAGGGTATTTCAAGACATATAGGCAGGTTAGAGAGAGATTCTCTTGGAAGGGTCTCAAGGAGGACGTCCTACAGTATATTCGAGAGTGTGTGACTTGTCAGCAAAACAAGTCCGAGCATACTTTCCCTGCGGGCTTATTACAGCCTTTACCGATTCCAGAGCAGAGGTGGGAGAGTATATCTATGGATTTCATTACAGGACTACCAGTTGTGCAGGGCTATGATCGCATTTATGCGATAGTTGACAGGTTGACTAAGTATGGACACTT
The DNA here is from genome assembly GCA_019776745.2 of Taxus chinensis. NCBI lineage: Eukaryota > Viridiplantae > Streptophyta > Pinopsida > Cupressales > Taxaceae > Taxus > Taxus chinensis. Next base: position 149,368 of record JAHRHJ020002231.1, on the reverse strand, counting down.
CTTTGCCATCCCCACGAGTTTTAAGGCACCACAGGTGGCTGATTTATTCTTTAGGGAGGTATTCAGGTTACATGGGCTTCCGAAGAATATTGTTAGCGATAGGGACAGCAGGTTTATGAGCACATTTTGGCAGGAACTCTTCAGGTTGGCAGGCACTGAGTTGACTCCGAGCACTAGCTATCATCCGCAGACAGATGGGCAGACGGAGATTGTGAATAAGTGGATTGAGGGGTACCTGCGCAACTATGTTTCAGGGCAGCAGAGAGCATGGGTCAAGCAACTTTATTTGTGCGAGTATTGTTACAATACTACGTACCACGTCCATTGGGATGACCCCTTTTCAAGCCTTGTACGGTTATGACACGAGATCCTTCATGGATATGGCGGTTGGAGATAGCAGAGCTCCTAAGGCTCGAGAGTGTTTACAGGACAGCCAGGATATCCTTAAAACCCTTAAGGACAATATGCAGCACGCCCAAAATCAGCAAAAGATGTATGCAGACAGGCATAGGATTGAGCGATCATTTGAGGTAGGGGATATGGTCTTTTTACGACTCCAGCCTTACAGACAGAGTACTCTTAAGAAGAGTGGAGCGGAGAAGCTTAAGCCTCGTTTCTATGGTCCATACAGGGTGGTGAGGAGAGTTGGACAGGTAGCTTATGAGTTGGAGTTACCTTCTGAAAGTAAGATACACAATGTTTTTCATGTATCTTGCTTAAAGAAGGCATTGGGACAGCATGCGACCTCTTCAGTAGAGTTACCCCCCTTGGATGATGAGGGAAGACTGGATTTGGTACCTGAGGGACTTCTGGATTGGAGGGAGAGAAGATTGCGGAACAAGGTGATACGGGAGTACCTGGTTCGTTGGAAAGATTTACCCTTGGAGGATGCTACTTGGGAGGGTGAGTCTATTCTTCAGCACCCCGCGTTGCTACAGTTGCTTGTGGGCAAGCAACTCCGGGGAGGGAGGACTGTAATGTCCCCTCTTTCCGCCTAAGCTTGGACGTGGACCTCTGGCCCTTTATGTCCACCCGACGGCCAAGGGGAATTTTTAGGGTGACATGACTTTATTGTTTTATTATATTGTGCTATTATTTCTAAAAATAATAATATTATGAAAGCACAAATAATAAATAATAAAGTACTAATCAAAAAAGTAATTGTTTTAGAAAGAGTGCGACTTGCCTTAGGAGGCATTTTTTGGAAAATGTGCCATTTGGCCCAAAGAAGAAAAAGGCGACCAGCATAGGGGAATGAAACAAATTGATTGGGCGACTTGGAGGTGGTAGTTGGGCTGAGTTCCCTTTAAATAAACAGGTCGACTTGCATGAGGGTATCCAGATTTTCATTATCATCTTTGCATTGCTAAGAGCTCTGAGCTTTTACCAGAAATTCCAAGGACGAAAACCCTTGTGAATTTATCTCTTGCGGACGAAAACCCCAGGAGATTGAGAGGGGATTTCACTCAGAAATTCCTAGTGTTCTTCATCAGACTTCCAGGTTCAGTTCAGCCATGTGTGAAGAGGGATTTGAAGGTGTTTTCCCAGTGATTTGCAACCAGCAGTTGGATCAGTCCATTGTAAACAGTCTGGCAGCGAATTCAGAGGTATTTTCATCTGAAAATATTTGTCAAATAATTGCCATCATTTTGTAATCTGATCGCTGTACTTTTTATCAGTTCTGAAGTATATTTTGAAGATTTTCAAGCTGAATAATAACAGGCTTCAGATCTGATTTTCTGGGCTATTTTGGGACTGTAATAAGTCAGTTTTTTTATATAAATCTGTCCCTAAATATCTTAACAGTAATTAGAAATCAGAAGTATTTTTATTTGGCATGATTTATACCGTTATCTCTCTTCAACCCTAGTCACATTTTCCAGATCTGCACTAGGAATTTGATATAAAATACACAGAAAACTGTATTTGCTGTTTTTGATTGATTAAAAATCAGTATAGTGTAAGGAGGATCCATCTAGGGATCTTTCTCTATACCTTCCGATTCTCTGCATCTGTTTTTATCATATAATATATTAGTCTCCTAAAATGGGCAGTTCAAGTAGCCTTCAAACTAATCTACAATCTATTCTTGCAAGTCTTTAGCAGCTAGGAGGGAACAATTTACACTAAAATGTCAGATTTATATTGAACCCGCTTGACAAAATTCCTCTTGCTACTTCCCACCAATGCCAAGGGTAAAACCTAACTACTGGTTTCCTTGGATTCCAATAGATTGAAGAAACCATAGCAGAATTCCATTTACATGGGATGGCAAAAGTGTAAATGGAATTCAATTACCTGGGTTTAAAATGGGAAAATCTATGCAAAAACTCAGGAAACTAAATAGCAATGTAATATTCGTAAAAAAGAGGGCAAAAACTGCTTTTTTATTTCATTTCAAATATAGCATGTAGATATATAAATAAATATAATGGATTAAAAAAATACTGATCAGAAATATAATGCAAAAGAGAAATAAACATAATATATTTTTAACATGTCAATTACAAAAAAATATATAAGGTTAAAAATTATTTTACTTCTACCTTAGATGGTCTACGTAAACAACAAAGGATTAGCCGTAAAATAGTAGACCGTACTGAACTGGAGCACGTCTGACTATTTTAGAAAAAGCCTTTAATAAATCCATTCAAAATAAAACTTTTCAAAAATCTGCATTGCCCAGCCTAACACTAAATATAAAAAATTCAGTCTGCCCATGTTTGGTATGTTTCTGTTGTATGTAAAAATGAGCCCCAAAAAGGACAGGTATTATAGAAAAAAAAGTTAAACCAGCTTTTAAAAATCTCAGAAAACAGCACGACAAATGGAGTGGGTCACAATGACTGCGAGCTCTTCATGAGTAAAGCTACTATGGAAGGATCAAAAGAAATTAGAATGGAAAATTCAGGCATTGAAGAACTCGGGGCACTTTCTATCACTGGCAACCGGTACAGAATAGCTTCTGCCATATACAATCTCACATGCAAACTTTTTAAAGCCACGTTGATGTTTAAGGGAACAATTGATGGTATATGTCTTGTAGCAGTTAAGTATCTTTATGTTTTTTGTGCCTTGACAAGCTATGAAAAAAGGCAGCCATGAAAATTTCAGCAGTTTTGTAATGTAATCTTTTGCACCAAATCTCAGATGCTTAATCAGGTATTATTTCCAGATACCACAGCATGCTGATAATGTACAAATTTCTACATATAATATAAAGATTTCTGCATATCCAAAAAATACAAAAAAAAAGTCCTATTTCTAATCTAGATCTATTTTGTAAAACTGCTTATAAGATTCGTGAAGATTTCAAGGGAAGACAAAATTGGGAGAAGAGTAGAACTCTGCCTTTAACTTCTAGTGATTTCTCTAGAAACCTCAAGCCGCTACATTACCAATAAAGCCTTCCCAGAGAGAGATTTCAACAGATTGGTAGCATGAAACACTTCATATTTTCATCCCTGGATAGTGCAGGCCATAAATAGGCTCTTCACTTGTTACTAGCATGTTTTTGGTTTCTGAATGACAGGAGGACATTTTGAGCATTAAAACTAAGATTCTTAAGCTCTCATTGTTGCTCCTCCAATATGTTGTTTTGGAGCTAAAGCTAATCTTTAGCTTTTATTGCTTTTTGGTCCTTGACCTGATTTTGCTTTCCTTCTTCTTTTTGGAGTAGAATTAAACAATCCATTTGCCTTAGATTGCACCTAGATTATTCTCCTCCAGTTCTGTCAATTTCTTTTGGGCACATCTGGACCATTGATATTAATTTGATTTAAGACTATTACTGGCAGTCGTCTTCTGTGTTTGAACAGCTTAAAGAATGCTTGTTAGCATCTTCTCTATCTCATTTAATAGAAAGGTTCATCCATCCCAGACACCTCCCTCGTGAACATCCTTTGCACATTATTATTGACACATTTATTGAACTGACCCTCTTAATTTCCACCCTTTTTATATAGACTACAAATGGTTCAATTTTCTCCATTCCTTTTTGATACCAAAAAAACCCTGGAAATATAAATGGCTCCAATACAAATAGGTCACCAATGACAAATCAGTATCCCTTCTTGCAACCTCATCCTTTAAAATAGGTGTTTCATGAAACTGCTTTGCAAGTTGAAATACAATCATATCCCCAACAATCTAAAGTTACACAGAATATTCTTGCTTTCTCGTCAATTGTAAAATAACTACTCTGAAATGAACAAGAGATTATGCACAGTAGAAAGCAAATAGGTAAAAAAAAAATTGAATTGCTCATTATACAACTCAGTCCTTATCTTGAAGGTTGAATCAAAGAATCTGGAAGACAAGAACTCATTCATTACATAGGTAGAAGAATTATCAGTCCACATACTTATTCCTCTGAAACATCAATCATAAGCATATACCTTCAACCCAAGTAAATCAACAAGATGTTGTGTACTAATCCGAAACTAACAAATACATTCAAAATCAAGTTGAATTTACTCTCATGGGACTCTATATGATCTCCTTGCATATATAATTAAATCATTTGCTGCCGAGAGAAGAACTCAACTTCTCAATCTGCAAATGACAACCAAGCAAAATTGTTACCTTTACACATTTGGAATCCTTGAGAGTAATATTGTAAAATGAGACTTTTGCATACCTGGCTTACAAGCATGTCTATTTGCTCTCTATACATTTGCTTGACATCAGCAAGATCAGCCCGAAGTTCTTCTAACTGCAGTCATGCACATGCTAAGTGTTCAAAACTGAAATATGAATGATGATAATGCATACTCCCTGCACAGTTTCAAACTAAAATCGATTGAACAGACAAACACCACTGTTGCCTGAAATATCTACTCACTATTTTGTTTTACAAGTTTAGACTGCACGGAAACACCCTAGACCCCTTCGTACCAGCCTGGAAACGTACCAGGTACTGGTACGCTGTGGGTACGGCTGTGTATGTACCCACAGTGATAGGGTACACCACAGGTATGGTTTTGCCGTACCCGTAGTGTACCTTGCCACTGTGGGTACGTACCCAGACCGTACCCGTGGCAAGAGCACATCTTTTTTAAAAGACAAGTCATTAAAACTTAAAAAATATGCAATTTTTTAAATTTTAAAGTATCCTATTTCTAACCTAACCCTAAACGACCCCCCCAAACACTTATTTAAACACCCAATCCCTCTACTTTTTTCTCACACTCAATCTTTGCTATTTTGCTAATATTGACTCTTGAGCTTGAAGGAGAGAAAGAGAGGTTGAAGGAGAAAGAGAGAGCTTGGAGGAGAGAAAGAGAGCTTAAAGGAAAGAGTGATTGAGCTTGAAGAAGAAAGAGAAGGAGAAACAAGTCTACAAACATCAAGGAGGATTTTTCCAGGTATTTTTCATGCATTCAGGCATTTAAAAAAAAAATTCTTTTGAGCAATGTTTTGTATATGAATATAATCAGTGATCAATATCATGAATGACTGTGTTTCAAACACATCATTCATAATTATTAATTATTGATCATGATCTAAATTGATTTAAATTTATTTATTTTACGGTTATTAAAATATAATATATTAATTAATTTTTCCATATTTTAAGTTTAATATTGAAGTTTTATTTAATTAAACGTCTACCCTCTGTGTATGCTCTCACCTCGCACCATTTATGGCGAACTTGGTGATCAGAATCAAAGATTGACGTGTAGGGCTAACTGTTTAATTTTTTTAATTAGTTATGTATTTGTTTTTTTTATTTTAAAGTTTTAAATTGAATTTGTTAAAAATTTAAACGTCTACCCTCTGTGTATGCTCTCACCTCGCACCATTTATGGCGAACTTGGTGATCAGAATCAGAGATTGACGTGTATGGGTTAACAAATTAATTTTCTAATTTGTATTTGTTGTTTTTAATTAAATTATTTTAATATTTAGCAATGTTTTGAAAAATATCTCTTATTGTAGGTTAAAACTTAAAATAAATTAATCCTACAATCATGACATCTAGTTCAGCTTCAGTGGAGCAAGAGGGGGGAAATGTTTTGGGTGGTATGGCAGTGAAAATGGATCCTCATTCTCCTTTATGGAGGCATGTGGAAGTGGTAGAGCTTGTTGCCGGTGGTGGTGTCCGTGTTTGGACGTGCCCCCATTGTGCCACCACATTTAAATCCTCGTATACCCGTTTGAGAGCTCATCTAACTGGGGTATCAGGGACGGGTATTAGACCGTGTAAGAAGGTGGAAAAGAAACCATAGCCATGTACCTAAAAGAGCAAGAGGATGCAAACTTTGAAGCAACAAGAGCTCGCTCTAGAACTATTTCTTTACAGCAGAGGACCATGGGAAACCCACCATCATTTCATCCTTTCATTGAGACTTGTGCTGAAACTGTTCCAGATGATTCCCCTTTTGATGCAGATACCTCAGGGCCATCAAGCAAGAGAACAAAAGGGCCATTAGAAAAAAACATTTAACATTGAGAAGAGAGAAATTGCAGATGAATTGGTGTCTCGGTGTATATTTGCATGTGGGCTACCATTCAATGTCTTGAGATCACCTTATTGGCAGCAGATGGTGAGAGGCATTAATGAGGCACCACAAGGGTATACAAGCCCTAACTATAATAAGGTTCGCACTTCTCTTTTGGCAAAAGAAGTGCAACACATTCAGACATCTCTACAACCAATTAGAGATTCTTGGACTGAATCAGGAGTCTCTATTATATCAGATGGATGGAAAGACTCCAGAAACAGACCTCTCATCAACATTATTGCAGTATGCCCTAAAGGGCCAATGTTTCTAAAGGCTGTTGATTGTGAGGGGGAAGTAAAATATGCCCAATTCATTGGAAATATTCTCATTGAGGCTATTGAGTCAGTGGGCCCGCAGAGCGTTGTCCAAGTCATCACGGACAATGCCAAAAATTGCAAGGCAACAGGATTGATAGTAGAGGGTAGGTATGAGCACATATTTTGGACACCATGTGCAATACACTCCTTGAATCTAATGATGCAGAAGATTGGGAAAATTGCATGGATTGAGCAAATATACACGGAGGCAAACGAGATTCAGATGTTTGTCACCAACCATCACATGTCTTAAGCCATATTCAGAAGATTTTCAAAGTTGGAGCTGTTGAAGGTAAAGGAACAATTCATTTTTACTTTTAAGTTTTTAAATTTTTTTAAATTTAAATTTAAATTGATTTCAATTTGTGTTTTTATTGAATTGTTTCCATTCATTTTTAATAGGTTGTTGAGACTAGGTTTGTCTCTCACACACTCGTCTTGAGACAACTTGTGAAGGTGAGACATGCTTTGGGCATGATGGTGATTGATAATGTTTGGACCGTCTGGAGGCAAGCTAACACAGAAAGAGCCCAAAAAATAAAATCATGGATCCTTGATGATAATTGGTGGGGAAAAGTTGAATATTTGCTAAGTTTCATGGAGCCTATTTTGAGTATGATACGATTTGTAGACAAAGATAATGCTTGCATTAGAGAAATATATGATGGCATTGACTCCATGCTTGAAAAAATCCATGATATCATACAGGCCAAAGAGCAGGGCCCTGAGGAAAACTTTTATAGTGAAGTTAAAAATGTGATCGTGAAAAGGTGGAACAAAATGACCACCCCATTGCATCTCCTTGCTTATGCTTTAAATCCCAAATATTACAGCAATGAAATAGTTGGGAGAGCTGGTAGGCAACGACCATATGATGACCATGAGGTTGCAAATGGGACGAGGGCAACATTCAGGAGGTTGTTTCCTGATCCAGCTACATCTAGTGCAGTCCGCCAGGAGATGTCGATGTTTGTAAATGGACAAGGTAGCATGGGAGAGATAGAGGCTCTTTGTGACAAACCCACCATGGATCCAATCACGTGGTGGACTTGTCATGGCCATGATGCCAAGTACTTACAACCAATTGTGATCAAATTGCTCTCACAGGTTTAAAGTTTGTAACTTGTTATTTGATATTTTAATTACCAATTAAGAATTAAAATTCAAAATGATATCATTCTTTTTTTAATTAATAATATTAATACTTTGTTTTTGTGACAGGTGGCTAGTAATTCTTCTGCAGAGCGTAACTGGAGTACTTATGGCTTCATCCACTCAGCCAAACGCACCATGTTGGCATCAAAGAAGGCTGAAGATCTAGTATACGTTCATTCCAACTTGCGCCTCTTAACCCACAAGACGCAAGAGTATACTAGTGGTCCTAACAAGCTTTGGGACCTCCAACCTGAAAACACGGACTTTGAAGCTTCTACTGCTTGTTTGTCCAATGTTTCACTTCTTGGCGTCGATGAGGAACTTCCAGGGAGCCCTTCACAAGGGTTCGAAAGTGGAGCTAGTGGGAGTGGAGCTGCAAGTGGCATCCATGAAGATGATTTTGACGATCATCTAGATGATATGCTCTAGAAGTTGAGAACTTGAATGTATTATGTTATTTACTATCATGTTTTGAACATTATGAATCAATACAAACTCAAGTCTCAATTCTCAAAGTATTGGAAATTTCAAATTTGTTTTCATGTTCTATGAATGATTTTAAGTTGTATGACTCTATGAGTATTAAATTTCAATAAGTATGCAAATGCTTCTTTAAATTTATAATATATATATATATATATATAATTTATATATTTATATATATATATATATATATATATATATATATATAAAATGTACCCAAAAGCGTACCGTACCCGATATTTTTAAAAATTTGCCGTTTCAGTGTACCGTACCCATACCCGTACCCATACTCGTACCCGTACCAAAACAGTCTAGCAAGTATTACTGTAAGTCCGCATCTTAATCCAACGGTTAACAATTAGGATTCCAAGTAATTATACAGGGTTTGCAGGTTGCTTTGATGTTATATTCTTTCAGGGTGTTTCTGGGCATCCTTATGACAGGTTTTACAATGGCAGAAGACAAACTTATCACAGAGGATCTGTGCATGGGTCAATGGGTGCACATCCCTTATGGAGGAGACATATGTTCCCTATCACTGAAATGGGGCAGAATACTAGCAGGGGGTGCCATTACAATGAACAAATTAATGGAGCAACTAGAGAATTGAAATCCAAGCAATGGGAAAAGCACAAAAGAGACCTGAGGATGTGGTGATGTGTGCCTCTACTATATTTGTTTTAGGAGAATATAAAAGAATTATCAACCCTAAGCACATACAATATGCAAAATACATCATCGTTCAGAAAGATTCAGCACTCTATCTTTGCATTTAGCAAGTGTCCCGACTCTGTCATATTGTGTAAAACTGCTGAAATGGGTCTGACATCACAGGGATGTATAACCATGGACAGGAGTGCAGCAGGGAGTCGTCTTTTGTTGTCACAACCTGCAAGATGTTCAGTGAGCATTGTCCAATGAATATAGCCCACACTGGAGTGATTATGACATGTATATCATTTTGAACTGCCTTTCACTGTTATGTACCCCCCGCCCAGCATAGCATATTATAGCATATTGAAACTTTATGCAGATCGTTAATGCTTACACAGGTAGGAAACGGCATTCTGAAACAGTACCCAGGCTACACTGTACTTAGCTAGTCAAGTGAAACCAGGATGATTGCAAGGAAGCATCAGTGCCATTAGCTGTACCATTTCCAGCACATTTACGGTCGTTTCCGGTGGTGCATGTTCTTTAAAACAGCCAAAAATAAATAGAAATTAAAAAAAACTAATACATTAAAAACAACCATCAGACACTTCTCACAGCACGGACTCGATCTCAGAGCCATATAAACAGACTACTCATGTCTCGGAATATTATATTTATTGAGTGTCTTTCTCATTCTAATTCCCCACTCCCCCATGAGAGTTAGGCATCCGCCCCCCATATATAGATATAGTTGCCTCTAATGTCCCATTGCCCATCCCAATTAACTGAGCCATTTCATATCCAGCACCATGTCTTGCGGAGAGGAGAGAGCTGAGATCTCCACGATCCATTGACAGCTGAAATGTAGCTAATGATGGAGATAATAAAAATATTTGCAGAACAATGGGGTGTTAAACCCTATACAAGGTGAGAAAAGAGGGCAAATGAAACGGTGTATAACTGGAGAGGCATCATGTGGAGCATCAATTTGCATTTACAGTAAAGAACTGGCCCCTGAGTTTATATGATACCATGTTTATCCCACAAAGACCGCATAATGTATCAGTAGGGGGAAATTTTGAAAAATGAATTTTAAAAAAGTAAGTTATTTCATTGATTTGTCTTTCGTTTGTCGCAAGTTATTTTGAATCACATTTTTAAGTTACGTTGAAATGTTTAACAAACTTATCAAATGGGATTAGCTCAAGTGGTAACCTCTCTCTTGAGAGCCATTTGCTTAGCACAGACTATGCTCCAATCTTAAGTCATCCTCGTAATTGGCCATAATCAAACGATAACAGCTGCAACAGATGACACTGAGTGTTGCACTTGGGCATCAATATTGCCATATCATTATCTAGGTAGTAGGCCGTACCTGATTATGATTGTGCAAACCAGCTGATGTAGAATTCTGGATACATTTGAAGGAAGTTATCCCCCCTCCTCAGTCTTCTTCTATTTCTTTTCCAAAGGACTGTCTGTTGGAGATAACGGAATTTCCTCAAATAACATGAGATACATGTCTCCCCCCTTCCTCGGAGCTCCTCAAAGAAGCTCTTGTTGGTCATCTTCTAGAGCTCAAGGGAAGAACTCCAGTCCCATGCTCCATTTGGATTTCCACCACTTTCCTCTTCCCCTTGCTCCACTTTTCCTAATCTACACAACTCATGCTCACTTGGTTACAAACAGTTCATGTTTGTTTGAAAGGGCTGAGCATGCAAATTCTGGATAAATTTTAAGGAAGGGATACTTCCCTGTCATGGCATCTAAGCCAAAGGACATCTCATAAAAGGAATTTGCCAAATAAATAAAAATGGTCAGCATGCTCGGGGCTTAAGAGAAGCTTGGTTAGACATAGAGCACAATGGCAAGAACTGTAGTCACTTGCTATTTTGTTTTTCAATTTACTTCGCATCCGCAACATCGAGTTTTGGAGCTGGCATGGCTGAATGCTTACAACACAACTCCGTGCTTACTGGTTGTTCGAATTCTAGTTACCGAACTTATTCCCTGCACCAATCCCTTTTGCATGCGATTCCAGTAAGTAAAGAATTCCACCTAGCGCCCATCAAATCTAAATCTGCCTTGCTAATACATGTTGAATTTTGAAGTATTTGGTGTTTTTTACCACATGAAACTCCGGGTGTACCAGGCCTCCCAGGACAAGACTTAGATATATCCTATGATATATCATATAGTATATTTATTTTGTTTGAGTATCCAATGCATTTGTCGAATTTAGGAAGGATTGGTGACAGTATCATACTGCATATAAAGTTTGTCGCCAAGCGTTTAACAGGATATATAGGGTCAATTAATTTGTAGTAGGCTTTAAGTCTCACACCAAAAGGTGGCTAACCATGTTTGCAGGTGTCTTGGTACCAAATAAAGCAACCTTACAATCATTTGTGGCATGATCCAATTAATGATAGCCTCTCTCAAGTATATATCTATAGCATAAACTATGACCATCTAATATTACTAGTAATCGTATGTGTACAATGTAATGTGAACGTCGAACGGTATATGTTATTTGATTTAGAGCTGGATGTTTAATTATTCTGGGTGAAAATCATGATTAGTGTTGCAGACTTGTTTGAGACGATGGTTTGTCTGGGCCAGCCAATCTTTTTCCCCCCAAAAAAGGTTTTTTTTTTTTTTTTGCAATAAGAAGACACCCAACACCCTTATATATTATTTAATCTTGAACAAATTAACATTTATATTAAGTTCGTCATGTTTTTTTCTATATTTGTCAATTTTTGCATATTTATAAATTATGCTCACATATAATATGTATATATTTCGCATTGAATTTTTCCAAACTTTTTCATGAGTTCCACATTTTTCGAATTTTTCCAAACTTTTTCACGAGTTCCAAATTTTTCGAATTTTTTTCCCTCTCAAACGGATCTCAATTTCCAACTTGATAACCATGGAGAGGACCAATTAGATTCAATAGTGTGTCGTTTTCTTATCTCCGTCATATAACCAAGAGATATGTGCATTGCCTTTCAGAATACGTAGTAAAAATTGCTCCAATCACTTCCAAGTTATGATGCTATTAGACAAGGTCAGAACCTACATAGTGTAGGACCAACAGTTAAAATACTTAAAGCTTCCACGGTCAATAAGATTTGAAAAGAAACAAATTGAGAACATCGATTTTTCAGGTCACAGTATGCGAGCCATTATCAGGATGCTGAGCATAAATTGCAGATATGGAGTGTACATATAACTTTGTACAGATGCATGATTTTGGATGGGCCTAACCAAAAATCTAATAAGTTGATAAAAAAAACCACCAAAATGGGAACAATAATTAATTATATAAAAATTGCAACCTGAAGAAAAGCCCATAATGATGGAAAACGGCCACAAACAAAATTAATTAAATAATCACCCCCAAAAGAAGAATTAATTAATCCATTAAATATTTGTTAGCACAAGTCCATTTTTAGGTCTAAAATTGATGGCTCTCCAAGATTGGCATAGGTTCAGGGCATCATCAATGTTAGAATTGCCTGGATGCTTCTCAATCCCACTGCCTCCCTTAGCTGGCACTTCGTGTTGTCATCCTCACTAGTGATGAGCTTTTCCTTCTTGATGAAAATATGGTGCATATGAGTGCTCTCCGAGAGTTGATTTGCCAACCCTACTGTGGAGAAGATATTTGGAAGAGATCAAGTGGAATGGAATGTACCTCTTGTAGAAGAGATTTTGCTTCCGCAAAGTTATTTGTTTGGATACCAATAACATGTTATTAGACCTGAACATGTAAGCCACTCCATTTGTGATAATGCCTCCCAAGCTGGTGATCTCCAGATTCCCCATGCTGGCTAGACCAAATTCGTCTGTGGCAAACGGAAAAACTAAAGGGGACCAACCCATTCTAGAAATTATAGAGAAAGTGAAATAATGGTAGCCAAATGGCAGTCATCATTTTCTGTGAATAGCCAAGTCCTGCATACAAGAGAAAGGAAAGACTTTTCTTGAGCATGAGCTATTGTAGTTGCACAAATCTTGGAGATGGTATTCCGAAGAACATCCTCAATGGAAGATTTGGTACCATTGAAACTAGAATTGGGCGATAGAGTGGAGTTTTAGAATTGTAGAATCTGTCTTGTTCATGATGCTTTGACTACATGTGCTAAATACTATAAAGTAAATGATCCAGGGAAAGTGATAACAGACTTAATAGACCAAAGGTGTAATTTTTATAAAATATTACTGAGATTTTGTTTCGGTAGAATATCTGATAAATCAATTCAGTCCAAATGAAAACTTATTGAGAGAAAACATTGGGGTGATTTTGCAATCACCATCTTCCTTTTACATATCCCAGAATACATGGGTCTGAAACTTGGTTCAATTTGTAAATATGATTTTTCCTCCCATAAAAATGTTGAAGACTAGGGTGTCTTCAATATCGTGACAAAGAACCATTGACTCATAAGGTATCATTACATTTCCATCTTTGCCAAACAGCTTACTACATAGTTACATAGTCATTGGAATACAAGCTGCAGAGTACTTTCAATGAAAGGAAATGGTCAAAAGCAATATCAAATTTCCGGACTTACATTGGCTTTCTTGGCTAAATTTCAGGTAAAAAAGTTTAATTGGCTATATATTGCAAACTTTGCAAAGAATGGACCAGCCAATGATGATTGCATTCTTCTCATCTTCCATTGATAAAATTATCTAGACAAATTAAACCACGTCTTCTTTTTTCTACGTAAATAGAGTTTATCTAGGTATCTGGGGCCAAAGAAAAAAGATCTACAAAGGGCAGGGATTTAGAGAATGCATGCAGAATACCTAGACGCATAGATTCATAAAAAATAACAGATTGCATAAACAGACCTTCGTGCATTCTTAGCATAATATAGGAATAAGCAACAAAGGGTGTTTTCTAATGAGTCTAGCTTTATAAGTTGAAAGTTGAAACTGAGTCTTTGTTATGTTTTACATTATTTTTGCAGTTCATTAATCGTATAAACTTGGTCGAAAACTGTACTTCTGCTCTTAAATAAATTATAATAGTACAACATTGATTACACAACCATATAACATGAGCCCCTTAGTTTAATAAAACCCATTGTATGTCTGGATTGAGAGATCTAAGGCTACCATAGGGATAAAAACTCTACCAAGAACACAGAAACAGGGAAACCTAAGGATAAGTTAGCATCTGAGCCTAAGCTGCACCTACAACATGTTTATTTTAATTTCAATTTGAAAATTTCATACCCATTTTTAGTGTAAATTTCAGGAAATTCTTTCAGAAAGAAGGAAAAAGCTTTACCTCCTCGTCCCGCTCCCCCATAAGCTCCAATGCAGATGTGTGTCGACGTCTTAAGGCTTCCAGTTCTGCCCTTAACCCAGGTAAAGCAGCTACCTCTATAGATAATTTTTCACACTGAATGGACCACATCATTCCTTAGATCTTCCACATAAAAGTTTAACATAAAGAAAATCAAGCATTATCCCAAATGAAATCTTCTTGGAATTAAAATGTCCTTCACAAAACACACGCAGCACAAAATATAAACTAACCTGGTTAGTCATTTTGACCAACTCTTCAGCTAATGAATCGCGTATTGATTCCAAAGAGGCCTGTGAGAGTCCCATTAACATAAACAATATCAGGGAGCATAACTGAGACAGGAAAAGATATTACCAGAAAAAAAAAAGAATAACAATAATTACAACATAGAAAGTATGTTTCTAATTTAATGCAACTGCAACATTGCAACACTAATGCCAATCCTATTCCATTATGCAAAACAAATTTGAGCACAGAATGGCTGCACTCAAGAATGTGTGAAATATGGTCGATCCCAAGAAACAAGCATTCTCATCAAATATGATTCAATAAAGACGAACCCAAAATTTCAACACATTACATTTATAGGCACAAGAAATATAAAGGCTGTACTTCTCCTTATTTTAGAACTTTGGTAGTTAACCAACATAGCCTTCTTTGACGTTCTATAAATTTATCATCTATTCTTGCATAACCTGCAACATATAGCTCGTAGATGGTGTTTTATTTAACTGGGAATCGTACGTGAAATGTACGATGGGAACGCCGAAGGAGGTCTTTAGAAGGATTCATATTGGAAGGAGAGAAACACTGGGAGAAGAAGACGGGTGAAGATGAAGGGGTTAGAGGATGAAAAAGTGTGGGTGCAGAAAAAATAAAAAGTAGAAACAATGTAAAACTCAAATGTAGAACAACATGACGTTGCATATGGAAATACTTTTAAGTATAATAGGGGTGTTGTTCAAGATGTTGCAAAAAAACTTTATAGGTATATATGTGAATGTAAGGAGTGGTAGAAAAATATTGCGGAAGTGAAAATGCAACAAAAACAGAAAAAGGCTCGCCCCGTAAAAGAAAAAAAAAACCAAAACAAAACTACTCCCCCTCATGGCTTTCATATGTATTGTTGATCTAATTGTTACATGGTAGGTGGAATATTGCTTAATAAATACTCTTACACTACATATTAAATGCGTGTCCTCTTTTGCCAATCTTCAATCTACTTGTCTTTTACCTACATATCATTTTATAATAAAATATTTATGTATCTACACCTCTTGGTAACTACATATTAAAACACGTCTCGAATCTCCCATCCACCTATCAAGCATATATACAAATAGAGCACTCTGTCATTTTCCAATAATAGAAATAAAATTAGCGTATTATCACTGGTAAGTAAGGCAAGTCGCTTGCACACATTGTATTGGTGTTGGGAGCTTTCACAACAATTAAATGTTACCCACACCTTGTATGCCTTTTTATCAATATTTCCTTGATATGACAAGTATAACAATGAAATTTAGGGTTTGCAAATTATAGATATTTTAGATTTATCCGCATCCTGAACGCCATTATCAATTTTTTTCTTAATAGGACAAGTTTAATGTAGGAAATTTAGGGTTTGCAGAGGTAGGACACATTTTAAATTTGTTTTTAAGGGCATTCGATATAGATATTCCTTAGATTGATAAGATTGCGGTTTAAAAGATATGATATGAATCGTATAGCTTCAAAAGTATTGTATATGTTGTTTGTTTCTCCATCTATTTAATAGCAAAATAAAAGTTGAGCGGGAAAAATAGACCCATGTCAAACAAACCCACCAACCATGTTAAGTGCTCTTCAAAACCCAAAGCATAACATGGAGAGCGACACATCCTAAACGCCCTTTCAGACTTGTCATTTTCCTTGCATAATAATAAAAGCACTTTATTTGAGATCCAGAGGTGTTAACCACGCTGAAACCCAAGTTAACGTTGTAAATTTAGCAGTAATTGGATAGTTGCAACGACAATTAAATTAAATAAATAAACAGAACGTTACGGGGAATTGTGCTAAACGAATCTATCGCTAATAGACGTCCTAAAATCAGCACCATTATGGGTTAAATCAGACCTGCAAACGGAGATAAATCTGTAACCCTAATATCTCCTTATTTTAATGTAAGTTACGTTAGCTGGAAATTTGTTTATGATCATTATCTATCCGAGTCAAAAATAGCCCTTCAAAGGTTACATTTCAGCATTAAATGGTATATATATATATATATATATATATATATATATATATATATATATATATATATATAACCTACCATAGTCCGCCGGAAGTTTGAAAGACGCCTGTACTTTTATCTGGTTTTAATGGTAGATGTTTTAGTAAATGACATCAACTTTGCCAAGCAAGCAATTGTCCATATTTGTAACAAATATTTGGTATAAGCTTAAAGCAAGTATATAATGTATTAACATATATTCTCCATATGGGAAACCCCCAAAATAGGAAACCAAAAACATAAAAAATTCCAACACGCTAAGCAATATGACCCAGGAAAGGATATTTGTGTTCTACAGTCTTCTCTTCTCTACTAAACAGTAAACACCATTAGAATGGTAAAAAACAAAAAGAAAAAGTTGTTCATTTAAGGAAAAGTTGTTTGAATTAGGACAATTAATTACAACCATGATGCCAGTGGCTTGGCTAATATGCGACCGGAATCACATGTGATTTTAGTTAGAGAGTTGCAATTCTGCGGAGGTGGAGCGCAAGTTCAGATCCGGCCCCTCTTTGCTAACATTGTTCTGATCCATGGTACAAACACACTGCCTTTCCACAAAATCCTTAACATTCAGAAGCGGATTTCTCTTTTTGGAATTTCCCTCATGTGCCTTAGATGCACAGGCCATTGGGTCGACGTCACGAGTTCCATTCCCGTTGCTGCAAAAATCCTCCCACTTGAAGGATGGCTGCCACGCCGCCTCCTTATTCTCATGAAGAGGAGTCAAAGTTCTATTTTTTATCCTTCGCAAGGCGCCGAATCGCTTCTCTGTTGCCTCGATTTATTTGAATAGAGCGAAGAAATCCTCCACGTCGACATCGTTGTTCATTCTGAGGTGCTCCCGCTTGGCATCCCATTCAACCTCTCCCTTTTCCGACGCACGCTTCATTATCCCCTTGTTATTTGCCTAACATGGCTCGAACCCACGACCTTAAATGAAAACTCCTCGCGAATTCATTGGAAATGGAACACCATTACCAATAATCGACAGCTAAGAACAGCCTCTACAGACTTGAGTGGCCAAAGCAAAAAGAAACACGTTTCGTCCTCCACACCACTCTTCGAGTTCGCACGTCAAATAACCATACCTTCCTCAAGAATCGGACCAACGGTCAAGATTCATTCAATTAACAACCATGTACCATATTTGAGACATGTGGCAGTCCGAGGGCTCTTTCTCATAGGGAAAATGCCTTTCGGCATAACTACCCACTTTTTGTCTAAATGAAGAACGATTTTTCCTGATGTAAATAGAGTCTTCATTTCCTTCCTCCAACTAAAGGTTCTTGTCGAATCTATCCTTGAACCATGAAGAATTGGCAGATGGAATTTGTTGGAAAAAAGTATTAAGTGGGTTGTTAACCCCTTATAAGTTCCTAAGATTATATTTAATATTTATTAATTTATATTAAATATGATTGTTGATAGACTACAGTTAAGAAATAAAAAATATTTAAGTATATTTCTATTTATTAAATATATCTTATGGATTTATATAAAAATTATTCAATCAATTATGGTTACACACCTTATCACCCATTTAAATACGGCATTTGGGGCCATGAAAAAATATTGGAATATAAAATATGGCCATGAAAGAATAATGAGATATAAAATATGAAAAATAACTATATGAAAAAATATTGAGATATAAAATATAAAAAATACTACATGAAAAAATACTAAGATATAAAAATGTTGGACATATACATTGGTATAGATATTTTTTAATATAGTTCATTGTGAGAAAAGAGAAGTGAGGGGAAAAAGTTACTAAACAAGTTACTGTATGTAATTTATTTGTTTCTCAAATAATGGATAACTATTATTTTGGTAGTTTTTTAGCATTTAACAAGTTTTCCTATTGTAAATCTTGTTTCACTCTTTATTTGCTTTCCAATTTATCTCATTATTTATATTATGTAAATTATATATATTAATATTCATTTAAATTCTTGATTTATAAGTCAATATATTTTCCTATACATTTGAAATAAGCCTATTTTGAAATAGTTTTAAAAATAAAAGGAATCTATCCTATTAGATTATTTAAAAATAAAAAAAGGGCTTTTCTCCACCATCTCAACTTGGAAGATAAATATCTCTGCATGTAACAATGGTTGTAAATAACTTGCGGACTAAACCTTAAAGCAGTCACTCCAAACAGCTTCCTCCCAGGATAGCATAAAATAATGTAATCCCTAATTTACCTTCCAATGTGACCCTAAGATTGTGACCCTATTTAATTTTGGATGACAAACCACATAAAAAAAATTTGTATATAGTTAAATTTCAAAGATTAGAATACATGATAAGAATGATAATATTAGTGAGTGAGTTTTGTCTAAGGATTTACACAACTTTTTTTCCCTCATATTTCTAGCCTAAAATAAAATGCATATATATTTAAAATGTGGTATGAAAAGGATCCATCATATGTTATAAATTTTATCTTTTATAAAATACTTGCCCCATTTTGTGTAGTGCTAAACATTATATAGATTTTCAATTTAAGATCTAATATAATTAATTATCTATTTTTATTTATTAATATAAATAATTCTATTTATTAGGGAAAAATTAATATAAATAATATTTAAAATTTTAAAATTTATTAAACTCTTATATTAATCACATAAACAAAAATAAATTGTAGTATAAATATAATTAAAATGTATTATATGTTGACTCACTAATGAATATACATCATTGAATTCATTATATTCTTATTGAAAGAAAATAAGAATTTAGATTATATGATTATGAATATATAAATAGATTTTTGATCTTATATAACATAGTGTTCTTCATAATATATTGGTAAGAGTGTATTTACCAATTTAAAATATAATAAAATATAATTTATATAAATACTACATTATACATTTTAGGTTTTATAGAATTATCGGCATAATTAGTCTATGTTAAAAAAGATTATGTGTTCTATAATATTTATAAAGTATTTATTTTGTAAATTGAAAAGATAATAGTTTTACTATATTAAAGTTTGGACAATTTATAAACACAAGATAGAATATAATCTTAAGTTAATATAATTTATGAATAAAAATGTTTTCTAAATTTTACAAAATTGAAAACATTCAAGTTTAACTTGGAAAGGGAGTGTTCCCTAATAACAAAAGATTGTGATGACTATTGCATGGGAAAATGATTTATAAGTATTATAAACTATTCATTAAAAATAAAATTGGAGCCTCTTTCCCAACCCTACCATCACTTGAGATGAGTTTGCATCTTTATCGATCATCTTTATCTGCCTTATAAATTATATTTTTTTTTTTGAAGATATACATTTCTTTATATGAAACTTCTTAAAAAGACATCAACTCCTAATAGAATGACATGTATATCCCAAGCAATCTATTAAGATTGTAGCATTTTCCTTAACATGAGATAGAATTTTCATATTTTATTACAACTTGGAATATGGACACTTGATAAGATCTTATTCCCTCTGTTAATAAATAAAATTGTGATTTCTATATAAATGGGTTAGTACCACCACTTGTTATTTATGTCATGTTCAAGTAGTGTTTGAGTCGTATTGAGGGGACTTTAAAACAAGCTATTATCTCCCCCTAAACATCAAAATATTTCCCATGTATTTATTTATAAATCTAAACCTTAGAAATAATAACATAATTCATTTCACTCTCATCTTGCCATCATGCCATCCATGCAAGTTTTGTCATTTCTCATATTTCTCTATATTAAGGAAATAAAGAACATTTTCTTCTAGAAACCTCACTTGGGAAATGAGTTTTCCCCTCATAATAAATGCTTATGATACTCATATGTAAATTGGGTCCCTTATTGTGTGAGTATTACTAAATATGAGACAAAGTAAAGGTATTATGTAGAATAATATTTTGTTTCTACAACCAAATGTACCATACAAACTTTAAATTTCATAGATTAGAAAAAATTAGAGTTTGATTCTTTTTGGCCCAATATGAATAATAATATGTTAAAAATTAACCGTTGTTGTCTTTGGTTAAACATAGTATATTGTGTTTGTTTTAAATTTCTTATTTTTTAACCTAATATTGGCTCACAATCATACAAAAAATGTAGTCAATTATGGAATTTTTTTGGAACAAATAATGCTAAACTATTTAATTGTTTGTGATTCTAACCATGTTGGTGATGATAGTAGATATAAACATATGCATTTGGATATGTACTTAATTTTGGTATAGGAGTTACCACATGAACTTGTAAAAAACAACCTACAGTCTTTATCTCATTTATAGAAATTGGGTATATAAATGTTATAAAAGTTGAAGAAGATGTAATATAACTGAGAATATTTTTACGAGAAATCTATGAGTATCAATACAACACGCCTTTCATAGTTTCATATGCCAGACAAGAAACCTAGTACAAAATAAACAAACTTCTAAAAGATTATTTTGAAAATAAAAAGATAATACCAAATATCAAAATGGATATACAACCACACCTTTCTATGTGTAAGAAATATTAATTGATGATGTTGTAAATAGTGGTTACATTTACTCTGAGATGAAATTGTTCTTTTTGAGGAAATCTATATGTATATGAAACAATTTTAAATTAGATAAAATCTAATGTTTATTTATGTGTGATTACTAAAAACACTATTATATGCACATAGAATGGCAGTTGGGGACACCCTTTGTGTTTGTATTAGAGATGTCCAATACTGATTGCATCTAATATTTTTCTTACCATATTATTCATACATAAAATTAGGATTTTGTCCTATTATATTATCCTTTGCATGGTTATTTTTCTAGGATTGGGACTTTATAGATATTTTTCAAATATCAATATGTTGAGTAACATTTCTTGATTGATTGTACACCTATTTCCATTTTTTTAAATTTATATCAAACTTGATTCTAAACATTGTATTTGTCGAAAGCCAACCCTACCTTGTACAAGCACATTGTTGGCAATTTAATATGTCTAACCAAGTTATTAAGCCAGTGATATTTATTTTACAGTCAATGTTTGCTTCTAGATTAATGCAAGATTTATATCATTGAAAAATAAAAGAATATTTTAATATTAAAGGTGGTTATCAATTATTCTTGTTCTTTTCTGATGCTCAATTATACAGTCTTTATCATTTTAACCATGTTGTGATGTGATAGATAGAACATATATGTATGGATATTTTTCAAGTTTAGTATAGGTGATCATCACTTGAAGCAACAGACAAGCAACCAACAATCTCATCTCTTTTATTGAAGTAGAATGTAAAACTACTATGGAAGCAACAAATAAATAAGTCATATGGTTGAAGCATATTGTTGGAAAAAATGCACTATAGATATGTCAAAGGATGCACTAGATACTCCTCTATGATATCCAAAGTTGCATTATTCTTGCAAATAATCTAGTTCAACATCAATAGATGAAGCATATATAAGTTCATATGCATTTCATTTAAGAGAAGGTTCTCTGTGGTGATATAGATCTCCAATTTTATCATATTAAAGATTCAAGTTGCATATATCTTCACGAAAGCCATTGTGTGTTATGAAATTCTATGCAAGTTCCAATCAATGCTTGGCCTTTTAGAGTTTCCATTGAGGGGGAGTGTGCATGACAATGCCACCTCCTAATGGACCGTCCATGATGTTTTCTTTTTCAACTCTATACTTCTTCTTCATAAAAGCATTGTAAAGATCTAAGATCTAAGTGAACTTCTCTATCTAAATTTTACTGTGTAGTCTAGTAACATAGCATTATTTTGTAAAGGATGATCCTTACTTTATAAAAGGATCCTAAGGTGCTTATAGATTAATCCATGAGAAACCATGAGATGTAGTCTCACAAATCATGATTTAGCCTAAATCATCCACTTCTGATTTATGGATTCCAAATCCTTTTGTATATAAAAGGTAAGTTTAGCATGATGAATGTGTATATATCCTTCAAAAATGATATGTTAGGATAAAAAACCCTATCGTGGTTTAATGATCATAAATCATGTTCTATAAATACAGATAATGTTGGCATATAATCCCACTTAACATTAAGGGGCTGTTGGAACATAATTTTAAGTGGGTTACTAACCCCTTATAAGTTCCTAATACTATACTTGATATTCATATTAAATATAACTATAAACTATATATTATAGTTAATACATAAAAATATAAAATATATTTTTATTTATTAAATATAATCTATAGTTTAAATTAAATGGTTTTCAACCAACTAGGTTGAAAGGGTGTTTTTCGAAAGACACATCCCAATCACCCAAAATAAATAAGGCACTTGGGGCCTGTGAAATATAATGGAGTGAGAAGAAGTAAAAGGTGGAGAAGAGGAGTTACTGAGACTTATGTACCAAGTGTAAATTACTATGGTTTCTAATCAAATGAATATATGTTTTGGTGGGTTTTTTAACTTCTTCGAGAGTTTTTCCCACGGTAAATTATAGTGTTGGGTTATTTAGATTAATTATTTATTTTATATTATAATGTTAGTAATTTATTTAATGAATTTTTAGGCGTATGAGGATGCCTCAAAGAATTGTTGTGGGGCGCCAACCTTCTTGCTCTTGCTACAACGTTCTTCTAAGTACTCTAAAATAAAACTGAATGAATATCCTTTTTGTTGTTGGGATAGCATGCTTAAAGGCATATGAAATCTCTTTCTTTGGTACTAATGATCCAAACCACAAGGCCCAAGATAGCCACACAGAGGACAACCTTATAACTTAGCTAGCAAACTATGGTTATAGAAACATGCAATAGAAAACTATTACAGCAGCAAACCAAAACATATTTCAATGTGAAGTATTTGCAAAATAATGCAACTTCTATTCAATGGGGAAAATAGGGTAAAGTTCATAGGTGTACAACGTTCAACAAGGCTAAGAATTACGATTCTCGTGAACCAAAAGGGGCAGAATACTTTCTAACCATTTCCTAGACTGCCAAGAGATGATGATTTGATGTTCAAGAAATAGGGCATGTTAATAGTTGTACTTATGATCTCTAGCTAACAAGAGGCATACACTATATAATCATTTAAAGAAGGTTGTTACAAAAAGGGGTGGCTACAAAATAGTTCGAATTTTGTCCAAATGATAGTTCACCTTCCTGCAAATGTGATGATTAGACTTCCAACATCACAGTTTGTTGACAAGTGCTCTAACATGGCAAGAGCTCAAGAAGTGCCACCCAGCATGTTGTGGAGCAACGGAGAGCTGGCAAGTGCCCACAGAATTCTAATGGCCCTACACAACATTGGTGAGCTACATAGTATGCCTTAAGGCATTGCACAGGCGTGCAACGCTAAACGGGTGACGTGTGATGCCACAAGGGTGAAGAACACCAATTTCTAATAAGAAGTGTGTGGACCAGCATAGTTGTGCACGGTTCACCTCTTTTTCAAAAACCACCAACAAACCCAGTATAAAGGTGTGGGGGCTCCAATTTGGTTAATTACACTAAATCCTAGAAAAAATATTGCCTACAAATATTTGATAGGGTGGGATAAATCTAAAGATTCTTCCAACAATCTTAGGCCTACAAAATGGCAAGGTAAATTTAAAAAGCCTTCCAACAATCTTAGGCCTACAAAGTGGCGCGGTATATCTAAAGAGCCTTCCAACAAACTGAGGCATGCACAATATCTTATGCAAATGAGCTCAAGAAGTGCCACCTGACATGTTGTGGAGCAACAAGGAGCTAGCAAGTGCCCGCAGAGTTCTAATGGTCCAACACCACATCGGTGAGCTACATAGCATGCCTTAAGGCATTGCGCAGGCGCGCAACGCTAAACGGGTGATGTGTGACGCCACAAGGACGAAGAACACCAATTTTCTATTTAGAAGTGTGTGGACCCGCATACTTGTGCACAGTTCACCTCTTTTTCAAAAACCACCAACAAACCCAATATAAAGGTGTGGATGGAAAACAAGGCTCCAATTTGGTTAATTACACTAAATCCCAGAAAAAATATTGCCAACAAATATTTGATAGGGTGGGATAAATCTAAAGAGTCTTCCAACAATCTTAGGCCTACAAAATGGCAAGGTAAATTTAAAAATCCTTCCAACAATCTTAGGCCTGCAAAGTGGCACGATATATCTAAAGAGCCTTCCAACAAACTTAGGCATGCAAAATATCTTAAGCAAACCAATAGTCCAACCCTCCTATGAATCGCTATCAAGCATCTTCCACAAAAGTCTAATATTTCAACCAAAGAAATCTAAAAATCCTAGTAAGTCCACAAATTTATAAAACTATGGAGCAGATATATATAAATATTGAAAACCAATATATATTTGCAACCCTACCTAAGCAACGCAACAAATGCATCTTTGGGGATAAAGGAGTGCAAAGCTTTATAGACAAGTACAAAACCTATTGCTTTGCTAAATATTGCAAAGTCTGTGGTTTTGAATGGGTTTCAACGTTCCACGACATTATTACTAGCTTCCATACCAAAATGAATTGACAAAACTAGTTTCACCCCGATACTATGTTTGTCTAAGTTTTTGGGAGGTGGGGACATGGGCACGCATTTCTAGCACAGAAAAAAAAACAAATTTCAGGCAAAGGGCGGGGGTTGGCATATTAAAATAGCTTCAAAATGGGCAAAACTACTATCAAACATTGGTTGATTAATCATTAATAGATTTTATTGATCATAAATCAAATGAATACAACAAATAGAAGAATCAAGGTCCATACCCTCTAATCTCAAAAGGCATATATTTATACCATCAGTAAATATTTTTCTATTATAACAAAATCTATTTTTAACTTCATGAAATCACCGATGAATAACAGCCCAAACAAACTTGGAATCAAATCAAAACAATGTCTAGTTAATTTAGATTTCCAATGAACTGCCAATGTGGTAATTAAATATTATCCAACTTTTAAACCACTAGATTAAAAAAATTGAACCAAATATTCCAACATTCCCCAATGATCCAAAGTTTTATATCTGGCATACTCCAAGGGACTTCCTGAATTTCTTAAACATAACTTTGTCAAGATGCTTGGTGAAGATATTTGATATTAGTTCTACTTTCGAACAATATTTTGGTTCAATCACTTTCTTTGTCCAACATCCCAAAATAATGATATTCTAAGTCCATTTGTTTTGTCCTTGCAGGGATATCTAGATTCTTGGCTATTTTAACAGCCCTCTTTTCTAGATTAGATGCATCTACAGCATCAGTCTAATCGAAAATAACATCTCTACTGATACTTAAAAGTTGTCATCTAGTGTTTAAGAAGCTTATGTCATTTCTTCTCATCTGAATATCCAAGAAAGATACATTTTTTCCTTCTACCATCCAGCTTTTTACTGAACTCTTTTGGAATCAAAGTGTAACAGTTAGATCAAGAGTTCTACTTTCAAGATGAATCTATGCCAAACTTCAAAACATGTTTTACCTGCAACTGCTGATGTTGGAAGCCAATTTCTGAGATTAACTGTTGTATTTACTGCATCAGACCAGTATTTGGATTCCAAGTTCTTATATTGCAACATCACTCTTTCCGTCCCTTCCAAACTCCTATTCATTCTCTCAGCAACTCCATTTTGTTGCAGAAAATCTGCATAGGTAAATTGTCACTTAAAACCATGCTCCCTACAAAAATCTTGAAAGCTGTTTGATGTATACTCACCTCCATTGTCCATCCTCAAAATGGTCAATTTCATATCCTTTTCATTTTCAACTATTTTTTTATTTTTGCAAGAACTTGGTGAAAAAAATTGTTTTGTTTTGCAAGAAATACACCCAAATCATTTGGATACCATCATTGATAAAGAGAAAATACTTGCTAACTCTGATTGAGAAGAATCCCATGTCATAAACGTCACTGCATACTAACTGTAAACACTGGTCTTCTCTCCACTCTGACTCCTTCAGAAACTTTTCTCTATTTTGTTTTCCTAACACACAATCCTCACATAAAAATGTACCTCTTCAAAAGGTAAGTATCCCCTTTTCCCATACCTTTTTTCTGCATATCTAAAAGGTTATCCACATTCAAATGTTCATACCTCAAACGCGAAAGTCGATGATTTAACACTGTTCCCATTTCTGCAATGGCCACTTGTTCTTCACTCTTCAAAAGTACTCTGCAATGCAATGTCACTATATTGCCATTTTCATATCCTATACAAACTGTCATATAATTTTCTTTCATGAAATTGACACAAAGAATTCCAGCTTCCATCACTACCTGGTATCCATGGCACATGCACTCAAATTTCAACTAGGGAAAGAAAATGTTTTCTAAAAGTCAGAACAGCCCAGACACTTTGAATACACATTTCATAGCTGTTCGGGAGTACAATCTTAACTGATCCAATGCCAGGTGGCATGTGACTTTTCCTATCAGCAATTTGGATGGGTTTAACTTTGACTGATTATAACTCCAAAAGTTCTTCTATATGTCATGAGATTTGTTGTACATGAATCCAAAAGCCACATATCAGTTAAATCATCAAAATGATTGGAATACCAACCTGACAAATTGCGACTTAATCAAATGCCATGAGAGTTTTTTGATATTCAACATCCGATTCTTGAACATAACGGGCTGAATCATGCTTTTTTGCCTATGTTATAGGGGGTTCTGCATTAATTAGCAAAGTGGCCAATTCTTCCACATTTGTAACACTTTTCTTCTCTTTTATTGTCTCTACCATGTCCAGAAGAACTGCCTTTCTTGTTCATAACCTCCTCAACTTTGTCAACAACCGTCTCTTTGATGATGATAACCACCTAATCCTTGTGAAACATTATGGTAGATCCCTTGTGAACCATTGTTTCTACCTCAGCCATTGAAAGTGGAAGTTCTACTAGAACTTGACACAAAATAAACCTGACCTAACTTCTCCTTCATCTTAGATAAGCTCATATTATTTTGAATCAATAATTCTGCAAGATTTTTAAACATGGCATTCTGCAATTTTTGAGATAAATGAAGCATTTCAAGAAAAAATTGAAAAAATTGGAGAATCCATCCAGAGCTATAGTTATCATGGTATCTTTGTCAGACATGTTATCCACTTTTTCGAGATGGAGAAGAAGATTTTTCAAATGCAATATGTTCCTTCTGAAAGCTTTTGATTGAATATCTACTTTTCGAGTTCTATTTATTCATATTTATGTTGTTTGTCATAAATTTCTTCCAACGCATCTTTTCCCAATTATGTGAAAGTAATTCTCTGAAGAGCAGGACCTATGAATAAGAACTAAGGCTTTCATTCTTGCTTTTGAAGATGGCTCTCTTTTTCAGTGGTAGGAACAATTGGGTTCTTGACTTATACAACAAATCACCACTCGTTCAGGACTAGCTCCTCGCATAAATTATTTCTAATCTTGATAATTTGAACCAACTAATTTATCTGACTTGACCAAATAAATTTGAATCTAATTTATCCGACTTGCCCAATTAAATTTGAAATCTATACATGCTTGACAAATAACCACTAAAACTCCATATATCGCCAGAAAGATTTTACTGCTCCTTTTTAATTAATTAAATTTGAAATCTAGACATGGTTGACAACTTTGACAAAATTTAAGAAACATTTGTAAATCACCATTAATTTGGAAGTACTTGGTAAACGTGGTATAAAAAAACAAATCATGCAATTAATATAAAGTGACTTCCTTACATCATTCATAGAACGTAACATAATCCTCGTATCAAATCCCTTTTACTCGATAATCATGGGACATAACTTTATCAACTTATTTTGATTTATATTGACAATAAGTTGACTTCACCATGATTTCTCCATTATTTTATTTATTTCAACTTTAATTATCAATGGGTTGGCTCCATCGTGACTTTTCCAGAAAAAAAGAAGGCAATTCCAAGCCTATCCACTTGATGAATTCAATCGACATATATTAAAAAACCAACTTGTTCCTAATTTAACATTTGTTTGGACTCGACTTTACCAATTAACAAATATAAAAAATTTGAAAAAGTCACTTTCTTGAATGTGAAATGTAATTTAACTAAGACATCATATGACACAAAACCATATTAAAACCACTTTTACCCAATGTGACATACACAATGGGGAAAATATTAACACAAAGAAACTTAAAACCAGATGAGATATCACATACCATGTTACAAGCTCAAATCACAAATTCAAAGCAAAAACAAAATATCCACTAGTTAGAAAATAAGCCGGTGACCAACATACCATCCCACAATACTATATATGTCTTCAGTGCCCTCATCGACTATCCTTCACTACTAGCCATGATTTATATGCATATCTGTTTGCAAAGTCCGAACCAACAGTTAACAAGAAACTATCCAGCGTTCTGCAGCAAAAGGTTCTCTCTTGGGTGAAGCAAATTCCTCCAACAAGCGAGAAGAAACAATGCTTTCATAAGTTTTAAAATATTACGAACCAACACCTCCCTTGCAAAAACAATGCTCTGTCCAGTCTAAGGACAACTGTTTTTCAAAGCTTTCTTCAAGACCACAATCTTAAATGTTTCTTTGTTCCACGAGCTTAGTGCTTTTTCCTTCTGCACAAAACTCTTTCACAAAAGCCTCTACTTTCTCACAACTACCAGATCAGGGCATTCTCATTTCTCTGATAACAAATATTAATATAGTTTTAAACTGGGAAAAACTGCTGTCAGACCCTGGCTGATCAGTAGTAGATTTTATTGATCAACAATTAAATAAATACAACAAATGGAAGTGTGCAAGGTATTACCATCCAAGCTTACAAAGCACATATATTGTTCACTGGTTTTCTGTTAAAACAAACTCTTTTTGACCTTCATGAAACCCCTAATGAATAGTAATCCATACAAACTTGGAATCAAGTCAAAACAAGTTCTAGCTAATTAGGATTGCTAATGAACCGCCAATGCTATTAATGAATATATTCTAATGTGAACTATTAAACGAGTACATTAAACTATTGGATCAAATATTACAACATATATGTGTGTGAGTGTGTGTGTGTGTGTGGACACACACACGCACGCACATATATACCCATAAAATTACAAGAAAATTCAAAAAAGAAAACAAATTTTATAGTTTTTCAGTTACATCATTCAAAATTCTAAAGGGCTGAAATATTATCCATAACATTGAACGGTGAAATTGACAAATTGAGCTTGTCAAATACGAGTGCAAAATTATGAATATGAAAACCTGAGCATTAAACTATAATGACAATAACTATAACTACAATCTACAAGAGTCCCATATGATAATGAAAACCAGAAAGTCAAAATATATCAATCATATTTCAGCCATGATAAAATAATGATGGCTCCTCCAACAGGACTACAACCAATCCTGGCTGTGCATCCTAATCCTCACGTCCTGCCCCCATCCTATTTTCCTTAGCATTTTTTTAATTTTTTAATGTCGACTGACATCACGAGCATCTCCAACATGCTGGGAACTACCTAGGGATGTCCTGACATCCCCCACATAGGTGGGATACTCAACAGTTGGGACCGGCCCTCAAACATTCCAGGGATGCTAAGACATTCCCAGAAATGTGAAAAAAAGGGGGGGTATCCTTGGGACAGCTCCAAGAGGGGTCAAACCATCCTAAGGATAGCAAGGAGATGTTGAAAAAAAAGGATGTGAGGAGGACGTTTTGTTGTTATCCCTGTATCCCCAAAATGGCACAGGATGTCTCCTATGCCTCCTAAGAGCAGGGGACATGTCCTTGTGGAATGCTATCCCAAAGGCCATATCCATCATATGAAGCATAATTTGGATGCAAACATCTATATATTGTGACGTAGAAAAATGCAGGAGGAAGCTCAATCAACATTTAGAGATATATTCTTAATCCAATTCATTTTTAATAATCCCATTTTCAGTGCCAGCATCAAATTTGAGACAATGTAAACACGGAAAGTGCTTATACAAATTGATTTAATATAGAATTAATTCTCCTGCTTGAGTTCTAACACTCACGAATTTCTTACATTCCTAAGATCTATTGCAAAAAACAAAATTATGAAAAGGCAGAATTGTGACGTGGGAAAATGCAGGAAGGAGCTCACTCAACATTTAGAGATATATTCTTAATCCAATTCATATTTATTAATCCCATTTTCAGTGCTAACATCGAATTTGAGACAATGTGGACACGGAAAGTTCTTATACAAATTGATTTACTATAGAATTAATTCTCCTGCTTGAGTTCTAACACTAATGAATTTCTTACATTCCTAAGATCTATTGTAAAAAACAGAACTATGAAAAGGCAGAATTATCTCAAGAAAAATAAATGAATTCGGAATACCAATAAATGGAATCAGCTAATTGGAATACATAATACTTTTTGGGGGAAAATAAGCATTTTCTGATAGGCATTTCAAGTTAATTACAAAGCAAGATTTATTTTCATTTAAATTTCAAAATCTGAATTTAAAATCTCACTTGAGTTAGAAGGGAAACATTGCTGAAATATCAAGCAATGACAGTAAGTAGAAGAAAATGATTTAACAAAAAAGTGTCTCATTTGTATATTATCCTTGACAAAATTCAAGTTCAGGAGTTATTATTTCCTTCATCTAGAAGATATCCTTCAACATAAATCACAGCTTTCAGCAAGTGCAAATATACATACCTCTAACACTAGATGTGAATCCACAACTTGTCAAGTGGCTTGCAAGGTTCTCTCCAAAATCCTTTATCCAATTCTTTGTTGCTTGCACTTCTGGAACAGTCCAAACAACTGCTGTTTCTGTTGCAAGATTTACACTGGCAGAGGCCACTTCTGGCTGTTTCAAAATTCACAAAGCAAAATTTGTTCAAAAAATCGTAAATCGGGATTAATCGGCAGGCCAAATTTTGAATCGAAAATCGGGAATCGGCAAAAAATCGGCAAAAATCGGCAACTTTATCGCTACTTTTAAAAACATTTAAATTCATAAAATATACTTAAATTAAATGTAAAAACAATGTTAAATGATGCGAGAAGTGACTCTATAGAA
The DNA here is from genome assembly GCA_019776745.2 of Taxus chinensis. Classification (NCBI taxonomy): domain Eukaryota; kingdom Viridiplantae; phylum Streptophyta; class Pinopsida; order Cupressales; family Taxaceae; genus Taxus; species Taxus chinensis. The sequence goes on along the minus strand of JAHRHJ020002231.1, from coordinate 117,642 downwards.
TGCCATAGGCCCATATGCATATTTTCGATTAAGTTTTGACCAAAAAAGAGAGTACAAAGTTTGCAAACAAAAATGCTCATAGAGTCATGTCACATGTGACTTTTGAAGTATCACTATCAAATATCAATAATATTCTATTTCATTATGCACGCCTAAAATAAGTCTGTTGCATTGGCGGCTGCCTCGTGGAAGTGGAAGGTAAATATTCCTCCTCTGCAACACCAACATTGTCATCTACAAACATATCATCTGGATCATCACCAACTTCTAATGTCCCTGATGGTATTGCTTCTTCAGTCTCCCTCTCCAAAGCTGCTATCTCCTCTGTAGTAAACATAGGCTCCGCATCATCAGGCTCAGCAATCCAGTCATCATATGGATCAATGTCAGCCAAGTCGATTGCATCATAACTCTGTGCCCCCTCCACTTGTCTCACACGAAGACGAAGATTGTATCGCACGAAGACAAGGTCATTGAGGCGTTGTGTTGTCAACCTGTTGCGCTTCTTTGTGTGAACAGCTTCGAACATGCTCCAATTACGTTCGCATCCAGAAGCACTGCATGGCTGACACAAAATGCGGATGGCTAGCTTTTGAAGATTTGGTGTTTTTGCACCATAATCTTCCCACCACAAATCTGCAAATAAAACATTTATAATTTTGTAAGTTAACTAAGCTTGAATAAATAAAAGAATTCTAGACTTCTAGTTTCTAGTTCTACGTGTAATGAGACTAAATACAAATGACTCAATTTGTTTTTACCTGGCTAAGAAGTGTTTCTTCTTTTCACACATAGAGCCGAAGAAAAGAGCCTCCCCTCTGCAGTCTTATAAATCTGCAGCTCATCAACAATTGCATCTCTAATATCTTCGTCAGATACCATCCTCTCTATGCATGTATTAAGGCCATCCATAACCTCCTCATCAGCCTTAAATGATGGGGAATAGAAAAACTTCGGGTTTAGGTAGTACGCCGCTGCATGTGTATGTCGATGAAGTGTCTTGTTCCATCTGCGATCAATTATGCGCCAAATGGGTTCATATTTTCGTTGATTGTGCCCATAATATTTAGCTATGGCCTCCTTGGCCACATCCATAGCCTCATACAAATAACCCATTGGGTTTCTCTCCCCATCCACCATCCGTAGAACTCGAACCAAAGGCTCTGACACCTAAAACAAAATAACATATATATTTAAAATTGAAATTAATAAAAAATTATATAACAAATGATAAATAAACAAATATTCAAGTTTAGATTACCTTCATGATTTCTTCCATTTGCTTTGCAAACATATCATCAAAAACGGTCTTCACGACCCTTTCTGCTTCGGTCTTCTTAGCATAGGGAGACTCCAACCATCGCGTGCTCACAAACATCTGCTTAAGGGATGTTAATGAGGTTGCAATGCTCTGCAATGTAATGAAGTTTGTGGCAAATCGTGTGACCCCTGATCGCACAAGCTCCTTTCCATTGGTGTGCTCTCTCATCAAGTTTAGCACCCAAGTGTGATTGTAGATGAATTTTGTAATATTTCTTGCGTCCTCAACCACATTTTTCACCCATGAGAGTTTTCCTATGTCCTCCAATAAGAGATCCAAACAATGGGCTGCACAAGGGGTCCAAAAAAGTGTAGGGTGCCTCTCCTCAAGAAGTCTCCCTGCTGCTACATATGCCGCCGCATTGTCAGTCACAACTTGGACGACATTCTCCACACCCACCTCTTTCACCACCTCATCTAACATATCACACAAAGTGATTGCAGTTTTCACTTGGTGGGAGGCATCAATTGATTTCAGGAAGACCAACTGCCCACCTGATGCCACTAGGAAGTTAATCAATGTGCGGTTTTTCCCATCTGTCCACCCATCAGACAAAATGGTGCATCCTTTTTTTATCCACACATTTTTTTGCTCTTCTACAAGAGTTTTGGTATGTGCGACGGAATCCTCCAACAATGGGCCACTCAAATCATGGGGAGTAGGAGCCTTGAACCCCTTCCCAGCAACAGTCAATGCAGTGACCAAATTCTCCCAATATGGACTTTTTGCCACATTGAAAGGAATGTTGTTGTAGTACCAAAAGTTTGCCGCAGCTATTCTTGCTTCATTGTGCATTTCTTTATTCCAAGCAGTACCTTCGAGTGAAGGTTGTGAACCAGGAGTACTTCGAGGAACAAAAAACATCGCTGAACTACTATTAGTGGATGAACCCCGTCCCAGTGTTTGACCTCGTGGAGTTGCGGCATTAGAAGATGCCTCAACGTCAAAACCTTCCCTCGCTTCCCTTCTATTTGCTAGGGCTGCAAGTGCATCAGCTTTCCTCTTCTTTTCTTTTTTTTTCTCTGCATAAGTTGCAAGGTAAGCAGACAACTCTCGTTGAGCCTCAGGCGGTGCTTGATTGCACACTGTCACTTCATTCCCTGGTATCCGTGCAATGTGGAACTTAAGGCGATAAACACCTCCACTCATCTTCATGCCACAATAATTGCATATAACACAAGTGCCCTCTGCTGGTTCACAATGCTTCCAAGAGGGGTCATTTGATTTAGGCTTACTACGAGCAGCTGAACCGGAACCGGATCCCGATGCCATTCTACAAAACAAAACAAAAAACAATTGTCTTAGATTTACAAGCCTTAGAGAAATTAAATTGTATGACCGTGACGAAATTAAGAATAAAATTGCTATTGCATGAAGAAAAAATTACGAAAAAACTATATTGAAAATGAAGACGTTAGTAAATTATGAATCATGATAATTTCATAGATAATATTTTTAAAATCGTTATACAATATTGATTCTTGAATATACTATTATTAATAATTTAATATACAGAATATACAGTATTTATACTTGATACTAATAGTATAATACGTATAAAATACAGTATTAACTTAATAGTATATATTATTATATTAATACTTATAGTATTTATTAATATTAATATTTAATATACAGTATACACTATACACTATACACTGTATACACTTACAGTATTTACACTTACAATATTTACTATTTATAATATATATTATATATTATACAGTATTAATATTAATATACATTAATATACAGTAATATACTATTATACAATATTAATATTAATATACATTAATATACAATATTTTTATTTTTACTGTGATAATTTAATATTATTGTATTTTTAGAATTAGTATTACTATTACTGTATTTAGTATTTAAGAATCGATTCATACCTGCTAGGGCACGATGCCACGAACTGCTGGAAATGAGCACGAAATGGGCACGGAATCACCACGAACTGTTGGAAAATGGGCACGAAATGGCCAAACCTGCCAAACCTGCCGCGAACTGAATTTGCGTGCCCTCCCACGTCGAATGCCCTCCTACAGACGTCGAATGAACACGGATTGAGTAAATGCAAGTCGCAGCATAAAAAACAAGTTCGTGGAAAGAGAAAACAAGATAAAAAAAAAATCGATTTGGTCTATTTTCGTGTTAAACCCTAGGCCGCGTTTTTCCCCACGATTTTCGCCGATTTTAGCCACGATTTTCAACGATTTTGCAGGGTATTTTATCGCGATTAATCGGCGATTTATCGGATTACAAAAATCGCGATTTTTCAGAAGTTTAATCGTTTTGATGAAGGAACACGATTTATCGCCGATAAATCGCGATATTTCAGGTAGATTAGTACTAATAAGATTCTGAGAAATGTTAGATGGAAAACTACATCCGGGTAATAAAGTATTTAAAAAGATTCAAATTGCATTGCATCACATTGACCATCTATTTTTGGAATCCCTGCTAAAAAGTTTAGCATGGAACGATCTATATATAGTCTCAAATTTGTTCAAGAGATTTGGACAATTAGGCAACCTAGTGGATTCCTCAATCCAGCATCATGATTAAATTGTATTCATTTATCAGTGACTCTTTCAGAGCAAGAGGCATTGCCATTATCCATCTACTTTCAACCTTATGGGCAGATCGCCCTTGTCATGGGATCAAAGCAAATCCAAACATTATTTTAGCACTCTATTTTTATCTCTCGATGTGACATGAATGAGTCTGGGTGAGCTGTTTGGGTATCACATCCCACCTGAGAGTGAGGGTCCTGAATTTGACATAAGACTGTCAAACCAGGTAAGGTACCCATAGACGAGGAGGAGACACTCACATTTTGTTGAGTTGCTTTGGGATTGGTCAATGGTTTTTATGCCTGATATAAATTGATAAAAGTCATCATTATAATGATAAGGGCAACAGTTCAGATGGCCAAAGGCTGTTGCACTAATGTGGTTATCATTACAACAACAATGGGTTGTAAAATACAATGAAATTTCGACTATTTATGTTTTAATCACTCTATGTTTTGGGCTTTAGTACTTGATAATCAATTTCTAGATTGCTTGGCTAAAAAAACAATGGTCGTCATCCCTGCGTGATGGCCTTTTGGATGAATAGCGACAATGGTCAACTATCTTGGCCTTATCACTTTACGCAAGCATTATTGTTTGAGCCATATGCCATGACACATTTAATTGGCTTTGAGAAAGAAAATCAAGATGTTTGATTTTGGTCTAAGACCATGGGCTGTGACCTTGGCAAGCTTATTTCATCAGCTTGGTTATGTGAACCCAGAGCTTATGAATATCTGACTCGACAATGATGAATAATTAGTATTGTGTCCTTGTTAGTATAGCATTACTATCACCATTGTGATCATAATAGTTGTATGGCATTTACTTGAAGGTTATACCTTCACAATATGAGAAATGGCTATCAAAAGTCATCAAGTCTAAAGTATAAAATCTGACTGTTGACATTGTTTGATTTCTTATACTAAGCAATAGAGTTTATACATTCGAATTTGAAGAAAACGTTATAACTCAAATTAAGTTTAATTCAAATATCAATTTGAATGTGGCTTGTTTTTGGCAAATAAGCAACTATGGTATTGCATAGGGTCTCAGACCCAATGAATTATTAAGTCTGTTTAGTAAACATTTGAGGTCCAGATATAATTGTGTCATAGTCCTTCATTTGGAAGGTTCTCATAAACCCTAACCAGGTCTTCTTGCTCATGAGGGCACATATTAATCTTCAAAAGAAACCTTGAATAGGGCTGTGATACTGAAGTCCACTATCTTTTTTTGGCATGGCTTTGGGTTAAAACTCGAGTGCATGTAAATATGTGGCAGTTAATAATCTATTGCATGAGTTAGGAGGACTGTTCCATGTACTTGGTGTTGAGAACAAACAGTTGCATGGTTAATAAAATTGGCGAAAGTTAATTCAATGGTGGACTGCAAGAGTAGATCTTGAGTTTATTTTTGACAACCCTCTAAAGCTATTGATGAAAGGCTTGCATGGCAGCGGAAGAAGCCCGCAACAGGCAGAAAAAAGGGGAAAATAATGGGACAGTTGGTAGTTGCATGATGATAGTTCAGTTTTTGGCAAGTTGAAATGGCTCACAATTAGATTGCAACGCAAGGATGAAGAAGTAGAAAAGATGGCGATGGGGAAAAACATAAAATGGAAGCTCAGTCTCGAGCCAAGGACTCACAGATCTGTTGGGTTCAAAATGAAAAAAAGGAAAAGCTAGGCATTGAGAAGACTGCATTGCACAAGTCTGGTTTTCCATAATAACAAGCATGGGGATTTTCTTTCCCTAATAAGAGAAAATATATATGTGTGTGTGTGTGTGTGTGTGTGTGTGTGTGTGTGTGTGTATACACATATATATGCATTGTATCTAGTGTTTGATTGTTAATGAAAACAAATATTCTTGGGAGGCATGTGCATAAATGCGTATCAGTATGCAACATTTGTATGCATGCATACGCATCCATTGTGCATGCATACAATGGTATATATGGGTACAAATTTGTCTATATACCTGGATCCATCTGTCACTGGTTTGTTTGGCGAAACCCTTTATGACTGTACAATGAATTTCTCTTCATGATTTTGTTAGATGGCACTGTGTAGAAGCATTATGAATGGAAAAAATGTGTGATGCTCTCTCTATCTCTGGATGCTTGGAAAGAATGAAATGTCCTGTGCAACAAACAGTCTTCTAGATCTTTGTTTTGGCCATGATAGCCCTCTGTGGAAACAATATGAATGGAAAAGTGTGCGTGTGTGTCTCTCTCTCTGTTATGTTTGTGGAGCCTGTTTTCATGTTAGAGTTTGGTACACCTTCCATGTGTTACACTCGGATATTTTTACGGCGGTTTATTAACCCATGGGTAATGGGTAACCATTATGGGCTGTTTTGGGCCCATGGTTTTTCGGTACCCATTGTTTTGTAAAACCGCCTCTTCGGCTACCTATTGATGTACTTATAAATAGATGGACATACAATAGGATTTATATAAGTGTATTTTGTGAAGATGAATAGTGTGTGCGAATTCAAGTGTGAATTCGGGAGGGTTTGTTGAGCGCAGCTCCAAACAAGATCTGATGAGTGAACCACGTTAAATATTGTCTTCATGTTGTGCATTTTTCATTTCTGTAATTCTATTCATACTTATTATTATTGCGATTCTGAGGAATTATTCCGCATTAGATATTATTAATTCCGAACGCTCTCTACCTCTGAAAGTTGCGAAGAGTGTAATGTTGTGAAAGAAATGGTCTTTCTCTCTCTTATCTCTCTCTCCTGATATTCCAATGCTTATATGTATATCTGTGTGTCTTATCATGTGAAATGGCTTCCATGCCTGTTCTTTAGAAGTGACCCGTGACATTGTGTAGCTGTTAGCTGGAGATATAAAGAAACTGGGGTTTTGTGAAGTGGTTCTTCTTTGATTTGACCTATTATTAACTTGAAGGATACCGTTCTTGTTCTCTGCAGGCCTAGAATACGGAAAAGAATTTGTATTGAAAGTTGATCTGGCATATAAAAGTTTAGAAATACAATTTAGTGTACTAAAGGAGATACAGTCCTTTGAATTATCCTGTTAAGGGAATGCTTTCATTTCTGATTATCGGGTTGTAACCTCGGAACTTGAAAGGTGCAATGAATGTTTATTTTGTACTCTTTTCTCTGAATAAGTAAACATGAGAACTGTTGCATGTAAATTCTATGATAGTAGTGTGAGTAATTTCTAGCCTCTGAGAATGCTTTACAAACTCTAAAAATTCTTATATTAAAATGTGCTACTGCTCTGCCCAAATCCACCACTCGTAAATCGCTCTTAAATCACTTCTACAATCAATACAATCCTATTAATCATCCCCTTCATCAATTAATTAATTCCCTTCTTCATCCTCTCCTTCCCATAACATCCCATGGACAATTAATCCTACTTAATTGCTCTTAATTCTAAGTAATAAGATACTAATCCTACATCTCCAATATCCCACATTCATGAAGATCAACCAACATCTCCAATCACAAATCTATATAATAAAGCCCCAAGAAGTACCAAAACACGCCTATCTCATGTAAGCTTTCTATTGTTAGAAAACTAGCTAAATTGAGGAAACCTTCTAATGTAAGAGCCTACCAAAGTTGGATATTGCTTCCAATTTGGGAAACCTCTTTGCATCATCATCCATCCTCCAAGTACGCTGTCCTAATCGCGCACAAATTGGCTTGAAGCATCCACACATATCGAAAACATGTCTACACATCAAGGGAGATTTGTATTTCATATTTTGTTTATGCATTTAATAGTTTCTCTTATTATTTTATCTTAATGTCTTTTGTTTGAATTATAGACAAGGTTTTATGTGGTGTTAGTTCCTAGCTAAATATCTATATTTTAATCAAATTCATACATTTGGCATACCTGGTGGAACACCCTTTTGTCCCATTTACTTTTAATGCATTTTTCCTTGAGATTTTGTAGATTTCAGTATGACTAAGTTCTTCTTGCAGGTATAGAAGTAGTGTTACTCTGTCAAAATTCTATCTTGGCTTCTAATCTTATAGGTTTTGAGTTTTTTCTCGGATTCCACGCCTCTCTGCAGATCAACACATCCACCCTATTTAAACAGCGTTTCCAAGCATGTCAATCACATCCGCTCACAATAGAGAATGTTTCTACTCTTAACTGTGTTTTGTTTTCAGCCATTGGCATTTTGTGCTTTAGTAGTGCCATTTCTGCTTTAATGTTTTTTAGCTACACATACTTGTGATGTTTCTGCTCATACCAAATAGCACTCAGTGTTTTCTGCAAGTAGAGACATTTCTGGACATAGTAGTGACATTTCTGCTTTTTTTGTTATTTGTTTGTAGGCCATTTGCGTTTCTGCACAAAGTAGTGTTTTTGCTACTTTGTATTTTCACATTTTTTATTTAACAATGGCGTATTTGTTATAATGACTTTGTTTTGCACTTTGCATCATTTTTTATCACTTTGTGCTAACTTATAGGGTCTTGTTTGTTGCTTTTATACATTTCTAATCTGTTTGGCAACATCCAAAATGCATGTTAGAGACAAAATCATCCAAACTACTAACAAATTGTGTGTTGGGCTTTCATTGCTTTGTAATCATTTATCGCATTTGTTTATTGTTTAATCAATTTATTTGCTTATCATACTGTTTACTCAATTCTTTTGCTTATCGTATTTGTTTATATCAATTCTTTTACTCATTTGCTGTTTATTCGTTCATTTGCTTTCAAGTATTGTTCAAACCTCGTCTTAAATTGCATATGCTCTTCCCAAGTGCTCACAAGATGATCTTGGGAATCAAAAACAATTTAGACTCTTTTGTCTTTTGTAGGGTTTGATGACTTGGAAGTTATTACCAAGCCATTTGGACAAAGCCTGTGTACCGACGTGTTATATAAATTTGGTGAAGTTGTCATTTTTGGCTAACCTAAAGTTTACTATCTTGTGGCTCCTGTGACATGAGGAGACTAGACCCTCCAATACTTAGGCCCTATACAACACCCACCAAGGTCGGAACTATCATTTTTGGAGACGCCCCACTAAATTGGCTTGGGCAAAGTGAGGATTTGACCCTCCAATACCACACTATAAGACAATACTCCTCAATTTCATGGACTTGGGCCTCACATACCGCAAGTTATATCGAGGATGCCCCTAACAACCTTGTTAAGCCTAGCATACTTAGCCTCTTTTTGTTGCAATCATTTAGTAGTGCCGAGAACATAACATTCCTCAAGACACCCACCCATACCTTTGAGGTATATTGGTGGGCTACTACGTGATTGTAATACTTCTTGACTAACATATGTTGTGCTTGTTGTTTGACTCCCCTTGTCTTGTATTTAGAAAAACAAATGCGAAACTCTATCCGAGTCAAACATGGTTTTTTGAAACAAAACAATCAACAACTTGAAACTCTATCAAAAAACAAAACCATTATTTCAAATGACAAACCAATACGAAACTCTGGACAAATCAAAACAATGACATCCAAAATCCAATATCGAATCAAATAAGGAAACAAACGGCTAATCCTTTTGGTATCAATCCATTCATCAAACAAAAAACATAAATCCTTTTATGACCAACCCATTCTTCCATCAAAACGAGGATGATCATGGCCATGCTCAAAGCAAACAATTGTCAAACCCTTTTGCTAATAACCCATTCATTGATAAAAAACAACGACATGATATCCATAGTCTTATAAGCGAAAACAATCCAATACTAGTCATACTAAGCCTAATCATACCATAATTGACCAAATTCTGCACCAAAACAAAGATGACCTCCTCATAAGGCTTATAAACCAATGAGATAGGCTTCTGTCCAATTTCAAGCCTAAACACTTATCCAACATTACTAGCCCAAACAATACATCCATCCAAAATCCCCCTCTTGCATCTAGCAAACCTTTAGGTTCAACCTCACCAAATATTGAATAAATTAACGAACAAATGGATTCCAAAAACCCCACATCAAAACCAACATTGACAAAGGAGAATAGTCCTCTACCAACGAAAACCTCCCCACAATCAAAATCACATCATACACAATCAAATTCAACAAAGCCAACTATCATCCAATCCTTTTGGTACTAATCCATTCATCGAACCACTCGACCAATCCTTAATATCAACCAATCCATTCTCCCATCCAAATGATGATAATCATTGACCATACCCAAATGAACCAAATCCATCAAAAATCTTCAAAACCTTCAAAAAATCCAACAATAAACCCCTGAGTCGACCAAATCCTACTTCATCCTACCACCTCACACTCTCCCTTGGGCAACCTAAGCAAGAAACCAAACAAAGACAATACACTCCCTTAGGTAAATATTTTAGCACCATCTTCCATCAACTACAAACGAAAAACATGATCACCTATCCAAACAACAAAACCATTTAATGAGAACATCCCCAAACCATCATGGTATTGAAGAAAATGAGCATTGTGATTACCATTGAATCCATGGACACTCGACAAACAAGGTGCTTGAAACTAAAAAACTACATCCAAGACCTCATCGATCAAAAGGACATCCAACTTGAGAACAATGCCCCTAATTACACAATCAGCAATCTTATCCCCCATCCTCTCCCCAAACACAATTGAGTTAGTCTTATCCAAATCCAATCAAACAAATCAATCATAGTGCCCTCATTAGCTTGGTCCATCCTACACATAAGCCAACAAATCCACCACAAAATCCAAATCAAACAAACAACATCAATCACGATGCCCTCATTGGCCTCGTCAATCTTACCAACAATCAAAAAGTAACCATTAAAACCAGAACCATAGATTGTGCCACCACTACTAGGCAAATCGAAATCATTGTTAAATGGCCTTGCTCTGCCTACTCCTGAGAGCCCATACAACCCTAGCCAACAGATTGACCCATCAAAATTTCACGCATTGATTGGACATTTATCCACAACCATAGTTACCTAAGTCTCGGGGATGGGGGTACGGAGGGACAGGTTTCCAGGACGGAAAAAAATTCCCAAATTTTGGGGATGGCAAGGGGATGGCTATTAAAATAATACATAAAAATTAATATTTCAATATTTTGACTTTTTTCAATGACATTTAGGGATTTAAACTGTATTTAATGTATTTTAGGTACTTTCAAGATTATAATATGATGTTCTTGGTAAAAATAACATCTTTTTTAAAAGTAAAAACATCAGAAAACTTTTTGAAAGATTTAAAAAAAATTGGGGACATCCCCTCCAAGTTCCCAAGTCCTCGAAACATTCGAGACGTCCAGGTTGTCACCAAAATCTAGGGGACGCGTCCCCGCGTAACACTGTCCACAACTCATGTCCCATTTACATCCTGTCATGTCCCCTTTTCAAAACTAATCCAATTAGAAGACCCATAGCCTATCCCTCATTTCCTGTAGACTAAGGGAATTTATCAGGGAAATAATTAATAACAATATTTAAGTCGTCCTAGTCTATTTCAATTTATAAACAAAAAAGGGAACTTAATTATATTATTACTAGTAAAGTCAAAAATAAAATTAAAAGGGGTCGTTGCTTTTCTAAAAAGCAACTTTGATGCTTTCCTTAGAAAAGTGAAAATAAAACTATAAAGAGGGGCATTGGGTTCAAGGAAGCCCATCCTTTTCAATCATCTATTTCAAACTAGCAAGTTTGAGCATTTGCTTCAACTTTTAACATCAGAGGACAAAAACCCTCTGGTGGACAAAGGCTTGAAGACATAAACCCTCCAATCTTGCATGGTGATTCCATTCAGGGCCTACATTGTGCTTCAAATCATATCAACAACAAAATTCAGCATTAGGAGAATAATCAACATGCCATAAAACCCTATCAACCAGTCATACCTCCCAATTAACTATTTCCAGCCTATGATGTCATCATCAGCCACCTTTGACGCCATTTCCAGCCAATAATTTCATTTGTATGGTCAGTCGTACAAGCACAGGTTCAACCCTAATGTTTATCAATTATAAATGATAAGTGGGAATAAAAATCTAGGGTTTTCAAGATTCTAAAAATTCTTTTTCAACTAGGGTTTCGGCTATTATTTTTTCAGATCTATATTTTGCTAATTTGTAGTCTGAAATTCAATAAAATTACAAATTTCAAAGATTTTATCAGTAATTTTCAAAATGTTATATTTTCATCTATAAGGGTTTGTTGTAAAAATTCAGATTACACTAATTTTCCCATAAGCGGATATCATAGTGGGTATCAAAGTTTTGATCTTGCCAACACAAGATAAATTAATATTTTGATTTCATATGCAAGCCAATCAAAGAAAAATCAAGTCTTATCAAAGAGAAAAAAGAAGAGCCCAGTCATCAAAAAAAGAAACAGAGGCCATGGGGGGCAGAGAACAAGGGGCTCCTATACATGAAATGATTTTTTTGCGGGAAACAATCAGTGGGGGTCAAAAAGATCTCAAAAGAACAATCCAGAGGACCTTGCAAGAATCCATGACAAAGTTAGTATGAGCCATGGAGGGTATTAATTCAAACAAGGCAAATCAAGGAGAGTGCAGCTCTTCAGGTAATGAGCAGACCTCAATCAACCCCCCCCCTTCAAATATTTTCCAAGCAAAATTTCTACAAAAATAACACCCAAACGAGGTAGAGCCTCAACAACCTCACATAGGTAATGATTTTGCAGCATATCATGAGAAGTATGAAAAACTCAGTCGTGCAGTTCAACAAACCTTAACTTTCATAGAGTTTTGTGATATGAGGATGAAGAACGGTACAAGGAGAGGAATTACTCAGCCAGATCAGCCCCAGAAAGACATCCAGCAACGTTTAGGTAAGATTACCATTCCTACTTATGATGGATCAGATAAGTGCTCTGTCAAGTCTTGGTTATAGAAATTGGATAGATATTTATCTCTGAATCCTATGCATGAGGAAGAAGCTATCAAATTCGCCACACTTCATTTGGAGGAAGTGGCACACGAGTGGTAGTACCATGGTATGGTAACCCAAGGACATGGCTATATATCTACTTTGGAAGAATCCAGCCAAAGATTGATGGAAAGGTTTGACAAGAAAGATCCAGAGGTCCATTTCAAGGAGTTAGCCAAACTCAAACAAGAAGGGACGATGGACAGTTGCATTGCTGAATTCCAGAGGCTATCCATGATGGTACCAGATGTAACTAAAAGAAGACTTGTCGTCTTATTTGTCGAACAATTGGTTGAACCACTCGAAGGTTTGGTAAAAGCTTTTGACCCTTTGTCTCTTCAAGGAGCAATTAAGAGAGCATTGAACCTAGAATCATCAACTCCAAAGGGTAAATTTCTGCAGGTAGGACAGCAAAGGACAGTACCTTTTGGGCAGCCAAAGTCAGCACCTTATAGGAAGCAAAAGAATTCATTCCAACAAGGAGGATTTCAACAAAAGGAGCTGCCAAATGCAAGTAAAGAGATAGAAACAATGAATGAGCTCAAAAAAAAAAACTATGCTTCACTTGCAAGAATCCATGGGAACCTGGCCACAAATGTCAACGCACAAGTACACTACATTGAGGTTACATGCAATGGTGAATCAGAATCAAAAGAAGCTGTTGGTGTCGAATCACAGCACCCCTGGGACTCTGCAACTCGATGGGTTGAGAATCTCAGTGCGATTGCACAACATGGAGCTTTTCCCAAGTGTGGGACCTTGCGAAATCGGAAAAGCTCTCCGGATGAAGGCCGGTTCCTATTCCTCTGTTCAGATGCACACGTAAAAATGTAGAGGGTCTACTCAAAACCTAATCTAATTTTCCAAGGAGACAGGGGGGAAGAAAATGCAGAAAATAAAACCTAAACTAACAGAGGTGATGCACCGAGGAATGAAGAACACCTGTCTTGCCAATAAACACAGACCAAAAAAAAAAATGTAATGCAAGATCATGCACAGATAACCAGATTTACAGTGAAAGATCAAGAAGATGCAAATAAACACTGAGAGGGTTGATAATCATCCACAGACATGCATTAATTTGCTCCAAAGATTGATACAACACACTGCAAAATGCCAAGAGGCAAAGCTGCATTACAGTTTTAAATGGGAGGTTTTAACTCCACAGATTCACCTGCCAAAGAGAAGAAGGGAGGGGCAAAACAAGAATGTCCAACCTTTAGAAAGAAGCCCCTCCTTACAATTTATAGGAAGAATGAGAGAGAGAAGAGAGAGAAAGTCCAAATCTACCCCAACCACCTCAGGTTGTATCTAATTCATCTCATTATGGTGGTAGGTGAGGACCATATCAAACCCCAAAAGTGGCAAACTGTATTTTGCATTTTTAAGAACTTGTTCCCACCCAATTAAAGATATCCAGTCGTAGTTAGGTAGAGGACGCCGTAGGCTTTCCGAAAATTCCAACCTTGTGTGAATCGGAGCTCCCAGTCAAAAGTTATGGCCATCTGAATATCTGGGTCAGGGTCTGCTTCCTGTCAGCGCTCAGAATGTTGCGCCTCCTGAAGGTGCGCCTTGGCGCATCCATATGCATGTTGACAATCCTTTTCGGGCGCCAAAGGCGCAAATATGTTTGTGTCGACAACCCTTTTTGTGCACCAAAGGCGCATTCATTTGCATGTCAACACTCATTGTTATGCGCCACTTTTGTGCGCCATGGGCGCAAATTTGACATTTCTTTGTCGATACATCTTCCGCGTGCGCCACTTATCTACACCAAGGGCGCAACTTTTACAACGTGTCAAGCTAGATTGGGAATTGGAGCCAATGAACCAAAACATGAAAAGAAGGAACGGATAGATAATTCTGTGCGTCCTTGGGCGCACATTATCTGTTACATTTAGATGTCGACATCCTCTTTGTGCGCCAAGGGCAGTTTTTCAAGGGCTGTTGACACTCATTGTTGTGCTGACATGGGACAACCCACAATTTTATTGATAGATTGGTAATTAGGATGGGTGTAGAACCAAAGAATTTCAAGGGCTTCAATGTGACGGTAGCTGATGGCTTTACCGTTCCATATTCCAAGAGAATTCAGCTTGATCTATATCTACTTTGGGGAGATATATAGTAACTGATGACTTCTACTATTGGGTATAGGAAAATAGATGATGGTACAGTGGTTACATCTTTGGGAGAATTCACCCAAAATTAGCATGACTATGGAAGAACTTAAGTTTAAATCAGTCATGGGAAAGAGGTTGTGCTTCAAGGCATGACAATGGTGCTCCTAGAGTGGTCATGGCTATGAGGATCATAGAGCTTTTTATCGTTAAGGGCATTTAGAGTGGAGTTCATTGAATATGTGGGTTCCAAATTCCACCTTTTGACCTCAACAATGTTTCACATGGATATTCAGTACCACCTTATAGATCTTACATGCTCAATGTTCAGCAAATGTATTCCTAGATTGCTTTAGGATAGAGCATTTAAAAATTGCTTGTGAAGACGTTAATTTATTTGTTTACCCGACATCATATAAATAAACGATTTACCTCAAAATTATGGGGGGGTAATAATAAACAATATGCAAATCATTGAGTTGCCATAACAACATTCTAGTTGAAATTGGATAACATTCTATTATTTAGCATGGTCCTAGCCAAGATTGTTATTTTTAACCAACGTTACTTCATTTTCACTCGCTTGACGTATGTTTCCTATTCATACAGATTTATGGTAATTCACCTCATTTTCCAGTTGATGTGTTATCCATGTCCTACTATGAACACATGTTATGTTTTAGTAAGTGCAAAAGTGCATTTATTGCAACAAAAACGGTCTCAAAATTTTGGGTCTTATTCCAAGATCCTTGCTCTAATGTTTGGATGATTTCTTGTCTAATGAGTGGGAAAATGATTTTTCCATCAAATGGGAAAGAATACTCATGATAAATAATTATTGGCTATCTTGTAAAACCATCCCATCGAGGTTGTTATGTCCTAGAAAACCATCCAGATTTTTGGTAAGGATCCTTCTGGAAACTTTAAATTGTTTTGGTTGTTGATTAGCCACATTTAAAACCTTGTCAAGGTTACTTGAGTTGTATATGAAAAAATCAATGATCATAACACAAAGGCGGCACGCTGCAATATTACCTAAAAATCATTTCTTCAACATATTAAATAAATTGTAATGTTCGAATGAAATAATTTTGTTTAAAGTACTCACATGCTCTAATTTATAGTGGTAAATGTCAGATTATATGGGAAACGAAGTGAGTTGATAAACAACTCATAATATTATTGTTAGTGTTGAAACCATCAAGCGCAGAGATAGGTTTGGAGATAATGTTGGAGAGGTTTGATAGGAAATTTCACCAAGGATTTGCTAACTATTGTAAGGAGAGTAATAGCTATAAATATGTTATATCCCATATGAATGATCAATTTTATCCCGATGAATTCATTGCTAAATATATTAAACCTGTCCATTCAAATGACCATTGAGTGAGGTTCAATCTCGCCATTTTATCATGAAAATCTGAACCCATGATATAATGGAGCTCTAAAGGTTCCTTGGAATAATAATGCCAGGTGTAAATAAGAATGTGAAAGTGTGAGCAAGAAGAAAAGGTAAGGGAAGAACGTAGGCATGAGAGAGATCACATGGGGGAATTAATGACAATGATTTCTCAACCCCGAACTAATTTTCAGGTATAAACCCTAAGATAAAGGGGGGCAAAAAGGAGATTCCCTATCGAATGCACGTGCCGAGTGGAATAAGCTCATGACAAGTGTTGAAGATCTGGTCAAGTCCCCTGTGCATATCTAAAACTTTTGTCGATCCCTTAGGGTTTGACAGAAGCGTTGAAAACTCAAAAAGGCCCTCTATGCCAATAAGGTCCTCCTTATGTTCCCCTCTTCCCCTTGGGATGGGACTAGAGCAGACCTAAATGGTCACGGATAGAGATCTCAATAAGTGGCATAGTCTAATCGGT
This sequence comes from Taxus chinensis, assembly GCA_019776745.2. Taxonomy (NCBI): domain Eukaryota; kingdom Viridiplantae; phylum Streptophyta; class Pinopsida; order Cupressales; family Taxaceae; genus Taxus; species Taxus chinensis. The sequence continues at coordinate 100,840 of JAHRHJ020002231.1, read as the reverse complement.
CTGGGTACCCCTTACGGGGCTCAAAGTAATAGAGGAAGTTTTCAAAGTTGGAAAGTTCACATAGGAGAAGACCATAGAATGAGCTTTACAAACATGGGAGACAAATTTTTCCCCCTATCTTAGCACTTAAAAAAGGGACAAGATAGGAAAGGGGATCATAAGTATCTGCAAAAGTCAGTTGGTGTAAAACATGAGTTAATTTTGGCTAAGTGTGGAATCTTTTCATACTCTCGTACACTAGTGGGCAACTTGAAATATTTAGGTGAGCTTGGAATGGCCTTTGAGATGATAGATTTATATGAACACGTTTTCCAAAGATAAGATAACATTTGGTTGCCCAATTTCAGGGAATTAAGAAACTCAAAAAAATGGTTCATTTTGACCAAAGGGCAATGTGTTTGTAAAGAATGACACTCTTTCAAGGAGCAACCATGTAATTTCTTTTTGTGTAAATATGAACAAATAAATATCTAGAGCATTTTTTCTACATCCTTCTTTCCTCGTGTAGAAAATGCACTTCTATCCACCACGGAGATTGGTTCAAGGTGATAAGTGTTAGGTTCATAATTTATTGGGTCCTTCCTATATGTCATGAAAACTTGGTGTACCCAGATTGTCCCTAAACAAGATAAACCTTTCTTATTAATGGCTTATTCTAAACCTTAAAACAAGATAATACCACAATTTAGTTTAATGATATTGTCAACCTTCCCAGAAGATTCTCACATGCTTTTGAAACAAGGCCAAAATAGGGCTTTCTAATTTTTCAAGAATTAACTAAATTTGTTGTTATTTGATTGATATTGAAGGGTTGACCATATCTCACTTTGAACATCATTGATGTGTTTTATTTTCTTGAGAGTACATGTAAATCCAATATGATCATGCATTTCAGTGAATTTATAAACTGACTTGGAGAAACTATTTTGGTGACATATGAGAAGCTTCATACGCCCTTGCATGTCAGATCTTTCTCTTTAAGAATAAAATTGATTTTCATAAATTTCACAGGAAAATTAGAATGCGTTCTCTCAAGGATTTTTTCAAGGAGCCATAAGTTTTCCATTTCAGAACCCTATCTTTGTCTGGGTGTCATAATTTGTTATCTTATACTATGGGCTAAAGATTGATTATCACCTAACATAAGAAGGCTAAGATTCATACATAGAGGGAGTATTACAAATTATTGAGATTCCTTTGGTCAGGATTCCAAATGAAAGGGAAAACATGATAAAACATCCTAAATAACCTATGTTACAACATGGGGAAAACCCTTTTCATTGCCAAATGAACCAATTCTTACTGCTGTCTACATGCATATGGTATGGAATGTCGTTCTTCCATAAACCCATTGAAAGGAAATCAAATATGAAGCCCTTTCTCAGATGGTTGGAAATCTCACATGAATATCTTGAAGATGATGCAATTGAAACCCACTTATTCAAGGAAGATAATGGATGACAAGTTTCATGTTGTTTTCAATTACCTATCTTATGTAATCAATTGAAACCACACCTTTCCATCATGAATTTGGATTGTGTTGTATTAACGATGAAATTTTTCATATAGATTGTACATGTTCATACTGTCCAATGGACATTTGGTACTTATAAGAGTTCTTCATAATTTTGGGATTGACTCTTCATGAGGCATTTTTCATGAGACACTTGATTTTGGTCCTATTACTTTTGAAACCTATCGCTACAATCCTAACTCAGCTAATATCTACTTGAGGAAAAGGTGTTTCTTAATTGATCAAAGCAAAAGGGGATCACTTCACTAGAGAAGAAGGGGGGATCGCTTCTTCCTATGTTTTTAGACATAGTATGGTATATTGTTTCTCCATATCCCAAACACAATAGCACATAGGATTATAAGGAAATACAACATGCTGACAATCATACATCTTTCCATCTTGTTAATTTTGAGCTTCAACTAGTCCGTATTATGGTTAAAGCACATTTTCCTTGAGTGGATTTGACCTTAAAAGATTGCAAGAATATTCATATTCATAAAATCCTTGTTGAGAAGGTTTTTATCTTTAAAAAAATAATCCTTAGTATCCAAAAGACCATTCCATCTTATATGATTCTTACATTGAGAAGTTCTTCAACTTTATGAAAGGGGAATGTGCATGAAATTGGGACTAAAATATTTAGGTCATCATATTCCTAATCTTGACCATTTATTTGATGAATTCATCCTTTTCTTGAGTATATTCAACTTCAAGAGGTATAAACACATTTCCATTCACACATTCATTCTTTGAAGAGACACACAATCCGAATGAATGATTCAGCTAAAATGTAATTTTATATGCCTAATCTGAATGCAAGCTTGCAGTAAATGAATAATAATTAAATACAGCAAATACACTCAAGATAACTAAGCAATGAAATGTGAAAACCATAAGTACAAATAGAGGAATAAAATGACTTAGTTGATTCATAGAGTTCTGGAGAATGCACAGAGTGGAAGAACATGAAAATGTGAAGCACTGACTATCACACTAGAGCTCAGAAAAATGTAGAACAGGAGGAATAGGCTAGACTAGGCTGCCTGGAGAGGACAGGGTGCCTTGTGGTGCCCTAGATTGTTTCTGGATGCCTGGGTCTTTGTAAATTCTCATAAAACCTCCTTTGATGTGTCACAAGGTGTTCACCTTTCATTTGGTCTCCAAGGTCACACCAATTTCGTTGAGATCATTAGAAACTTTCAATAAAGAATGAACCTTCAAAACCCTCAAATAAACATCAAATCCTAAAAAAGAAAGATGTAAAATGAGGGGTCAGACTGTCCTCAGTTATCACAATGGTGAACTTATGACTGAGCACTACACTACATCTCAGACCCAATGTAGTTCTATGTGTGTGTATAATTGTGCCCTAGGTTTCTCTTGTGCAAGTCTCTCTTGATAGAAAAGTGATAGCTAGATGTAGAATGTAATAAATGTGTGCATGGAATAGAATGAACTTCCCTCCTATGAAGTGTGATGCAAAAAATGCAGCCCTTGTGTCCCTTGTGATGGATCTAGATGGATGCAATGGAGCTCTTAGATGCCTTGATGGATGTAACCTTAGGTGGTGATAGATAGTGCTTAGTGCTTGGTCCCTTATTATGATCACATAACTTTATATTTATATGATTCCCTTTCTTGAATTTCGTAATTAACCCTGAAAAGGTCGACTACCAAAAAGATAAGATGCTCAAATGGCTAGAAAGGACCCAAAAAGTGTGAGTAAAGTACAAAGAGGATAGGGGCACCTAAAGGGGATGAGGGAACTCCTAGCGTTGGTGTCCTGGCTGGGTGCTAGTGTATAGGATAACAAATGCCAAAGTATAGAAATACAAACTGAGAAAGTAAGGGTGTAAGACTAAAAGTAGGAAACAAAAAGAAAATAAATGTGGCCAAAGACATGGGTTGATTATTACTTTTCTCACTTAGGAACCATAAGAATAGTAACATGTAATCAAGACTAGATTAATACCCAAAGTGCATGATTTTGTGTCTACATTTTCCCCCACTTTATGTTGGTGAGCGAAAAGCTAGGTAACATAAAGTAGATAGAGATGTGTACCTAATATCCATGTAGATTAATGATGAAAGTGTGTAGAGGGACAAGACAAAGCATGGAGTGATAGAAAAATGTGAAGCGTATGGATTAAGGAGGAGAAAGTGCAAAAAAAAAGTGATGAAAATGAACCTAGGGTGGAAATGCATGTGTAGATGTCATGATGTACCTGTTGATGATGTTGTGTTTTTGTTGTTTTGTTGTTGATGTTGACTACTTCTTCCCATATTGATAGACCTGCAAAGAGAAGTCAAATAAGTAGTCAAATACGCATGTATATGTATAAAAATTTATGTAAGGAAAGTATGTAAAAATGTTGAAAGCGTGAAAACGAAACATGTACAGCTGATCCTTGATGAAGGAAAGGGTGTAGAAAAGGATCCTGATAGGTGATGTCGATGCATAATTTTTTTGGGTGATATCATTGTTGTCCCTCAAATCACTATACCCCCCGAATGGCCTGAAAGTGAACACAACATTCGGTGTGATTGGGACACATGGGATCACCTCTCAAGCTGTGGGACTTGGGCTCGAGGTGAACCTCCAGAGATGGTTGGCTTCCTCTTCCTAAACTAATCACTACACTACTCCTAATGTAAGTAAAAATGGCTAACTAGACCTATGCTACCATTTTAAGGGATTAGGGAGAGAGATTTGCAAGGAAATAAAACATATACTAGAAGTGGTGATGCACCAAGAAAGGGTGTTTCTAGACAACTTTCCGGATTGTCGATGAAGAGAGATGATCATGAGAAAGAATGGCATGCATTACAAACCCACTTTTACATACAATACTTCACTCCTTGATAAGCACAATGACCTCCAAAACTTGCAAAAGAAACCCTAGTTGCACAGTTCACCTGAAAACATGAGAGAGGCAAAATAGAGAAAAAAATCATGAAAGGACATATAACTGATCATAAAACATAATTATCATTACTTAAAAACTTGCACAGTGCATCATTACATCAAGCTGAAAATGCATAGGCTACCATTACAATTCGAGAAGAAAGGATTGAGAGCCTATAAATTCATAACCTTTCAACTTGTGAAGAGAGGGGAAGCTTGGAAAGTGTTAGCTTGTCCAAATTGATTCCTTCAAATAACCCCTTGGAATGAGCTTCCAACTTACATTTATAGAAAACTTGTTGAGTTGTTGAGAGAAAGAAGGAGAAACCCTAGAATCTAGGCCAAAATGAAGGAAACAATTTCTCATTATTGTTGGCCATGTTTGCTCATTTATTGCACCTCCACCTTTCAAGGCACCATCTGAAGGAATGAGGAAAACCTACAATTTTGAAAACTAAAACCTTAAAAATTCATATTCTGACATGGTCCATGGCGTAGCTCTCTTTCTCCTGATTCCAATGACTATAATTTGTGAAAAAGGGGTAACCGGGGAGAAAGTTGTGACCTTTTGAGCAAAAATCACTTTTTGGGTAAAAATGTAGCATTGTCTCCATAATGTCACCGAGCTAGCCAATAAATGGCTCCAGCTAATTACCCTCTTACTTGAAGCAAGATTATATGCTATGTTTTAACCATTCGGATTTTAATTTACCATTTGTCAGGTCACATGTCATATGTGCCCTTTCATAATGGTTATTTAATTTTTAGTAGCTTCTTTTACATAGTGGCAGGTTCATGTCCGGCGAGTATTACATATCTTTCGGTCATTTAACTCAAGTCATGAAATTACATACCATGTTATACACATTGTTGACCTTTATTTTGACTCATCTTTTCCTTAAGAAATCCTTTATATTAAAACCAAGCTTTTAATTGTCAATTATAGTAGCACTTAGTTTGTATTTTGGCTACAACAGTGTTCAACTCACTATTTAGAAGCTCATTTATCGGTGATCTCACTTAAGCTTTCGGTCAAACATTTTCCACCTTTCACACTGTTGAATTACCAAATCAAATCAGAATCAAACCAATAAATTCCTTTTAAAATATTCATGACCTTTCCCAATGACTTCTATAAAGCCTCTTAAATTTTTGACCCCTCGAATAGGTGATCTTCCAAAATGACATCCTTTAAACACTCCAAATCCTAAAACCTAAACTCTGAATTTTAGAGTTTTAGATTTTTGAGCTCAGAATCAGACTCTTCTTGAGCACATTTTGTTCAAAAATGGCAAGTGAATCCTGAATTTAAAAGTCTCAAAGAAAGCAATCCAAAAGGGCTATGTCCGAAATATGAACTTGAAAGTGATCCTTTGTGTTGACTCAGTTCAGCTACCATTCTCTTTGGCTCGTTGCAAGCTTCGTCACTGTGTGACTTCTACATCTTGTGAGTCCTACCCAAACCAACTCCTATTCATGTGATTCCATTCAATACTTGTCATCAATTTTGCTTTCTCTGAGCTATCCCAACTTTTCAATGTGAAAGTCTCAAAAAACATGACTCGTTGCTATTCCCTTGACCAATGCTCACCTTGTTAAACTGCAACGAACAACATCTTATGTTAAGCGTCAATCCTTCAACCTGTCCATCTTGCATTTTCCTCGTTGAATTGTGGACAAATCTTGACCTAAGCTTGCTTCCATCAGCTCTTTTCCATGATCTCTATTTCTGGATGATGATTCATCAGCTTTCTCGTGAGTTGTATTGAGCTCCCAATTTGACGTCACGATAAGCCTCACTCCTTTATAAGCCAAAATTCCTTTGCCCCTTATTTCTTTTGTTCAAGCATTGATCTGTTCTACTCTATTAATGGGTTCAATCTTTCTAAGACTCCATTTTTTTCATGTATTCAGTTCATTCTCCAACACTCAACTTATCAAGCTCAAGGTATGAAATTTTTCTATGTGTGAAAAAATCAACCTGTTCCCTGTGAACTAATTGATGAGTTGGCAAACTCTTCCATGATTTTCAAGGGAAGCCACCTGAGTCATTCTACAACTTAGCTTGCACTTCAAACTTGGTGACATCTCTCCAAACACTGAGCTCAATCTTGATCTCAACTGACTCAGGCTCCTACATTCATTCCTATGAAATTGGACAATGTTAAATGCTTCACCAATTCCATGCTCAATCCCATAAATTTGGTGACATGCATTAAGTTTTATGTGTGATAAATCCTAAACGAACCCTTTATTTTCCAATGTCCCAATGTCTTACTGAGTGAACCCCAGCATTACTTATAGGCTGTCGAACCACATGTTTCCATGACTTGAGCCACCAGTTGGTGTTATGCATTACTAACACCATCTAACTTGATGAGTTGACCTCCAAGCTTGGACAAATCTTTACTCCACCATTTCTCAGTTCACATAGCTTTCCTAATGATACTTGACTAGATGATGAGATGACTCGACTCTATTCATTTTCTTTCCTTACCACCAACCAATGATTTGCTCCCATGAGCTTAGCTATAATTTCACATATTCACTGATGGCAATGTGAGTCGTATACCCACTAGATAACTTGTGATATCTACAGTCCACATACTGACCTGAAAATTACTATTTTCAAGCATTCACTGAGCTCAATTGTGAGCTTCCATCATTTCCTTCAAGCTTTTTGAATCTTCCTACAACCATTCCCACAAGATTTATACTGCACCATGATCTCATTTGTGATTACCCTCCGAGCTCACCTCAATCTTCCTTTCGCTCAACTGAGCTAATCATCAAACAAGACATACTTATCAACTTTATCTCCATTTTTCGTATCCATATATTGAATATTCTACCTTCATGTAGATTGGAACATGACCTTTCTAACTTTCAGAGATACCCATCACTGAGTTCCAATGCAAAAAGATGCTTAACTTTGATCCGTCCATAAGCTCCTGGATCTCCATATTCCCTCTGCCTCACAAGCTAATTCATCATGTAAAGTAGGTATTCTACCGGTCGAGCACCTTAAAGTTTATTTTATGGGCTGACTAATCACTGAGCTCTTAGAAATTCATTTGGATTTAGTCATCCAAACCCACTCTGCTTCTATGTCGAGCTTTGTCACGACATGTAATTACTTTGAATGTCCTACATGATCCTTCCAAACTATAATTAAATCACTTTCCCCAAGTTTCATAATAACTCGTTAATGATTTCTTTCAATCCCTTTGGAATCCATAAAAATTCAAACCTCAAACTTGTGTGAATTTTCCTTATTCACCCACTGAGCTAATATAGGAAAGCTCTCCTTTAAATATTGATGGTCAATTTGATAACCTCACCATTCTTGACTTCCTAAGATCTTGGTTACAGCTTTGTGTATTTTTGTTCCAATTCATGGATCTTGACCTATAAGCTAAAAATGATCTTTGTGTCCACTCACTTTCCTTCTCTATGTCGCCACTGAACATGTTTGTCACAACTCAAGCTTTCCATTTTGCATCTTATCCTCTCTCCACATCGTCCGAGCCTTACTTAATCAACCCAGCCATGAAACATTTCCATTAACATCCTAGTCGAGTCGAGTTATTTCACCATGCCTCATTACCAACCATTACAACTTAGAGTTTAGACATTCAAGCACCTTACCTCTTATATTTACCGAGCTCATCTTCTGAGTGTTTAGCTAAAACCCATGATACTTATCTTGTTTTTTCTTTAATGAGCTCCTTAGAATTGACCGCCAACCTCTACACACCTGTTGATCTCGAGTTTAAAATTATTGGCTCAAAGAACTGATGTCCTCATTTTTGACCTTCTAGGGCTCCTTTAGCTAACTGGAAGGTGGAAAAAAAGAAAGTATGTAAAATATGACCCCTTAAGACATGATTTATCAATTCATGATCATTTTTTTTGCACTGCAATGATTAAAAAAATGGCTTTTAGGGCATTGTCCAATGTTTTTCCAAGAGGGAAATAATTGACAACAATCATGCCAATGTAATGGAAGAAGTGTAGGGAGAATAGTCTGTTGTCATCCTCCAACCTTTAGCTTCTTCCCGCAATGTAGAACACCACTACAAATGGTGTGTATAAACACATATGCTAAGGACCATATACCCTGTAAAAGTCCATTTGTAATGTAAATTCCCATGTAAAGGACTTCTGCCCTGTCAAAAGCACTATTACATGCCAAAACATGTGTAATTTCCCCATGTTACTAGGCATCCAGGAAAGGTTGTTGTGCTAAGGACCCAAGTCTGATTCTGAGCCCTGTCTAAAACTGATAAACTATGTTGTATCGGTATCATGTTGTGTTGTGTATAACGTTGTATGGGGTGACTAATTCACCCAAATGATGCCCCCCTCATTTGGGGTGCATGTGATGTCGTTGAAGGAGTATGTGGCCCAAAAGAGGACCGACCGCTATGTTGAAATTGTGCCCTGTAAGGGGAGGGAATGTGCTTGGTAGAAACCAAGGCACATGCAAACAAGTGGCTAGGAGACAAGTGTTAGTACAAGAAAATACAAACATGCATGTATAAGATGAAATGTAAGCTAAGAGACAATGTATAAGCTAAGATGTAAACATAGAAGACAATGTAGACCGTGAAAAGTGGGTTACAAACATGGGACACCACTCACGATGTCACAAGATAATCAAGGCCATAATGGCCGCAAACAACAATCATAGAAGAAAAAATACATAGGGAAAGCCCACAAAAGGTAATGACAAGCAAAGGAAAACAGTGTAACAGACAACCATGGAAGCAAATAGTCCTTGCATAACAAATGTTACACATGAAGCACCCATTAGCATGTTAGAAAGATAAAAAGTATGTCAAAGCATGTATAATCTGATAAAGTAGTGTGCTATGAAACAAAATGAAACAATAACACCTGTAATGTACAAAAGTGGATGCCCCTAAGAGCCTCTGTGGGACTGGTACTAGGTACTGCACCAAGCATCCATGCTGCGTGTATGGATATGTAGAATCTACTATCACAACTAGAAAGCAAGTGAACATGCATGTGTGTATGATAAAGATAATGACATACAAGATATCTATCTAGCATGTGTAATAAAGTGAACATGTAACAAGTAAATGTAAGCAAGAGTAAATGTAACCAAGATATGCAGTATGTTGTGGATGAGATGGAATGGAATGCAGTATGAATGATAGGAGAAATGTGCCCCCCAAGTGGATGTGTATGTATGTAATGAGGTTCATTTATTTATGCCCCCTCAGAAATCAAGAATGAACCATAAATGAGAGTGCTTCATCAGAAAATATATCATGTCTGAATGATGTGTTGTGTGTGTGTTGGTAGAAAGAGTTGATGAATTTGATATACCCTCAACAGTGTATGAACCGTGACTGTGCGTTGATTGTGTTGTCATATGTTAGAATGATGATGTGTATGATTAATGATGATGTAAATGTGATGTGGATGATGATTTATTGTAGAATAAAGCGTGATATCACATGAGGTACATGAGTAGAATGTCAAAAAGCGTGATGATGTAGCATAAAGTGTATATCACGAGATGAATAAACAAGAAAGATAGAAAATGTGTGATGATTTAGCATAAAGTGTATATCACGATATGTGTGAAGAAGGCACTAGCTAGGAATGTCACATGGTAAGAGGATTGAATGATTGAATGTGTGAGTGTGATGAGGTCCATTTGATATGTATACCCTCAACAGTCGAGTATGGACCATGGGACTAGAGTGTGTCATCGGGTAATGACCGTTGTTTTAGGTGTAGTATTTCTTAAGATGCATGACATTGAGTGGGTTTTTGAGTGGCTTCCCTAAAAGGGTGGCAAGGTGATAAACTCCACCACCAATTTTTTCAGTGATAATGTAAGGACCAAGCCAATTAGGCTTAAATTTTCCTTTAAGAGGAGCTTCAACATTTGTGTTTTTCTGATTCTCTTTTAAGATGAGGTCACCTATGTATAACTCACGAGGACAAGTTTTATGGTTGTATGCATGCATTGTGTGAGATTGATATGCATGAATATGTTTGAGTGCTTGGACATGGTGTGAGTCTAACATTTCTAACTCATGTAAATGGTTTTCATGATATTCATTGTCTTTAAGTATGCCTTTGAGTGAAACAAGAAATGAGGGTATCTCAAGTTCAAGTGGGATGACATGGCCTCAGTACATAGACCAAGGAAAAAGGAGTTGCATTAGTAGGTGTATGCATACTAGTACGATAAGCCCAAAGAGCGTAAAATAGTTGATTATGCCAGTCATCACCACTAGAAGCAACTGTCTTGCATAATATTTTGACAATAGTTTTGTTGGTGGCTTCAGCTTGGCCATTGCCTTGCGGGTAATAAGGAGTAGAAAATGATTGTTTAATTTTAAATTGTGCACAAAACTTTTTAACATCCTTATTTTTTAAAGAAGGCCAATTATCAGTGATAATGGAAGATGACACACCAAAGCATGTAATGATATGGGTAGTGAGGAAACCACAAATGTCAGTACCAGTTGTAGTTCGTAGTGGGGTTGCTTTGACCCATTTAGTAAAATATTCAGTAGCAGTAATAATGAATTTGTGTCCATCAATTAATTCAAGATTTATCATGCCAATGAGGTCAAATCCCCAAAGATAAAATGGCCAAGTTGGCATAATCGGTTGGAGATCATATGTAGGTGCATGATGGAGGTTACCATGTTTTTGACATTTGTCGCAACAAGTAGCATATTCAAGGCATTCATGCTCCATGGTAGGCCAATAATATCCCTGATGCAAAAGCTTTTGAGACATATCTTTTCCAGAGAAATGACCACCACACATGTTGTCATGTATTTGTGAAATAGCAGTGGGAATATTGGCAAGCCCTAAGCAATGTAAGATTCGACCATCAAGTGCACATTTAAATAATTATGTCCCAACGATGACATAATGGGTAGCCTCACATCACAAACGATGAGCTTCATGAGGTTGCATATTATCAACAATGGTTTGTTTATACAAGAAGTTGTAAATGGGAGTACACCATTTGGGGTTTTCCTGATTACGTGTGATGGTAAAAACTGCAAGAGGTAAAGTGGAAATGGAAGGACGTTGTAAGTGCGTAATGATAAATGTGGCTTGCTCATCGGTGATATCTTGTGGGATAAGTGACGTTGCACTAGCCATGGCATCTACATGATGATTATCCTTACGAGGAATGGTAGTGATAGAGTAAGACTCAAATGTAGCCAAGAGATCTTTGAAAAGCATATTGTATGGGATTAAGTGTTCCTCTTTTGTGTTATATGTATCATTTACTTGATTTATGATGAGTTGAGAATCACCATGTATGCATAGGTTGTGAATGAGTAGTTTTTGAGTGGTGAGAAGGCCGAGGATGAGGGATTCATATTCAGTGATGTTATTTGTACATGAAAACCCTAATCGATATGTAAATGGGAGTGGATCACCCTGTGGGTGATGAAGACTATCCTCGGCCCTAGTGCTAGAATGACAACAAGACCCATCAAAGTACATTGTCCATGTGTCAGAATCAATATTATAGGTAGTGAAATCATCACAGAAGGAGTCAGAGATAGGAGATGCATCAAGAAGGGGTGTTGCAGCTAATTGATCTGGAAATGACTTGGCCTTTAATTACTTTTTGTGGTATGAACTTGAAATAAAATTTGGTGAGAAGCATAACCCAACATGCTAGACATCCCAATAGATGTGTATGGTAAAAGAGGTATCATAAAGGATCTACCTTGGTGATGATATGTACCTCATTGTTAAGAAGATAGTGACATAATTTATCTGCAACAAAGACAAGGCCAAGACATAGCTTTTCTATGTAGTTATAGTTTCATTCATAAGAGAGTAGCATTCAAATGATGTAATAGATTTCTCTTTCACATTGAGAATCATCATGTTGTGCCAGTAGAGCCCTAAGGCATGAAATGTGGTAGAAATGTATAATAAGAAAGGTTGGTCAGCTAGCGGAGGGACTAAGATAGGTGGGTGTAAAAGATATGCTTTTATGTCATCAAATGCTTGTTGGCATTGCTCATCCCATACAAATTTAGTATCCTTCTTCATGAGCCATGTAAATGGTTGAGTCTTATCAGCAAGTTGTGCAATGAATCTCCAAATAGCTTGAATTTTTCCTTGTAATGATCGTAGTTGATGTAAATTTTTAGGTGGAGGCATATCGACAATGGCTTTAATCTTGTTAGGATCGATTTCAATGCCACGTTGTGAGATGATGTATCCAAGGAGTTTACCAGTTGTGACCCCAAAAACACATTTTTTGGGATTTAGGCATACATGATATTGACATAAGCATTCAAATAGCATTCATAGATCTTTGGCATGGGTGGAATGACATCTGGATTTAGCCAAGATGTCATCAACATAATCTTCGATAATCTTGTGGATATAATCATGAAATATGTGTGTCATCACTCGTTGATAAGTGGCCTTGGTTTTTTTAAGGCCAAAGGGCATGACAGTGTAACAAAATGTTCCCCATGGTGTGGTGAAAGAGGTCTTCTCTTGATCAACAGGGTTGATTTTAATTTGATTGTAACCCGTGAAGCCATCCATGAAAGATAGAATATCATATCTGGCTGTAGAATCAACAATGGCATCAATATGGGGCAAGGGGAAACTATCCTTGGGACAAGCTTTATTTAAATCATGAAACTCAGTGCAAAAACGGATCCAACAACCCGGCTTCATAATAGGTACAATATTAGATACCCATTTAGGATAGTCAACAACGCGAATAAAACCAACTTCGAGTAATTTCTGGATCTCTTCTTTGACTAGGAGTGCTACTTTTGGGTGCATTTTGTGAATTTTCTGTTGGACAAGTTTTGCACCAGGGTTAAGGAAAATGTTATGCATTGCAACAGATGGATCAATACCTGGCATATCACTATAGTCCCATGTGAAAATGTCAGAGAAATCATGAAGGACTTGTTTGATATCTTTCTTCTCATCAGGAGTGAGAGAGGCAGCTAGTAAAACTATTCATGGATTTTTAGATGTACCAAGGTTATATTGAATTGTCTCTTCATTGAGAAGGGTTGATCAATCCTCAATGTATGGATCAATAGGAATAGTATCAGGAGGATCGGTGTTGTCAGGAGGTGTATCAAACTCTCCAAAGTAAGCGGTAGCATTGAGGGACGATGGAGAATGCCTCTTGTGGTGAAAAGAAGGGAATTGATCATAAACACCCATGTGTTCTAGAAGAGCATCATCAGTAGAAAAAATGTCTAAATTATCCCAAGTGGTAGAGGCAACATCACTGATGAGTTTTGGATGTACAAGAGGAAGTGAATAAGTATGCAAGGCGATATAAGCTTCCTAAGGAGGGAGAGATGGAGGATGATATCCCAATCCAAATTTGTGAGATTATGTGGGAAGATTCCAAAGTGTTGTTACTTTATGTTCTTGTTGACCTAAGCTTGTATCAGAGAAGCCATAGTGGCACAAATATTCATATCCTAGTCCATATTTAGAAAATTCTTGAGTAGAAGCAGAAGAACAAGGAGTATCACCAGATTGCTCAATAGAATGACAATATGCAAAAGGAGATGGATCAGCTGGGACATCATAAACAACTCCTTGATAACAAAATTTAATTGTGTATGCAGAGTAGAGGGGACCACATGCATGGCATGGATCCAAGGCCGCCAAGAAGGATATTATAATTGAGGTTATTGGGCATGACATGGCATGGAATAGTGATTGTACATGGACCAACAGTGACAGGGAGAGTAATGGTACCTAAAACATGCTTGGGAATATTATCAAATCCACTGATAGAAACTGATGAAGGAGCTAAAGAATTTTCAGAGAGGCCTAAATGATGAAGAAAAGATATATTACAAATGTTGAGGCCAAGACCCATTGTCTACTAAGGTGTGCTTGACCCCGACATTATTGATACAAACCTGAATATATAAGGGGGGTCATGCTCTAGCATTGCTTGAGAAGGTAGCTCATCTGATGTGAAAGTTATTTGATCCTCATTAAGAGATAGGGCAGAAGTAAACTTATGATATACATATTCAGGTGATGTGTGAGGAGGAATATAAGTAGTAGCTAAATATTTTTTGAGCTTATTGATACAATCAGGATGATTCTGCAGATAAGCATGGATGGAGATGTTCATGATCATGATACCCTAAAAAGATGAGCAATAAAGGTCCCAGGAGTGTGTAGATCGGGTTCAGGTTCACCAAAATGATTAAGCTAAAATGTAATTTTATATGCCTAATTTGAATGCAAGATTGCAGTAAATGAATAACAATTAAATACAATAAAGATACACAAGCAAACTAAGCAATGAATAACGAAAACCCTAATTACAAAGAGAGGGTAGAGATGCTTAGTTGATTCATAAAGTTTGGGAGAATGCACAAAGTTGGAAAATATAGAAATGTGAAGCACTAACCGTCACACTGGAGCTTAGAAAAATGCAGATCTTGGAGGAATAGGTTGGACTAGGGGTGCACCTGGAGAGGGACAGGGTGCCTGTGGGTGCCCTAGACCTATTTCTGGGTGCCTAGGTCTACGGAAATGCTTAGAAAACCTCCTCTGAGGTGTCGTAAGGTGTTCTCCTTTAGTATCCTTTGATCACTTTGAGGTCACACCAAGATCGTTGAGGTCGCTGTAAACCTGCAATAAAGTATGAACCTGTAAACCCTCAAATAGACATCAAATCCTAAAAAAGAAAGATGCAAAATGAGGGGTCAACTATCCTCATCCTGTCACAATGGTGAACTTATGACTGAGCTGTTGCACTACATATCAGACCCAATGTAGTTTTATGTGTGTGTGTGTGGAATTGTGCCCTAGGTTTCTCTTGTGTCAGTCGCACTTGGATATCGAGTAAAGTAGCTAGATGTAGAATGTAGTAAATGTGTGCATGGAATAGAATGAACTTCCCTCCTATGAAGTGTGATGCAGAAAACCAACCCTTGTGTCCCTTGTGATGGAGCTAGATGGATGCAATGGAGCTCTTAGATGCCTTGATGGATGCAACCTTAGGTGGTGATAGATAGTGCTTAGTGCTTGGTCCCTTATTATGATCACATAACTTTATATTTATATGATTCCTTTTCTTGAATTTCATAATTAACCCAAAAAGGTTGACTACCAAAAAGATAAGATGCTCAAATGGCTAGAAAGGACCCAAAAAGTGTGAGTAAAGTACAAAGAGGATAGGGATGCCCAGAGGGGACGAGGGCACCTGGCACTAGCATCCTGGCTGGGTGCTGGTGTCCAGGATGACAAATACTGAAGAGTAAAAATGCAGACTAAGCAAGTAAGGGTGTAAGACTAAAAGTAGCAAAAGAAAGCAAAGAAAGGTGGCCAAAGACATGGGTTAATTAGTACTTTTCTTACTTAGGAATCATATGAATAGTAGTATGTAATCAGTACTAGATAATTACCCAAAGTGCATGATTTTGTGTCTACAATGGGAAAGATAAAGCCTTGTATTTGCAATCATACTTATTAAATGGATCTTCATGATGAACTTTAAGAACATGATTGGAAACTTTTGACTCACCTACCAAGAAGTTGATTGCCATCATTTTACATTTATGACCCACACTACTCATCACTTCAGGATTTTTTTTTAACAAGTCAAGACCTTCATGACCATCATCACCACTCAATAGAGAAACTGCATTCATGCTCACATCTAGTGAGAAGTACATGCTTTCAAATTATGATTCCATCAAGTCACCATGATGTTCTTTGACCAGCTTTGTGATACTTGGATACTCATCCATCAACATGGGAAGCTCAACATATTCTTTTGAAGCTATGAAAAATTTATAAGACCTTGAATATTGAAATAAGGATATCTTCACTCTTGGGTCATCGAGGCCTTTGAACGGTGTATTTCATTTTCCTGATGGGAAGAAGTTTCTTCATCTTACCATTGACTGGGATGGTGGCATGAGACCAATCCAATTGTATATCTCCACCAACATCTCGACATAAACTTCAAATCAACAACATACCATATGAGGTTGGCATGTCCACTACAAGAATTCGCATTGTGGTCTTCTTGTCAGGAAAATCTGCAAATGCTACTTGACCATCCCTGACTTGGCCAACTAGAGGCACTTATTTCATTTCCATGGAGTAACAATGGCCAGTGGTAGGAGAGAGAGAGAGATGAGATTTAGAAACTTTTGTAGGCATAACATTGTCGGAGGCACCAGAGTCAATGATGTAATTATTCAATTTGTACCCATTGACCAACAAGGCTAGATAGAAAGGTTTTATCTTCCCAGAAGTGGAGGGTGTGGAAGAAAGAAATTCTGAAGGATTGGTATGAGGAGGGAGGTAGTTCCTTGGCAGTAGAATTTTTGGAACATGAAACTGAACTACTTCCTTTGATAAACTGGACTAGCCTATCAAATTGCTTGGGATGGGTTTTCAAGTACTCAGACTCAGAAATTTGAATTTTGGCTTTCTTGTAATGGTCAATGATGTCAAAAGGTGGAGAAGTTGTAAGAACATCAAGGACTATGGAATCCTTGACAAGGGTAGGATTTTCATTTTTAGGATCAACAGAAACAGACATTGATTTTTCAAGAGAAGTTGAATGAGACTTACCCGAAGAGGTAGAAGGGTTCTTGACTGAGATGGTCTCAGGCTTCCTCTTGGTTGATCCCGTGGAAGTGGACATCGATGATCCTCCTTTCATTGTTGTTTTTCATAGATTCACCACTTGAGGATCTAAATGCTTAGCTTGGGAAGAAAAATAAGAGCCTTCTTTCTCCATTTGTGATCAAGTGAACACTGCACAGGAGTAGTTATCCATGGATTCTTCAAAATATTCATCAGGTGAGAATTCAAAATACCCAATCCTAGCACATTCTTCTTCTTTCTCCTCTTCCATTTTTGATTTGATAATTTCTTCTCCTTCATCTTCATTGGTCCCACATATTGCATTGACTGGTGGAGCTTCCAAGGCAAGCCTTTGAGGTGCTCCTACAATTTGATTTCTATTATGGTTCTTGTATGATGCATGTTGGGAAACTTCCTTCTTTAACATTGTCAAATCATTGGCCAACTTCTGCAATAATGGATCAACTCTTTCATCTTTGGAATTATGGGCTTTATCCTTCATTGAAGGATTCTTGATCTTCCCTGACATGATCAAGTCATCTTCCACTCCAATGGAAAGTTCTTGAGCATTGTCCAAATTTTTTGGTTGAACTCTCCAGTAGTATGAAACTAACTTCAAGAAATTGGGCATTCACAAAGAAACTTTCTAATTATCCACAGTAGGACGAGCATCATCAAGAATCTTATTGATCAACTTATTGAATTTTTCCACAAAATATCTCATGGAATCTTGTGGTTCTTTCTTCATCTAAGTTAGTTGAGCAAGGAGTGCATGATGCATCTTCTACAGTCTTGAATCTTTCTTCAAACTTGCTCTTCATATTCTGCCAATTAGTAATTGAGCATGATGGAAAGTAGGAAAACTAGTCCACATCAGGCATCTTGTAATGTTTCCATGAATAACCACATAGAAACATCTTCATGTTGCACTCCAAGGATGCCACAGGATGTGATGAAGGTTGTGATATGATCATCAGGACGTTGCTTTCCATCTCCATAGAATTTTGAAAAGTTATTTCTTGATCCTTTTGGAATTTCATGAAGTGGTGGAGCCAAGGTCCAACAGAACAGTATTTTGTCCCCATGGCACAGGTGTAACCATTTCTTCCTCTTCCTCTTCTTCTTCAGGTGGAATGAGGACTAGTGGTTCTACAGTTGGTTCTTCAGTATGATCTTCAAGAGGATTTTCATGAACTTGTCTTCTTACCTGTACAATGGGAAGTCTGAAATCAGCTCTTTGTTGCTCCTCAAATGCGGGATCAATAATTCCACCTACACGATCAGCTCAGGTGTACCTTCTTTCTTCCAATTTGTCTCAAAGCACTAGAAAGGAATGAAACTTGAAAAGTGTAGATTTTTCAATAGGATTGCAACAAGGCTTCTTGAACATTCAAATAGTATTTTTTTAATTTTTTCAATTTTTTAAATTTTTATGGATTTTTGAAATATGTATTTTTTGGGGGTATTTTCAGAGATATTTTAAGGGTGCTAAAAGGGAAGATCTTCCCCAATAGAGTCACCAAAAATTGTTGGTGAAATAATTTTTTGTGTGCAAATTATTGAGTTTTCACCAATGGTCACGGGGCTAAGCCCCTCCTTCTTGTGTATGGGGAGGCTCCCATTATTGAATGTAAACTACCTAAATTAAAATTGTGGGGTGGCCAATAGGCCAGGGATCACACAGGAACACTCCACTAAACCTGTGGAAAAGTTCTTGTATGAAGTACAAGGGAGGAATTTTCAATGAAGGAGGTATAGGGGAGTTGGAGAAATAAGGAGGGTTAATGTTGTGAGTAGGCACTATCAGATTCTCTCCAACAATAACCAGAGTAGGTCCACATTCAATTAGAAGAACACAACAATGTAAACAATGATAAGACAAAAAAATCATAGACACAAAATTCCATTGATTCATTTATCAAAGGCACAGACACCTTTCTTGGTTTTACAAGATTATCATGTATGCAAAGTTGGAAAGAGAGAGTAGAGGAACATAAGACAAGAAATAGAAGAATTGTAGCTTTTATTGCTTGATGTAGAAGTGGTAATCTCAACAACATACATTCAATCAACAATTTCCAACCCCTTGGAATGGAGAAGCCATTCCAATTTATAGAATTACAAATTGTCTCTTCATCTACCCCCCACATGACCTTTCACCTATCCCCATCACTTGTGACCTTTCATATTCCTAGGAAGTGAGTCTTTTTCTTATTATTGAAAAAGGACTCTTACAATGTTTAATTGAGGGTCACTTAAGTGAATAGGATGAAATAGAAAAAGTACATTCTTAATGAGAAATTAGAACATGGAGAGAGAAGAAGGAGAAGAGAGAGAGAAGGATTGACTGATCTGATGAAGATGAAGCTTTGTCTGATGGATAACTTACTGATTTGAAGCACAAATGATCACAATTTCCTCCTTCTGCAAGATGTATGAATACTCCATACTATTGAATGAGTGTTTAAGAACACTATTGTGAGACATTCTAGTGCAATTTGAGATGACTATGGACATCACTCATGATGGTTCTTTCATGATCTCACAATGAGAGTGAGGATCACTTTCTTGTTTCCTTAGGCTTCAAAATGACCCCAATGATCACAAATTCCATGATTCTTAAACCTTTTTGATGTTTGTCCTTCACTTATTGAAATAGGTCTTCATCATGTAGATGAAAAGATTACTCTTGAGTGAAGTTCTTGAGAAGTGGCGCATCATTGGAATGGAATGAGATGATGGCAATGTCTTCCTTCGAGGCATGATCACAAACGTATCAGGTTTGAATGAGTTTTAAGAACACTTATTGCTCATATGGTCATGATGATTTCTTGAATCTTCAAACATGTGATCTCTCTCATCATGTTTATGATGATCATCCTCTTGTGATCGTTGAATTTTTACAATATCTCTTTTCAAACTCTTTTTCACCTTATAATTTTCTATGTTTTCACCTGCTACACCTTGATGTGATCTGATATGCTCCTTGACACAAATGTAATCAGAATGATGCTTGAGGATCCTTTGAAAGCTTGTGATGGGTTAATTTCCTTGTTTGAACGATAGAACATCTTCTTAACCTTGTGATGATGGAAAAAAGAAACAATATAAGAAAAATGAGAGTTGTCACAACTTTCTGAGCTGAAATTGGATTTTTTCTATTTTTAGCAGGTCCTAGCCATGACTATTATTTTTAGCAATTTTGCATTGTTTTCACTCCTTGATGTTTCTTGCCTATTCAAGGGACCACCAGTGCTGATAATTCAACTCATTTGACCACTTTATATTCTTATACATGCCCCACATGAACACATGATATTTTTAGTAAGTGCACTACAGGTTTCGGATTGCAACGAAAATAGTCTTGAAATTTTGGGTTTTATTCCAGGATTCCCTGCTCCAATTTTCATATGATTTCTTCATCCAGGTGAGTGGGAAAATTATTTTTTCCTCGGAGGGGGAAGAATACTAATAAAAACTCATTCCACCATATCTTGAAAAATCGTCAACCCCGTCGAGAAAGAAATGTCCTAAACAAACTAGATTTTTTTAGGATCCTTCTCTCCAAATTTCAAGATTTTTGCCCATCGGATCTTCGGGAAAGTGAAAAATTATTCGAGGAGGGAAGAATTATGAAAAGAAACACAGTCCTCAATATCCCTAAAAATCAGCTTCTTCATGTGGCAAAAGATGAATTGGATGAAACTATATTTTCTGAGGATCGTTTGCTCCAATTTTCAAGTGATTTCACCCGCTCGAGATCTTCAGGAAACGAAGAAGGGTCTCATTTTCCTTTCACTGTTGTGGAATGAATCCATTAATGGAGGTTGGAAGGTGTGATAGAAAAAAACATGGAGGAATGGAATTCTTATGCAGTAAATGAGCAAAAATGGTGTTTTAATGTGTTTTATCTCACTTTTATGATGTCTTACTTGACCATACATCAAACTTGGGTTAAATGTGAGCTTGAGTGAGGTTCAGATCTGGTTTTCATGGTGTAATGGGTACATATGGGATAGAAGGGGATCTCGAGTGCACCTTGGAGCAAGATGATACCAAGTGTCAGCATGTGAGGAAGTGTGAGCAAGACGAAAAAGTTGAGAAATTACCCTGTAGAGCATGAAAGAGATCACATGGGGGACCATATGCAGGGGCTTGCTCATGGGCGCTCATTTTTTTCCCCTTTTTCCCCATGGGAAAAATGGACATAAAATGGTTCTTGGAGAGATATCATGACAAATGTCAACATCTAATCAAGTGTGCATGAGGATGAAAAAGCCAGGCAAGCACCTAGGGAGCTGAAAAAAGTGACATGAAAAACCACAGAGGGGGCTTGAAAAGGAAAATGGGCATGGGTCATTTTTGTCCCCTCTTTCCCCTTGGGACAAAGGGAAAAGAGGGATATAAAATGGTTCTTTGAGAGAAGATGATGACAAGTGGCAGAATCTGGTCAAGCCTAAGGAAATGGGGTTAGCCAGATAAGCACCCTGAGAGCTAGAAAGGGTCACATGTGGGACCAGAGAAAGAGCTTGCTCATGGGTGCTCTTTTTTATCCCCTCTATCCCCTTGGAAAAGGGAAAAGAGGGACACAAAATATGCCATAGAGTAAGGTCATGACATGTGGCAGTTAAAAATTTGTTTTAAGTATGGAGCTTGCACACTCTTCACCAGTGAGGACTTGAAATCTTCGCTCCTGGAACTTGCAATGGTATTCTGAGATGAAATTTTACATGAATTTGACTCCAAAATACCTTATAAGATCAATGAAATATGTTTTAAAACTTAATTTTTCCTGAAACTCCAAAAAATGGCTCCTTTTTCTTTGAGAACGAGGTACGTACCTGCAAAGATTGAAATGTTTCAAGAAACCATCAAGTCTTAGATAAAATTTGATTCTTCCACCATGTAGAGGATTCCTTCCATCTTTCCATTTCCTAATTTTTTGCCTTCTAACTCCTTACAGAGCTCTCAGAATCATACGAACAAGTTCAAGTTCATAATTTGACTGTTTATTCCTTACACCTGAAAAATCACTTTTGCACAGACTGTCCCTAAACCACCAAATATTCCCTAAATATTCTTAAAATTCTTCCAACACCTTCAATGCTCTCCAATACCACCTCTAGATGTTTATGAGATTTTAAAACCTTCTCGAAAGATGCACACATGCCTTAAAATGGCCAAAATTGGCCTTTCTAAGCATGTTGGAGAACTAGTCTTTTGTTGTTCTTTGTTGAATGAAAGGGCTGACCTTATCACATCACTTTGAACATTTGATACATGTTTATTCAGTATGCATTGGGAGTACCTGCGAGGTCAATATGATCATGACACATAAAATAAATTAACCAGGAGAGGGATTCAGGAAGCATTTGAGGCAAGTCTTCACATTATGGCTTGGTTGTCATGGATCAAAATTTTGCATTTTTGGGCTGGTAATTTCACATGGCAATAAAATTAATTCATGGGAAATTTATTACAGTTCAATTAGTTTTGGCTCGCCTTTTAGACCATACTCGTATATTGTTTGATATAACAATTGAGGGAAAGGGCCCTTGCCCATTAAACAAAGGTACCACAACCATAACATGAAGAAAATGTGGCATAGAGCACCACCCAAACACCCAATACAAAAATTCGTAGCCAAAGAAAATGAAATTAAAATACCAACAAACATGGCCTAGAGTATCGCTACAATACAAAAACGATGCCTAGACCATAAACAAAGTGACAACAAAAATGAACATAATGGTTGTCAACACTGCAGATATTAAAATAGAAATGATCATTGCATAAGCTCTTATAGAAATACATTCAGAACTACATTGCGAGGAAGGTAAATTTTCAACAATCCTATGGTGTTAGATATCCTAACTTCTACATAATTGTTATCACAGAGCATAAGGAAGATTAGTGGATAGCTTTTGGCCACGAAGAATTTGTAAGTAATATTTCCATCTAACACCAACATTTTGATAATGCTCCATTTCATAGCATGCAGAACAAACTTTTGAGATTGAATTATATCCCACTTCCCACCCAAATTCTACAGGGAAGACAGATAAGGGTCAAACAAAAGAGAGAATTCTTCCGGTGTGCTCAAGAATGGATGAGAAAGTGGGTATGAGGGACAAGTCCCCTCGTGAACCCTATATATGGATAAAATATAAACTAATGGGGAGAGGGAGGAGGTGGGGGAGAGAGAGGGAGGCGGGATGCGGGATGCGGAAGGGGATGGGGTAGGGTGTGGCACTCAAGAATGGTTGTGAAAGTAGGTTTGAGGGATGAGTCCCCTCTTGAACCCTGTATAGGGATAAAAATTGAATCAGTCTTCCCACATATTAAATCACAAACTGAGTCTAGTCTTCCCTTAGGTTCATAACATCATCATCCAAATCACGCAAATGGATGGATAGACCATACTATTATTGATGACACTTTTCTAGATGAATTTGTGATGTGTATAGAGGAAAGTAAAACATAGACAATGTAATTCGATAGTTTCAAATCGAATTTCGTGTAGGGGTCAAGATCACATTGATTGCCCCTCGAGGAGAAACCATGCCACTAGACTACAAATTGAGTTTTTCGCATACTAAGAGTGTTACCAAGTAGAATACATTGATCCTAGTTTTCATGCAACACTTACATTAAATGTTAAATATATCAAAGTATGGAGATTCTCAACATGTCGTTAAGCAAGTGACAAGGCCATGTCAGATTATAGAAAAATTGACTACATATAGAAATTTGGTACACAATTTGACAACTCAATTTGATGAGTTTGAGATTATTAATATTCCTAGAAGAAATAATTTGACATGTGGATGTTATAACTAGTGCAACTTCATTTGTGCCCAATTAATTTTGCAAGTGATCATGTTATAATAATTTTCAAAGATTGGCACAAACTACTGTTGCAATAGAAAAAATGGAGGTATTTGTATTAGAAAGTGGTACAAAGAATTCAGAATTAAGTGCATGTATATAATTATTTATCCTAAGAAAGTATTCCTATATAATTTTTTAAAAAAATTATAGAAGGAAATTACATAGAGATGCCCTATAGATATGTCATTGATGGAGATGTACTTTTCAAAAGATTCTTTGATGGGAAATTACTCAGGGGTCATGGACAATAAGTCAGTATTACATCACAATAGGGACATGATAGTAAGTGGTGGATATTTCAATAGAAAAGTCATGTCATATAAATTTCTTAGAATTTATATTATTGGAATAAATAGAACAATATGTTTTTGGACATGGAAAGGTCTAACAAATGTCAAATATATCGTAATCTTACCCATGCCCCATCTCAAGAGTTGCAACCCATTATTTCCCTATGGACATTTGCAATAAGGGGATTCAACTTGGTTAACAAGATAAAACCCTCCATCCTTAGGACACAAGTTTACTATCACAAATTTACAAAGTGGGTTAAAGTTGCACCCTTGGAGTTTATCACGAGGATGTGTACGTATTCTTTATAGCATGTTATTTCTAGATTTACCCTATCGTTTTCTATTATTTCCAATAATGGTTCATCTTTCACAAATAAGACGAAGAGTTTTTGTTACAAATACAAGATTAAGCTTACATTGTCAACTCCTTATCATCCACAATGGAATGGACATTCAAAGGCTTCTGACAAGAGTATTGTCAATATGTTATCCAATGCAGTGAACAAACATGGAAATGATTGGCATTACCAGATACTTCACGCTTTACGGGAAAATAAAACAAATGTAAGAAGATCTACAAGGGCAACCCCCTATTCAATGGTTTATGGGGCAGATGCAGTGTTGCCCTTGAAGGTCAAGATTCCTTCATTAAGAGGGTTACTAAAATGTTTTATTGATAACCTCTACAGAGAATAAAGATTATGTCAGTTGAAAATGTTGGATGAGACACGAATTCATGTCGTTGAGCACTTCAAAGTTTTAGCAAAATAGCCATAAGTAAGCTTATCATAAGAAGATTAAATCAAAAGAAATTGAATTTGGAGATATAGTATTGAAAGAAAATCAAACAAATACCAATACAAATAAATAACAAAACGACAAGTTTATGACTTACTCGTTGAGCACTTATTATAATAGATACATTTGGTTCAGGGGCATACAAACTTGGCATATTAAAAGGTAGACATTTGAATAATATTATGCACTTGTGAAGATTCTATACCTAAGCTTTGGCTCTAATTGTTACTCCTACTTTTTGTTTAATTTGCTCATTTGTTATTTTCTTTACACAGGAATTCAATTTACTTGTATCTCAATGTGTTTTTCTTTTTGACGTTTCCTCTATGTCCTTACACATGCTTTCCTAGACTTTTCTTTTGCTATTATTGACCGTTCATTTCTTTTCTTTGTTTCAACTACATTCACAAAAAACCTTTTCAAATTGGCTTGGTTGTTACTTCATGATCTTATTTCATTTCTTGATTGTTTCTTTCTTTACACGGAAATTTATTTTACCTTTTTCTTAATGTGTTTTTCAATATTTCCTTTGCATCTTTACGCTTGGCTCTATATTTCTTTCATTGCATTTTATTGTCTTATGTCAACACTATATTCACCATAAATCATATCATGTGGATGTTTCCGTGTCCTTTCTTACATTTTCATTATGCAAATCGTACATTCATTAAATGTTTCCATATCCTTCCTTACATTTCCATTTTGCATATTGTGCATTTATTAGGGACAAGGACCCTTACATTTGCCTTACCATATTTCTATTTTGCGTAGATAGGGGTATTTCATCCTTTATGTTACACTTGTTACATGTTGCCCATGAAGTGACAACTCATTCATATGTTTACATTGATTATATGTTCCCACTTGTGGCATACCTCATTTGGCCACTCATGACATGCACCAAACACATAAGCATGGATGCTAGTTCCAAAATCTTCTTGTCCCTCTGTTATAAAGATCAGGAGATCTCTTCTTTTGATTTACATGTTATTATTCTCATGGTAACTTTGAGAACTCTCAACAAGATTTCCGACGATTGAGGTAGCTTCTATGTATCAATTTGACCATTTTATTTGGACATGCACGTACACACATACCAAAGTGGAGCATTATTTAAACAACTCATTTTGAAATTGGATTAGCTATTTGTTGTAGTGCTAGTGTATTTGTATGTTTACTAATTATAGGTCAACATTAGGGTCTTGTCAGTACATGTTCCTTGTGTTTCTTCTACTTTTGACGTGTGCTCCTTTATTCCCCTCTATTTTATCCTATATTTTCTTTCTTTCGTCCATTGACTCCCTCAAATTTTAGAAGTTTTGCAAACAACCACATTAGGGTTCCAAGGAAGGAGGGCAATTTCTTAATTATTTACAATGAGTTCAAGAAAAGAGGGTAAGGTTTTTAACGCCCCACAGTAGACGAACAAGGTCATATAATTGGTTTTGCCATATCTAATAGTTTCCAAAACCATATTCTTGCGGTTTTGGTCTTTGTCATCTAAGAAGTGTGGGAATTGTCCAAGTTTGAGGTTCTATGCTCACATTGATTTTTCTAGGTCTAAAAATTGTATCATTCTTAATGCCCCTTTTTTACCAAGTATTTAAATCATTTATATTTTCCTATGTTCCAAGAATATTGCCTTATGCAATTCGTTCTGATTTATTGTGTTATATTCATTTAATTCTAATTACAATGTAGTGTGGTTAGTTGTAGTGCATTGTTAGTGTAAAGTCACTTTTCACATCTACGAAAGATTAGTAACTGCAAGAAAGTCAATCATAAACACGAAGGTCATTCAAGAAATAACATGAAAACATCTTTACGGTCGCTCATTACAAAAAACTTAAAAGTCATCCCAGAAATGACATGAAACATTTTTAAGCTTGTATGCTACTGCAAACTCAAGTTCTATAAAAAAAACTTAAAGAGACAATAATATGCATATACTCTTCATTTAAAAGGGAAAACATGAATTTGTAAATTCTCCATGTTAACAAAAATGCTACCGAACACTAAAAATTCCCTCTAGCCATAATTGTCACGCCCATAAAATATAGACCAAAAACATCAACCAAAACTAAGATTCTTTAAACACTTGCATACATGACACTTAGGGATCACTTGGTATGACACAACAAAGTTTCATATGCTTACAAAAAACATGAACCCACTTAGGAGACAAGGTAAGAAATATGCTTTAAACCAAACGTAAAGACAACTCACACTACCAAGCCTACCTATTCAAAATAGCATAATAGTAGATATACAAAACCGTGTAGTTTCAACATATTTGTTTATTAAATTCCATTACATACGTTATTTATTTTTTACATTAGGCTACATGATCACATAATCAAACCCAGCCCCTATAATATAATTGATTTATTTAGGTACACTATACTTGCATAAGTAAATAATGATTTACAATTTTCATATATGATATTAACATTTCAATCTCTTTTCAATTGATGCTACAAGTATGACCAACAAAATGTAACAAAAGCAATCTCAAATCTTTCTCATGTCATAGTATACAAATTAAAACTAAATACAAATACAATATTTGAGTATCATCAATCATTTGTATTTTCTTTGCAACACCCGCCACCTATAACAACCTGGGTCAGCACAAAGCTAGCATGGATTTAATATTCCTTTCTAGCTATGAAATCACACAGCTACATTCACTCTTTACAAAGAGAGGGAGATCAATCTTTTCCACAGACTCTTATATTGTATTCACTTTTCCAAGTTTGAGATAGAGAAGCATTCAATTTCATAACACAGGCATCCAATTTATTTACAACACTAAAGAAGAGTTAAGAGAGGAACATCATTTTCCACCAGATACAAATTTCTAGTGGCATTATCAAGAAGGGTTTCATAGGGAGAAATAATCATTCATTTAACCTTGTGTTAAGTTTCTATTTGTACTATCAGAAGAAAGAAAAGTGACTTTTTTTTAATTTGCACATGTTTTCATTTCATGCAGAATCTAAGAATGAAGGTGACCATGTTAAAGTGTTTTCATCTCACCAAATCAATGCCACCGTGGGTGGAATATACTATTAAGAAAAGGTCCCAAAACACTTTACGCCCATGGCTAATTGCGAGTCATCACATCCACATTTCATATTAAAACAACCTGCCAATAATCAAAGGTCACTTGGCGACCCTTACACTAACAAAACAAAAATTGTTTTCAAGGGAGTTATAAACACATTATCTTAAGGTAACCAAAAATCTCGAAGTGAATTGACATGTAAAGTCAAAACTGAATAAGCGAGACATGGTAACTACATAGTTCAAAAACAGCTGAAATGGCCACGAAATGGCCTCGGAAAAAGGTCACCAAACAGTTTCATAGGAAATATTTCACTTCTAACATGTTCTCCTATATGGGGAGAACTCAAGGCAGCTGACGTAATTAAAAATTAAAAAGCAACGCTCATTTTAGAGGCACCATTTCAAAGCGAATTAGTGACAGATGCCATGCCAAAGCGGCTCTGAAACTGACACAGAAAAAGTGCTTCCCAAATAGATAAGGTGAATATAATTATGGTTCACAATTCTTGGTGTGGCAATGAAGAGGTTTTAGGTGGTAAGGCAAAAGAAATTGGTCATGCGGAGAATTAAAAACAAGTGAATTCTAAATTGATTTCACAATATGGAGCAGTCCCCTCCTACAACCAGCTCATCAAATGGGCTCAAAAACCCGCATCAAATGGATGGAAAACAAGGCCACAGACAGTTTAAATGATGTTCTTATATCTCTAGATACCAAGGAACAAGTTAAAATCATAAAACTGAAAATAAAAAATAACAGACGCTTGCCACACGTTAATTGCAAAGTGAAATTATAACATTTGGAGGGTTGTTTTCCAGCAATAGAGTTTTGCGTTTTTGAGTATTTTGCTTTCACCGTTTGGAGACCCAAACCGCATGTGCGTGGGGAGTCATGTTTTGATTTATGTTCAATAAGGTATACATGATTTGTCACGAATTTGCCTGAGTACCAGGGGTTTTCAAAGTCGATTTTACTTGGCACAAAATCTATTTTATTGAATCTCGCTATTAAGGGGATATTAACATTAAATTGATTTGTATAAATTTCTCTCACACTTCCGCATTTTGAACAAAGATATCCCCTTCCATATATTGCTTGAAAGTCCATGCCTTGCTCCCATGTTCCCATTTCGCACAAGCTAGAAAAATGATCGCAAGATAGAAGTAGATAAAAATGCTCATGCATGTTTCTATTGTTGCGATTGTAGTTTCATTTTATTTTATCTTTTTTTAAAACAGACCTCCATACTCTTCAAAACTCCCATATGCAAATAATAGATGCAAGGGTGTATATCTCCATGCACGGCAATGCATGCATAAGGGTGTATGTTCTCACACTCTGGAAACCCAGGAAACAGCCAACATTCTGGAGTTAACACACAAGGATGTCACTCATGCATGGCTCGAATAAACAAATAGCAAGTGAATCTGATAAAGGAATAACAACATGCACATTCCCAGCACTTCAATACTCCAACAGGCTCATTTTTGTGTAAATGCTGCCATCACATTCCCTGAGACCTCATCCCCTGAGGTATCGGATCAACAGTCCAGGCATTTTTCGAAGCTCCTTATTTGGTACAGGCTAGAGCGTGCTTGCAAAGGTTGAGGAATTTGGCATAAAACCTGCCACTAGCATTAGTTTAAAGCTTCCAAGACCGTTCAACAACCTCATTTTGTGTATCATATGCAATCAATGCAGTCCAAGCACCCACATTGCTTTTATGGGAGTCCATATTTTGTTCAAAATTTGCAATACAGCTCCACCAAGGCATTCACAGCCCCAAAATCGGTGGGTGAAAGCTCGGTTTGAAGAGAGGTGCAGGCAGGATCCAGATCTCCAGACGTTGAGCATATAAAACTTTTAGAAACAAGAAATAGAACCCAATCCCTTCTTTGTGCAAAACCAGCATCCAACGCATTCCATGAGATCTGATTTCTTTCTGGCATTAGTCAACAGTTCACTTGCCTCGTTGATGAATACACAACCCCACATGCACGTTTACTAGGGCACTTGCAATTACCATCAGACAAAAAATTGCTTACCATTATGCTTTGTGGGAGGTCCATACTCATTCAAAACGCTTATTTAGGCATTAGACCTTCCATATGCATTTGCTTGACGGTTTCCAAGACCGTTTCAACAATTTCATTTTGTGCGTCCTATGAATAGTTCCCTGTCTCAAGCTCCTTATTAGCGCAGGTTGTGAGTTTCCCAGCAAGGTGAACTACCCTCCATGCCACACCCAGCTAGCTGTCTACACAGCATTAGTAACTACAACATTGGTAAAAAGGCATCTTTCGATTACACCTTTCAACATATCTTCAACCATTGTAGACCTATTTTACCAAGAGCAGCCCACATGGCATGGTTGGGAGAATGCAGAAAGATTGTGGAGTTTGGCTTTATGTTAGCCAATTGTGTTTGCTTGAGAGTTTTCACACTTCGTATTTTGCTTTGATGCTGGTCCATACCCTGCCCTCCACTGCTCTCACCTACCACACACTGCCTTCCACTCTTCAGTGTTCACCCCTGACCCACACCAACCACCTACAACCAACTCTATCCCATAAACTCCCTAATGTACTTCCTCATCCAAAAATTATCATTTTTATTATTATTATGAATTTTATTTTAAATTTTATTTTTTGTTTAATTTTATCTGCCCCTTTTATCATAATATTAGTTATTATTATTATTATATCCTTCTATAAATTTTGAAAAACCTTGTAATTGTCTGTCTACACCAAAAATATGGAAACGGGGCGCTCGACAAGGCACATACAGATTTTCACTTTTCAAAGCACCCTGCTCCCACCAAGGTTTCAACTTGCTCTGCGTCGTCACACCATATCTGAACGGGACATTGGCTCGCATTTAAAAACTCACAAATGCGGCCCACTCTGAACACTAGCCAGGTGAAACGACATGGGCACTAAAATAATCTCATAGATTATTTATCGTCTTCTGATTAAGGGTTGTGGATTTTGCGTATAGTATTTGGGAGTTTCATATTTGGATCTTCATCTCTTGGTGCTAGGATGTTACTTCTTTCTTCTCCTACCTAGCCAATATATGATGCCCTAAACTTTAACTAGAAAACAAAGCCGACAACAGAACATTTTAGAGAGATCAAGGCATCTCTCGACTGCAATATGATGTTTTGCAAAACTTGAACGATAATTCTCACAATTTAAATGCCTGGTTTCTCCAGTCTGGCCCTTAATCATTTATTATAGCAGAATTAAGCGATGCACTCATAGAATATAGTTGTCATAATTTTCAGCATTAATTTAAAAAACGTAACCTAATACATTGTGGACAACTCTAATTACCTGCCCAGCTTGTGTGTGTGGGGTGCGGGGTAAAAAAGAGAGGAAACTGCAAAAAAGAATACCATCAATTTCAAATACAAATACGAGTGCTAGTGTGTGTGGGGAAGAAGGAAAGAGTGAAGTGAGGGTAGGAAACATGGTCAGCTGCAACATAAATTGATAAGAAAAACCTTCCCACCAGCTCCTGCTGGTTTTGAAATTTGAACATATGTTAATGCTAGTGCTTACCCCGCTCTTATGTTTTCTGTTCAAGAAAAGCCTTGCCACATCAAGGGAAGTAGACAATCAGCCATTAATACACTTAAGTTTTGCCCAGAGTTTTAAAACAGAAAATGGTCCTTTTCAGTAAAAACAATTATTTCCAATTGCCTATGGCTAAAAGCTTCAATGAACTAGGGAAAGTGAAAAATATTAAATATAAATGAACATATATCCTGATTCAATTATGCAAGTATGATGGTAGATTTTTCACAGAGATGATGAAATGAGCTCCCTATTATGAGCTTTATTAAGAGATTCGAATTCATAGCTAAGTGGTACTACAGGCTGAATGCCACCAGGATTTAATGGGAATAGGATTCGATAATATCCATCCATGATGGCGTGAAGATCACATGTTGAAGCAACCCCGGGCATCTGTTCATGTGAATGACATTGATTAGAAATAAAAAATTCAAGATAATGAAGAAACCAACTGAATAAACTTATCTACCTCACATAGCTTAGAAGATCTCATGATACAAGAAATGCCTCATATCCTAGGACCATGTACATAGTATTGGAAAAAAATATTCATTATTAGAAAAAATGAATTCCCGGAGTACAAATTTAAAAAAGTTTAACAGAATAATATAACAATCACTTTGAATCTACAAGCGATGAAGCATCTACAAAAGAAAAACAAAAAGGGGTAGGACTAGAATGAAATCCATCTATAAAAGTACTGCCCAGAGAACATATGTCATCAAATAGCTACATGAAGAGAAGTGATCAATGTGCATCACATAAATAATGCAGACTACGCCATTTCTTAACCAAAATAATATGATCCCTAGATATCTATAAAACTATCATCTTCCATCAGTTGAGATGTGACCTCGACCCCTATTCACTACCTAAGAGCTAGTATATCTACCAAATTAATGATCATGGATGTGCAGGGACTATGGGTGCAAGAAAGTGACATGAAGAATTCAACCAGTGTTTCTACAAGTTTCCGTGGCACAAGCCTAGATGCAATCTTAAAACAATAAAAAATTCTTAATTATATAGCAAATGATTTGTTTTCACTCTACAGGTAGATTTTGTTAGAATATGTAAAGGTCTGTCATTTTATTATGTAAGAGATGGTTACAAAATGATTGAAGTGGTTACAACCATTTATTAGTTAATACTAAACTAATATTGACTTAATGCTAAATTATAAGCCTTATATTCTAATACCCCCTCTTAAGGCTTACACTACAGAAATAAAACACAAACATATTGACAAAAGATTAAAATAACAAAACTAAACAGGACTGCACATTCTTCAGAAGCTTTCCCTATGAAGACAATTCTTTGACTAGGTAGAGCTCCATCAAGCTGCCTCGTAACCCTCATAAAGGTGGAGTTCCCAAAGTTGAATTCCCGAGTTCCCGGATTCCACCTCCCCAAACTCCGAATTACAAATCTCCCGAATTATTGGACAACCATCCATATTGAGCTACATCCACAGTGCTCCATCAAGTTGTCTCATGACCCTCGTAAGGGTATAATTCCCAAGATTCACAGACTCCTGAACTAACTGGGCAACCATCCATGCTAAGCTTCATCTACACTAGATCCCTTCCTGTCTTCAAAGTGTGGAGCTTCTTTAAAATATGTATTCTCCATCAACGAATTTTTCACCACCCATTGTCAACATTTGGTGGGTCTTCAACAATGGCTATATTAACTTCATTTGGTTTGTTTATGAGTTTTCCCTTGCTGTATTTAGAAGGCAGACTGCTTAATAAAATAGCCTTGGCATTGTTTTTTACTAGCTGTCGAATGAGAGGCCTTAGATTGTTTATCTTTAATTAGTGGCTAAAACCGTCATCCATTTTTACACAATTTTTAATTTCAGAACTGAAATTAATGCATAAATTGCTGAAATAGTTTATTTCTCCAATGGAATTCTTTTTTAAAATCAAATTGAATGCAGATACAAAAAAAAAGAAAAACCCTACAACTTTTATTCTAGATTTTGAAGACCAAACAAAGTGGCAAAACAGGCATTTAAAAATGCTTTGTTTTACCATCTGCTTTTATCATGACTATTAATTATGCCTCGAACTTGAACTTCAAATGCAACTGTATTTGATGTCCTGAAACATGGATTCCAATGGCCTTTTTAATAACAATTCACAATTGATTGCATGTTTAATTCATCTGTGAAAAAATCGCAACTGGATGTTCCATTGCTTTATTCGGCTGTATTTTCTGTTTTGGCCTAAACTGTGAAAAACTTTGAAGCTTTGCCCTTTTTCATGAATATCTATTCAATATTTTTTACTGTGCCCTTTTTTGTCCTTGAACTCGCGTTGTAAAACTGGTTCTTTTGCTGTATGTGTTTGAAAACATCATTTTACCTTTTTGCCCTTAATCTGCAATTTGTAACACTGAATCAATGGCCTTTAAACCTGCTGTAGCCTTAAACTGTAATTTTTATTTCCTTTTAATGATTTGCAACTGTATCATCTTGTGTGCATGAAAATAATGCCTTTTTATAGCTGAAATCCTTTTGCCCTTTCGCTGTCAGCCTTTCTAACAGCCTCAAGTCGACTTTATCTTTCTCCTGTTTTTGCATCCCATGCCCTAAGCAAACTGGATATCCTTGGTGCCCTTGCTTAGTCACGTAATTTTTCTCTTACTCTTCTCCTCTAAAATTGCAAACCCCTATTGAGCACCAATGGCTCTGATACCAATGTTAGAAGATGTGAAGAAAGAATGAAGAGAAATCAGAATGCACACATTATTTATTTTGTGTCCGTCATTTTATTATGTAAGAGATGATTACAAAATGGTTGAAGTGGTTACAACCATTTATTAGTTAATACTTAACTAATGTCTTTTGATTCCATGCATCTCAATAGTTCATCATCATCAACCACTAAACCATGGTTCTGGTCACCAACATCAAGATCATCTCACAATCAAAATCATATTGAGGCACCCCACCCATCCTTGTTGAATGTCACCACACGCCTTGTCATCTATATGTGTAGCATCCTCAAGATCCACATCCCGTTGTGACATTGGTCCATTAAATAATCAAGAGTGTCTTCCAATGCTCAACATGTAAGGAACTATGCCCTTCAATTACCTTCTCCATTCTTTTAGTGTGAAATGTTTCCCTCTTGACAGAGTGGATGAAGTTATATGTGGACAAATTCCTCTCAGCTGCAGACAATCAAGTGAATTGGGACACCATGCAAACAACTAGTTTGTGAAGTTGTGAAGCTCCACCCTTGTTCATTGACACCACCTAATTGGTTCTCCTGAGCTAGAGAATCTTAATCCTTTCTTCCAATGTATTGAAGAAGCCCTTAAGCTCAATAAAATCATGAGACTATTTATCTCATCTCTTCTATAAAGTCCATCCTTTGAACAACTGCAATAAACCTGCCTTTACCTCACAATCTTTTGTTTGAAGGATTATTTCAGACCTCTTCCCATACCATTTTGGATTCATTTCATAACTATGTGGAATTGCATAGTGATGCAGAGCACCCAGGTTCAGGTGCAATCTTGCATCAACCAAAAACAAGTTAGGTTTGGAATAAGCAGTTTTGTGCAACACTTGGTCTTGCACGTTGTCCTTTTTGACTTAGGTTGAATGATTATTGGTCTGTGCAAACTCTTTGATCATGTGTGTTGTATTTCAAAGTCTTGCACAGGAAGAGAATCACGAAGCCATGCATTAAAATCCTCAGGCTGGTTTTGTGTGGCCTTGACTTTTGCGCCTCTGCAGATTATGTTCGATCCATGTGATGAACGAATCCATGCACAATAGCCTAATGCTAAAGTTTCCTGAAGAAATTGACAACTGGCAACATGGCCATGAGATATGGAGGAAGGTGGCAGTGTATTACCAGCTGGGAAGGCACTGACTTGCTTCAGGTGTTTCTATAAAGGAGGATCTAATGTCTGATTTTTGGAGCTTGGAATTTGCAGAAGAGAAGACTGCAAAGGTGGAGGAGCTCAGCCCCGAGCCGTGACTGATTCAATTAAGAAGCACATTGACATGTGCATTTTGAGAGGGAAGTGTGAGAGAGCACAAATGCATCCATTCATGCGACTGAGGATTGTGCATTTAGTGTTGCAAGGCTGTGAGCAGACATTAAGATGTGTAGGCATGCTTAGATGATAAAAAAAAAAAATTTCTTGTTGATCAATAAAATGGATGTTTATTCTGAATGATACGCATTGTGTGAGATCTAATCTGTTTACTGCATTGTATAAGACACTCCTTCATTGGACCCTCTACCCACAATTGTATCACATAGTCAGTCCCACCCATGTTGAAGGATGGGTTGTATCTGCAACGTGAAAAACTATAGTTTGGGCTGCTCTACACAAATGGTATCCCTCACATGGTCCATCAAGGTGTCAAATGTCTCATAAAACTCCCAAGATTAGGTGAATCTTGTCTTTGTATCTACTAATCTCAACTATAGGGGTCGAAAATGACATCAAGAACATGCAACCTACCCAAAAATCATCAGTCAACACTTACTGTCGCATTTCCTTTCATTGTATGTATTTGACTCTCTCCACTAGGACCATTCACTACAATAACTATGCATCCTCTCCAATAAAACTTAATAACTAGCATATCTAGATTCGATGGCATGTGGAATTCCTTCCCGGACCCACAAACGGCTGTGCGGTGGTTGCAGGTAACATATGCAGAAGCTTTTACCAACTCGATATCTGATCAATCTTCAAAATGCCCTTCAATGCACTGTTTAAACTTTTAAAGTATTTACACAACATGGAGCCATCCCTAGCAAGTGTTTGAATTATAGCCATACCGAATAGGAGAATTTGGAGGACATGTTGTCTTCCTGAAGTGCTTCTTCATCTCTTTATTTTATTTTATCCCTGGTAAGTATTTGAATTATAGCCACACTGAATTGGAAACACTGATACAGACAGAAATGTGGCTGATGCTACAAAAGGTTTTTTAGGCCAAGAACAAGAAATTGGAAGCTTAGAAGAGGAGCCAAGAAAACAGTCGGATGACAAGCATGTTCATTGCGAGAAAAGGTGACTGCTCCATGCTGACAAGATTTGCACAATCACCCATGAGATGGATTTCTTTTCTCCAGCAGAGTCCATTTATGCTTCCATGAAATAAAATTTATTGTAAAACTTGAGGCTGTTAATATTGTTACCAAAGGACACATTGAGAGAATAGAAAAGTGGCTTAAACAACAAGCACTGGACAAGAACAAGAAGCTGCAAGGTATTAAGGGGATCCAAGAAAACTGTCAAGTGCAAATACATCCCTCCATTTTGAACAGCTAGTGATTGTTCCATGCCATCATCATTTGCACCTGCTTTGACATGAATTATGATGCTTTGAGAAGCACGCATGGCAAAAAATGACCTGATGATGGTGATACAAATGCTCTCAAATGATACTTCTAAGGAGATTAGGGAGGACATGAATAATTCAGACCATCAAACATGAAAAGGTGTATATGGGATGGAAGTTGCGTCAATGGAGACCTTTCTATCACAACACACTTTTGGAACAATGTTGTTTGACAAGAATGCAATCACCAAAAAATAATTTTAAGTCCTAAAAAAGTTGATGATGCCATTGACAAAGTAGTTAATAAAGATATGGACCAAAATAAGCTATTTGAAGATGCAATGACACTTATTGTGCAAGATGGAGTTCGAGATATGGTAGCAAGAGATAGAATCCCAGACAATAAACTGATAAAAAATTGCAAATTCGGAACATAAGTCGTCATATAGTTGTCAAGACAGCTAAATACGTAAGCAAAAGAGATTGAAGAAAATACTTTGGGGTATAAGAGTATTGAACACAAAATCTAATCTAGGTGCAACTTCTTGACTCATTGTAAGTAATGACCCAACTTTGGCCTCGATAGTAATTAAAATATTATCTGCAGTTCATATGATTGCAGCAACCTGGTTATTTTAATTCAAAGTACATGTCTGAGCAGAAAGCAAAAGATACACAATTGAAAGGCAAGAGAGTACAACATCTAATTAAGAGTACAGAAATTAAACGAATGGCTCCATCAAAAACAAAGACATCCAAGAAATGAATAAGCAGCAAAGGGCTGCAGAAAACATTCTTTTGCACAAGTATGAACAGTTCCAAGAAGCTGAGGCATAGGCACGTGAATAGAGGAACTGCTTGCCATCGAAACTAGACTAGAAAGTGATTGTCCTGATCTCACTTTCTGCGCTAACATCATTACCATGGCAGCTCGTGATACAATAGTGCCAAGTACAGGGATGTGTTGGGATGTGTCTTTATGAAGCACTTAAATACTGTGACTTTCAATGAAGCCAACATGGACATTCCAACTCCAAAATCAGATATACTAACTTTAATCACATCAGTTTGGAGGCAGGAGCTTCCGATTATAGACATGGTTGCATTAGTTGGTTATTAAACAGTTGTGAATAGTCGATGCATGAATATCAGGAAACAAATGCAGTTATCCCTGATTATATCCATTTTTCCTCCTCAGGGAAACGCTGATAACTCGTGGCTTCTTTATAAACATATTGGTGAGGAAGGTAATACTACTGGGAACAGAAGAATAAAGAGTCTGTTTAAGTGGACATTGACAAAAGAAGTTTTTGACCGCTTCATGTCCCTAACACAACAAAGTTTCCCAGGCATGAGTCGACTTGTATATTTGCCATTGTTCTTTCATGTGCAAAAGATATGGAACAGCCATATTCCTAATGGCAAGGATACCATTTCGAGGAAGAGCAGAGCCACCACGAAGTGTATAACAGTCAGGTTACTTTTGGATTTGCAGAAAGTGCTTGAGGCATTATGAGTTTTTCCAGCTTCAATATATGTGTATAATATATGGTCAGTTTTGAATGGCATTAACTACTGGTCGGACATTATCAGTAGAACGTTTTGATTCTTGTCAAGAAGAGAAACTTTCTGCAACCGTTAGATTCTCAAATGGTATGTCAGTGAAACATGAGAAGGATGGCAAGAATTAAAACATTCTACTGATAACTTCCGACCAGTAGTTAATGCCATTCACCACCGCCCAACAATTAATGCAATTAATTACCATCCCAACAAAACGAAGAGAACACAGATTCCAAAGAAGCTGAAAATCTTAAGATAAAAACTGTTCACTGTAGATCAAACACAACCAACATCAACAGTAATACCACCACCAGTCACTCAAAAGAAATAATAAATAAAACCATTATAAAGAAGAGACCTAGTTGATCAACATCAGATCCACAAAGTTAATAAACATTCCAGCTGCCACCATTTGAAGTGTGATCGTACACGATTACTTGGAAGGAATATTGATTTATTAAAGTTTGGTGAAGGTGAAAAGCAATAACAATGAAAGCTCCAGTTCTTCATGAATCATTGAGCATCACTTCTATTCTCATGAAAAAGGATGACTAGAATCAAAAAAAATCTATTCTGTCTACTGGTAGTTAGTATCATTCACCGCCAACCACCCATCAATGCAATCAATTACCATCTCAAATAAAAGAAGAGAACAAAGATTTGAAAGAGGCTACAAAGCCTGCAGCAAAATACAGTTCATTGCACATCAATGCACATCCAGCATGAACTATAGTCTGTTATTGATAGTTGCTGACTGGTGATTAATGTCATGTCACTCAAAAGAAGTGATATATAAAAGCATCATGAGGGAGATCTAGTTGATCAACATCAGCTCCACAGGGTTCATAAACATTCCAATTGCCAACATTTAAAAATTGTATATACACAGTAATTTGGAAGGAATATTGAATTTACAAAGTTTTTGAAAGTGAAAAGTAATAAAAATGAAGCTCGAGGTGTTTGTTGTGCATTGTTGCTATCTTCATTTACCTTCAGTAAGCAAGCCAGATGGAAATAGCATTAAACGTGGATGCTTGATAATGTTTTCGGTGGGGGATGGAGGGAATGCCGGATTAAAAAACTGGTGTTATATGTTTGAATCTACTTTGTGATAGAGAGTCACCAAGCGAGCAGTTGTTTCCAAGCTATGCAATCTGTCATTATGTTATGCAATATGTATTATGTATAAGGCCCTTAAAGAGTCTTAAACTGTATAGTCCATACACAAGGTATCCACTGGTGCAGATATCCTCCATGTGAAGCAAAGATTGCTTGTCATGACGTATTAGTAATACAAGTATCATGCTATTTGATATTATGCGTAAATCTGTGAATGCAATTATTAATAGTTTTTCAGCTGGGTGGGGGAGAAGGAATGGGAGCGGGGGGAATTCCAGATTAAAGACATCTCTTATATGTTTGAATCTACTTTGTGAGGAGTCACGTATTTAGATGATTAGTCAAGTAAGCAGTTGTTTCCAACCTTTGTGATCTGTCATTATCTATGTTATGGGATATGTATTCTGTATAAGGCCCTTAACAAGTCTTAAATTGTATTTTGTTTGCCGAAACTGGCAGAGTGGTGGTGAGTGAAGAAAAAAGAAAAGTTTTGCTAATTGGAAAAGATGGCCCTCTTCCATGGCTGAATCAAAGATGGAAGGTCATAAAACTTGGAAAAATTATTTTTTATTTCGTTGTTTTGTTTGGTATTCAGTTCACTATGGCCAAGCAATGGCATTGGATATAGAAAATTTTGAAAAAGATTTACTAATGTTAAATAAGCTTGATCTTCCCCTTGCCATGAAGGTTATGATTGTTAACAAAACTCTGGCAACATGACAAATGTTCTACTCTTGTTTGTTCCCCTCCCAATCCGCTTTAAAAGCATTGGGAAAATCCTTAGAATTTTTTATGGGGTGAACAAGTGAGGGGAAAATGGCTTCCTCTTGTTGCCAAGGATGTTTGTGCTCCTCCAAGAGATGTGGGTTGTTGGGGATTCCAAAAATAAGAGGGCAAGGAATATCCCTCACAAAGTGGATTGTAAGAAAAACAGAGAGTGAGGCTCCTTGGCGGGTCCTTATTTTCCATAAAATTCTTAATACACGCCATTTACATAAAACCAAGGGTCCCATCCAGTTATGTAACAAAACTGGTGAATCCAGACCATTTTCCAAGTCAGTACTATTATAGAGAGTTTGTGATACTTGAAAATCTCTCGAATTCACTTCATTGGCAGTTTGAACTTTGAAATCCCACAGATTCTTGAGATCTAGCTGCACAGTGTGTTTGGACATTCAACTCTGGTGTATATAGTTGGGCTTTGTTGGGCTTCTACATTACTTTTCAGACAAAAGGTTGGCAAAGAAGGGCCTGTTTTGTTAAATGGATATTTCGAACAATGAGGGGCATAATTAGCACTCTTGGCAGGATCAAAATAAGATGATCCCAAAATATAGGCCAGCTTTTCAAGATCTCTTTGTAAGATGCTTGCTCAAAACTGTCTTTTCAATTTACAATTACAAAGTGTAGGCCCATATTGGAGGGATTGGAAGAAGAGAAATAGAAAAACCTTCTTCAACCATAAGACAAAAGATGTATCTCCTTTCGGTCCTTGACACCACCTCCACTTGTTCAATCAGCAGGAAATAACATCATACTGTCTCACTTTGATTGAACAAGCAGAGGCGGTGTCTAGGACCGAAAGGAGATGAAAACGGCATTATCAAATCATTTGTAAAGAAAGAACCTCCTTCAAACGCAAGGTGATAAGAAGGTTGGTGTTGCATCAAAGCTTAGTTGTCAATGAACAATTGAGAAAGGTTGGTATTGCAAGTGTTATTTGCATTGTGTGTGTTGATGCTCCTAAATGTTTGAATTTTCTGCATGCGCAATCAGAGCATAACAACGGGAAGTTCTGTTGTGAGGAACTTGATTACAGAACAACCTCCAGAGAAGGCCAACTTCCTTCTATTCTTGCGCTAGTCTAAAAACTGGGTTGGGAGTGAAGAGAGTGAGATAAAGAACAGAAAATGTAAAATTAAAGGTGATGCACCAAAATAGAACAAATAATTCCCATTCAAATGAATGAAAGCACAAAACTCCACATAGATTGAATTATTCACACAAATATCCAGAATAAGGGCAAGAAAATGGCTACAAAATCTTTATTAAGTGCTGCAAAATTACACAGATGCGTACAGATCTGAAATAAATATAAAATTAATCCAGATCCAATCCGAAAATAGATATACTCTCTCTATTTATTGCAAAAAAGAAAAATAGGTGAAGTTTGAGGAGAGCAACGTGCCCTGATTTCAGCCACTTAATATCATGAAAAAATTGCTCTTGGGGTGCATGCAAAATTTTTTGGCAGTTCAATTTATAGCTTTATTTCATCATTATCTCCACCAAAATAATTTCCATCCTCATCCCAAATAATATCTTCTTCAAAAAAGCCTTTTCTGCTATTCTCGTGTCTTCAGGCATAAAAAATTTAAAACTAGAAGCTTTTAACTATTTGAAGAGATATTCCCATGATTTATTTTTATTAGGCTAAAGCCTAAGTCTCTTTAATTTGTGATCCCTTTTTCTTTCCATTCCCTTTCTAAGAGGATAGGCCTCTTTTTATTCCCATTCCTGCAGGAAGTACTCTCTTTGTTATTTTAACAAGGAGCTTTTAACTTTGTTGTCCCGTTTTTTTTTTAAAAAAGGGATTCTATCTCTTTTTGATATATGGGCGATGTTGCATATAATGGGAGCATGCCCGCTAATTAAAATACAGGCTTTTGCCTTAAGTAATAAAATTATATGCACTTTAGCCCATCATTACAAATTTCCTAGAAGAATATAAGACGGGAAATCTTTTAGAATAGATAAAAATAATGCAATTAATTTTGAAGAGAAAAATTAAGCAAAAGCACGGTTTGGAAGTGTTTCAACAACTCGAAGGGGGTAAGCATTAAAACGAAAACACTTAGAAAACAAATTTGTTAGGCTCCTAATGATGATTTTCTCAAGCTGAACTTTGATGGCGCATCTAGAAATAATCCTAGGTAGGGCTGGTGCTGGTGGTATTTTTAGGAACTCCACGGGTCAACCCATTTTGGGCTTTCCCGAAGCACTTGGTAAGTGTTCTAACAACTTTGCTGAAGCCAAAGCTCTTTGGCGAGGATTGCAAATTGCGAAGCAAAAAAATGGGATAAATTATACATTGAGGGTGACTCACAGATCATCGTCAATGCAATAAAAAAAGGACAAATCAACCATTGGCAGCTGATCAGCATTGTGGACGATTTTTGAACCATTATCGGGCCACTCTCAATTGCTCACATCTTCCAAAGTGCTAACAGAGTGGTTGATAAACTTGCTAATATTGGGGTGGATATTAACATTAAGCAGGGAGCCCAAAAATTATTAATCCTTCAACCTAATGAGTTGAAAGGTGTTGTGGGTGGATTAATTGAAAAAGATGGCACTTATACAAATAGGAAGGTGGCAAAGAAGGGGCATCAGAGTTGTCATTCCTTTTAATTGCCATATTTAGTGATGATCTCCCCACCCCCTGTGGGCTTTAATCGACATAAATTTGCACGCATTGGCATGTGGGTGGCCGCGTGCGAAGGGATTTATAAACCTAGCACCACTATTGTTTCGGTCATTTGTATTTTGCTCTGCAATTTTGAGATCTGGTTCATTAGGATTATGGAGAAAGCTAAAGGTATTATCGGCCTTGCCAAGCGCACCAGAGGAAGCCTCGGGAGGGACACGGCCATGAACATTGTGCACAAGATGAATGACAATTTGATACACAAGTATTCACTGGAGGATGTTCATTTTTCTTTCATTGGGTTGGTTAATGATCTAAAGTTGAGGCAGTTGCTCAACGTTGGTCATCTTCTTAATATGGGTACCAAAGTAACGGCCAAGCAGGCTTTGGAATTCTGGCAAAGTACGTTGATAGGAGTGAAGGACCCGCGACTTCTTCGTTGGATGTCCACCAATTTACTCAGGGTTCAACTTTCTATTAGGTTGGGTGATACTGCG
The DNA here is from genome assembly GCA_019776745.2 of Taxus chinensis. Taxonomy (NCBI): domain Eukaryota; kingdom Viridiplantae; phylum Streptophyta; class Pinopsida; order Cupressales; family Taxaceae; genus Taxus; species Taxus chinensis. The sequence goes on along the minus strand of JAHRHJ020002231.1, from coordinate 57,224 downwards.
GCTATGAATGAAGTGGTAAAAGTCATGGGGGATCTTGGACAGTCGACGGCTAGACTCTATACTCTCAAAGTCGCACAAATTATTGGGGTTCAAACCATCCTGTTGGGAGCTAGTAATTCATTAGCCATTCACGAGGATATGGACCAGTTGGGTCTTGACATTGGGGCTTGGATCTGGAGCAGATTTAGTCGCTCATGAAGGCTCTTGCTCTGGAAAGTATCACGTAGGGAAAGAAATTGGACACTATCTGCTCAATGCTAGGTATCCAAACAGACAAGTTTGAAGATTCTAAACTAGCAAAGACTCTGGCAGCCCTGGTCATTGAAGAAGATGCTCGCAATCATGTGGAGCCTACGGTGGAAGTCTTCTAACTCTTCGGAGGATAAAAATTAATACTCTGGTTTCCTTTCTTAGTAGAGATATAATGTAATAGGTTGTTTTTGTCTACAACACCAATTTGGGTTGCGTTAACTTAATATTGGTACCTGTTTTTCAGGTTTTTGTTTGATATATTGATCGTTATTATTAATATAGTTGGGCTTACATGCCCTTTTTTTTACTTATCAAAAAAAGTATGGGGAAGTTGCGAATATTTAGAGAAAACCTTGGCCTTAATTGATCAAGCTAAGCTCAAAAAAGTTCTGGAAAGATGTAAATTCTTTGCCCTTTGGATCATAGGCTTAGGTGCTTTCTTTCCTTGCCTATATGGGGAGAGATTTACTTGTAATCACAATGCTCAGTTGAGGCCAAACATCTGAATCAGTGGGTTTGTTCCAGAACAGAAACCTGCCTCCTCTAAAGAGCAAGAACTAAATCTTCTCAATAGATTTCCCCTACAAATCCCTTATTAAACCTGTTTGAAAGGGGACTTCAAATCCCCCTACAAAATAGCCGAGTGATAAAGCAGGGGACTGCAAATCCTTTATTAAACCTGTTTGAAAGGGGACTTCAAATCCCTTACCTTAAAGGGACTTCAAATCCCCCTACGAAATAGCCCTAGGATCAAATTGGTTATTGGGCAGTAAAAATTGTAACTGGTGTGCCTAAGGCTATTCCCTGCATCATAAGATAGTGTTCTCTCCCATGAAACCATGCGGGCCCATAGCCAAGCCCAATTGGAGTATCTCTTCGCTCAAATGTTGTTGACAATCGACAAACTCAACATTCTCGTGGGAAAAACAATTCTCAAATTGCCTCCATGAATATTACTCTCAGTGAGCAAGGGGCATGATCTCAAAATGGTCACACACACAATTTTGGTACTTCCTACTTCCCCATTAAGCCTTGTAATGGTTTTGAACGACTCCCCTCTTCTGAATAACACTCTCTTGATCAGCTCGCCCCTATTGTCTTCAATCACATCAACAAGGTGACTTTGAGCTGAACAAAAAAGGTACTATAGTGTTACTTGGGGACACATCCCCTAGATTTTGGTAATGTCCCCGAAAGTTTTGGGGACTTGGAGGGGACATCCCATATTATTTTTAAAAAATTAAGAAGTATTTGGATGTCTTTACTTTTAAAAGCTGTTATTTTTTACCAAAAACATTAAATTATAATTTTGAAAGTACCTAAAATACATTAAATACAGTTTATATCCCTAAATGTCATTGAAAAAAGTTAAAATATTCTAATATTATTCTAACTGTCCCCCTGCCATCCACGAAACCCCGTCCCCAAGACTTAGGTAAGTATGATCAATGCTACTTATTAAATAGTAATTACATTACCACAGTCAACTAATAACTAATTAACTCAGTAATTGCCTCATAAATACGGACAATTACATTTAATTGCTAAAAATTTTAGAAATAATAAAGCAGGTGTGACATCCCCAAAATTTTGGATTTTTTTGTTGTCCGAAGCTGAACTATAACCGCATACAGGCAAGAGTGTAGTTAATCCATCTCCAAGATGATAAGAGCATCATTACACATGCTAGTGCAAGCTAATCAAATAGAAATTACCAGATTCAACTAATTGACTCATTATTTGCCTCATAAATACGGGAAATTACATTTAATTGCTAAATTATCAGAAATAAAAAAGAGGGTGTGACATCCCCAAAATCTGGGATTTTTTTTTTGTTGTCCTCCAAAATTTGACCCACCCCCACGCACCCACCCTCTCCTTGTCCTGAAAACTCAAAGCAACATTGTAATTCAGAAAATGGATATTTGGGGACTCAATATTGCCCTATCCCTATAATGTGATCTCCTATTTCTGTACCTGCATAAAAGTGTAGTTGAATCTCTTGTTCAAAAATCGCCATTAATTGGCGATAAATCACAATACGACAGGGAAATGATTTATCTTTTAAAAAATCATGATTTTTGTTAAGCCAATTAATTGCCGATTTTCAGCAAGTAATTTTGTCATTACTCACCAAAAATCGGCAACTAAATCACCAAAAATCGCTAGTGAATAGAGAATTAATAAAAAATATACTTGTGGCATTTTGTAAATTCACTTTTCATGTCATTTAACAATGTTTTACCTTTAATTTTAGTTTGTTCTATGAATTTATATTTTTTTTAAGTAGTGATAGAGTTGTTGGCGATTCCCGATTTCCGAGTCAAATTTTGGGCTGCACATTCATTGCTGAGTATGATTTTTTGAACTATGAATTGAAGATAGAACTTATCCTACAACTCTTAATAGGTCCCAAAAAAGACGTCGGGCCTGCAAATTACAGTTTTTTGGCTACCTCTGTCATTTTATTATGTCTAAGATGGAGTACAAAATGGTTGAGTGTGCCTTACAACCATTTATTAGTTAATACTTAACTAATATTGACTTAATGATCTAAATTATAAGCCTTATATTCTAATACCCATATCTTAAGCCCGTCTAGGCCATGTAGAAAGAATATGTGGTGAAGAGAATAACAGAAAGATTAATGTAACAGAACGAATGAAGAGAAACCATGTCAACATTTTTCATTAATGTTTTTCCTGGTTAAAAAATGGTTGAAGTAGTTATCAAGCTTTATTAGTTAATACCTAACTAAATGTAAGTTCCCGAGCTCTAATTCCAAGCCCTATATTCCACCTCCCTCTTAACTTACACTAATACGAACCTCCCGGAATTATTGGAGTAACATCCATATCAAGCTACATCCACATGCTCCATCAAGTTGTCTCATGACCCTTTGAAGGGTATAATTCTTTGATCCACAGAACTCTCAAGCTACCTCATCAATCCTATGTAAAGTTTCATTCCCACACTGATCCCTTCTTGATTCAAAGTGTGGGGCTTCTTTAAATTATGAATTCTCCATCAAATTCTTCAAAACCAATTTTAGATCAACCATCTTCAACATTGAGCTACTTAACCATTTGTGCTCCATCAAGTTTTCTTTGAGAACTGCAAAGTTGAGGTAAATTATTCAAAATCCACAGACTCCCATTTTATCTATGCAATAGTAACATTCAATTTCCAAGTTTTACCTACACTTATTAGGACCCCTTATTTTCTCAAAGTGTGGGGCTTCTATTAAAATATGTATTCTCTATTTGAGTTCTTCATTTTTCAGCATTTGAGTGGATCTTCAACAATCAGACTTTATTTGAATTGTCTATAGTTTTACCTTGTATTTAGAAGGCAGACTGTTTAACTAAAATGGTTTTGGCATCTTCGTCATCTACTATGGTATTGACTTTTGTTAGTTGTCTGATGAAAGACCTCAGATTGTTTGAGGCTAGACATGGTGACTTTGTCATCGATTTTTCACTCCAAATTTAATTTCTGAACCACAAATTAATGCAGCAAAATGAAAGTTAGTCTTTGATTGGACCGTGCTCCTAAAACAAACTTAAAAATCGTGATTTCTTCCTTGGACAGCTGTTTTTAGGTCCTACATGATTCAACTTTTCTTCTCTTTCCTTGGCATCAACTAGGCTTTGCCTTTTCGTGACATAGGTTGCTCTACCTTTTCAAGTAATTTTTGCCTTTTCGGTGACTGGATCTTTCTGGCCTTTAACGATGTACTTACAATTTTACTTGCTCAATTGACATTTGTGATTCCAGGTTATCAATGCATGTTAAGTATTTGAAGCCAACATGTTTAAAAACACTCCTTTACTGGAATTTGATTGACATCTTGCCTACAACCGGCTGTTTCTTCTTATTTTCAGCAAAATATTCCTGCAATGTTTACAAATCTGTGAAGGCATGTTCATCACATACAAAATATTAAGGTGTTTACATATATCAAATGATAGTAATAGCAGTCAACCCCACATGTTGTTGGGTCATAAAAAGTCTCAAATGAGTATTATAATTGGGAGGTGGAAACCATTACAAGCACTAGTGATAAAAAACAAGAGAAAAAAAGAAAAGTGAAACAATTTAATTATGTCCACAATATTTTTATGGTTATTCCTTTTTTACTGCTTTGGGTTATGAGCTATCCTATCAATTTTGTTCAAGCCTCTTCAAATGGCCCTACGAATGGAATTCGCACATCCAAATAGTTTGGATATTCAACAATGAGTTCTCCATTGAGTTTTTGTGCTCTAACTGTGTACAAAACACTAAAATGTGTGTATTTCGTGGCACGAAGTTAGTGATTCATAATATTCTCCCTTTTTCTCTTCGAAAAAGCCCTCACACAACTGTAAACTATTCATTTTTCTCTTGTATTCATGAGCCATTTCGCGATTGTGTTTTTGTTCTTTTTTTGGCCTCGACTATGTTCGCATTTCCTTTTTGTTCTTTATTTTTCCCTTTGAAATTCCATTGATTCCCTTGAAAGGTCATGACTTTGTTTTTGTTCTTTATGCCCTGCTCTGATACCAATGTTAGAATCCATGTGCCCTCGAGAAATCCTCGAAACCAGGAATGCACAGAAAGTTATTCATTAACAACCTCACATTTTAGTTATGTAAGAGCTATATAAAAATGGTTGAAACTGGTTACAACCATTTATTAGTTAATACTTCAAGTCTAATATTGACTTAATGCTAAATTATAAGCCTTTTTTGTCTTTTGCCAAAACTTGAAACTTTTGTCATGTGCCCTAGATGCATTTGAAAATACATTAAATATTTCTTCCTACTCTTTCTCCTCAGTTTGTAGATCCCTTTGAGCATCAAGGGCTCTGATACCAATATTAAAATGTGGAGAGAAAAAGAATAAAGAAAGATCAGAAAGTACAAAGAACAAATGAAGATAAACTGGAATGCACACATTTTCAATGTGTCTGTCATTTTATTATGTGAGAGATGGTTACAAAATGGTTCAAGTGGTTATAGCCATGTATTAGTCAATACACAAATAATATTAACTTGATGCTAATGTATAAGCCTTCTATTCTAATACTATCCTGGACATATCCGTAGCCATATTCATACCGTATATGTATTATGCCCTGTTTTCTGCTGTATCGATATCTTAGCTTAAAATCATAAAAAGTAGTCGTTGGGATCAACCAAGTAGGAGTATACAAGCCAAACAACATGTGACCATAGAAAAATAGGGCCACTTAAATACCTTTTACAACACTTGTGTAACATGTATTTCTTAATGTTAATTTCTATCATTTGTGAGATCAGCAATCCCTCTAGACCTTACCATCTGAACATTCTTAACATTATGAAAAAACATTACTTTTTTATTTTCAAACTGCATTTTTACTGATTGGGTTTCATTGGTCAACAACCTGACATTAAAAGGATTTAATAATAGCTGGCAAGACTATTCATGACAGCCATATCAGCCTTCATGTGCAAAAGGCATTTGCAAAAATCTATAATTGTGGAGTAAATCCCAAACCTTAGCTTCGGTGGTGAAAGACCTGCAGTAGCTAGCAGGGCATACTTTGGAACCAAAGAAATACCCTCAGCAATGTCATTCTGAATTCAGCAAGGTAGAGATTCATGTTAATTGGTGACCACTAAACAACTTTTGCTGATTGATGAATTAGTGGTTTGTGGACTATGTTTTTGAATGTTTAACTGAATTTGGCAGCAATTTTTTTGATCAGACCAGCAGCCATAAATGTTATTGGCTGAACTGAAGGTTATTTGACAATACTTTTGACCTGAATGTGGGTTTACTTTCTTCAATGCTGTTGTACTTTCTATGGATTAAATACTACTGTGCTTTATATGGATCTGATATTGTTTCTACTTTCTATCAATTAAATTTGTAGTTTTTATGGATCAATTGCATTTGTACTTTGTATGGATATATTTTCGAAGTTATATCCTTTCGATGTGATGCAAACCTAACAGCTCTTATCTGACAATTGAGATGGGATGATATCCCTTGTGGAGCTATCCTCTGGTTTGTATTTAGCTCTAATGATTAAATTTTAAACCCATCAGGTCTAATCGTTGATCACATTTTTCTAAGCCCAATGGAACCATTCAAGGCTAAGATCTGATCTGTAATTGAAGTTTGATAGAACCGTTTGGATCTATGGTCAGATCCCTAATTGATAGAACCGTTTGGATCTATGGTCAGATCCCTAATTTAGTTGTTTAATGGAACCCTTTGGTCTAAGCTCTATATATATCATAGTTCAAAAAATCGTAAATCGGGATTAATCGGCAGGCCAAATTTTGAATCGAAAATCGGGAATCGGCAAAAAAACAGCATTAATCGGCAACTTTATCGCTACTTTTAAAAACATTTAAATTCATAAAATATACTTAAATTAAATGTAAAAACAATGTTAAATGATGCGAGAAGTGACTCTATAGAATGCCATAGGCCCATATGCATATTTTCGATTAAGTTTTGACCAAAAAAGAGAGTACAAAGTTTGCAAACAAAAATGCTCATAGAGTCATGTCACATGTGACTTTTGAAGTATCACTATCAAATATCAATAATATTCTATTTCATTATGCACGCCTAAAATAAGTCTGTTGCACTGGAGGTTGCCTCGTGGAAGTGGAAGGTAAATATTCCTCCTCTGCAACACCAACATTGTCATCTGCAAACATATCATCTGGATCATCACCAACTTCTAATGTCCCTGATGGTATTGCTTCTTCAGTCTCCCTCTCCAAAGCTGCTATCTTCTCTGTAGTAAACATAGGCTCCGCATCATCAGGCTCAGCAATCCAGTCATCATATGGATCAATGTCAGCCAAGTCAATTGCATCATAACTCTGTGCCCCCTCCACTTGTCTCACACGAAGACGAAGATTGTATCGCACGAAGACAAGGTCATTGAGGCGTTGTGTTGTCAACCTGTTGCGCTTCTTTGTGTGAACAACTTCGAACATGCTCCAATTACGTTCGCATCCAGAAGCACTGCATGGCTGACACAAAATGCGGATGGCTAGCTTTTGAAGATTTGGTGTTTTTGCACCATAATCTTCCCACCACAAATCTACAAATAAAACATTTATAATTTTGTAAGTTAACTAAGCTTGAATAAATAAAAGAATTCTAGACTTCTAGTATCTAGTTCTATGTGTAACAAGACTAAATACAAATGACTCAATTTGTTTTTACCTGGCTGAGAAGTGTTTCTTCTTCTTACACATAGGGCCGAAGAAAAGATTCTCCTCTCTGCAGTCTTGTAAATCTGCAGCTCATCAACAAGTCCATCTCTAATATCTTCGTCAGGATATCATCCTCTCTATGCACGTATTAAGGCCATCCATAACCTCCTCATCGGCCTTAAATGATGGGGAATAGAAAAACTTCGGGTTCAAGGTAGTAGGCCTGCATGTATATGCCGATGAAGTGTCTTGTTCCATCTGCGATCAATTATGCGCCAAATGGGTTCATATTTTCGTTGATTTGCCCATAATATTTAGTTATGGCCTCCTTGGCCACATCCATAGCCTCATACAAATAACCCATTGGGTTTTTCTCCCCATCCACCATCCGTAGAACTCGAACCAAAGGCTCTGACACCTAAAACAAAATAATGCATAATATTTAAAATCAAAATTAATAAAAAATTATATAACAAATGATAAATAAACAAATATTCAAGTTTAGGATTACCTTAATGATTTCTTCCATTTGCTTTGCAAACACATCATCAAAAACAGTATTCACGACTCTTTCGGCTTCGGGCTTCTTAGCATAGGGAGACTCCAACCATCGTGTGCTCACAAACATCTGCTTAAGGGATGTTAATGAGGTTGCAATGCTCTGCAATGTAATGAAGTTTGTGGCAAATCGTGTGACCCCTGATCGCACAAGCTCCTTTCCATTGGTGTGCTCTCTCATCAAGTTAAGCACCCAAGTGTGATTGTAGATGAACTTTGTAATATTTCTTGCCTCCTCAACCACATTTTTCACCCATGAGATTTTCCTATGTCCTCCAGTAAGAGATCCAAACAATGGGTTGCACAAGGGGTCCAAAAAAGTGTAGGGTGCCTCTCCTCAAGAAGTCTCCCTGCTGCTACATATGCTGCCGCATTGTCAGTCACAACTTGGACGACATTCTCCACACCCACCTCTTTCACCACCTCATCTAACATATCACACAAAGTGATTGCAGTTTTCACTTGGTGGGAGGCATCAATTGATTTCAAGAAGACCAACTGCCCACTTGATGCCACTAGGAAGTTAATCAATGTGCGGTTTTTCCCATCCATGTCCACCCATCAGACAAAATGGTGCATCCTTTTTTTATCCATACATTTTTTTGCTCTTCTACAAGAGTTTTGGTATGTTTGACGAATCCTCCAACAATGGGCCACTCAAATCATGAGTAGGAGCCTTGAACCCCTTCTCGGCAACAGTCAATGCAGTGACCAAATTCTCTCAATATGAACTTTTTACCACATTGAAAGGAATGTTGTTGTTGTACCAAAAGTTTGTTGCATTATTCTTACTTCATTGTGCATTTCTTTAGTTCCAAGCAGTACCTTCAAGTGAAGGTTGTGAACCAATGCCTTCGAGGAACAAAAAACATTGTCGAACAATTATTAATGGATGTGGATGCCCCGTCCCAGTGTCCAACCTCTTGGAGTTGGGGCTATAGAAGAGGCCTCAGTGCCAAAATCATCCCTCTCTTCCTCCTATTCACTAGGGCTGCAACTGCATCAACTTTCCTCTTTCTTCTTTTTCTCTGCATAAGTTGCAAGGTAAGCAACCATCTCTCTTTAAGCCTCAAGTGGTGCTTGATTGCACACTGTCAAATCATTCCCTGGTATTGTGCAATGTGGTACTTTGAGGCGATAAATCACCTCCACTCATCTTCATGCCAAAATAATTGCATATAACACAATTGCCCTTGTTGGTTCACAATGCTTCCAAGAGGGGTCATTTGATTTAGGCTTACTACGAGTTGCTGAACGGAACCGGATCCCGTTATGAGCATTCTACAAAATAAAAAACAAAACAATTGTCTTAGATTTACAACCCTTTGTTAATCTAAATTAAAAGTAGATGACATTAGATATTAAATGCTTCATACTAGAAATTAATAAATAATATAAAAAATATAAATTACAGGAATTTCATAAATAATATTTTTAAAATCGTGGAATATTGATTCTTGAAATACTAGAGCACCTATTAACAGAATATACAGTATTTATACTTGATAGTTAACAATATAATACATAATATTAATATCAATATGTATTCTTTGAGGTAATATTGAAATAACAATAAAACCATGAGGAATATGTAATGTTAAATTGTACAAATACACATCTTTGTCCTTACACCTCAAGTATTTACTATCTATTTATATAGGGCCCTTAACTTATTGTTGTATGCAAACTAGATTCAAAAATTGCAAAACCTATTATCCACTATTACTGCCAATTGTATTCATGAATACGCAAGGAAAAAGCGTATTTTTAGTATTAAACATGTAGAAATAAGCATAAAATCAAAAAAAACGAACTGTGCTTTTATTCCATCCATGTGTAACTTGCGACGATAAGAAAATGCCGACGAATTTTTGCTGAGTAATTGTTGTAATTACTTGGCAAAATTTGCATAAAAAACGAGTCCGTGAAAGAGAAAACAAAAAAAAACAAATCGATTTGATTTATTTTCGTGTTATATATTGTTTCCCTAGGCCACGAGTTTTTCCCCACATTAGATTTTAGACCTTGGGCCAATTTTAATCGTGATTTTCAATGATTTTGCAGGGTTTTTGATCGCGATTTATCGGGATTTCAAAAATCGCGATTTTTAGAAGTTTAAATCGTTTCACAAAGAGAGATGTTACTACTATAAATAGAATTTTCGATCAGCTTATCTTTAAAATTTATATGACAATTTATTCAAATATTGTTACGTCGATTGTATACATAGAAAGTTGGAAATAACAATGACATGCAATAAATTAGGTTGCATTTTTTTTTAAATGGCATTTTTAGCCTACATTTGGATTCCATTGTCAAGGGTATTACACATCCATCGTTCATGATTATTGTGTATGGAGAAGTGACTCCTAATCACCATGCATGTAGAAGTGACTCATGATCACCATGTGTGCAGCAGCACTAAGGACTCAAAATAAAATTCCATGAATAAAAAGCACAAGTAGAGCATGATGTCGAATGCACATTTTTTGTTGTCCACAAAATATATATGGAACTTACCTTTTAGCCCTAAATTTATGGACGCACAACAAGGTAGGCCAAGAATACCTTTCAATATCCCTAATTGATCAAATTGTAGGCTCATTGGATACCAACTTCACTTAGAAAATTGATGGATCAGAAATTCATGTTTAAAGGGTACTACATATTGGTTAGGACATTTACTCTCACATTTTGAAATCAGCGTCCACATGCATAGGATGTGACCTTTTCATGTATGTTTAAGTTTTTAATGAACATCAGGTAAGCATAGATCACCTGCAGTGATTGAAGGTTCATAGCAAAAAGATCATTGGTCACATGGTTTCATATATCTTGGTAGGATAAGATAAGGATAAGATAATTATATTAATGTCCAACGAATGAGAGTAAGACGAAGTCAGGTCAATGGGACTGCACAGTGAGCATATTGCCAAAAGAACCAGCAGGGAGACCCGTAGAGGGTCGTCCGAACATACAAGAAAGGAGATTCAGAGAAAGGAAAGAATATGAGAAGCAAGGGCCATTTATAGAGCTACAAGAGTGCAGATGGAGTGGATGTCCGAGTTTGAAAAGAATTTATATATATATTTATGCATCATAGCAATTATTTCTATTGGACTCAATCATACCTCTCTTGGGGTAGAAATGGATTTGACAATGTTGCTAGTAACACCTTGATGACAATGCATGCCGGAAAAAACAATTTCTTTGCATCATTGCTTATCGAATGGTTTTGCAATAAAGGAATAGAGGGATTTGTTGTCAATCATTTTCTCATATTGGGAATATTCAAGAGAAGAAGTCTTCAATATGATAAAGTTTCTTAAAGATGACTGAAGATCATTGATGAATTTGGAAATCAATCTCTTTGCAGATTCTATACTGAAATGTACTATGGGGTAGAGGTGGTTTGGGCCCCTATGCATTTCACCTTGAAATGGATACCTGCCTCAAGATTGGTGTGACGTGTAGTTATACAACTTCTTGTCATATGTATTGTTTGACCATGATATTCTACAAGGAGAATTCCTATGCATGGTGGTCTTCTCTTTCTTAGTTATATTTTTTGTAGTCCAATTCTCTATCCATACACTCATTTGGCTGTCCTCCAACTCATTGTTGGACAAGTCCCTTGTAGGTCACCTCATTGACTTGGGATCATATGGGCAACTACGCTAGAAATGTAAGTTGCCTAGTCTAAAAAGATATAATGGTACTAGGGAAGACTTTATAGTATAAATAGCAATATCATTACAAATAGAGAGAAACATTGATTGTATTATGTCAACAAAGAAGCACATCAACAAATAAGGCCAAGGAGTTTGCACACACGAGAGCTTCCTCTCCAGGTCTAGTCCACAACCATATCTACAATGAAAAGGCTGGCAGTTGTGGTAGGTAAGGTAACTATTTCAAACCGTCCAACAACCTAAGCTAACCAAAAACTTAATAATAGTTGTACACTAACATATGTTAGACTTTGGCTCAATGCAACTAACCATTAGTTTGCTTTATTCTAAACATAACATTATATAGTCTTTGTGGTCAACCTACTACAATATGTTTGGCCACATCTTACATCAACATCAAATGCCTAAACTAATTAGGACGTGAGCTAGGATGCCTACAAAGGAGAGGGAAGGACTGTGTTTGTGTAAGATTTGGCACCAAGTGGCAACGCAGACTCAGATATTGCACCCAATTTTCTAGAGGATCATGGTGTGGAGATCCAGTGTGAGGGGAGAACTAGCACAAGACAACCTAACTATCTAGAGGAGGAGTTGACAAATAGGCTAGCTTAACTAAAGAGGAAGAATACGATCAAGAGCACCAAGAAAATTGATACAAAATATAATGGGATGTGTATTCGGTCAATAGGAAGGTTGAGGATTACAAGTGCTGCTCAAAGTCTAGTAGGAGTTCGGAAAAATGGAGCCTTTACTGCTTACGTAAGAGTTCCAATAAGGCCATGCTTCACAAATTGGTCCGTCTTTCACATGGCTATTGTTTCTTGGACTTAGATCTTATGGTGTAATCACTTTTGGTTTACCCTCTCTTGTTCTGCTTTGTTAGCTTTAGCACTCGGTTTTTAGTTACTTTTCATAGGATAGGGTAATTTTACTCTAGTACTTCTCTATTGTAGCTGAATGTACTCTCGAGTCTTGTTGACCTATTTTGCTCATTTGTGAACATTAATATAATATCTGTCTTTCTTCTCTCTAAAAAGATTATTTCAACTTGCCATGCACATCATTTTGACCACTATGTAAACAAGATACCCTTCTTAATGTAAATGAGTCTGATAAAGTGATCATCTAACGCAATTCTTTGTTCTTTACACATTTTAATCTTGAAAAATCAAGTTTGGCCACAAAAGCAAATGTTTTTTTCCTATGATTATTATCTTTTAATATACCAAGAATACGAGTGAGGCCTCTAAAGCAAAACTAAAGTTTTGAACATGTTGATCAGGATCAAGTTGTTGGCCATTTATTGTGCTATATCTGATTTACTCCTATTGTTTTAATGAGGCCTTATCATCAAGAAACCATAAGCTTGCTTGAGAGCCATGCAAGGACACTATTATTGTCCTTCATTTTCTTTATCATCCATTTAGATTTTACTGCCATCAAAAGATGTAAAGTATGCAAGAACTATAATATAATACAACTTACAATTTAGATAATCTAAAGGCTTCTCTACTTGTATTCTGGTTTAAACTATGTTCCACTGAGTTCCTTTTTGGTGGGACACGGGACATAGGACTCCAAAAGGCGACTCCTAGTACTGCTCCAAAAATCCCTGGAACGGTAATTGAATAGAAAATTAGAATGGGGACAAGGACAGAGGGCCCAAGGGTGAGGATGAATCCCTATGGATCATAAGTTCAACTTTTGTTTGGAAACAATCATTTTGTTTTCTTTTCATGGCATATTTGGCATAGGTCCCCTTATCAGAGCTATAGCTTGAATAGTTGTGTTGTCGATGCAAGCCTGAAACCATAAGTCAGGGCATCTATTTATGCATCTCTTTTATGAAGAAATAATGAAAGTATCTTGGAGACAAGAAGTTGCATTAGTGATAAAACCAAGAAATTATTTTCTTTTAGTTTTTATTTCTTAATTTCTTGTTCTGACTCATGCTATATATACACATACGATATCTTTTATGTTTTTCCTTTTTTGAGGTGAATGGGACAGGTGGGTTTAGGGAAAGAGCACTTGTCCGCTCCTTTTGGTCAAGCACATAACCAATCCTTATTGGTCGAGATAATGTATGCAGTCTCCCTGAATATATCACTCAGGGAGGCTGAGTCAATCATAGTAATTGGCAGGGGGGTTGAGGGAGAGAGCATTTTTCCACTTCCTTTGGTCAAGCACTAACCAATCCTTTTTTGGTCGAGGTTATTTATGCAGTCTCCCTCAATATGTCAGTCAAGGAGGCTGAGTCAATCATATTAAAAAAAATTGGTGAGCAGTTGGAAAATCTTTTCAGTAATTTGTTCTTGGCACATAAAGCAAGTTGAGACAGATGGCCCCTCAACTCAGTCATCAAAAATGGAAAATTACTTGCTCAATGTTTGAAGAAATAATTGATAGTAAATTAAATACTCATGAAATACTCAGAAAAATCTTGAGAAAAACATATATCAATAACCTTCCTCGGAAAGATATGTTGTCTGCCCCTTCTTTCCTTACAAGTGCTGCTGGTGGTGGTAGTGGTGCTTTACTTTGTCACCGATGGTGACCTTATTTTTTTACTTCAAATGATGTCGACCCACCTCAATGTGACACCACCACTAACAGCACCGTCTTCATGTGATGCCTCCAGTTGTTGCACCTGTGCTCCACCATTGCTCAGCCTGTGGAAAGATTTGTTTTCTTACCTGGGAAGTGCTCAGAAGATGTGTTCTAAGTTTTAACCAACCATAACTCGTTGTCTAGCTTCCTCTCCTAGAAAGATGTCTATCAACAACTTGTAATGCAAATTTCAAAATAACTCTCTCTAGCCAATGGATGCTAGCCAGATGCAATGCATATTGTGAAATTGTGATGAACCATAATCTCTTATCTTCAGTTGAATGAATTAGAAGGTGGGGTCTGAAGACAATTCATTGTTATTTAGCTCTAGTTTGCATATGATAATCAATCAAAAAGGTGTACTTTTCTTGTCCAGTAATGTCTTGAATACCTCTTGATCTTTAGAAACTTGTAGATTACAATATGCAACTTGGAAAAATAGTCTTAAGTTTCATAAGAACTGAAAATGTTACTCATCTAACTTGTGAATGATATTTATGTCCCTAATTTTAATTATCTCTCCTCCCCCCTTACCCCTCTCTTTCCCTAACGTTCTCTATCTGCGCCCTATCCCTCCCTCTCTCCCTCTCTCTCCATCTCCGTCTCTCCGTCTCTCCTGCTCCCTTTATTCTCTCTCTCAATTTGTTGATCTTTCCTCCTCATTTTCAGGAGAACTTAAATGCCTCCTGCATTTGACTTTTTTAGTTTTCTTATTTTTAAACCGCGCTTCCTACTGGATATTTACAATCCTTGGCGCGGGTTGAAATACTTGTTGATGGAAATTCAATGCAGATCAGATGCAGCGACTTCCATAAGAAATGTCATTAACAATGTATAATATTTTTCATTGATGCATTGTTCTGAATGGTCTGTTCCTGTTAATGATTAAACTCTTACCTTTAACCAAGGAATGATCTGCATTAAATTTCCATCAAAAAGTTTTTCAAGCAAAGGATTGTAAAAGTCCTTAAGACCATATTCTATATATCTGTAGGGAATGGCATGAATAATGTTCAATACTTTTTGTTGATGCATTGTTTTGAATAGTCTGTTACTTTTAATGCTAACTTTATGACCTTTAATTATGATTAATTCTTGCTAAGGAATGATCATGGTTTATAGGCAAGGACTTTTACAATCCTTTGCTTCAAATAGTTGAATGGAAACTTAATGCAGTTCAGATGTGGCAATTTCAGTTCACAAAGACAAGACCATAAAGCTACTGTAGGAAATGCCATGAACAATGTTTGATACTTTTTGTTGATGCATTGTTTTGAATGGTCTGTTATTGTTAATGATAAAATTCGTGTACATTAAATTATAATATTTTCTTGCTAAGGAAAATCATCGCCCATTTTATAGGCAAGGAGTAAAATACGGGGATCCTCCATCTTTGGAAGTGTCAAATGATCAGACTGTGGTGTACGTAGGAGTGGATGACAGTTTAATTGGTGCGATATATATGGTGGACAAAGTGAGAGAAGATGCATCCACCGTTGTTGAATCTCTTGCTCAACTGGGGATTTCTACTCATGTGCTTTCTGGAGACAAGAATACTACTGCAGAATATGTGGCTGCAATGGTTGGCATTGAGAAGGAAAAGGTGAGTGATGCTTTTGCAAGGTAATATATGAAACTTAATTGTAAAGACACAAAGTTTTGATAAAAAAATCTGTATCAATGAGCCATATGCATGCTGCATATATTTTCATGCTTAGACAAACAAGCATAATTATAGTTGTGATAAATTAAATAGGAGGTACAATTAGGTAATGAGTAGTTTCTAATGGCTGGTTCATAAGCACCTAATTTTTATCTGTTGATAAGTTAAAAGAGGACACCAACCCCAGTAATAGTAAAGCAAGAGAAATGCCCGAATAGATAAGGAAAGTTTATACAATGTTTATTACCATATATCACTTTTTAAGTTTTTATACAAAGTTTCTACATCCAACTGAAAAAACATAAAATTATCTTATCCAAGCAGAAACATAGCAGGAGCAACCCAACAATTAGGTGTCGTGAGCCTCAACACCTTCACTCGAATCAGGAACAATAATATCAGGTCCCCGCTCAAGCTCCTCATCCACGAAGATTAGTGCATCGAGAGTAGAGGCAAGTGAGCTGGAGTTGAAAGAATAGTTGATGCACAGATTTCTGCATATTGCAATGAGCTTCTTTGCCCGCCTCTACAGTTTCTTCAGCCGTGACTGCTTTCTCAACCTTCCAGATAGTTTCCATTCTGCTCAGCTGTCTGTATTCCAACTGCTTCATATCCTCATGAGTTGCCAAAGTGTTATTGGCTCTGAAGAGAACAGTTTGCACCTCAATAATTGCACCTCCTATAGAGTATCAAACCATGTTCCATCAAGTTTCTGAGATGGAGATGGCAGCCGACAGGGGTACATGTTTACTGGACGGATCTTTTGGGAGGCCATTTTGTAGGGCACAACAAGAGACAACAATTAAAAAATGGGGGAAATTTTAAAATATTAGGAACATTCAAATATTCATATGATAACATTGATAAGGCATTCATCATATACATTATAGAACCTTAAAAGACTAAAAGTTAAACTTAATACATAACATTAGAGTTGAATTGAGAATTTACATAATACTCAATGTGGATTTATACATACAAATAGTTGACAAACTTAATAAAGATGCCGGTTCAACTACAAAATGACAAAAACATAGGAAATCTACTGAACTGCTCCTAATCAAAATATGCTAAGAGTGCAATGAAATCTGAGTATTGAGTGATAAGCCACTGAAACTATGAGGGATTGTCCCATCCAATGGAACCCCAACAAATCCCTCCTATGCTTTGGAAGTGTCAAATGATCGGACTGTGGTGTACGTAGGAGTGGATGATAGTTTAATTGGTGCCATATATATGGGTGGACAAAGTGAGACGATGCTCCACCGTGTCTGAATCTCGATGCTCAACTGTCGATTTCTAAGTGCTTTCTGGATGACGAGAACCACTGCAACGTCTCCGCAATGGTTGGCAAGAAGGAAAAGCCTGAGTGATGCTTTTGCAATTGTAATATATGAAACTGTAATTGTAAAGACACAAAGTAGTGATAAACCCCTCTGTATCTTGAGCCATATGCATGCTGCATATATTTTCTGCTTAGACATTGCAAGCATGGATCTGATAGTTGTGATAAATGTAAATAGGAGGTACCATTAGAATGACCAGTACTCAAACTGCATAGATAAATTAAATAAAACAAACCCCGCAAACCGGGTGAATATAGAAAAGGCGCCTACAATGTTTAAACTATCACAAATTTCTTATAAACAATTCAGCCAACTGTATTGAATAATGATTTCTGATGTTAAATATTTACAGCAAACAATTATAAATCGTGCAGATAGTTTGATAACAAAAGATTGTCCAAAACCCAGCCTCGTAAATGATTCAAACCAAATCTGGATTTGATATATAATTGATGCATGAAATGTACAATAATTATTCTAGCATGTAAAATACCTTCAGATACTGCATGAAACAACTTTAGAATAAGTTTCCCCACTCTAGAAGAAGTCTGAATGCCACTGCTGCAATTTATCTCTTGAACTTGAAATGATAAAAGACCTGTGATTACAATGAAGATCTCCTGAATAGGAAAGCTGTCTCTCACTTCTCTGGGGTTTCCGTCCACAAGAGGAATAATCTAGAGGGTTTCCGTCCTTGGATTTTGTTTGCAAAGCTCCAGAGCTAACTGTTGGGAAGAAAATAATAATAAATCTGCATAGTGCCGTCACAAGTGACACTTTTCGCATATAGCCAAAAAACCCTTCCAAAATGCAAGTCACACTTTTTCCAAAGGAGCATAATTAATTTTTAATTAATTTATTCCCTCTCCAAGCAAGTCGCATGCCGGCTTATTTAAAAATCCCCAAAGCAAGTCACACTTTTTGCCTAGGAAAGCACATTAAATAATTTATTCTATTTCCATGAACTTTCCGAGGGATTGTACGGGTACGGGGATCCAATGGAACGCTCTACGGAAATTCATTATGCCTCTGCATCAACCAGTGTTGCCTTCAAGTCAGCATACAAGTGTCTGCCGATCCCAAAGTCGCAAGGCACTATGCACAACCACTAATGGCAAGAGGTGGGTACGGTAGTTTTATACATATAAAATATTAAAAATAAAGCCAAGTCACTAAGCAAACCCTTTGGCAGCCTTATACATGAATAGAGCCAAACAAATTAATAATTATTCGAGAAATAGCCAAATAATTATTAATAATTCAATGCATTTTTTCATGATATTCATTGATTGAACTTTGAACAAGTACATTGTTCAAACTCCAAATGTTACAATGTCCAATGGATATTAACATAAATAATAACAAATCACATAACCGGACTGAATTCTGGCTATTAAACTTTTCTTCAAATCTGGCATTCAGATTCCTTATGGGGATTTCTCTTAAATATTCCTGCAAACAGTCTTACTTGCTAGTGGAGATGCTGCCACTGTGTTTTTTGATCCTACATTACCCAAACCATCTCAATGTTGCATTTCAGCCATTGTTTTAGGTACTTCTATCTAGTGAAGTTTTACCAGATAGTTGAATCATTTACGTAAGTCGCATCTATTGCACACTTTATTGAACCCCTGAAATAGTTTTTTTTTTCTACAAAAAATAAAAAAATTAAAAAAATTGAATGTGCCAAACTGTTGTTTCTACTGGTGGGTACATCCGTCCACAAGGTACGGCTGGGTACCCCTGGGTTTTCTCTAGGGTAAGTGACAGTACCTGCTGGGTACTTCTCAAGAAGTACCCAATCTGCTGTGCCGACGTACCCTTTTCCGTACCCAGGGCGTAAGTACCACTACTGGAGCATAATTAATTTTTACTTAATACCCTCTCCAAGCAAGTCAATTTTTGCTTATATTAATTTCTCCCCAAAGCAAGTTGTTGCACTTTTTGCCTCAGGAAAGCCATAGAGAATTTATTAATTTATTTACATGTACTTTCCTAAGTTGAAGTCACTTAAAAAGTCTATTAATTCATTATGTGCTTTAGTGGTACTTTATTTTATTTTTTAAGTCACGATATAATAAAATTAATAAACCGAAGTCACCCTTGAAATCACCCTTTGGCCGTCGGGTAGACAAAAAGGGCCAAAGGTCTTCGATCGAACTATTCGAGAAAGAGGGACATTACAGTCCTCCCTTCCCAAGATTGCTTCTCCCCAAGCAACTGTAAAGTTGGATGTTGTAATATAGGCTCGCCCTCCCATGTAGCATCCTCTATTGGCAACTCTTTCCACCTCACCAGGAACTCCCGCATAGCTCTATTCCTCAATCTCCTCTCTCGGCTATCCAAGATCTCCTCTGGCACTAAATCCAACCTCCCTTCCTCATCCAAAGGTGGTAACTCTGCAGAAGAAACAATGTGCTGCCCCAAAGCCTTTTTCAAGCAAGATACATGAAAGACATTGTGTATCTTACTCTCAGAAGGTAATTCCAGCTCATATGCCACTTCACCAACTCTCCTCAACCCCCTGTATGGACCATAGAATCGCGGCTTGAGCTTTTCAGCTCCACTCTTCTTGAGACTCTGTCTGTAGGGTTGAAGACGTAGAAATACCATGTCTCCTACCTCAAATGCTCTCTCTACTCTATGCCTATCTGCATACATCTTCTGCTGATTCTGGGCCCGCTGAATATTATCCTTAAGTACCTTAAGGATGTCTTGACTATCCTGTAAACTCTCCTGAGCCTTGGGAGCTCTAATGTCCCCAAACGCCAAATCAACAAAAGATCTTGCATCATATCCATACAATGCTTGGAATGGAGTCATACCAATAGACATATGGTAAATGGTGTTATAGCAATACTCACATAAATATAACAACTTTACCCATGCCTTCTGCTGTCCTGCAACATAGTTACGTAGATAACCACCCTCTATCCACTTGTTCACAATCTCTATCTGCCCATCAGTCTGAGGGTGATAACTAGTGCTCGGAGTCAACTCAGTGTGAACCAAACAGAAAAGTTCCTTCCAAAAAATGCTCATAAACCTGCTATCCCGATCACTACCAATGTTCTTCGGAAGTCCATGCAACCTGAATACTTGACGGAAGAACAAATCGGCCACATGAGGTGCCTTAAAGCTGGCAGGGACAGAAAAAAGGTGTGCATATTTTGTCAACCGATCAACTACCGCATAAATACGATCATTCCCTTGCACCACGAGAAGACTTGTAATGAAATCCATCGAAATACTTTCCCATTTCTGCTCCGGAATCGGCAATGGCTGTAACAAACCTGCTAGGAAAGTATGCTCTGACTTGTTCTGCTGACAAGTCATACACTCACGGACATGGCGCAAGACATCATCTTTCAAACCCTTTCAAGAGAATCTCTCTCTAATTTGCTTGTATGTCTTAAAATATCCAAAGATGGATGTCCTGCAAGTGGTGCATCATGGAAAGCATGCATAATCTTCTCCTTAAGCTCAGATTCAGGAACTAGGTGAATTCTGCCCTTATACAAAATCAAATCAGCTATTACCTTATATCGGCCATCCTGAATTTTTCCATCCATAATGTCACATGCCCAAGTATTTTTGGAATACTCAATTAACAATTGAGATTTCCAATCTGCTGAAATCTCGCTTAAAGAACATAGGGTAGCGAGATGGGGTTTCCTGGAAAGTGCATCAACGACTACATTCTTCGTCCCCTTGACATACTCAATGTCAAAATCGTATGCTTGGATTCTGCTAACCCATTTTTGTTGCCTCTCATTGAGCTCCTTCTGTTCCAAGAAATATTTCAAGCTATTGTGGTCGGTTCTTACCACGAATTTCCCACCCATTAAATACTGTCTAAACTTTGCCAAAGCATGCATAATGGCAAGCATCTCCTTATCATATGTGGAATGCAATCTCTCATTATCTCTCAATTTCCTACTCTCGTAGGCAATAGGATGGCAATCCTGCATAAGAACTGCACCAATCCCCAATCCCGAAGCATCACACTCCAAAATGAAAGGTCGTGAGGAATCTGGAAGAGCCAAAACTGGACGGGTGCTCATAGTTACCTTGAGCCTCTCAAATATTACCTGCGCCTCATTTGTCCATTTGAATGCCCCCTTTCGTGTAAGATCTGTCAACAGAGCTACCAATTGAGAATAGCCTTCACAAACCTCCTGTAATAAGCACATAACCCCAAGAATCCACGCAATTAAGAGATATTCCTGGGTGGTGGCCAATCCTGCATTGCCTGTATCTTCTCCTGATGAACCTTTACCCCATTGGCCCCAATGACGTGCCCTAGATACAATATCTCAGTAAGTCCAAATTCGCATTTGGACATCTTAGCAAATAAAGACTGAGTCTCCATTATACTAAGTACCTCATCAAGATGCCTTAAATGCTCATCCCATGTCATGCTATATATCAGAATATCATCAAAAAAGACCAACACAAACTTCCTCAACTGGCGGTTGAAGAGATGGTTCATACATGACTGAAATGTAGCAGGTGCATTGGTGAGTCCAAATGGCATCACCAAGAACTCATAGTGCCCGTAGTGACACCTGAAGGTTGTCTTGTGAATGTCCTCATCCCGAATGCGAATCTGATGGTATCCTGATCGAAGATCAATCTTCGAAAAATAGGTAACTCCATGCAACTCGTCTAAAAGCTCATCTATGCGAGGAATGGGATACCTGTTCTTTATGGTTTTCTTGTTTAGTGCACGGTAGTCAATGCACATCCTCATGGTCCCATCCTTCTTCTTCACCAAAACAACTGAAGAAGCAAAGGGACTAGAACTAGGGCGGATGTGTCCCATCTCCAAGAGCTCTCTAATGGCCTTTTCTATCTCATCCTTATATGTCTTAGGATGGCGATAAGGCGTAGTCATCACAGGTTTAGCACCCTCCTCAAGCTCTATAACATGCTCAAACCCTCTATTTGGTGGTCTACCTAGAGGAATGTCACAAAACACTGGGCTGTGCTTATCTAATATGGACTGGATATCTATATGAAAGGGCTGCTCACTATCTGAAGAAGGTTTGGATGAAATGAAACATTGGGCTGCCCATGCAACCTCTCCATGCCTGACTATAGATTCCATCCTGCGTGCTGAAACAACTCTAGGCCCACCGTCAGAAAGAGCCCTAAGCACAATCTTCTTCCTATCCACCATGAACTCCAATTCCATCCTCCAGAAGTCCTGCACATATCTGCCAAGGGATTGTAACCACTGAATACCCAAAACTGTATCAATCTCACCAAGTCCAATAACATAGAAGTCATCGGTCAATGTGTAGTCCCCCATCTGAATACTAAGCCGCAGAATCCTCTTAGTGCAACTAATAGCAAACCCATCTGCTACTCGTACACTAAACCCCTCAAAATCCTCAACCTGTAATCCTCGCTTCGCAGCCAACCCCTCATCAATGAAGTTGTGCGTAGCTCCACTGTCAACCAAACAAACAATCCGCTTGTCCCTTAAGCACTCCCTTCAGCCGAAAGGGATGGTACCTAGGAACTCCTGAGAGTGTAGCAATAGTGACATCGGATGAATCCAATGCCTCACCCTCGCCAAGCTCTACTTGGGGCTGCTCCCCCTGTGCATCATGGCCGCTGCCCTCATCCTCTGCATCTGTATCTGGCAAGTGATCATCATCCTCATCTAAAATCACCTCAATGAGATGCACCTTGCCTTTACCAAGGCAACGATGTCCAGGCTCCCAATGATCTTTGCAATGAAAGCAAAGCTTCTTCCTCCTCAACTCAGTTACGAGACTCCTGATCCATCTTAGGAGGTGGTGCACTCTTCTGCTAAATGGTAGAGCTCTGAAATGGCTTGGAGCTCGTGGGAAACTTCTTATTGGGCTGATAAGAAGTGGGATGATAAGAAGTGGGGGAAGTGTCCAAGTCCAATGCCGTCTGGATGGCCTCATGCAATGTCCTAGGCTTAAGAGCCTTGACCAATCCTCTCATCCTGTCATGAAGGCCCTCTATGAATAACATCACTACCCTCTTCTCAGGCATCTTTGGAACCATGACTGCTATACGCTGAAATTCGTTGATGTATGAATCAACGTGTCCACTCTGTCGGAGCTGTGCCAAGTCCCTGTAATAGAGCTCCACATCCTTGCGATCAAATCTCGCAATCAACCTCTCGCTGAAGTCCCTGTATGACCGCAAAAGCTCATGATTCTGTGTAACTAATCCATGGTGCCACCAATCATAAGCCACCCCCTCAAGGTGTAAAGTAGCGAACTGTATAGCCTCCTGTTCCCTCATGGGTTTGAGGGTAAGATAGGTGTTGAGCTTGTGAATCCAAGCCCTGGCACTGATCTTTCCGCTACCATCAAAAGTGGAGAGGGTTACCTTATTGGTAACCTGCTGCAATTCCCTGTTCTGCTGCGCTCTAGGCCTCCTGTCCTGTCTAGCCCTCATGCTATCTCTCCTCTGAGCACAATACTGTGGGAGGGGAAATACGTCCCTCACATGCTGTGGCAAACTCCTCCACTCATCACTGACTGCCATAATAGTATCCGGAAAAGCTACTTCTTCCGGCCGCACCTCAATCTCTGGTGGGTCATCTCTAGGCAGGAAGTTAGGCTGCATAGGCCTATCTGCAGTCCGCGTGGCCCTCCTCTCATCTGTATGAGTGTGCCTCCGCTCACGGCGTGGCGATCCCCTAACACTCCCGATCTCTGAAGGTGATTTGCTATGATCCCTGTAACCACTGGCAACTGATACAGATCTATCCCTCCTGCCGTGTCTGTCCCGCGGCCTATCTAGTGCCAACCTGTCCAAGGTAGAGCCCATGCGCTCCATAGTCTGTAACAACTGCCTCTGAGTGGCTGCCATATCCCGAATGAAATCCCTATCTGGATCTGCATGCTCCTCCCAAGAACTCTCCTGTCTATCACCCATAGAATCCATTCTGTCACCTCTTACAATACCAACTTCGAGTCGTGCTCGCCTGCGGGTGTAGTATCTGTGTGGACCGACCTCTCTATGCTGCATTCAAATCTGATTTTTTTTTAATATACTCTCTGCTTCCTTCCCACACAGGCTGGGAGGATACACTGCTCTGATACCACTGAAAGATCCCAAACCCCTTTTGCCTGAATATATTTTTTATATATATATTGATCAAGCTCGGATCTGAACTGATAATGTCAAAAGAAACCATAGAACACCATACTCAAACTGCATAGATAAATTAAATAAAACAAACCCCGCAAACCAGGTGAATATAGAAAAGGCGCCTAGGGTTTAAACTGACATATTTCTTCATAAACAATTCAGTCGTGTATTGAATAATGATTTCTGATGTTAAATATTTACAAACAATTATAAATCTGCAGATAGTTTCATAACAAAATATTGTCCAATACCCAGCCCTAAATGATTCAAACCAAATCGATTTGATATATAATTGATGCTGAAAGGTACAATAATTATCTAGCATGAAAAATACCTCAGATACTGCATAAAACAACTGTAGAATAAGTCGCCCCACTCTAGAAGAAGACTGAATGCACACTGCTGCAATTTATTTCTCTTTGAACTGCTGAAATGATAAAAACCTGTGATTACAATGAAGATCCCTGAATAGGAAACTCCTCTCACTTCTCCTGGGGTTTCCGTCCACAAGAGGAATAATCCAGAGGGTTTCTGTCCTTCGATTTTTGTCTGCAAAATCTTAGAGCTAACTGTCGGGAAGAAAATAATAATAATCTGCATAGTGCCGGCACAAGTCGCACTTTTCCCTTATAGCCAAAAAACCCTTCCAAAATGCAAGTCGCACTTTTTCCAAAGGAGCATAATTAATTTTTAATTAATTTATTCCCTCTCCAAGCAAGTCGCATTTTTTGGCTTATTTAATTTCTCCCCAAAGCAAGTCACACTTTTTGCCTAGGAAAGCACATTAAATAATTTATTAATTTATTTACATGTACTTTCCTAAGTCGAAGTCACTTAAAAAGTCTATTAATTCATTATATGTGCTTTAGTGGTACTTTATTTTATTTTTAGCACGATATAATAAAATTAATAAACCGAAGTCACCCTTGAAATCACCCTTTGGCCGTCGGGTAGACAAAAAGGGCCAAAGGTCTTCGATGAGCTAATGTAGCTCTATCTGTCCTTGCCTTTGGTTTGCTAAATGTTGGCCCACAAAGATTGACAAATGCTAGCCACAATGCTTGAAGTACAACAAACTCCTCATTTATATACATCTTTCGAAGGGCCGTCATGAGCCCTTCTTTCACCTCTTCATCATCACATGGAGACACTCTCCTAGGCTATGTTGAATACAATTTGAGATTTAGAGTATAGGCTGCCATATGAAGCGGGGTATTCATTGTGTACAACCGCTACTTCACAATGGGCCTGATATGCTCCTCATAAAATCCCAAATTAGGATCCCTCCTATGAATGGCTTGCTTAATTTGACTAAGCATGATGTCAAATGTCTCATAAATCTCTCCAAGACTAGGAGAGTACTTATCAAAATATTTTATGACCTGCATAACAAGTGAGATGATGGAGCAAACATAGCTGCAAACAGGCTATAATTATTTTAGAAAAGATTAAGAATTTAAGACTCAAATGACAGACTTAGAGTGAATACTATTACAAAAATTGAAAGATTAAATTAATTTACAAGTTAGAAACATTAATAAATTAGTAAAATATCACTATTTCTTACCTCATAGTGGACGGCCATCATTGCCAAGTTTCTTTTGTTTCACACTTTTTCCCTGAGCCGTGTTTGCCTCTAGCCATCTTCCCCACTTTGGCTTAACAATCATTAGTTGTAGAGGCTCCTGTACCTCAAACATCCTCTAGGTTGTTTCTTGATCCAGCCATATCTAGTGCAATCCGCCAAGAGATGGCAATGTTTGTAACTGGAGGAGGTAGCTTAGGAGAGGTACATGCTCTTTGTAACAAAGCTACCTCGAATCCAATCATGTGGTGGATTGTACATGGCCATAATGTCAAGTACCTATGACCTGTTGCGATCAAATTTCTCTCACAGATATAAAGTTTGTAACTTGTTATTTGATATTTTAATTACCAATTAAGAATTAAAATTCAAAATGATATCACTCATTTTTTTATATTAATAATACTTTGTTTTAGTGACATGTGGCTAGTAATTCTTCTGCAAAGCGCAACTGGAGTACTTATGGCTTCATCCACTCAGCCAAACGCACCATGTTGGCATTGAAGAAGGTTGAGGATCTAGTATACGTACATTCTAACTTGTGCCTCTTAATGCATAAGACGGAAGAGTATACTAGTGGTCCTAACAAGCTTTGGGACATCCAACCTGAAACCACGGACTTTGAAGCTTTTGTTGTTTGTTTCTCCAATGTTTCACTACTTGGTGTTGATGACGAACTTCCAGGGAGCCCTTCACAATGGTTTGAAAGTGGCACTGATGGGAGTGGAGCTGCAAGTGTCATCCATGAAGATGATTTTGAGGATCATCTAGATGATTTGTTCTAGGCTTTTAGGTTTAGGAAACTAAAAGTGAAGCAAGTTGAGAACTTGAATGTATTATGTTATTAACTATTATGATTTGAACATTATGAATCAATACAAACTCAAGTCTCAATTCTCAAAGTATGGGAAAAAAATTTCATGTTCTATGAATGATTGTAAGTTGAATGAGTATTAAATTTCAGTTAGTATGAAATGTATGAGTATTAAATTTCAATAAGTATGCAAATGCTTCTTTAAATTTATAATTTTTTATACATATTTATATATATATATATATATATATATATATATATATATATATAATGTACCCAAAAGCGTACCGTACCCAAAGCTTTTAAAAATTTGCCACATCAGTGTACCGTACCCATACCCGTACCGAAACAGCCTAGGCATCCATACTATCATCTCGTCCTAATGCCTGCATAAGTCCAAAAATCATCTATTCCCAAGTCTCTTGTCCTCTATTTGAGTGGTGCAAAGTTGTGTCGACGGTCGTCTGTGCATCGAAGCTATCTCACGTTGGATGAAGCACCTACATTCCAATATGTTTCAGGCCCGTCCAAGTCATAGCCTGATCTAAGGTTCACAAAGAAATACAATGAAGAAGGTATAAATTTGAGTCATTTTGCTTTCTTGTTATGCAAGGATTTTAGTTATGTACGGGAAGAATTAATTTATTGATCTTGAGTCTTCTGCGAGCTGTTGAATGAAATGTGTCTGGGAAAGTGGAGATGTGGTGATTAAGGTTGCACTTTATGGTTGGTAGGGGCATCACGTCAAGATCTCTCATAGCATCCTTTCTCACTGTCAAGATTCTCATCATCCACCACGCTTCTACTGCGTAAGAAAGCCATTAAAATTGTTGTATTTGAAAATCACGTGAGCAAATTGACCTTGGTGATGACAAAGGTGGTTGGCAATAGCACTCGCCAATGTGACCGTGGTGTGGAGATCAAGAGGGCAGAGAACCAATGACCAAGACTCAAATGCAAATCACAATGTAAAGCTTAATATTGAAGGCCAAACAATCTACAGTCAATGTAATGTGTACAGTTGAAATAGGGTTTGCAGTTGTCATGAGCCGAACAGAATCAATGCAAATCACCGAAAGTAAATGGCAACGAAGAATATGGGAGGAGATGCGACCAGTGAGAAAACATCAATGCATGACAGGATCTGTAAAGTCAAATCTCGTTGTAGCATGCACCCAGATCTGTCAATAGAGACATTTTGAAGAAGATGAGTTAGAAATAACTGTTGAGATGATTGTTCAATTGGTCTATTGAATGCGTAGGGATTGGACGTTGGTCTCAATAATCCATTAGAGGAATAACCCACTCAATGCTCACAGCAGATCTGATAGCGTGAAAAAATGCAGAGACATTGAGAGTGCTGACATGGGAAAAATTCAATCCACAATGCACAAGAACAAATCTGAGCCTGATAGACTTGCACGAGCATGCACAAGTAATTTGTGCAGAATGGGACGTGACTATGAAAAGAGGCAGAATGACTAGGCTTTGGTTCGCCGAGTGTGCCAAAAGAAGCTTCCGATGAATTTTTCGATGCAACGTACTTCCAATGCAATTGCTCCTCAAAAGACAAATCTAATCCTGTCATCTCCTTATACTAATCTTTACTTTTAATCTACGCTAAAATCCCTTTAAACAGAACTAATTCAATTGCTATTGAATTCTACACTAAAACTTTCTACACAAATTTAACCTCTCATTACCAGGGGCAGCCACGAATTTGTGGAAGCCCCTTAACAATTTTAACACTCCATGAAGCAATCAAAGAAATTGACCACTCTGATACCAAATGTAGGTTTGGTTAAGATTTGCAAAAGTAAAATACAAAATAATCTATCTAATTGATTCATACGGGAAGAATACATTACACACTTATAGGATTTAGAAATCCTATTTTCAAGATTCCTACAATCTCTCCCAACCTCCTAAAAACTATCTAAGTTGCTTAAACAACCTAAACAACTTACATACAAATATAACCATTAATTTATCCAAACTCACGTATAACCAAATATGCTCATGTAACACAAATAATATTCACCCAAACATTTATAATACTAAACACATTATTTTCCTAACATTTTCTTGTAGTGAAGTTTTTATACTTCATAAGGGTTTTCTCCGCATAAATTGGTGTCAATCATCATCTGGTTTGTTGGTCTATTTATATTTTCTGCAATTTCATTTCCGTTCAACTAAAACATTTATCATAATGTTCAATTAAGCACTTTCACATACATTTCTAGATTAGTTGGTGTTGAATTTTTGTAGCATAGCATTAGGATCAACATTAAACATGATGGTTTTATTTTAATTTTTATTATTTTTGCAATAATCATAGGTTGTGCAAACTACGTATCACTATGGTCATATTGCAGCTTCATTGAAGGCACCTTTTAAATACAATGAATTTATGTGGTCCAATGCTTCTACCCAAGCATTTGAGCAGTTCAAGGAAACTCTTCTACCGCAAGATTCGATACACTAAACTTCGCTATCGATGCAGAAAGAGCACCCTCGCATTTGAAAGCAGGTACTTAAGGGGGAAAATACAGAAATAAACATTTGAAAAAGAGATGCTGACCATTTCTTCATGAATTCGAGCAATGGTGCCAATATCTAAAGGGCCGGCATATCAAGGTTAAAACTGATCATTAATGCTCAAGTATTTTCTAGAGCAATGGATGTCTTCAAGAGCAACAAAATTGGATCACAAAGAGAAAATGGTGGCAAAAGCTCTTTCCGTACAAGAGGAAGATAAGACTCTCCTTTACTCAATCTCATTGGGAACCCTAGAATGGATCAAAGAAGCATGCATTGAATGGAAGAATTACCCAACCACTATAAAAAAAATAACAATTACAAATTTTTTCAGCTCCCTTTAACAAGTTCTCGCGGCAAGGAAACTCATTATGATACAAAAGCTGACTCTTTTTTATTTCAGACTCTTCGATAAAGAATGAGCCCTTTCCCGAATGCTTGTACGGTCTAACATTGAGACGCTCAAATCCGAAAGCCTATTACAACCCTATTTAATTGCAGACCAAATATGGGACAAAAAATCAGTGGATTTCATTGTTTGTCTTCCCAAATTTGAAGGAAAGAGGCATCTAAACATTCCTATGGTATAGCGACCAAAGCTCATGGTATAACAATTCATCGCCAGTAATCATGATAAAGTTATTTACAAGCAGTATGACCTTGGCAATGTGTTAGGTCTACCATAATCAAACAACCAAACAGAAGTAACTTCACTTCTAACAAACAATCACCCCAGCCCGAGCGGCGTCCTCAAGCACAGTTATGGTATACAACACAGCCTTCCATTCACGTTTCGTCAGTGAATCAAAATTACTCTTTTCAAGACTCTATATGGGCACCCCCTCCTAATCTCATTTTCTATGTATAAGATCCTCCAAAGGTTCAAGGGGTTGAAACATGTGCATGAACACGAGAATGTTTGTCAACTTTTGTGAGAGAATTCACACACGGAAATAAATACAATGAAGCAATATCAGGATCAGCATAGGGCTGAACACAAATTTGAAATTGGAGATTTATGTCTTCATCTAATCCATCGATATAAATAAAGCTTCTGTAAACCAGTAGTAAGGATCACAAACTTTTGCCAAAATTTTAAGGTCCCTACAATGTTGAAG
This sequence comes from Taxus chinensis, assembly GCA_019776745.2. NCBI lineage: Eukaryota > Viridiplantae > Streptophyta > Pinopsida > Cupressales > Taxaceae > Taxus > Taxus chinensis. Next base: position 26,694 of record JAHRHJ020002231.1, on the reverse strand, counting down.
CGATGGCCTGCAAATTATAGCTAGCACCCTCTTCTCAAATCCATGTGATGGTTCATGTCTCCTGATTTAAAGCCATTGATAAAAATATTTTAGTACAGAACACTTCAAAATTTGGATTAAGAAGATTAAGAAGCGACGCTTTATTTGGGAACTCAAAGCAATGCTTGATCAACAAGTGAAGCAATTACACAACAAGGCAATCCCAAAATATCTCATCATGCTGACTGAAGATGCTACCTGATAGGCTCAATAGCCCACGCATATATATACGCAATTCTCACGCCTCGACGAAAAATAAAATAAAGGAGGGAGATGCATATCACACCATCGGTCTGAACCTTTAGATGTGTCATCATCTTCATTATGTATCATTGAGTTATGGAGTAGCCAAAATGTGGCATGCATAATCCTTGGAGTCTGGACTATCTTCCACTAGATTCTTAATGTTTCTCTTTGTAGATAGCTAGTCCTAATAACTTATAAGAGGCTTATGGTTGTAATAATCTAATAATGGCTATAAATAGAAATCATAGTCAGGTAGTTGAGGCATCAGTGCAGAATTCTCCTATAGGCTTATTGTATTAGGTGGTCGACACGTCAAGTGGTTTAGTTATCATATTTTGGCAGTACAGAATTTTCACCTTCCAAGTTTGTTCTCGAATCTCTATTGATGCTAATATTGTTTTTCAGCTCAGCTTTGCTGTTGATTGGGTGGAATGCTATCATTCGTTGGAACTTGCTATTTTCATACTTAAAATATCAATATGTATTTGTTTCTGCACCCTCTTTATGGTGAAAAAATAATGAAAGAGTCACAAGCTTCCAGCATAATCTCAATGGTAGAATCCCTTAGAAGATTGTTTCCGCTGCTTTCCATAAATCCATAACATATCGCTGCTTGGTCCTCTCATTGTAACCTATGTTTTTGATGATCTGGATATCAGCATTCACTTTCAGAACAATTTCAGCCTGTAAATGCCAGTCATCCACCAAGTGTTTTGCCCAATGCCCATAAATCCAGAAATTGGCACATCGGTGCTTGGTACCTTAATCGTCATCTCTGTTTTCTGGCAGTCTGAATATCTGCATTCACTTCCAGAGTAAATTCAGCCAGTAAATACAAGCATTCACCAACACTTAAGGGAAAACAGAAACTCTAGACATGGGGCAACCAGGTTGCCAGGATAATGCATCCGCTCCTCAAAGTACTTAACATCAATTCCAAAAATTAAAGCAGAACAAAAGTAATGCCAACCTCCAGAACAAAAGTAATGCCAACCTCCCACAGATTCTGCTGTGGAGTGTTCCAGCTGAAGAATACAGTATATTTGATAGTAACTGTGAAAGTGACTCTAAGATATTCTTAACACATATCAAACACTACTGGACAGTCATATTTGAAATCATAGTTACCATGTTCTTACAAACTTGGTGAAAATTCGGTTCGAACCATACTTTTTGGTCTGATCGAACTTACCAAACAAGTTCGATCGAGCATTCTTTTTTTCTTTTTTTAATCAAAAAAGTACAGCGTTTAAATTAAATGAACTTCAACACAAAACGAAAACAAAACAAGAAACACTAATACCTAAGCACGTAAAAGAAAATTTCTGTAGATAATATATTTATTTATTATTATGTCTAATTGGTTTTTCTTTTCAAATATCATCATATATGTATAGTATTTATTATTTCTATATATTTTATATTTGTAAATTTTCTAAACCAGACCGAACCTTCTGAAAAAATCCAAAAATTTTATCTTTTTTCCTATGTTCCACCAAGTTTCCGGGACGGGGACGGCAAGGGACGGGGGGATGTGTTTCCGGGACGGATTTTTTTTAGACCTTTTTTTAGAGGACGGCAGGGGACAGCTATTAAAAATAAGAGAAAATTTAAAAAAATTAAAATATATGAAATTTCAAATATTCATATGATAACATTGCTAAACTAAAGCATTCATTACACACATTATAGAACCTTAATACATAAAATTAGAGTTGAATTGAGATTTCACATAAGATTTAACCTTAAAAATATTATATTAATAACCCTTTCAATTTGTATATTGATGCCAAACTTCTTACTTCAATTCTGGTGGTTCAAGTAGCATCTAATGCTAGTGAATCTGTGGAGATTTCATAAGAATAAATGTTAGGCGCACACAATGATATAAGTATTGTTATTCACCAAAATACTGTCCTTGAAACCTTTTCAAACAAAATGTTGCTTTTGAGTTGAATTTATTGTTTGATGTTTTCTTATTAGTTGGTTTTAGTTGAGTATGTGTGTTGAACTCTTCTCCAATAGGTACATAGATTTATGATTTTTGTTCTTTCACATAGGTTGCTTGTTGTCTTCGATAGATCTTGGTATTGTTTTTTTGTTTCGAATTTCTTTAGTTGATTTCTATTTTTCATTAATTAAATATTTTGTATTTTCAGTTTTCACCTTAGAGTCATGTTTAAGTCCATCACACTGATTTATTCCAGGTGTTACATTTATTACAGTGATGGCATGAAGCTTTGTATGCATGTATAATTTTGATTCTGTAGCAGCTGAGGTAACTGACCTTAAAATGGTCTGATGTTTAGAATTTGATAGAGATAAAGTCTTATGGAACAAATTGGAATGAAATAATGCTTATAATAAGCCTGTTTGTGATTTTGTATCCAATTTCTTTCTCTTCTCAGTTCTGCAAAGTTGCTTCCTACGAGTAAGAATTCACACTGAAAATTATGACTGTAAAAGCAGATATCTCGTGTTGACTTAGAAATGAAAGTGGGGGTCCTTGTGGGCACCCACATTGCTTTAACTTTTATTAAAATTGTGTTTTAAAAAAAAACGTTTTTTTGAGGTTGTTGACGCAGGGGACGTCCAGACGTCCCTGGTACTTCCAGGGGACTTCTTGAAGTACCGGGGACATCTGGACATCCCCTGCCGTTTCCTGTGGATTTTTTAAAGTAACCAGGACGTTTCCGAAAATTTCCAGACTTTGGGGACGGGGGGGGGGGGGGGGACGTTTCCTACCCATCCCCGAGGTTCTGAAACGTCCCCGGTACAGGGACAAGCTCAAGAACCTAGGGAACGCGTCACCGTGGAACATATCTTTTTTCCCCTTCGAACTATCCGAACTTTTCGAACATAGTAACTATGTTTGATATCAAAAATGCCTCTGAATGTTCAGCAATACATATAGGTGAAATTTTCTTATGCAAAGCATTTTCATCTAATACTAATGTTTCTCAAACACAACCAGATGCATTCAAAATATAGAAATTTCAAGATTTAAAGAAAGAGCATTCACATTCAAAATTTTAAAAAAAAAATGCATTATGACAAAAATATCAAAGAAGATAGTATGTTTGTAAAATGGAAAATAGTAAACACACCGACTTGGCAATTCATCCAGTATAGATGGAGAAACCCCCTTCTGCTTGATTAGCAAAGCTACTGCTTCTCGCAATACCTCTTGAGGAGCTTTTAATTCTTTACTTCTGCTGCAAGCATCCCCCTCAGCAACAGTCACATGACAAGAATTCATGACATCTAATAATGCAGAAACAGAAACATTGTTTTTAGAAACCCCATTTCTCAATTTCTCCACTGAACTCTCCCCTATATCCATGGATGAATGGTCTTTCATTTTATCAATAAATCTGAAGTTCTTTCTATGGAAAAAGAAAACAGCGTCTTCCGTTATTGGGAAACAAATATGGGATCCCTGTTTAATTACCCTCGCTTTCCTGCTCATATCCAACCAACCAAGTTTTTTCAACGCATCCTTTGCTAGCTTTGCAGAAAATTTGTCAACTTGCAATATCCACCTGTTGTTTCTATGTATAGTTTCACCTTTCTTCTGCTTTTGGTCATCCTCACACTTTGTGCCAAGTTTAGAGAAAAGAAAGGACATATTTATTGGTGAGATGAATGATTCGGGACATTTACCTTTACTTTTATTTTTGTCGTTTTCACCGCTTGCATTGGAAATTGTACACGCGGGAAAGTGTTTATCTGAATCTTTTTCATTTGTAGCATTGGTTTTACAAATTCTAACTTGCTGTGCAGTATCATCATTTCTATTTAACCAGGGGCCTTGCTCTGAAAATATCAATAAGCGCAAGTCTAATTTAAAGGTCTCATTAAACTTTGTTCCAAAAGCATAGCATGAACATCCTCCACCAATAATGACCAATTCATTCCCAACCACATTGGCAGTACTGCGTACTAGAAGATAATCACTTATTGACGAAATAGATACACGCCTCCAAACCAGAAGCTCAAGATCCAACAAAGCAAATTGTTGAAATTGCCCCGTCAAAGGACATCCACCAATTACAGCAAGATAATTGTCAAAAACAACCATCGAATGAGAAAATTTTGGGCCAGGTTTTCTGCCAATTGTTTCCACCTCATTCCAGAAACACGTTTCAACATCAAAAGTATATAGATCCCCAAGAATCCTACTTCCATCATATCCACCAAATAAATAAATTTTTGTTCCTCTTACGGCTAAAGAATGGGAATGACGAGCACAAGGAATTTCACCCTTAGCTTCAACCTGTTTCCACTCCATTATATTTGTGTCTAGTACATGCATATCCCCATAAATGGTGAAACCATGAATCCCACCAAATACATATATACATGAACCAACCACCGCAGCAGCATGTCGATGCCTGCATATAGATAAACAAACTAATATTTAAATATAACAGTAGTACTCGAGAAACAAATCAATTCATTAATATTAGTCTTTAGACCATTCAATGTCTCAAACCCAAGTTTTAGATTTCATTTTAAAAAGCAATGTTAAAGGGCATTCCAGCAGATAAAATTACCAAGAAATTGTCTGGCAGACTGCAGAAGTCATTAATGTCAGTCATTTCCTTATATAATGAACAAAATTTAAAAAAAGCATTTCAAACACCTTGGACCAACCATAGTAACATTCCATTTACACAGCATGGAAAAACTGTAAGTGCTTTTCAATTACACTGGGTTAAAGTTGGAAAATTTGGCAAAACGCAGCAAATAAAATAGGGACATATTTGAAAAAATTAGGACGCAAAATACACATGTAATTGAAAATTCAACTTTTTTTCGAATTTCGCCCAGGTTTGATGGGGAAATTTCCGGGTCTGATCATTGTGCAATGTGGTGGCTTAGAACAGCACGAGAAAACCATTGGCTTGCAAATACCCAAAAAAATTTACCGAGTAATGCTTCTATGGGACCAACATTACACCACATACAGAAAACAAAGGAAATATACATCACCACAGCCAAGCAGTGATGCATATTATACAAAACATGAAATAATGCTGATATTATATTACAATTGCTTCAAACCTATGCAATGATTAACAAAAGCATGTGCTGTTAATTCAAAAGCATAGGATTAGGACATGCACGTAAAAAGATCAAATGTATACCACAAATATTGTGATGAAACTGTGGGCAGTACTAGGTGTCTAGACTCCACATCATCAAATATGTGTCAGTCCTAACAGCAATGGCAATCATCACAAGCTCTGTGAAACACTTATCTAAACTAGGATAAACTTAAAGAATTACCTTGGAGGTAGAACTTCACCACTGAACTCAACCATATGCCATTTCAATTCAGTTACGTGAAGAAACCATACTTCACTCAAAATTCTTGTTGGGTCTTCCCGGCCACCAATTATGTAAAGATGCTGTCCCACAAACAAAGCCGTATGACCCATTCTAGGATTTGGTGGATCTTTTACATTTAAAGTCTTCAAATTACCACTTTCAGTATCCAGAAGCAAGGAATCATTCTGTCGTGAATGACGCCCTCTACCCCCATAGCCACCAAAAATAATCAATGACTTGGAACTTGTGAAATATTCAACACATGTTGAGTGACCCCATCGAAATAGTTTCTCAAGTGGCTCGCCAACAATTCTCATTTTGATAGCCATGGGCCTGCACCCAGAAGACATGCGTGACTCTGTGCAAGAGCAGTCTAGAAGTTAATTGAAAAGTCTTTCAACAAGTTGAACATGTTTACAAAGATAACTATCTCTGAAAATCAGGAATACTAAATTGAAAATTTACTAGACTTCCTAGCACTGCACAGTAAAGAATAGAGAAACAAGGAAACCCAAAATACAAACAAATCCCTTAGCTAAAAAACTGGTAATGTATTCCTCCGCCACTTGGACTATGATGATTGTGTAACTAGCATTCTCACAGTTTAAAAAGACATAAAGCAGAGCCCAAGCCAAAGAGCAATTAAAACTAGATTAAGAATTTGAGAGATTTATAGAAAGAAACAGTTTTAGGCCTGCTTTACAGAACATGCAACGTGAGAGTATCATGCTTGCTAACTCAACGAAATAGACATACAGGCTTAAAATTACATGCAAAATGCCCAATTAAGACTGCAGTAATTAAATGTAAAGAATTCAACTCGTACCTAATCTAATGGCTTACCAGAGCTTTGATCCTGATTCAATGATGTCGGCAGACCATATTCATGGAATTCTGATATATTATTTTGAGGTCGGCTAACTAAAGGATTGCAGGTAGCATTATGACCTCCATCTTCAATTGCAAACACCTTAGAAGATGTGCCTTTTTCATTATAATGAAAAGCATTGCAGTTGGGAACTGCTATGTCACTACCATTATCATCATAACAAGCCATAGTTGTTTCTAGCTTAATTATTAATAACAGAATAGTGAGCTGCCTGCGTTCAAGCTCTGCAACACTACTATGTTCCTCGAATAATTTTTCAGCTCTCATTGCCATTCAATATTTTTGCTGCTGTGTGTTTTCCTTTAACACGCCGATGAGCATTTTCTTGCAGCTTGCAAGAATGCTCTTTGACGGATGGAAACTTACCAATCTACAACATCAACAATATAACATTAACAAAAGTAGACAAGTAATGATAAGAATCATTTGTTACAGAGTTAGACAAAAAGTATTACTACACAGACACAATTACTTTTAAAAGGAATAATCATTGAGATTAAAATACAAATAGATGTCATGGTAAAGTCAAACATAGATCAATACTAATTTTACAAATAACCTTTAAAATAAGAGTATTAGAGGTCCAATGTTTAAAAAATAGTATTAGAGGTCCAATGTTTATATATACAGACTCTCTAGTCCAAATTCCATTGAGTATGAACCCTGTGCAATGAAATAAATCACAATATCGTATATAACGCATCCCAATAACTCCACACTGCTATAAAATGGAAAATAATGTCAGTCGGAAAACTTTAAATGCATCCTACAAAAGCCCGAGTACGAAGATCTGCTACTAATGCTGTTTTACAAGTCACATAGTTGTCTCCAGTAATATTCTTCCATCCAACCAATATTAGGTTTGAAATAAAACAGAAATGAGCTTATCCTTTGGGAAGCTTTCTCATTCCCAAAAAATGTCTGGGATGCCTAGCAGACTCAACTGAATTTTTGATGGAATCCACCTTGACTTACAAGTCCTAGACACTCGGAATTGAAACTTGTTACCATGGTTTATAACTGTTTGTAGCTTCTTACATATAGAAGTTGTTGAATATAGGAACTGCATTGAAGTTGATTGCCTTAAAACTTGGAATTAGCTTCAGTCATTGCAGGTCGGGATTGAATTGCTACCATGTGGTTTACTGGTGAATCTTGGGGTCAACATGTAGCTTGGAATTTAAATAATTAGAAAATATGGTGAAGAATTACCACAGGTGTGGAGGCGTTGACAAGAATAGCATGAAATTGAAGCATTGCCCTGGGAGTAAAGCAAACAAGACAATGGAAGAGTTGAAAAAATGATAAGGATAAAACACAAGATAATACCATGAGTGGAAGAGAATGTAACTGTTCTTTCATGTAATATTTTGTATAGGTTGAGATGAAGACTAGTCATAGTCAAAAGACTAAGGACCATGGGAGCAGTTGAGAAAGGAGCACTGAAAATACATAGTAGAGAGAGACAGAAAGAAAATATATTGTCAACAAATGACCAAATATAGGTCAACGGGACTCGAGGATGGACCAGAAAATTGGACCTGCAAGCATGTGTAAGCTGATGTGATCTCTAGAAGTTAGCCTTCGTAAAAAAACTGGAATTCGTAGAGAGACGGCTTGGAGACATCGAAAATCATGACCTTAGTTTTACTAAAGTTGACACAAGTAGTCGAAGATCACAGAAACAAGCAAGGGCATCAAGTTGTCACTATAAGCCATCGATAGAGTGTGAGAGGAGTAAAGGTTTTTGAAGTGTGGATGGAGTGCAAATCAGATTTGAAAAACCCTTTAAATGAAGCTAGCATCAACCAACTCTTTCCTTTGACCAGCTTCTCCATAACTTCTAGGCTCACTAGCCATAGATTGTTGGGAATGTTTCAACTTTGCATGTCATTGCACAAGGTCTATTGTTTATTGGTTCGATTGTGCAGTAACCATTGCACAATGGTTTGGCATGCACACAAGCGTATGGGTGCTTGAGCATTATGGTATAAGCTATGGAGGTGCGGAGACATAATGTGAATTGTGCAGAACTAGGCGTGGGATCAGTGTCCAGTGAGAGTTACTTTATGGTGCACACCAGAGTTGTGCAACATTGGTTAGCGACGGGTTCAGATAGCAACTGCTATGAGTGGGCAAGCATCTTTCAGTTGAACTAGAGATGCCAACTACATGGTAATGATGATTAGGAGGTGATTAGAAGCAATCTTCTGATTCTCTGTCACACTAATCATTGGGTTGTTCTAAAGCATGTGCATGCTTTGAGCATGCTGATTCCTAGGAGCTAATTAGAGAAAGAGGTTGGACAGCTATTTTGAATTGTTGCTTATCTATAAATTCATAGCCGGGTTTAGGACAAGATAGAGCCAGAAGAATGTGTTTAACACACATGAGATTGCAGAAACAATCTGAGTTTGCGAGTTAGTGCACTGAGCACGTTATGTGCCAAATACTGTAGGGTATTGTAAGTTAGTATTGTAGTTGCACAAAAGGATTGTGCATGGACTACTGAAGTGCTATGAACAGTCCTGTAATTTGTTGTATTGTTGGGTTACATTATGTGCAATAAGAAAGATCTTTGTTAGTTGGGTTTTTTACCCAAAAGGGTTTTCCCAAGATAAAACTTGTGTCTATATCTTGTGCTCTTATTTTTCTAATTGTGCTGATTTAACAATTTCTCTTTTCTGCATAAAGATCTAGTTTAGTTTCGTGGTTGGGTTTGCGCAGACTGTGAAATTAATAATCTTAGGCCTGATTTCCCCAACATTTGGTATCAGAGCTGGTTTGGGTTCTATCAAGTATGAAAAAACTTTGAGAGAAAATCTTGGAAAGTTGCGTTGAGTGAGGTGTGTGGGTCTTGCACAATGAATAGAAATGGCAGGAAGCACCAGAATAGAGATTGAGAAATTCAATGGGCAACATTTTGAGCTCTGGAAACTCAAAATGGAAGATCTCTTGATAGACAAACATCAGTGGGTTATTATAATCATCAGGGAGGATATTTACAAATAGTTCATCCATGCCACTTGGGTGAACCCTCATGGTGGATTACACCCGAAGATGGCTTTTTATGCAAAGCACTTCTTGGAGTTGAGTGACGGACTTATTATCTGTCCTCAATATACCCTTCGCCATTGGATATATGCTCTTCGCATCCCCCTGGGTCAGTTCAAAGTGGGTTCTCATAGGCTTCGGAGTGAGACGAACCACTAGATCGATTGGTCAAACAAGAAATATCAGCTACGCAGTCTTTAGGAGGTCAAGACGGAAGTATACTTCATCTTCCATTGTCCCATCGACACTATGAGATTAGGGGGAGGTTCCATTGTCTTTTCAAAGGGACCCGTGCACTTACTGACTTTTTCAGATGTGTCAATTAGAAGTGCCTGGATTTATACATGCAGGTAGCTCTTAGGCTTTGGGATCACACTATTCAAACACTTAATAGAGCAGACTCTTCCCAGAGGATCACTTCCTTCTTTTCGGCTCTACCCTCGGAAAGAGGCACTGAGCACCAGATCGATACCAATACAGCTTCACACTCCAAATCAATACGGTTCAGGGGGTCCATATTTAGCCCCCTGATATCTCCCATGCACTATTATACCAGTCTCAGTACCAGAGGGAAGACTAGATCCACAATGCCCTTGAGACATACTATTTTCGACAGACAACAACACAGGGAGAGGTCTCGTCATCTCACCCCCTCTTCCTTTTCTTCGGATCATCACACTATTCTGAGTTTCTTCTGGTCGGCCTCGGATGTTAGGAGAGATGGGTTTACCATTCCCGGATAGACAATCTCCATTGCTTCACCTAGGTCTACTTCCTTCTCTTCTACTTCCCTTCTCTTGCTTTGCACTTCTTTTGGAAACCTTTTGGTTTCCTGCTTTGTATGGACACATTTGTACTCGGCAGTACCTTTGACCTACTTTTGCGGTCATCCGTTCAACATTAATATAATTATCTTATCTTCTCTTATGACTAAGACGGCACCTGGGGGGTTGAAGAAAGAGGAATGGGATAAAGTTGATAGGAAAGCAAGAAGTTCTATTCGGTTGTGTATATCATATTCAATATTGTTAAATGTATTTCTAGAAGAGACTGCAAAGGATCTCTCGGATAAGTTGGGAAAGTTATACCAGGCTAAATCTTTGGTTATCAAACTATTTCTACGAAGAAGGATGTAATCCTTGAGAATGAAGGATGGCGACGTGGTCTCAGAGCACATGAATGCCTTCAACACTTTCCTGAGTCAATTATTGTTTGTTGACATCAAGATAGATGATGAGGATAGATGTATTGCACTTTTATGTTCTTTGTCAAGCTCTTGGAATAATCTAGTGATGGCGATTACTAGCACCTCGACCAAGTTCAATATGGATGAGATTGTCTCAACCTTATTGTTAGATGAGGTAAGGTGCAAATCTGATGAAGATCACCAAGGTGATGTGTTGCTGGTGCGTGGTAAAGCACAGGAAAAAGGCAAGAGGAAGACGGGAAAAATGCGTGAATTATAGGTGTAAGTTGAAAACTCCAAATAAATATTCTTTGAAGAAGTCTTAGAACTGCGACAAGTCAAGAACTTTAAGAAGGATTGAAAGGTGAAGGTGGACAAGTAAACCACCTTATAGTAACTCCTTTGGTGAAAATTCCACTAATGATGGTGGTGACGCATACTTAGCAACTCTAAGTGCACAATCATGAAATGAAACATGGTTAATCGACTTTGGTGCATCCTCCACATGACTTCTCACAGACATTAGTTATGCAAATATGAGAAGTATGACAGAGGCAATGTCTTTCTAGGAGATGACTCCACTCACCAAATTGTGGGTCAAAGCAGAGTTTAAATAAGTTCATATATGGTAGGATCAAGACTTTACCGATGTGATGCACATTCTAGGTCTTGCAAGAAATCTAATTTTAGAATTCTCTTTTTAGATTTCTAAAAATAGAATTTTGCACTTAACCAAAAAATCTCCTAAAAACCAAAAACACGACTAAAAATGAGTCTAATAATAACTAATCATGGGCTCATATTAGCATCATACTCAACAAGGAGGACAACACCATTGGCAAACAGATGGATAGCTATAACCACCTCATACAAAATCCGGTCGTCATCTAAAGTGGGTATGTTGTCGAAGAATCTCCTCCAACTCATCAATGTAAAAGTGGAATAGGGTCAGAGAGAGAGGACACCCTTCCTTGACTCCAATAGGACTCTTCACAAAGTTAGAGAAAGTATGAGAAATACGAAACTTCCCAGTAACTATCTCATGAAGCCTTTAAGCGACAATAATCAAAGAATCTAGAATGTTGATATCTCTCAATTTCTAGAAAAGCAGGTGTCCAAAAACCAAGTCAAAGGCCTTTCTAAAGTCAACAAAACAACAAAAGAACTTAGGAGGCCCATGATGAGATTCCTCAATAATATCTTGGAGTGTAAAGATGTAGTCAATGGTATGGTCCCTCCTAAAGCCAGACTTCCCCTAGCTCTAATATTATTCCTTTCTAAATACTCCAACATCTACATGTCCAATATCATGACATAAAATTTGGCAAATGTATGCCCAATCTTAATGGTCATGTAGTTGTCAGGGATACAGAGATTTCCATGTTTACGAATATAGTGAATGATGTGTTGGGACCATGACTAAGGAAAACCTGAACACATCACCTCATTAAAAAATGTGGCACACATTAAAGAGCATGGCAAGGGAACACACCATATTTGATAAATTCGGCTTGGAGACCTTATGCTACTTTCCAATGGACAACTTTGAAATAGCTCTCTTAACGAATGGAAGAGGATGGCAACAGCATGGGGGCAGTGACAGTAGGATGGTCTAGATTCTCATTGAGGGAACTAGCATAAGAGACCTATATGTCGGGGGGTGATCTCGAAAAATAGGGTTCTTCTTGAGAGGAGTATGCCAAAAGGTCTTAGGTGAGTGGTGGAGATTAGCAACGAGTGTAAGCCGTCTGGATGTAAGAACCTCCCATTTCTTACGTTAGAGAAGACAACGGTACTACCTACGAGGAGTGGTTATGAAGGGAGGTTCATGGGCTAGGGAAAACCAAAGTCTCCAATGAAGGGATTTACACTCATCATCATACTACTGGTTTATGGGGCAAGATCCATGGCAGAAAGAGATCTAGAGTGATGATGGGCAAGGGCAACATCATAGAGGGTTTGACGTAAGAATTCGTATATGGAGTTAGTGGTGAGAAGAGGGAGGGAGTAAAACCCAAACATGAAAGGTAAGAAACGAGCATGGTCAACGATGTAGTCATCATCAAAATTGATTTTGGTATCTCTGATGTTGGGGGCGAGGTGGCGAGCGAGGAAGCAAGTTAGGAGATCCAATGCGGGGGGTGAACATCAAGATGGCATGGTCAGCTAGGGGGAGTTGAGGAGAAATAAGGAATCCACATGTGGTAGATGAGGGATCTGCTAGTGAGAATAGTCAGCGACACTCGTGCCCACCGCCATGGGGAAAACAAGTGAATCTACCATTGTCAAGGAAGCAAGGAAACTTGTTTAAAACGTGGAGGCTCTAAGATTCACCCAACTGAAGGTGTCACTGTAATTGTAGAATTTCATGTCAACAAAGGCTCTCTAAAGGCCAAACTCCTCTAGATCTAACTCATCAAGACAACTCATATTGTGCAAGGTCGTGAATAAGTGTTTGGAGGTTCCTCATACGGGGATTAAAATCACCTAAAAGAACGATATTATCGATAGTGGAGTACAAAGAGATCTTTGGATAGAGGTCAAGGTACAGGTCCCTATCAATGTGGATGATGAATGGAGATATGGCACGGTGGAAGTTGCATACAGCTATGAAGACATCCCAAAGAGAGGAAAAAATAAGGACTCGAATGGGCACGATGTAAATTTTGGCTTAAGAAAGACACTAAAATGGCAAAATGGTTCCATTCATTCCGTTATTTACAAAAAGTGGTGTTCTATTCGCTGACAATTTTCACAATTAGTAACCTAGGGAATTGGTCGAGGTATGCGTCTATGCACCAACCACAATAGATGGTGAATCGTTTCATAGAAGGACATGGCTAGCAATACGATTTGGATCATACATTGGGAGTGCTGATGGATCGCATTTGCATACACTTAAATGTCCACCACTAGAGTGTTTTAAGTCAAAGGAAACTACTCAATACCTTACCATGAGTGTTTCCCAAAGGTTTCATAAGGCTTTGTCGAAGGTTTTTATCCTTCCAGAAAGATTTACTAGAGAATAACCATAGATTGTCTAAGAGTTCTCCAAAGAAAAAGTTCTTTGAAACATTTGTTAATTTCTCTAAAGGGTTCACAAGGGGGTTCCCAAAGGCCTCCCCATGGGAAATTTTGAATGTTAACCCAATATGTAATAACACGTTCAAATATATCAAAGCAATGTAAGAGTCATTGTGTCAATGTGAGATGTAATGATGCCCTAAAATAGTAGATCCCCCACGTATCACAATTCTTTGTATGGGCCACATTGGTGTCAATATCTGACCTCCCATTCACTTTTGTTGTTATAATTGAAGTGAGGCAAAATATGAATGTAGAGAGTCCATCCAATAGACTCCCACAGCACAGTACTCACAATCATACAAAGTGATCTCTACACAATTCTTTTGCCAAAGAACATAAAAGTATATTACAATTATATTTGTGTTAGAAAATATTACACAGAGACTTGTCTTCTACCACCAAAATGCGTCTCGAAGACATATACTTCTCTCAAAGACTAGTACTCAACCCATAGACCAGTACTCAATGCTACTAGTCTCAAAGACTTGCATTTCAGTGTTTTTAGTATTATATATTGTACTCTTGAGTCTTGACCCTCAATATGAGGAGATATTAATGATAAATATCAATATAATTAATCTTACCTTTTGTTGACATCTAATATCTTTACTTTAAAATGATAGAAATGCTTTCTAGGCTACATTAGTTTGTATAATAATGTTTTCTCTAAAATTTATGCACACACATAAGCTAGGTGATTCATAGTACATCCTTGTCTTTATCAGCCATGTAGGGAAATCAAACCTCAAGCAACCAATAGCATTTCCTGCACTTTGTTAGGAAAGAGCTTTTCAACAATATTTTTCGTGTTTGTTGCCAAGTCCATTGTTTGTTGATATAAATGGGGAGCACGAACTGAGGACTTGATAACTTCATGATTTCAACCTAGTTTTCACCATCACACAAACAGTGTTTGTATTAGTGTTTAAGTGAAGAATCACTTATGATCTCTAGAGGGGCAACATAAGCTTTGAGGGAGCACAGAAACCATAAATCCAAAAATAGACGAAAACTGAAGTTCTGACAATTTTAGCAAACCTAGATCCAAAAATAGACAAAAAAAAAATGATGTTTTGACAATTTTGGAAATTTTCTGCCATAATCTCTAAGTCTGAAACTCAGATCTAAACTGGAATCTGAAATCAAATAGTTTTGAATCTGCTGTGGTGTTTGAAATCAGAAAATGATACTATGAAACTGACATTCTGAAAACTGCACAGACAAACTATGATACTGCTGAAAGCTGATTTTTTTTGTTGCAACTGCAAAAGGAAATGAAGTTTCACATTTCTGAAAATACATTAAACAGTAGATATCAGAAAAAATGACTTCCCTAAGAGGATATGGCTGTCGACTTAGGCCGAATCCATGACAGTATAATTGCTGCCTTCACCCAGAACAATCCTAAAATGCATGCACAAGATGTACTTTCTTCCAAACATGTCCTTCTCTAGCACCAACAGCCAAGTTATAACTAATTATCCACACTGGCTCTTTTTTTTTAATGTAAAATTAATTTGTTTTCTTACAAACAAGTAAATTTAATAAACTAAAACCCAAATGGGCCCACATGGCTAGGTTGAATGGACCCGCAAAAATTGTATTAGTGTACTCACAAGATTAACTTTAAAAAGCAAATCTTAGTGGACCCTGCTAACAGAAGCACATAGTTACAAGGGTTAATAACAGTCCCCCTTCTGTGAATTGCTTTGACCCAAAGCAATATGAGGGTTGGAATTTGTACTTCTTGAAGTTTCTTCAAATCTTGGTGGTACTGCCTCTTAGATCGAATGGCCAAAGAAAATAATCCAGTAGATTCTTGCTAAGGTAGGTAATTCTCCAACTTTAACCCGCAACGTAGGAGTTTCTTGCATTATCACCAACAATAGCAGATCGTAATGACTCCAAAAAGACAAAAAAAATCTACAAATAAATTTGATTGCCTTTTGAAACAATACCTGTAAATTTTGCAGCACTCCAAAACAATTCTATCGAATAACAACATTGGTCACGTGGGCTAGACCACAGCATTCGAGAGATGTCGCTATCATGCCATAGTCCCTTTATCATTGCCTCATTTTCTCCCTTAGTTCACACATTGTACCCATCATGTCTACTTGTCCCATTATGTCCACTTGTTTACACTCATGCATACTATTATGATGAATCCATGTTTTCAGTCATCTTGAATCTTCATCATTACCTCCATTTATTCTCCGACTTCCACTCAAATTGTTTTACACTCTTTGAATTTAAGTTTCCCCCAAGGCTAACGCCATCACCCATAAGCAATGGTGTAGAGTTTGATTTCTAACATGGCCGACGCCATCGCTTGTGTTATGTCCACTTGTTTACACCCATGCATACTATCATCCCTGCTTTCAATAGTCTTGCATCTTCATCATTACCTCCATTTATTCCCCGACTTCCACTCATATTGTTTTCCACTCTTTGACCTGAAGTTTGCCCCAAGGCTGACTCCATCACCCATAGGCAATGGTGTCGAGTTTTATTTCTAACATGGTCAACGTCATCGCCCACGGGTAATCACATTAGGTATATATACTTGACCACTCTTGTTGTTTATCATCATCATTCATTGTCACTTGCACACTATGCATTTTCACATTAGCTCGCACTTATTTGTTGGATTTGAGGTTTTGAAGCTTGCCCTCCTGCATTTGGGTCACCATAGTAAGTTAAGGCTAGAGGTCTTCTTGTTGAGCTTTCCCTTTTCCACCCATAGCGAGTCTCTCCCAGTGTCGTTGTCTCTGAGGAGGATCATGCATCAACAGTCACATTTTGGGTAACTACTTATAAACCCCTTTGTCCTTAATCTTGATTAACTGAAATTGGACTATATGCAAGGAAATAGCAACCCTAGCTAATCTAAATGGGGGGACTAAAACGCTGTAAATAAACTAAAGCAATATGCAATAAATGTAAATAAATTATTCTAAATAGAAATGAAACCCTAATGTGCAAGAGAAAGGGAAGAAATGACTTAGCTGGTAAGAGGAGACTGTCGCAGGTAGTCACAGATCTGGAAGTGGAACTCGGCAGTGCAGACGAACACTCAGGGGCACTACGAAGGGCAGATCGGGGCTGTTTGAGATGACATAGGTGCCTGGGAGTGTACTAGGGCACCCCGGGTCACCCTAGTCTGCAAACTGGGCGCTCAAAACAGCGTGGATGCTCAAAACCCTAATTTGATATGGTCGCTAAGTGTCTCTGAATACTCCCTGTCTATCGTGTTGGATCCGTCGGATGTACTATAGAGTGACCTGAAATGCAAGGAGAAATACCCAAACCCTAGAAAAATAAAAGATGCATATGAATGGGTTGGACTGACCTCAGCCACCAAACCAGTGGACTTATCGCTGAGCGTTGCACTACATTTCGGACCCGGATGTAGTTCTGGTGCGTGTGTGCATGTTGTGCCCTAAGTGCTCTCATGTCAGTTGCACTTTGTGAAGTAGCAAGCAATAGTAGCTATAGCAAATGTAAATAGAATGTGTGCATGGAATAGAAATAGAATCCCTCCCCCTGTGTAGTGTGTGTGATGCAGATCTTCCTAGTCTTAATGTATGGTGTTATGTGGATGCAATGGATGCAGCCCTAATGGAGTGATAGATAGTAGTGACGCTAAGACCCTCATTATGGTCTTATAAGCTTTGTATTTACATGTCTCTCAAGTCTAATTTCGTAATTAGTCCCGACAAGCCGACTGAGAAAAAAGATAAAGATGACCAACAGCTAGAAATGACCCAATAAGGAGCGAAAGGGGGTTTACATAGATCGAGGCACCAAGTGTGGGATCAGGGCACCCCAATATAGGCTAGGGTGCCCTAATTTAGGGATAGAATGTTAGGGTAGTTGCGAAATGGTAAGATAAGATCTAGAAAATACATGGGAACTACGAAATAAAATATAAAATAAATATGTCCAAAAGGTGGGATTAATTATTACTTTGTACACTTGAGAACCTATTAAAGAGTAGTATAAGACTGGGTCAAATTATGTGTAAAGTGCATAATTTTGTGTCTACAGACATTGGCATGTCGGTTCAATCTTTGTGAGGCATTCTATAAAAATTCAAAGTCTTCTATTTGTATTGATCCCCATACTATTGGGTTTAATGTCTACATTGTTTAATACACCTATAAGGGATTTCCTTGACTCCATCCAGAAGAACAATTTCATCCCTGTTATTGCATCCAAGAGGGGTATGTCCAAGTTTCTTCCATGTAGATTAATAACCTACGTGTTTGATATTTTTCATCCGGCTCATAGATCTAGTCAGTATTTTGGTAACATGAACTTGTCATAATTTTGAAATCACTATCATAAAATGAAAACTATGGAAGATTAATTCATCGTTCATAAAGGTGTGTAAGGAGTACTTATAACTTCCTTTTTGCTTATTTGCCACGGAGATTCAGGGTGGCTCAATCAAGACCAAATTTACCTCTTAGGTGGGATCCTATTTATTCCAAGATGCATAAACATGCTCTAAGTCTCGATTAGTTGTACTAACCCCTCTATCTAAAGTGTCTGGATGATCATCTTTAAGCAAGTTCATCTCAGTGTATCACAATTGTTTAGAAGTGCTATATTTCCTCATGGTGTTCCAATTTCATTGTGGTTTTCCAGAATTACTTCCATTGTCATAAGTTCTCAAGTGAAAAAACTTGGAATCCATTCTTCCCAAATGATCTAGATGGTCAGATTCCTTCATGAAATTGGTGGATTTTTCATTAGCTCAATCTTTTCTCCCAATTTTATGGCTCATGGAATGAATACTTCTTCTTGTATTAATCGATCCAATTGTAGAATGGATATTCCTTAAAAATGTAAAGTCTCCTTAATAATCTATTTTTAAAGTTATTTTGGCATTCCTCACATTGGCTCTAAGTTTTTCAATTCCCCGAGACCATGAACTAGTTCAGGTATTAGTAATTACATGAACAGACTTCTAAATAAGGATCACCATACGACTACTTCATTCCCTGATATTGGTATGTAATGCATGGTGATAAGTGTATTACCTCTGGGAATCTTTGGCCCAATGCTTACTATATTGTTTAGGTTGTCCAGATTTCATTCATAGTACTAGCTATCTCAGGTAAACTGATAATCTGTGTTTTGTTCATAAAGCTTAACTAAGCCATAGGGTCCTGGTTAAGTAGTTTACTATGCTAAACTACTCCCTTATTCTTAGCTTGTTTTAAGCTATTTATATGGCTCCTTTTATGTAATAAAATACGGCTTGTGGCTTCTCTAATAAATCTTATATGGTATTCAAAGCTTGGATAAGTTGGTAAAGCCTGAGGGAGAGAAGAAGCCGAGTGAAAGAAATGCTGTTTACTTAATCATTTTTGATAAATTCCGGGAGAAAAGAATGACGTGCCAACAGGTCTGAGGCATTTTGTTGCAAGAGCATTCCGTAGTGAAGGATGACATGATGAAGCATTGAATCCTCCATAAGTTTTTTTTTGCTATTTAAATTTTGGATTGCATGTGGATTTGAGAAGTAGCATGTCATTATATGTGCTTTTCTCTTCAGCTAGTTGCAACTCTTAATTTCTTTGCTGATCCGGTGAGAGTGCATAAAGGGGTACATGAGCTGAGTGTTGAAGGACGTTGAGCTGATTGAAAGGACATAGGGATTTCAGTCTTGAGGAGGGCAAGCCACGAGAGGAGTGACAAGGATTATTATTCTTGCTTCAAATCTGGTGATCTCCAAATCTCCATATCAAAAACAAAATGATCAGAATTCTTGCAAAGAGTTAAATGCGCCATTTTGAGAGTTGGAACGCCATAATGTTGCAGCTGAAAGATATGTTTAAGTTCGATTGGTTGAGTAAATTTTTATCATTTTAATCCAAAGTATCTCTTTTCCATTAAAATTAGGGCAATAGTTTGAACTTATTAGATCATTTTATTGATATAAACTTTAGAAAAATTTATGTTTTTTAAAATTTGCCTGAAAACGATTAATTCCATTCCAACCCATCGTAAGGATAAAATAGCTGAAAATCTGTCACATTAATGTCCAGTTTTGATGTGCTTGTCCACAATAAAAAGAATTTTTTTTGCAAATAAGAGTGTAAATCTTGAGATTTTAATTTTTTTGTCCTTTTTAAAGGCAATTTTGTGGAAAACGGTTAATTTAAATTCTCATAAACGGTAAAGAGTTTTGAAGCTGAAAATTGGCAATAGTAATGTCTAGTTTTAGTGTTGAGATCAGTGAAGCAAAAGAATTTTTTGTAATAGCTTTCTAGTTTTTCCTAAATTTAATTATTTTAGTGAAAAACTAGGTCAAAATGGCTAGTCTACAACACCAATTTGTTACTGCCAGATTCTCAAAGAACTTGACTAGTAAAAATTTCAGTTTTAGAGTCATAATATACTTACCATTTACGAGTTCATCAAAATATTGATCAAATTGTACTTGGTAAAGAAACTAAGACCAAATGATGATGAACTTTCAGGATGAACTGATGACTATGATATACGCAATCATCGTGAAGCTTTAATGTTGCTTAAACTCTCTGTTGTTGACCATTTAATTCCAAAAGTTAGAAATGCAACAATAACTTCAAATTTGTGGAAAATTTTGACTTCAAAATACCAGGCTTCAGAAGCTGGTAGGGTATTGTATTTGAAGAATATGTTATTTTCCACTAAAATGCAGGAAGGTGGGTTCTTTCTGAATTTTTTGTTGCAGTTGAAGGATATTTGTGATCAATTGAAAGCAGTTGAGAAACTGTAGATGAGTAAGATTTGATTGCTCTTGTACTACATAATTTGCCAGCCATCTTTTGACTCATTTGTTGTGTTATTGCACATGATTGCAGAGACACAAGAAATCAATTATGAGA
The DNA here is from genome assembly GCA_019776745.2 of Taxus chinensis. NCBI lineage: Eukaryota > Viridiplantae > Streptophyta > Pinopsida > Cupressales > Taxaceae > Taxus > Taxus chinensis. The sequence continues at coordinate 5,975 of JAHRHJ020002231.1, read as the reverse complement.
AGTTGTCTACACTTCTCATGCAGAAAGAAAGGAGGCTAGATTAGTTGGTTGCTTCTACATTAATTGCTATAGAAATTGCATTCTTCACAAGGTCAAAGGGCAAGGGTAAATAATGGAATGCCAATAGTTCTTCAAACAGATCTTCTTATAGCAATGTAAATACTTCACAACAACCTAAATGGAAGTGTTTTTATTGCAAGGAACCTGGTCATTTGAAGAAAAAAATTTGTCATAAGAGACAATATGATTTGGAAAATAAGAGAAGGAAATCACAATCTGCAAATATGGCTGAAGAGGATGAACAAAGTTCAACGAGTGAGTTTGCATTTGTGGCAACACAAAACTAGTCATTGGAGTCAAGAATATGGTACTTTGACTCTAGGAGCATCAAGACACTACATGTGTCACAAAGACTGGTATGTAAAATTTGTAGAAGATGATAGTTGCAATGAATTTGTTTCCTTAGGTGATGGTTGGGTTCACTATGTGAAAGGATATGGAGATGTTCATATTTCAATGAATTCTATTACGTACACTTTTCAAAATGTTTGGTTTGTACCTGATATGAACAAAAATCTTCTTTCCATGAGTGAAATAATTGCAAAACCTAAGAAATGTGTGGAGTTTAAAGGAAATAAATGCATGGTTTGTGGTATTCATGAGAAAAGATTCATTGTTATGTTGGTCTTGGTAACAGAGGATTGTATAAGTTGGTTGATCCAAAAACTGCAAATGAGAATGCACTAGCAGTGGTGGAAAGCCCTAGTGAATTGTGGCATAACAGGTATGGTCAACTCAGTTATCAACATTGGAATACATTAATTCAGACTAACAAGGCGAATGGAATGTTATCTATTCAAAAGAGTCAGAATGCATGTTCAAGGATGTCAAATAGATAAGCAATTTTCACATTCATTTGACATTGGTAAGACAGAGAGAGCTAAGAATGCATTGGATTTGGTACATGTGGGTTTGCATGGTCCAATGCAGACACCAGCCATATTTGGAGCATTGTATTGTTTGTTGCTTATAGATGACTTTTCCAAGAAAATGTGGGTGTTTTTCTGCTTAGAAAGCTGGAATGTTTCTTTAACTTTGTTGGTTGGAAAACTATGGTAGAGAAACAAGAGGGAAAAATATAAAAGCTCTCACATCAATGAATGAAGAAGAGTTTTGTCTCTAACAAATTCAAGGAATTATGCAAGAAAGAAGGTATAACATATTCTACATAGTAGAATGATTTCACGGTAATGCAGAACTAGAGAATGATAGAGATGGCACATTGTATGGTGGATAGCTAGAATGTACATATCAGTATTTGGGCAGAAGTTGTGAATACAACTTGTGTACATTCTCAACTGAAGTCCATCACAAGCTTTGCAAAATGTAACACCGAAGGAGCATGGTCTAGAAATACACCTGATGTAAGTAACTTTCATGTTTTTGGACCCATTGCTTCTTTATTGGGAAAGTTGTACATGTTTGTTGGTTATTGTGAGCAAAGGAATGCATACAAGTTAATAGATGTCTCCACATACAAGATTGTGGTGAGTAAAGATGTTGTAGATGAGAAAGTACCGTTCTTTTCTGATAATAGTCAATCTACTAATAGTATTGTATTGGTACTTGCTGATGATATTTCTGGAACAAGTTTTAGTACTAAAATTGAATAGGGTTCAAAGATGGAAAGACCAGAAAAGTATCAAGTTCTAAGCAAGAATCTAGTGAAGAGATTGTTTCTCACTCTTCACAATCAAATCAAAAAAGCCTACACAAGAGGTGCCTAAGTGGTACCATACCACTATGAAGGATGTAAGGAAAGATGAATTTAATTATTTATTGGAAGGGAAATCTACAAGGTCAAGAAAACAAAAGTGCAAGGTGAAGAGCAGGTAAATTTTGCTCTTATACTTTGCACAGTATTGAAACCAAGCATAATTTCAGTGACCAAAGTAAAACCAAAATGAATTTTTCCATGAAGGTTGGTGAAAGAGGAAGGGGCATACAATAAATGCACATGAGTGTTGTGAATAGTAAATGTCCCAAAATTATTCAACAATGGAAAGCAGTAGGTGTTGGGTCTTCAACAACTCAACACAAAAATATCTCTTAGGGGATATTCTTTGTTGTTTAGTCTTGATGTATATTCTAAGTTTTTGTTGTACCTGATCTCTCTAACAAACGAAGCATGACACATTTCAAGACATGAAAACTCTTCAAAGGAACAATAGAATCTAGTCCCTTTTTGCAGTGAACTAATTACCCTTGTACTCCAATAAGACTTCTAAAATTGGCACAATACTTCTTTGGATACATATGGTAATGAAGCAAGGTCTAGCCCTTTGGTTAAATTATAGTGTTTTCTTTAACTTAATCATTATATTGTATTAATGTATTTTTCCTTTTTGCTCAGGTTAAGGGAGGGTAAGAGCTATTACGTTCAAGTTAAAAGTTAATAATAAAGCTTTCATGGTTGTTAGTAAGTTGTTATTTGGTTAGTATTCTTTACCTTGGGACTTTTGGCTAAGCTTATGGTTACTCTAATTGTTCGGTCACATAGGCTCCTTGACTGAGCATTGCTTGTTTGTAGCCTATTATCGAGCTATTTATCTATTTGGCTCCTTTTATGGGCATACAGATATGTTTTGATTCTCAAATTAAACTCTTTAAGGGGCTGGAACAATCCCTTATTATAAGTGAAGCAATCAAGTATGAAAATAATGAAACCAGATTCCTTGTTGAAGAGAGAAAATCAATGGAGAATTAGGAGACAAAGAATCTAAAGAGAAACAATTTGGTGATACCAGTAGACAAAAGGAGACTTCTAAAGAAGAGGTATCAACTGCTAGTTGGGCAGCTAGGGGCATTGAAGAAGAGGAGTTATCAAGGTTTCTTGCATCAATTTGACAGTATTTTCTAGGGGATAGTTCGACTTGCACAAGAGTATTATCAGTGCCTGGCACTATAGGTACATAAGGTTTCTCAAGTTGAGTAAAGGAGATGTTCTCCAAATTTATAAGGCTAATCTATCACCAATTGGAATTTATTGGCACTTGCAGCAGATAACCATCTGCATGGTGATTCAAACTCTCAGCAATTCCATGTGGAGTACATCCTAATCTGCTGATTACTTTAAAATATCGTAATTGACGAGTGATTCCAAGTGCTTCATGGACAAAGTTTCATGATTTCCTCTTTAATTTATGCAAGATTCAAACATTATATGGAATAAGTTCTGTAATTCACAAGTTGACCATTGAAAAAAGTCAAGAGGGTTCCTTTATTGGTATTGAGGATTATTTTTTACAGTCATTACGTAGGGACGCGTCCCGGGCATTTACAGCACGTCCCGGACGTCCGGGACGTTTCGGGGACTTGGGGATGGGTACGGGACGTTTCCCTGCCATCCCCATTTTCCAAAAAATAAGGGGGACGTCCCGAGGACATCCCCTAAAAACAAGGAACGCACCCGGGACGTCCCAGGCGCAAATTGGATATGGGTGCACCGTTGTGGACGTCATGGCATCCCCAACGGCTTTCACACGGCAACCAAGGCGAAAGTGCCTTTTTTTAAATCATTTTTATGTTTTTTTTAAATATTTTCTTAAACTTTTAATGCTTTCTAATTAAAACTAACATGACCTAACCCTAAAAGCAACAAAAAAACTTATAAAAAGAGCATTTCATACTCATTCTAATCACACCAAGCAAGAGCAAAAAAAAGAGAAGGAAGGAGCAAGAGTAAAAAAAGAGAAGGCAAGAGCAAAGAGCAAGGAGCAAGAGCAAGAGCAAGAGGTATGTACATACATTACTAATTTACCACCATTCTTTGTTTTGTTTTTTTAATTTCCAAATGCAAAGTTGAAAGTGAAGGCATTGCATTTGCTTGTATTTTTTTTTCCTATTTGGATTAGCAAGTGATGGAATGAGATAAAGCATAAAGGGAGGGGTTTTTTTATTGTTTTTATTTCGCTGTTTTTTTTTAAATGTATTCATCGCTGTTTTTTTTTTTTCTAATGTATTCAAAAATTGCATTCATTGTTTTATTGTATTGTATAGTTATATTGTTTTGTATTTTAATTATTGCAGCTTCAAAATGAGTTCCGATAGTGATTATCAAGCTGAATATGAGGTTGAAATGGGTGTGCAAGGAGAAGGAACACAATCAGAAACACCTAATACTGCTACTAGTTCACAGAGGAGTGTGGACAAGTTCAGTTGCCCCTCCGAAATGTTGAAAAAGTATGCTAGGGGGCCTTTTGATAAGAAAAAACCTTTGAAACAATTTGGTCAAATTATGCAGGGTCCTAGATCAAGCATTTCAGGGGGCACTAAAACATGGAAATGCAACATTTGCTCATTATCTTGGTCAGGCAGCATTACTAGGTTGAATGCACATTTATTGCACATTGCGGGGAAAGGTGTAGGCATGTGTGGACAGCTATCACTTGAAGAGAGGGCAGAAATGGTGAGGTTGTATAATGGAGATATGGTGGAAAAGGTTCCAGAAGTTCGTGGCCGTCATGTTAGTGGCACTGGCACCCCTTCTAGTTCTGTGAGAATTAATACCGGTAGTGTTACAGGTGCATCTTATGAGGTGTCTGAATTGGATGCTTTTGGTAGTAGTAGGGGGAAGAGGAAGGTTGTGGCCTCCAATCCAGTTGTTAACATGTATGATACAAAGGCTAGAGAAGAGGCCGATGATGCAATTGGAAAATTCTTTTTTGCTACTGGCATTCCATTTCATGTTGCTCGCTCTCCTTATTTCAAGGAGGCTATGGCTAAGGTAGCCAAAGCAGGTGTGAGTTATGTGCCCCCAGGAGACACGAAGTTAAGAACCACAATCTTGGATAAGAACTATTCCAAGGTTAATTTATTGATGGAGGAAATGAGGTGCACATGGGTCTCTCACGGTTGCAGCATCATCATGGATGGGTGGACAGATATCAGACACCACCCACTCATAAATATCATTGTTTCATGCAGAGAGGGTCCTTACTTTTTGAGGGCAGTTGATTGTTCAGGGAAGAAGAAGGATGCAAAGTTCCAATTCACCATTTTGCGAGATGCTATTGAGGAGGTTGGCCCTGCCAATGTTGTGCAGGTTATTACAGATGCAGCTTATGTGTGCAGGGTAGTAGGTAAGCTTGTCGAGGCTCATTACCGACATATATATTGGACCCCATGTTGTGTGCATGCCATGAACAATGCACTAAAAGATATTGGAAAAATTGATTGGGTCAAAAATGTAGTGGTTGATGCTAGAGATGTGCAGATGTTCATCTGCAACCACCATACGTCATTGGCACTCTTCCGTAGCTTTTCGAGGAAGGAATTCCTCAAGCCAGTGGACACACGTTTTGCATCATATTTTATTTTGCTGGATAGGATGCCTGAGTTGCAAGAATCATTACAGTGTATGGTCATGACATCAGAGTGGTCTAGGTGGGATGGGTCGAAGACAGAGCAGGGTAAGAAGGTGAAAGCAATTTTGGTGAATGAAACATTTTGGATAGATGTGAGATATATCACATCCATAATATCTCCAGTTTTCAGTGTGATAAAATATGGGGATTCTGAGAGCCCTAGCCTTGGTGAGATATATGAATGTATTGATAGTATGCTTGGCCAGATGAAGGTTGTTGTTCGAGCAAGGGACCCCACCTTGGAGTTCTACCATCACCATATTCAGCCTATCATTGAGCGGAGATGGGAGAAGTTGAACACTCCTTTACACATGACTGCATATGCACTAAATCCGAAGTGGTATGTTGAGAGGCCTGGCAGAGTTCTCCCAGTAGATGATGAGGAGGTGAGGAAGGGTTTCTTGAAAGCCCTAAAAAAATGTATAATGTAGAGGATGCTTCACGAGTCAAAACTAATTGGCTCAAGTTCGCTTATCTGGATGGCTACAAAAAATCATCAAAGATAGACAGGACCACATTGGCACATGAGAGTCCAGTTAGTTGGTGGCG